>CM066322.1:154639823-155239823 GCA_033807775.1 Saussurea involucrata | reverse complement strand
GTAAAGACTTGGATGATCTTCTGGAAAATCTGATTATGGTATACGACCACCTTTACCAATATTCCCTATCTTGCTACTTGATTCCCTTCTGAGATCGACTTTTTGGACATTTGTGCGTCTTTCATGAGAGTTGTCATGTAATTATCGAGTATTCTTGTACATAAATTCCTTATACATGACAACATGTGCGACAGCCTAGGTTCGAGTGAAATGAGAGTATCCCGTGAGGTAGGGTCGAGGCGAAATGTTTTCCCTAGTATGTTTGGACCTAGTACAACCTTAATGTAATCGGAGCAGTCACGAGTTCAACTCACAATGGAAGGCCATAGATCAAACAGAATAAGGATGAGGCGAGGGTGAGATAGACATTCACGGGTATGGGAAATCACAAGTGCATTACGTGGTACCGATTGAGAGTTGTCCAGTTATTATTTTCACTGATATATGCTTTTATTCTACTTTATCGCTAATTTGCTTGAGGACAAGCAACGCTCGGTTTGGGGTTGTTGATAACGCCACTTTTTGGCGTTATTTTCAGTCTACAAACCAATGAGATTGGCTTGTGTTGAAGCAAAGAGGCGGAATTTTATAGTTTATCGAGTGAAATGTACAAGTAATCTAAAAGACAGTAATCATCGAGAAAAGAAGCAGAAAAGAGTCCAAAAGAGAGCCAAAATGAAGCCCAATGGAAGCCCGAGATCCGCGCCCGAACCTGGACCCAGATCCACGAACCAGACCTGACCCAAACACATCAGGAAAGCGCGCGGTTTTCCCCTCGGTTTGCAAGCCACGGGACAAGTGGCGTAAGTCCCTGTTCCAGTTCTATAATTTGGTGTTTTGCGGAATTAGGTTGAGAACTTCTCGACGTGCGACGGTAGGCTGCTTGGGGGCAATTTTCAGAGACTTTTTACGTCCTTTGGAGCCACGATAGAGGACGGTTTGAGGAGGAGTTCACAACGAGAATTGGATTAGAGCCGAGAGAAGGGAGTTCACCATTACATTCACCACGTTCACGATCACTATGTTTGCACATGCTATTTCTCTTCTTTTTCTTAAGTTTTGTCCACCACCAACATGAACTAATCTTTAGATGTTGGGGGTTGGTTTGAATTTGGTTTAAGCTTATGAACAGATGATTTGAGACTTTTATCAGTTTTTCTTATTTAATGAAGCATGTGATTTGAGTTTAATGCTTTTGTGAGTTTGGCCAACTTTCAATTGTTTTGTTTGTTTTCAATTAAGTTCGAGAGAATTAATTGTTAACTAGAACTAGAAATTGCATGCCTAAGGTGAGAAATTGGATAGAGATATACCAAGTAAGCCTTAGTTCCATTAGAATCTTGATTTTAATGTGTTTTGAATGCCATAGGTTGAGATCGAGAGATAAAACTTGTGTTTTCAAAATAAAATTCGTGGTTGCTTGAGAAAGAACCACGGTGATTTTAGTGATTGGGTATTCATTAAAGGGAATAACCGGTAATTGTTTTAACTCAAGTGTTTGCACGTGAAAACCTTAGGATTTCCAACCCTCAACTGTTTTCTCTATCCAAAGTTTCCTTAATTGTTTATTGTCTCGTTCGTGATTTATTTTGCTTGCAGTTAATTAGTTAATACCAACAACTCAAATTGCGACCGTTCAGTTAATAGATCTTATAGTCATTGTGATACTTAGTTCCTAGTTCCCTGTGTTCGATACTCGTACTTTCAGTACTATTACTTGATTTCGATACCGTACACTTGCGGTTAGATTTAGGGGAGTGTAAACCCGTCTATCAGCAATCCCAAACACCCCCTCAATATTCTTTCAAGCTTCTCAAGAGGACGATAGAGGCCCCAAGACACACGAGATGCAGGGTTTTATCGCTCCCCTAGGTCTTCTCTCACTCCTCTCGACGATTCACAGGTAACGATTTCTTTTGTTTTAGTGTTTCTGCGTTGAATGGGTTTCTGCTGTGTTGATAAAGTGGATTTATACTATTTCACTTGTATCGATTTCATTCTTCCTTGATATACAGTAATCATCATTTATCCACTCGCAATGCATGTCGGGGATATCATGCATGATTGTAACTCCTTTCAAGATTCTTTCTTAACTGCTATCTTTTATTCATTTTAAACATAACTTTAGATACTTGTATATGATTTGCATATTTGGTTGAACTCAGCTTTTTGCTGACTGCCTGAACATTATTTCTATTAAATAATTTTCATTTGTGAACTTCCAATACAGGTGAATGTCAACTTGGTTGGATTGCCAGCATTGGTTTTGTTTGCCATGCAGATTTGTTAAGAACGACAGTACTAGACATCCACCTTCTTATTTCTACCTTTTGGTCTCCCAAAAAAATTATTGTTTCTTTCTTTCTCTCAACTAATTTTAAATTCTAAATATCGTCTGTTTCTCTGCGTTCACGATTCTAACTGTTGTTGGATTCAAATTTTTTTGCTAATACGATGATTCCTTCTCTTCTTGTCAGTTGCTAGCTAACGTGTTTTGAATCTCTGATGTACAACACTCCGTTTCAGACCTTGATTAGGAATGGCAAGGAGGAGCCAGTTTGGCAACTGGGAGATTAATTTCTTGAGAAAGGTGTGTTAAAGGTAATTAAAGTCTAATTAAGATGTCACTTAGTTTTTTCTTGCATCAATAAGGGGGTCTAAATTTATTTTGTTTCTCATTATTCAACAGGCAATCGGGCCTCATAGCAGTCATTATCGTCTCAACCAAGAAAGTTTTCAAGATTTTGTTTCAATTCTTAAAGAGAATGATGTGGATACTACTTATGTCAAGGTAAAATGATGCACAAAACAAATATCTTTAACACTTATGTCTTATGTATCTGATAGAAGGTAATGTTTCATTAGTTTTTATGATGATGATGGTGATGGTGATGGTGATGGTGATGGTGATGGTGATGGTGATGGTGATGGTGATGGTGATGATGATGATGATCCACAATTATGGACATCTTAAGAGGTTCATGGTTGTGCCACATCAACTTTCTATTACTGTTACATCAGTTTTCTCTTTCCTACATATTTCATAAATCTTTCACACTCAATCATGGACCGGTTCAAGATTAATTTAATAAAACTATAATAATATAAAATTATAATAATAAAAGACAATATTAAAAATTAATTATGATAATTATGTGTTAAAATAATTGAAATTTATAATAATTTAAAATAACACCTAAATTTTAATAACTTTTACATAAAAAAATTCATTTTTCAGATAATTTTTATATTTCACATAACTTTTAATTTTTTATTGAATTAAGTTAATTAAAATTTGGAATTATAGGTTTGTTGGGATAAAGTATAAATAAAATTAAAAAACCTAATTTTTAAATTTTTATTATTATTATAATTTTTGGCCCCATCATTTTTTGGAGAAGAAGCGGTCCATGTAGATGAACCAAGTCCTCCTATGTGGCAATATACCGGTCCTTCACAATGGTAAAAAAAAATAAGAAGCGGTCCATGTTTTGAAGAACCAACTGCAGTCCATGTTTTGAAGAACCAACTGCAGTGGGTGCTCTTACTCTTCAGAAAAAGATTGCAAATGCTTTTTCTGAGCTTGGATATTCTCTTTGTGTGTGTAAGAGGTGAGAGGTTTGAATGGTCATGTCATTTAAATGTACAACTATTTCTCCTCCATCTCCTCTTCTTTATCGATCCTGGTAAATAAGTGAGTTATTCATTTAGAGAATATGAAGATGTGACCAACATCTATAACCCGTATCTTATGTAATCTTTGTTCATTGTACATTCTTCCTCGGGTTTTTAATATGGTAGTTTAATTAACACATAGACTTCAGAAGTCTTTGGCTTAGGAGTATCTTTGCAAATTGCTCATATAATTTCTTAGGTTGACCATTTTACCTTGTTACATGTGCTATTTTTATGTTGTTCTAATTCAGTCTTCTTGCATACATAGAATAGAGAGACCAAGAAAGTTTCCAATGGTTAGGGGCCGTATGCCTAATGCTTACCGGTAAGCGCTTATCCGGTAAGAGTGTAGCCCTTTCACATAATTTATTGGGGAAGATTTAAGTTCATTAAAACGACATCGTATGCACCCACTTTTTTGGCAATTAATTGAAGGGTAAGAGTCGTTATTCTCACGTATCGGGTAAGACATACTCTCGGTGTTTGTCATCACTCTTACCAGTTAAGATTGAGGTGACCCGGTAAGCACTTAAAATGTAAGTGTTTAATAAACAACCCCTTAATCTTAGCGTGTATACTATTGAAAATTGGTATGTACATCTAAGATGTTCCCATGTTGTAGAAGAAATTTGTTGTTGTTGTCATTAGAAATCACACACACTTGTGCATATATACATTTTAAGTGTACAACTTCATGTTCAAGATTGTCGATGACTCTTTGAAATGCTTTAGTTAAGGCTTCAATGGAATTGTTTTCTTTCTCTATCCGGCTATTGAACCTTGTTTCCCTCTGCATATGATAATAGAGAGTTAGACAGCTTAGAGAGCTCCTCAAAGGGCTAGTTCTCACTCTGGGGACCCCAAGACTGTCTTTCCTAGTCTATATAGGTCCAATCTTATCTGCTAGCGCTTCTTCGTTGCTTGGTCGAGACACATTCATCGATTTCTTTTAATTCTTTCTGGGCTTGCAAGTGACTTACTTCTTTTGGACATTCTTGCAGTCTTAAGTCGTTCTCTTTTTTTTAGAAGCTCTTAGTTGATTTCGTGCCTGCCCTAAGGCTAAGGGGAGAACTGCATGTCCTACTAGACGGATAGAAGCCTACCCGCCTACCAGCCTATCTTCTTCATATCGATCCGGACAGGAGAGACACTCTTTAATGGAAAAAAAGACAATTTGGTATCAATGCAGCTCGCAATGGTTATGTGTAGTTTTGTTTGGAGTTTCAAAATTGATGTGGTTCTGTCTCTGTTTTGTATATATGTCATACTAATTAAAAAGTGATCATATGGTAGCATGAAAGATTTCGTCTTCATTTTTTTCATCGAACAAATTCAAGATAATTAAGAAACATTTCCATTATTATCTTTTTCGGAATTATTAGTTTGTTGTTCAGTTACGGCATTTAATTAATTATCTTTGAATATGTTGGAGAATACATTTTAAAAGAACGCATAAAATTTTCTTGTGATTAAGGGGGTCGTTTACCAAACGCTTACCTTGGTAAGCGCTTACCAAGTCACATTACCTTACCGAATCAATATGACAAAGACCAAAAATCTTACCCGGTAAGAGTTAAGGCAAGAACCGAGAGTCCGAGAGTCTTGCCCCGGTAAGTGAAGTGATGGTGAAAGACTCTTACCACGGTTAGCGCTTACCGGAAAAATTGTAGTGTAGGATACCGTTTTGTTGGACTAAAATCTTACCCGGTAAGTAAACTATAATGTTGAATTTACCGGTAAGTGCTTACCCGAGTATGCGTTTGAAAAAAAAAACATTTTTTTAAATGAAGATTAAATTTCAATTCTCTTGAATGTATTTGCTATATTTGATAACAAATCGTTTTAAAATTGAAGACGGAAGGAGAAGTTATTATTTATAGTTATTGTTTGCAACTCAATGTTTTGCCCATGCGATTATGGACTCCCAAACACATGACTTGAAGCTTTTGAGAAAACATAAAAATGTTGCAACGACATTCAACTCCAATATAATATAATCAATCACAACATGCTTTTAAATTACCGTATAGTAATAGTATTCTCTTTGTTACGGAATGTGTCCATAAGTCAAACCAAGGTTCTAAATGGCATGAGACGTAGCATGGCGGCGAGGCCAAGCCTCAAGCCATAGGAGTCACGGCGAAGCCATGGCGTTTTCAAGGCGTGATTTATGGCGTCAAATTTCTAATTCATATATAATATTATATATAAAAACATATGTTTTGTAGTATTATTCAATGAGTCAATAGTAATAAACAAGTTAAACTAGGTTATATGTTAAAAAACTTGCAAATAAGACATTAAAAACGTAAAGAAAAATTAAATATCGTATTACGAAAACTGCGCATTAGGCCATGACGTGCCACGAGCTTAACGTGGCGTTAGACACAAACCTTGGTGCCATGGCACGCCATGGCGGCTGTGCGACGAGTTTTTTAGAACAATGAATCAAACTATGTGTTTTATTTATAAAAACGAATTTGTACTATTCACTCTTTGTTACATTTTCATATTTTACGTCTACTCTTATTATACCAAGTATCTCAAAGATATCATGCAAGAATTTGATATCTTAGTCGTTCATCAAGTCTAATAAATATCTGATTTTATTATGTTTCCTAATCTAAAGTCATGATCATAATTAATGAACTTAATCATCTTCCATATATATCATAATCATTATTAATGAATGATAATAATTACCATAAATATATTTGTTGTTGCCTAATATAGTGGTTTGCAAAGTTTGTACAAACTGTTTGGTTTGCAAAAGAAACGCACCATATATATATATATATATATATATATATATATATATAACCTATTAAATCAAACAAGAATAGAACCTATTTAAAAGAATAAAGGGATGAATCTCATCCATTGATTGAATGAGATCAAGGGTTATAAAACGTAATGGCATATTCTGTAATTAGGAACAATATTAAACAAATTTACATACAAGGACATATTATTATAAGGGTAAAATTGGAAGAAAAAGAAAAGCATAACCGAATGTGATATTGGCAGGCGAATATCACGGATGTGATTATTATCAGAATCAAATTAAATCGTTTCCTATTTTCTCTCATAAGGTGGGTATCTCGTTCAAGAAAGCAAGAAGTAGAGAGAGAAAGGATCCTGTCGATGAAGAACGTAACATAGATTTGAAAAAACCCTAATCGAAACAAGAAGGGGACAATAACTTCTCGTTCGAACCTCTTGAACAAACGATGAATCGCCAAGGTATGTCACATTTCTGTTTCTTCATTCTTCTGATTCTTGAAAACCCTAATTTACTAAGAACAATCGTGATTGATGTTGTGTAAGGTGTTCGAAAAAGCCCTAGATTTGCTAATAAACCGAATTCAAGATTCAAAAAGACGGTTGAGACACCTCTTGATGTTGACGCTGATGAAGAATCGATGGGTGGATAAAGGAACCAAGTAAAGCACAACAACGATGTGCTTCAAGCTGGTGAGAAATCAAAACTATGTTTTGGGTTTTTTTTAGGCAATAATCAAAAAAACATTTTTAATCACTGTTGATTGATGATCTTCATGCTTTTTAAAATTAGTGTTTTAATCACTGTTGATTGTCTACAATTTGCCTTTGAGTTGTCATTTTGTTTAGAGTTTTCGATATGCTTCCCCAAGTAAAGAATGCACACCAACTAACCTTCTTTAAGAAACCCAAATAATAAAAATAATAGTCTATATTGAGTATGTTAATCACTGTTGATTTTAAATATGTTGAATATGGTGAATTTTTTGCTCGATATGTTAATCACTGTTGATTTTGAATGTGTTGAATATATTGAGTATGTTAATCACTGTTGATTTTGACTATATTTCATGTTTGGTTTTCCCATTGTTATGGTACTGTACAAATAAATTATCCATCAAATTGGTGTTTCTTAAGAATTTTTCTTATATAGTAAGGACTTAGAAAGGAAGATTTTTGAAAGCATGTCACCAGGCAGACATATATCTGGTAAAATTATTGATGTTTGGTCGTACATTCTGAACAAGGAGGAACAATTCCGAAACAGGTCTTCGCCATATCGGTTGTTTTGCACGACACGATAATGAACATAAATGAGGTTCATGACAGATTTTCACTGAATCTGAAATCTTGCATGTTGTTCGACAATGAACTGGCATCACTCAAGACAATTGACATGGTATGACCAAAGGGTTGTTATATATTTTTATTATTCTGATACACCAATTTAGTAATGTTTACCAAATGATACTAATATAAGTTGTGATTATACTACTATATACATACAAATATTCTTTCTTATCCAACAAGGAGATCACTTCTATGTCATAGTCTACAATCTAAAGAACCCAGACATTGTGATATCGGACAACAACGCAAGCAACATGCTTATTGACGACAAATATGGTGAAGTACCAAACATGCTGGTAAGCACAAAAACAACTATAACACACATATGTGGAAAATACCATATTTGTTTAAAGATTTTTGAATTTGTGTCGACGTAGAACATTTGTTGGATCGCTACTGATTTAATAGAATGTCACCTTTATTGTGTGCGGTTAATGTATAACATTTACGGAAAACTTGTATAAAATTGGTTGGGATCACTTCTGATTTAGTAGAATGTCATTTTTCTATAATTGTGTGTGGTTAAGGTATTACAGTTACGGGAAAACTGTAAAAAATTGGTTGGGATCACTACTGATTCATATAGGGTTATGTGATTACTCACAAAAATCATAGTGGATATTTGTGAAAACTTATATGGTCTATGATTTATTGCAGCAAGCCGCCATGCAAAAATATATGAAAAAGGTAAGCCATCCAAGGGTTAACAGTATGTCGAAAGTGAAACCAACAAGGTATAAAATGGAGTGGAGGACGATCGACAATAATAAAGACTCTGGGATCTTCACAATGCGACATATGGAGACCTACAAGGGAGAAACAGTTAGTCGGTATGATGCTGATTTCGAAAAGAATCACCGTCGCAGGAGGTACAAACAAGTTTCGTACGAAGTACTTATCGAAGATATTGCTTTCCACCCACAACCTATGGAGGTCCATAGTCATGAGGCAAGCAACAGAGGCACCACACGCACCACAGGTTGCTGGAGGGATCACAAAGACGGCTATACAGGATAGACTTAAAACCAAGGCTTTGCATCTTGGTTAGGTATTCGTTATCGTTATAATTTTTTAGGGTTAACTTTTAGATTAGTTGAACATACCAGAATTGGGGTTTTTGATTTTTTTTCTAGGAAGCTTTGAACTTCAAAGTTTTGTGGATATTTCATCGTTTAATTTGGTTTGATGATCATAGTGTGGTTTAATGGGATGTGTGGAACATATTGCTTTCAATCTTCCGTGAAATGGTTTATAATCAAAAAAAATTGGTAAAAATGTTGTAATATAAAATGTTTTTTTATACGGTTTTATCGTAGTCATATAAATCGTCACCAATATTGATTAGATGCGTAAAGCAGTGGTGATAACTCATAGGCCACTTAAAATAAAAAGTGATTTGATGCTTAATATGGTGTGTACATATAATATCTTAAAGTAAAGTCAATATTGATTATATATGTACGTTACTTAATATCAAAATTGATTTGATGCATAGTATGGTGTGTACGGATAATATCTAAATGGATAATCAATATTGATTATATATGTACATTACTTAATATCAAAATTTATTTGATGCTTAATACGGTGTGTATGAATAATATCACTCTTAAAATCACAATTGATTTTGAGCTTAATACGGTGTGTACGGATAATATCATAGACCAGAATCACAAATGTTAATATATGATGTGTTGATTTTCCGTTGAATTGTTAATTCAAATCTTACTCTATAATCACACGTGATTTGAGGATATTATATATTATAATATTAAGCAAACCACCGGCTATGCTATTGTATAACATTAAACACTAACATCACATGTGATTATATGATTATCAATTGGGTAATAATTCAACATACATATAAAATCGAAGATAATTTATATGAAACATAAATTGTCGTTTTCCCCATTTATGTATACCAATATTGAAAAATAACAACCACGGAAAAAGGCTAAAATATGAAACAACGACTAAATCCTGTTGACACCATTCCATTAACTTAAAAGAATTCAACTAGTTAACAAAAAAACAAAACATTCAAATAGACGGTGAGAAAATTGCAATTGTCTAACTTAATGAAAAAATTGCTAAAACAATGAATATTCCATCATCAACCATTTCGGACGTGCCTTTTTTCACTGGATAGTTCCGAGAATCATGGTTTGTGACTTCATTGCATCCTCTACACTTCCTCTTCTGCCGCGCATTCTTCAAATCTCGCTCACCGCCCCCGATCAAACTTTTACCTGTGCCACACCATTTGTTTCTAACACCATCTGGGGCTCGTACCTCATTTGTCTTAGGCTTTGATACACCCAACAACTTCTCAAAATCAGCCTCTTTGCTAAACACACCATTCTCTGAAGGAACGTCAGGTGCAATATCTTCTTTTATTGACCGAACCTTTTCCAAAAATAGTTCAAGTTTCTCATCGTTGCCATACACCCTACTCAATATCTGGTCAAACTCAAATCGAATATCGTTAGTAAATCTATCGGAACGTTCATTGCTTCCGAGCTGTATACGTCGAGTACGAAGTTAATCCATAGGGATGACACCTCTCATCCATCGCCTATTAACGTATTGCCTAGGTATCTCTTTCGCATATGTGTTGAATAGAACACTAAATATGTGGCAACACAAAATTCCAAAGTACTCGTACTTTTGACACGAACATGACAAAGATCCAACGTTTTCCAAAAGCTCAACCTATAAATTAGACATGAATTATTATGAGTTATTATATGGACAAATTTTGCCGTATGGTGAAAATCTGTCGGCCACTTTCGGCAACAACATTCCACTGAGAACAATAGCGATCTGCTTTAACTATTTCCTTTTGAACATCAAAAAAGACGGTCCTGGTGTAAACCATAGCAGCGTGTCGCTCAATCAAAGTTTAAGTCTTAAAATCTGGAATGGTGGTGTTGGTCTGATGTTCATCGGTACGTTGCCTATTTCTTTGTTTATCCATTACAATGTCGTGAGATAGAATAAACCTCAACAAATTGATACCATGGTGTGAAAAAGTTTCGAAAAAAGGAATTCAAGCTCTCAGAACGGGATGTGGTTTTTATTAACCCACACATGGGTAAATCTTGGAAATATCCAAGAATCCACTTCGAACGAATATTGAAAACCTCCGAAAGCCACGGGTGATTTGACAAATTAAATTCTTCCATCAGTGCAATCCATTTTTCCTCAAAATCTTGTGGGCCCAAATAGACACTCCATACAAGTTTCAGTAGACGCTTCCTAAAATCGGTGTTTAGCAATATGTCGATGTTAATCTGCATAGCAGCATCATTGATCTTATATACTACGTAAATCATATATGATTATAAAACAGGAAAATAGGTAGATATATTACATACCCTGATCGGCAGTTTATTCATAATGTGCCACATACATAATCTATGCTTGGCTTCAGTGAAAACGAGTGGGAGAACCTAATTAATTGCAGCGTCCTGGTCAGTCAAAACAAGCTTTGGTTGAACATCATGAACCTTTAAAAAGGCCTACAACAACCAAGTGTAAGATGGCATTTTTTCGTCACACAACACACCCGAACCAACAACGGAATGCCTGTTATTATCAATGCAAAGAAATAGTACAAAAACCATACAATGCCTGCACTCAACATTATAAACACAAAATTTATTGATAAAAGAGAAATTTAATACATAAAACATCGAAATAATATAAAAATCCTACATGTTCGAACGATACGTCGCATCAAATGAAATAACATGGCCAAACTCGCTGTAGTTGAACCTCGATAGCTCATCAGCCCAGAATAGTCCCTGTAGTTTTCCTTCACATACTTTGAACTCGAATGCAAAATTAGTACCGTTTACAACACGCTCATTAAACATATTCAAAACCATCTAATCATCACCATCACCAATAAATGAATCAAAATCACGTTTATAATTCTTATAGTCGGTACGACTACATCCAACCTCCTCATACCCACCCTTCAAACAAACTTGCAACTGGTGTGCCTTGGCCGCACCAATATTAGCACTTGCAGCACGATGTAGTATCCTCTTATCCGAGAACTTCAAATGTCTTCTATTTCGGGATAACATTCTATCATTCTCGTCATAAAGTGGGTGATTGTAGTTCAGATTGAAATGGTACAACTTAAACAATAACGTACCTGGAACCCTACAAAAACGGACCTGTGCTTTACATCAAGTGACTTTGAAATTTGAGTTACGAAGGACCTTTCGATGTTGACCAAGATTTGTACTATCAACAGAACGTTTGTTTGGTAAGCCATGACGATGACATACGAGATATTTTATCTTGACAGGTTTGTCTTTGAATTTCTGTTCAGTTGATCTCCTTATATCAAAACCAGCGTACTCCGCATACTTCCTATACATGTCAATGCAATGACCTATTGTTTGGAACAACGAACCAAACAACAGGTATGAACCCTTCGGTAACATTCGGTACCACATTAATGGGAGCATTAAATCTTTCCTTCATAGATACCATAGAACTACCAATAAGATC
The DNA here is from genome assembly GCA_033807775.1 of Saussurea involucrata. NCBI lineage: Eukaryota > Viridiplantae > Streptophyta > Magnoliopsida > Asterales > Asteraceae > Saussurea > Saussurea involucrata. The sequence continues at coordinate 155,227,487 of CM066322.1, read as the reverse complement.
AAAATTGGCGGGAATGTGGTCAAGTGAATTGACGTTCGATATGAGCGGAGCTTCTACAAAACAAAGGTGTCGCCATGATTAAAAACAGTGATTAACAACAGTCTTTTTTAAATATTATGTTATCCATTTCATCATTTACTCACATGTGTACTTTAATTTTAGTCCTAACTTATAGAATCACTTATGAACGTATAAAAACAACAACAAAATCAATAGTGATTAACATACTCAAGATATTCAATATATTCAAAATCAACATTGATTAACATATACAAGACAAAACCCAAACTAATAAAAATATTTAAAATCAACAGTGATTAACATACTGAAGATATTCAACATATTCAAAATCAACACTGATTACATAATGGAAGTGTTAAAAGCGTTTTCTTACTGGCAATTCTTAAACAACTTTTTTTACTGTTATACAACATAATAATGTACAATATATTCAATATATTCAAAATCAACATTGATTAACATATACAAGACAAAACCCAAAATAATAAAAATATTTAAAATCAATAGTGATTAACAACCTGAAGATATTCAACATATTCAAAATCAACAGTGATTACATAATGGAAGTGTTAAAAGCGTTTTCTTACTGGCAATTCTTAAACAACTTTTTTTTACTGTTTTACAACATAATAATGTACAAACCAACACACCCATCTACATTTTACCAATTAAATTGATCATGTGAGCAAACAGTTAAAAACTAATATCTTCATAATTGTGTCAATGGTGTTATGTAACAACCGGTGTAACAGCTATTTACCATAACATGAAAGTAATTCTGAAATTATATGAATTACGTTCAAATAACCTTTTTATAAGCAAGAATCGACATAAAAACCATTTTAAAATCTGGGTTGCAGATTCATATAAACATAACATGGGGTGTATCACAAAAAACATCAAAGAAAAAACACACCTTGAACATCTTCTAATATAGAATCGGTGGGGGGGGGGACATTTGTCGTTGATTTGTCTTGATTATCACTAATCTCGACATCATTTTGCGGATGGAAGTCAAGCTCATTCATCGACTCAACACTTCTGACTGTGTAACGCGAATGATTAGATTATTCCATCAAAAAACCTATTTATGATATGTGACGACGAGAATGTAATTATGTAGAAGATTGAACGATTTCCTCTGGTACATGTTAAACAGAAAGATCAAAAATGAGTTTCCTCTGCATATTCTCGTATGAAGACGGGAGAGCTTTTTCGAGCGCTGAAGAAAAAAAGATTCTGATATCTAAAAAATTGGAGAAGATCATGCCTATTTTTTCAAGATAGAGACCATCCTAAATTAAATAGGATGTTAATTTACATTACTATCCTTTTAATCATATTAATCTAAAATTTTAAAAAATATTAATTTTATAATTATGATTGGTTGACATTTATTCCTTTATTCCTTTAAATAGTTGTCATTCTCGTATGATTCTCCCTCTATATATGTAACATCCTAAATTTTCCTTAAATAATATTTTAATGAGGATTGGGGTGTATTTGTATTTTGTGTTAACTTTGAGTTATATGGGAAATTTTATAATTCATTAGGGTTAAAATACAAGAGATGAAAGTTTGGTGTAAATTGTGGAAGTAAGGAAACATGAGGGTGTGTTTTGTTATTAAGTAAATGTGTATATGATAATATCAGAATTATTGAGATTTTATCTCATTTTATGGGTGTGTGTCGGCAAGCATAGAGAGAAAGAAGGGAAAGGAGAAAAGAAAGAAAAGCAAGGGTTTGTTCATCATTTTGGTATGTAAATCAGTCTAGGTTTTGATTAAATCTGTTGTGGTTATATGATTATTAACGAATCTGTGTATTGGGTTGATTTACAGAATCGTTTACAACAGATTTGGAGTAGTAGATTTGTGCAGGAAGTGGGTATTTGCAAATATAAGGTGAGTTCATTTGTTCCTTGCTTAAATCAGTGTTTTCATGTTAAATTAAACCTTGAAATAGCTGTATAAATTGGTTATGAACTGTATGGTATGGTTTGAATTAAGCTGAATCGAACAAACATGAAAATAGATTGAAATTTAGGCTGCAGAGCCGACTTTTCCGGATGAATCGTCGTATCCGGAAAACCCCGAGGATGAATGTTTCCGGATGCGGGAAGTATCCGGGTAAGTTTTATTTATACAATAATCCGGATGAAATTAGTTACCGGATGGTATCCGGATTTCTTTAGTTTCCGGGTGTCGTTCATATTAAATAAGTATCCGGAAAGTATGGTTTACCCGGAAAGTTGTAGTTATCCGGAAAAGTTCAGCTGTCCGGAAAACCCCTGTTGTCCGGAAAACCCATGTTGTCCGGACACTCTTAAGAAACTGAAAAAGGCTAGGTTCTGATTGCTGGATGCAGTTCTGGATGCAGTTTTGATGGCTGGGTGCAGTTCTGGATGTTTAGCGGAACCCCCGTGCTAAGTCTCCGAAGGGGGGACATTTGAGGATGAAGATACGATAGGTTATTTAGTATTCTTAGATTTGAGAATATGATATGAGCTGTAATATGTTGTTATGCATATACGTTAGTAAAGTGTAATGGATCCATAGGCACTAGTGTTTGGTAATCACATGGAATAGGCGTGTGGTAATAATCGTTATTCCAATGATGTGTGTAGTACTAATGGTTATGTGCACGTGGAATAGATGAAGTTAGTCATTATTCTGATGTGTGTAGTACAAATGGTTATGTACACGTGGAATAGATGAATATTAGTCATTATTCTGATGTGTGTGAGAAAGTGGTTATGTACACGTAGAATAAATGGATATTAATCTTTATTCTGATGTGTGTGAGAAATCGTGGAATAAACGTAATTCCCGTTTCTAAAAGATATGTGGAAATGAGCAAGTGTACGTTGCAATTTCTGGAATGTTGAAATGGGCAAGTGTACATTGCAATTTCTGGAATAAGAGCATTACTCTAGAATCAGTGAAGATTCGTAGTGTAGCTCTGAGACATGATATGATGATGGAATGTGGGTCAGGCATATTCATGGAATTAGGTCAAATCGTGCTAACGGAATAGAGTTACACGTATGGTAAGAGAAAGGGTAATCAGGTTTGTTATAACTTGCTTACATTGATTTTGCAAATGTTATTATTGAAACGAATGTTCTTCCTAGGCGTTGGCCTAATCGTTTCATATGATGTTTTCTTACCAGGTACCAGCTCGGGAAGGTAAAGGGTTGTGGGACGAGCGTTTTTGGAATAGCAGAAGTGTCAATTAACAAGAGGAGATTTTGATGGATTGCTTAGATAACTTAGTTAATCTGATTATAATGATATGATTAGATTGATAGGTTATTTGAAGGATCCGGTAATGTAAATATACTCTTGATGGTTAATTCACTTGCTATATATAGATAAGTTTGAAGTTTATATTATCATAACTTGTGGAATTTTGAGGTTCAAATTAGCCCGGAATTTGGGGTGTTACAATATGGTATCAGAGCATTAGTTTAAGTGAACTAAGTATGCTGATGAGATACTTAGACTTAAGCTGAGATGAATTAAGTTATGATGTGTGAGATATGGGTAGAAGTACTAAGACGGGATAGTCTTAGAGTTAACAGAAATACGTGAAATTAGTACTGTAACAATGGTAACGAGGATTCTCTTGTATGATATATTCACAATTTCAATTAGCTACTGTTATTTATGAATATATTGTTACACAAGCATACTTGTTTCTAATTGTTACAGTGACTAATGATCGGTAAAGTACGTTCTGTATGTTTGGATTTGTGTAACCATTTCTTATGGTTATTCTTTTGTGTAAAAGCAGAATAATGGTGAATACGCCGCCATTATCCCCTATTTCTACAATGGATAGGTTCAAAATTGATCGGTCGGAAGAAAAACGACCTGAATTAGGAGAAACTTCTGAGAGTCCACCGAGGCAACCTTTAATAGGTGGATTAGAAAGTCAAACACATAGAACGAGGATTGGTACTTCTGATTCGGTAATGACGGAATCTACTATGGAGTCCCGTATAATGGAAAATGTGATGCGGGTTGTGAATGCCGCTTTGACTCAACAAACAGAGATGTTTACAAAGATGTTAAATGATCATGTTGACGAGTTACAAAGACCAAAGATAGTTATTGGTACTGAAACTTCACTTGTTAATCCAAAGGTAAATACTGTGAATAGTATGGATGAAGTTTATGTGGAAGAAAAAGCTGAAATAACTCAGGTAGGAAGGAAAAGAAAGCGGGAAAATAGATCAGAACTTTGCAAGAAGTCAGAAACTTTTGCTAAGAATCGTGATATTGAATCCTGTAGAGAAACCCATTTATGTGTGAAATGTTTCAAGTGTGGAGAAGTTGGTCACAAAATTAAAGATTGCCATATTCAGGGATTAACTTGTTATAAATGTAAACAACTGGGTCATTTCAGACGAGATTGTCCAGAGCTGAACAAGAATGGAGACCAAAGTAGGAAACTAAATGTTCCAAATCCAACGGGCCGAGCATTTCAGATAACCGATGATAAGGCAAAAGGATCGAAGAACGTTGTCTCGGGTACATTCCTTGTTATTTTAGTCTTGTACGTATTTAATTTGATTGTGGAGCAAATTTGTCGTTTGTGTCCAAATCATTCTCTTCTAAGTTAACTATGCATGTTATTACTTTGGATAATGCCTTAGTAGTTGAGGTAGCTAATGGAGGTCAAGTCTTGGTACGTGAAAGACTTGATGGTTGTTTTATTATGATAGAAGCAACAAAATTTCCGATCGACTTGTTATTGATGGAAATTAGAGGGTTTGATGTGATTGTAGGTATGGATTGACTGAAAGCCAATCAGGCAAAAATATTTTGTGCAAAGAAATTGATCAGGATTCCGATGACTAATAAGGACGATATACTTATTTTCGGGGAAAATAGAAAGGGGAAGTTCCGTTAATCTCTGTCGCAGAGGCGTGTAAATGTTTAATGAAAGGATGTTTACTCTATCTAGCATGTGTATTAGATAGAAAGTTGGAAAAGAAACAAATGGGATTTGGATTAGTGACCAACATAGACTGATGGAATTTTGTGTCGTTTTCAAGATTGGAGGGGGGTAATGTTAAAGGATAGAAGATCCAGAAGAATGTTAAAAGTGGAGTCCTTATTTTCCTAGACTTTTATTGTGATTAAGCATATAAGACTAGAAGTTACCCATATGTTAGTATTAGCAACTCGTTATGAGTAATGTGGAGAAGTAGGAACAAAATATTCTGGAGGTTAAATAAGAATTTTAAGATAATCTGGTGATATTAACGTTGTGTGAGTAAGCCTAAGATGAAAATGGCGAAGAGTAATTTAGTTTATGTTTTGAAGGAAAGATTAGGTTCACTTAGGGACCCTTTGCAAGGGTAAGGAAGTGGTCATCTATTGACATTGAAATCGGCAGGGGTGTAAAATGTATGAGACTGAGGTCTTGAATTAGAAGATTGGAAGTTGAAGGATCACTTTATAAGGGTGTTAGGATATGAAAGACTGTTGTATTAAGTATTTTACTTACGAAATGGATGGTTCGTAAGGAATGAAAGATTTGATATAATAAAGTAAGTATATAGATTATGTTGATTTGTGAAGGATTATGTAATGTCTGTATTATGGTTTGAAATCATAAGAGTTAGCCAGAAAGGTGTAGGTATGAGTTAATTCGAAACTCGTAAGTTATGGCTCAACTTAAGTTGGGGAGAGATAAAGTAGTGAAATAGACTTGGTTGATCATGTGGGTGAATGTGAAGGTAAGTTTGAGTTATGTATAAATGACCATGAGAAACCAGGTCTTCTGAGAGTTGTATGGATGGAGAATGCTCTGCCGAGTAATGATTGTTAAGTTAAATGTGTTTAACCATGTGCAACGTGATATTAGAAAGAGAAAGCGTCAAATAGAAGTTTTGGGAATTTCGGATGAAGTGTATGACTTGTTAACAAGTTGTGGGATCATGTGATTGATAAGTAGCGTTGAATTTAGGGAGTCATTATCTGTATGATATGAAGTGTACTCATTATATTGATCATAAGAATTTGAAGCACATCTTTGATTAGGAAGAATTAATTATGAGGCAGCGATGTTGGTTAGAGTTACTTAAAGACTACGACTGTGAATTGCATTACCATCCTGGTAAAGCAAATGTCGTAGTTGATGCTTTAAGAATGAAAGAGTATATTGAGTGCTTGAAAGCAACCAATGCTGGAATTGATGTAACGTCAGGTTGATGGAAAGGATAAAAGAGGCACAAGTGGAGGCCTTACAAGAAGAAAATCTGAAAGAAGAAGTGATGAGTAAGCAACATCTTCAGATTGATTGAAGATGGTCGTGGAATTAGTTGTTTCAAGGTCGTGTTTGGGTACCGAAGATTGGAGAAGTCGGGAGTTGATTCTCGAAGAGGCCCATAGATCTAAATATTCTATACATCCCGGAAATGCTAAGATATATAGGGATTTGAAGTTACACTATTGGTGGCCAGCTATGAAAATAGATGTGGCACGAGTAGTAAAAGGTGTATTACATGTTCGATAGGGAAAGCTGAATATCAGAAAGGTAATGATACTAAGTGGGTGATTGTGGACCGATTAACTAAGAGTGCTCATTTTCTGGCTATGAAGGAGGCATCCCCAATTGATAAATTGGTGAAGCTGTATATTGATGAAGTGGTGTCAAGACATGGTATACCGGTGTCGATAGTGTCAGATCGTGACAGTCGGTTTACCTCAAGGTTTTGACATTCACTATAAGAAGAGTTAGGTACGAAAGTAAATTTGAGCACTGCTTATCATCCGCAAACTGACAGGCAAAGCGAAAGGACCATTCAAACTTTGGAAGATATGCTCAGGTGTTGTGTGTTAGATTTTGGGGGTAATTGGGATACGCATTTACCGTTAGTGGAAATTGTGTATAACAATAGTTATCATTCTAGTATTGGAAGAGTACCTTTCGAAGCTTTGTATGGTCGGAAATGTAGAACTCCGATATGTTGGTTAGAAGCCGGAGAGAAACAGTTTGCTGGTCCAGAATTAGTACAACAAACAGCTGATAAGGTGAAAGAAATTCGGCAGCATATGAAAGCAGCTCAAGATCGACAAAAGAGTTATGATGTGTAAAGCCCGTGTCCCGGTATGTTTTTTTTTTTAAATCCTTAATGTTTTTTTTGAGAGTCTCTTTAACGGAAGTTGTCAAAGGGACCTCGAATGTTAGGTATGGCAAACCTTATTATTTTTTTACAATGTAATGGGAACTTAGGGATCTAAAGTGGCAAAGGGTTTAAGTCTAGGGGCCAAAGGTGGGCATTGGGGGTTTTATGCATGTGAACGGCTAAGGGAAAGGGGGACCGAACCCCCCCCCCTCTTCCTCTTCTCGGCGGTTTCCAGCTACCACGTCAAACAGCCCCTTCTTGTTTTGTTTGGTGGTTTTTGTGGTTGGTGGTTTTCTTTTGGTTTTCTTTGCCGAAGAAGAAATCGAGAGGGTGAGAGCCGAGGGAGATAGAAAGTGAGAGAGAAGAGATAGTGAGATAGAGAGGGCCGGAGAAGAGAGAGAGAGTGGGTCGCCGGAGGTCGCCACCACCACACCGTTCGCCGGAGAAGTCGAGGGAGGAGGAGCAAACGTCGAAAGGTAAGCCGTTCCTATGTTCCGTCTCGTTTTTCTCTTCTTGTTCGTTTTTCCGGCGAGGAAACCGCCGCCGCCCGCCGCCGCTACGGTGGCCGTGGGTGGACGGCGGTGGCTGTGTGCTGCTGGGTATACGTGTGTTTGGGACTGTATGGTTTTAGCAATCGAAAGTAAGAGGGAGGTGGTGCGAGAATAGGATGGTATGTGTGTGTGGGTGTGGGTGTCGCCGGAACGCCGCCGCCGCCGCCGCCGTGCCCCACTGCCGGAGGTGGCAGTGGGTGGTGCCCGTGGCGTAACCCTAAAACCACCCTGACCGTAACCTTAAATCGTGAACCGTTAATCCTAATCTCGAACCGTTTTATCATTTCATGTGTATTATAGTAATCTGCCACTGTTTTGCGTAGCTCATAATTTTCTACTCGTAACTCCGATCGAGCCAAAATTGGTACCCACGATTCCAGTACGGGGTCGACCACGTTTTCCGTGTTTTAGCGGAAAACTGGTTCAGCCTCTAGCTAGGTGAAAAAGTGGTCGCAAGTTGGTGGTTTTGTCATTTTATGTGAATGTCGATTTTCTGCCACTGTTTTGTTATGGCCATAACTTTTTGCTCGTAGCTCGGATTGTTATGAAATTGGTGGCCGAAGTTCCCTAATCGAGTCAGGAGAGTTTTTCGTGTTTTGCCGAAAGTCCGTTTAGGCCTGTAGCTGGGCCGTACGGGGCTGTTTATACAGCTGGTCCGAAAAACTTCCAGCTTTCGGTCCCTGTTTTGTTTTACGCATAACTCTTGCTTGGAATGTCGGTTTGGGATGGGACTGGTGCCAAAAGTTTCGTCTCGGAGTCTAGTAAGTTTCCTCTGTTTTGTGGAAAGACCAATTTGGACCATAGCTAGGGCGAAGTTACCTTGTTGTACTGAAAGGTCCGGGTGTTCGCTGTTCTGCGACGCGTTTTTGTAAAATCTATAGTAAATTATAGAAAAATCGTTAGGACGCGTGCGATACGTCCCTGAAACCGTAAGACTTAGAACTTCGTAATTATGAATTTTATTTTCTGTATTTATCAGTTTTAAGGGGGTAAAACAGGTCCCGAACAGACCCGTAATTTCTAATAAAAAGCTGGAATTTTAGTCGTTTGAAAACTAGTAAACGTGTTATGGGTCGGGACTCTCCTTTGACTTTTATTACGTATTTAGGTGGGAGAAAGTGAAGAAGATTGCCGTGTTGGTGTTGCGTTTCGTGAGCACGTTGCTTAGCCTTGAGGTGAGTTCTCTCACCGCGTAGTTAGGAATTTCATGTATGTTGTTCCTTTTTGTGTTACGTGTTATTACGTGCATTTATGTGCTTACATGGACTAGTTGGGATTTGATAACTGGTTGTGATTTTGTTAAATTCGTATATGGAATATTTATGCATGCGTACACCTCGGTGGGACTGAGGGGCTCGGTGGGACCGAGGGCTTGGTGGGACTAAGCTAGTACAGTAATTCTTACTCGGTGGGACCGAGGGCTCGGTGGGACTGAGCTTGCATTAATGTATTTTGTGTACTCGGTGGGACCGAGGTCCGTGTTTATATATTAATCATTATGTGGTTTGATGTACATGGTGATGGTGATGCTGCCTGTTGGCGAGTGGGGGCGATATGCGTGGGGTTGCTACCTACGTGCGTGATTGAACTCACTAAGCGTTTAGCTTACCCTTTCCCAATGTGTTGTTATTTCAGGTGCGGGCGGCAGTCGGGCGTGACCGTACACACATGGAGCGCGGAGGGTCAAATATTATTAAATTTTCACTTTTGAACCCTTGAATTTTAGTTGTGAAATTTTCCGCTGCATAAACTTTGTGATGGTTGAAGTAACGATGTAAATTTTATTTAAGACTTTAATTATTAAATCATGGTCGTTTTATAATGAAATGTATGTTTTAAAATTTTAAATTTCCTTGAAATTTTTGGGACGTTACATGATGATCCGAAAAGAAGACCAAAAGAATTTCAAGTTGTAGTAACCGTGTCCAAAAGAAAGAGTTTCCAAGTCTTGTGGTGGAAATTTAATAAAGTGGAAGTTGAGGGGAGTATTTTGCAATTATGAGATAGGGTATAAATTGGGCACAAAACCCTAGAGAACATTCCATATTACTGATTTTGTGTGTGGTTGGTGGCTGCTGGAGTGAATTAAAGAGAGAAGAGGGAAAAGAGAGAAGGAAAGGAGAAAGAAGAAGAAAGAGGGTGAAATCAAGAAAGAAGGATCAGTTGCAGATTTGTTGGGAGAAATAGAAGGTGTACTTCTTTTGGATTCAAGCAGGTAATCACTTCTCCTCTTCTCTAATCCCTGATTCTTGTTGTTAATGAGTTATTTGGGGGTTTTTGTTAAAAGTTGGGTTTGGAACTAAATGGAAGAGATTAGGTGTCAAATCTTATCTTTTGCAGCTAATATTTCAGCAGTAGTTGAGCTTATTGACCCTATTGCCGTTGCTAATCTCTATCTGTGAGATTTCGGCCATTTTCCATGATTTCTCTGTCCAAATAAGGGTCAGGTCGACGTCTGGACAACTTTCGGGACGTCCGGACACATTGAACGGTTGAAGGTTTCCGGGTAAGTGTCCGGTAGTCGTGTGTGTGTCCGGATGGTTGGATATTCCAGATAGAGTGTTGTCCGGATAGGGTGATGCCCGGATAGAGTGTTGTCCGGATAGGGTGATGTCCGGATAAGGGTGTTGTCCGGATAGGCGTGTTGTCCGGATAAGGGTGTTGTCCGGATAGGTGTGTTGTCCGGATAGGCGTGTTGTCCGGATAAGGGTGTTGTCCGGATAGGTGTGTTGTCCGGATAGGTGTGTTGTCCGGATATAGGTGTTGTCCGGATAGGTGTGTTGTCTGGATATGGGAGTTGTCCGGATAAGTGTGATGTCCGAAATAGAGTGTCGTCCGGGGAGTTGAGATGATCAGCTTATGAGTTTACCCTTTTGCTCAGGTAGACCATCTGGAAGTGCAGGTCAGAGTAGGAAAGGATCGTAAGCGTAACAGGTGAGTTTTCTAACTGAAGCTTGATGGTACTTGTTCATTTACTCGTACATGTGTGTTTGCTTAATATATGTTGCATATAAATTACTTATACTTGGTGCGAGGTATATGGGGGGGCGTGTCCCAACCATTAAGGTGTGATGCTTATGGGGGGTGTGTCCCATCTGTTGTGGTATGACGCTTATGGGGGGTGTGGCCCATACGTCATAGTGTGATGCTTATGGGGGGTGTGCCCCATACGCTATTTGGTATGACGCTTATGGGGGGTGTGACCCATATGACATGGTGTGACGGATATATGGGGGGTGTGTCCCATACGAGGGTGATTGAGCGCCCTGGGATCAAGCCACGGGTGTGTGTGACTGGATGGACGATTTGGTCAATTGTGTGAATGTTATTAACCAAACTTCATATTGATTTATGTTTCGCATAACTCTTTAATTGCTATATGTGGTGTGGATGTAACTGAGGGATCTCACTAGACCTTGTGGTCTAACCCTCGCATTTTCAAAACTGAAACCCTTTTCAGGTAAGCAGGTTAAGTGCGGTTCCTCTAGTGGTAAAGAGAAGGCGTGAGGGCGGGCGTGGCTTGCATTAGTGGACTTCCCTACAGTTCAGTATTTAGATACTCTCAGTTGGAATAGGGTTATTTCCGCAAACCCAAATTTTAGAATTTTGTTGATGTGAACCTTCGGTCATGTTTTGGCGATATATATATATATATATATATATATATATATATATATATATATATATATATATATATATATATATATATATATATATATATTAATGTCTTAATTTGGCATGCTTTGGAGTGGGCTGTTACAGTTGGTATCAGAGCCGTAGTTTAAGGGATTTAGGTGACCGGATGGGCCTAAACTTAAACTGTAGAAGTACAACTGAGAATGTAGGAAAGCCTAGGAAGACCTCACTGGGAAGCGTGAATAACAGGGTGGTGAAAACTATCATGTAAGGTAAGTTCGGGATTACACCTGGCCAGTGTAATTGTGAATTTACATGTGCATGACGGCGTTCATTCTTGCCTTGTTATTTTGGGACGGTTGTTAATCTGTGTTGTGTGTAAAGTTTAACCTTGTCATTATGGCAACGGTTTAGTGTGTTGTGCAGATTATTCTTGGCGTGATTGATGATACTACCTAGAAGAGGCATCGTATTCGATATGAGTGTCTATGTGAAGTAGAACCTTTAGAGTTCTTAAGGGAAATAAATAATTGGAGATGAGCTCCTAATCTCTGATGAGTCCTTATTCTAGGAGTCCCCGATGTCGGCGAATTGAGATCTTGAGAGTTTCAACTCAAGGATCGGATAGTGGAGATGTGCCGTCTCACTCTCGAGTTAGTGGAAGAGTGACAGGAGTGGATGAGAAGTGATAGATGCATGGATTGGTAACACTGGTGTCGGCCAACCATTTTGGACCGAGGTGAAGCCGTATTTATAGTCAAGTGGACTGTGGGGTTGGAGCATCCAAGTGTGAAGGAAAGTATCGGTACCGAAGGTTGTTTCTAATGTAAGGAACCGAATGGTTTGGTTGGAAGTAGGGTGTCGGCGTCGAATTGTTGTAACTGCAAAAAGGTTAACCCTGCTGGAGCAAATAGCCTTCAATGTTAAGTGAGTCATACATTGTTCGAGGTGTAAATTGGCTAAGTCGGGGGGTGTGGCCCGCCAGCTCGTGTCGGGAGGTGTGACCCGTTTATGCTAAGGGTAGTGTGGCCCTGTAAGGCAGCATGAGACTGACTCGTTGTCACCCTAGGGTGACTGTAGGGTGCCAATTTACGAGGGGCGGACCTTATTCCATGGATGTTTTATAAAGGGACGGACCTTATTTCGTGGATGTTTAATAAAGGGGCGGACCTTATTCCGTGGATGTTTTATAAAGGGGCGGACCTTATTCCGTGGATGTTTAATAAAGGGGCGAACCTTATTCCGTGGATGTTTAATAAAGGGGCGGACCTTATTCCGTGAATGTTATATAAAGGGGCGGACCTTATTCCGTGGATGTTTTATAAAGGGGCGGACCTTATTCCGTGGATGTTTAATAAAGGGGCGGACCTTATTCCGTGGATGTTTAATAAAGGGGCAGACCTTATTCCGTGGATGTTTTATAAAGGGGCGGACCTTATTCCGTGGATGTTTAATAAAGGGGCGGACCTTATTCCGTGAATGTTATATAAAGGGGCGGACCTTATTCCGTGAATGTTTTATAAAGGGGCGGACCTATATCCGTGTATGATTTTATGAACTCGCTAGGTATTAAGAGATATCGGGCCTAAGAAGGTGCGAAGTTCCGGGAGTGGAAAATGTGGTTGAGTCTTCGATGGTTGATTTCTGACCTTAGTGTTACAGTATAGGGAGGACCGTGTCTACCTGTAGTCTTGGTCTTTGACCATGGAAATGCTTGTGTGGTGGGAGTCCTTACTCTTTTGGTAAGTCGACATATGACTGTCGACGGGGGAGGTGTGTCCCGGGTGATTTCGAAGTAGACAAATTACTTTGAAAGGTAACGTCGTGGTATGTAAATGAAACGGTATCGGCATGAAGTCGGGGTCATGGTTAACTTGCCTTTAGACTAATTGTCGGGCATTGAGGTTGAAGTCAGCGGCGGGTGTTGAATTCGTTGTCGAGAGATTTGAATTTGAAAGGTTGCCTTTGAGTGATCACTTCGTCGGGTATGTGCGCGGAGATGAGAGGTCGGTGTGGAAAGGTATGCATCTGTCAAGAGGATGGGCTGCCTTTTGTAAATATCCTGAAGGTGGAGATGTGTTTGAAGGTGGAGATGTGTTAGTAGGATAAGTGATTCATCCTATATGGTGGTTATGTCATTTGCGAAGGAGGTAGTTAGCTAACTAATGTGGGACAATTAGACTATGTTGGATTGCAAGGGTGTGTCTTATAGTTTGATTTACTTGAGCGTGTCTCAAGTGGATCCGAAGAGTCGGTCGGAATTAAGGGCTCGATTGAGTGAGGTAGACGGTCATAAATTTGTGGTTCATCTAAATGGGAGGAAGGCAAAGTTGGGAGTTTCTAAATCAAAGCTTGGTAGTACCTGTTTGTTAGTTGAACGTGCATACTTATTATTGTGTGTTTGCATTTGGTTTATATAAGTGTGTAAATCTCAGGTTGATGGTGTAAAATACATGGGGGGTGCGTCCCATGTGGTTTGTTCGAATAGACTTGGTCTGTTCCCAAGGGCGGGTGTGAGCCCTAGTTCAGGTCACAGGTGTGTAGTGACCAGCCAGGAATTTCCGTTATTCGTGTGAGGATGTTGAATTGCAAGATTAGTTATTGCATAATGCTTTCGCCAACTCTTTCAAATATATGTGATGTTTGGCGGGAGAAAGCATGGCCTAGTGAGCGGACAGTAGTCGTGAGGATAGAACCTCTAGTGTGTGGGGTTGTATAGATATGAAGGCGGTAACTTATATTTAGTAAGCATGCGAAGCATGGGGGGAATGAAGTGTTGTGAGGTTAAGTGGTGGATTAGTGTTGTTATGAGATGAGCGTAAGTGGAGATCCTTGCTCGGGATTTGTTGATAAGTTGTTCTATGTGGCTAGAGTTGGGTGTGGTGCTTTTATCCGAAAACAAGAGATTGGGGTGGAAGTTGGTGGCTAGCTAAGAGGGAGATGGTGTGATCTTGGATTGAGTAGTTTACAGTGTTTCGTTGTAAATATGAAATCTTTGGGTATACTGGGCTAATCCTTGTTTATAAAGGAAATGCAAAGGGGTGAGTTAATATCTTTGAGGAATGAGAAATGTGCGGTCGCTTCGAACATCGAGTGTGTTTCGGATTGACTGGGTGGAGTTTCTCGTATGAAAGATGGTGAAACTGTTGGTTGGGCATAGTAACCGTTGAAATTGCGCGTATGGAGTGGTAAATGTTGGATGAGAAATGTCCATAGGGTAATTGGGACGGTAGGTTGGGATGGGTGTGTAAGCGTGAAGTAGAAGGTGTGGCAAGTGGCACGAAAAGTGGAAGCAATGTTTTCAAGAACGTCACCGTCGGGTGCATGAACTCCTAGTGGGAGTATGAGAAAGGGGGATTGGCATGTATGTGATTGGTTTTTGAGTCAAGGAAAGTCAGCTTGTGTGGTTGATCAAGAGTGTGCACCTTCCCGTGAGCCGATCTTTGGAATCGTGTTTTAGGAGTGAAAAGGAAGTGGAAGGATGTAGTCGAAAGTAGTGTTCGCGAAAAGGACCCTTGGAGTTGACTTGGTAGTAGTGTGAGAAATGTTCCAAGTAAACTTTGTCGTTCAGTGTTAAGCTAGTAAGAATATTTTTGTGTGAGCATAGTTGCTCCTTGCTGGTAGCGAGTGAACCCTGAATTATCTCACATGTGGATGGACGACTGTTAGATGCAAGGAGAATTCGGATGCGTGACTTCAAGATTGGTTCGGGTTGGATTGATGGGTACGTCAGATGTTAAAGTGTGGAGGTTTCTACTTTTGGCTCTGTATAGTGTGGGGGTGTTGCTATGGCGAAAGGGTGTGAATTGATTATTATTGATGAACCGTGGGCAACACAGTTCAGGTGAGAAAGTGTTATCTGCCTTATACGTGTTTTGAGGTGGGGAAAGTGATCGTAGAATTGTGTGTTATCAGTCGAAGAGGATTATGTCTGTGAGCTAAGGTGATACTCGAGGATGGTCTTGTGCTAGGTTGGTGAATTGAAGGTTCGTTAAGAAATTGATGTTGTTGTGACTCTAACCGTTGTAACTTGTGCTGTCACGGGAGTGAAGTTGTGGAATAAAATTCTAAATTTGTTGCAACCGTGCGTCTAAGTGTGTGGACGGTACCATGTACCGTTGACCTGAGGCGTCATAGTTGTGGTACGCAAATTTCATAGAGTAGGAGTTGTAATCTTTCGAAAGTGTGGAAATTGTTGGCGTACGTTTTGTTGTTGAAGGGTTATGCAAGTGGAAGTAAGAAAATCCTTAGAAAAGCAAAGGGGTCGGCATGTGCAGTTATCTGTGAACTTTCCGTGAGTAAAGATGTATCGCGGGAAAGAGACGTTATGTGAGACCGGAGGTCGCGCGGTCGGCTACTGATAAGCCATTTAGGTTCGCAGGAAGTTAAGGGTGGCCCTAGACCACAAAAAGGGGATGTTTGGCCGAGACGGATGTGGCTACTCCGTTAGAAGATGTCCATATCGATGAGAAATTGGGGTACGAAGAGGAACCAATAGTTAATTTGGACAGTAAGGTCCGGAAATCAAGGAATAGGGAGACTCGTCTAGTGAGGGTTCAGTGGAAGTGTCATAAGGGACACGAGGCTACGTGGGAAGTGGAGTCGGATATGATGTCTAAGTGCCCTCACCTTTCGAGAACGGAATTCCGGGGACGGAATTCTTTTGAGGGGGGAGTGTTGTAGTAACCGTGTCCAAAAGAAAGAGTTTCCAAGTCTTGTGGTGGAAATTTAATAAAGTGGAAGTTGAGGGGAGTATTTTGCAATTATGAGATAGGGTATAAATTGGGCACAAAACCCTAGAGAACATTCCATATTACTGATTTTGTGTGTGGTTGGTGGCTGCTGGAGTGAATTAGAGAGAGAAGAGGGAAAAGAGAGAAGGAAAGGAGAAAGAAGAAGAAAGAGGGTGAAATCAAGAAAGAAGGATCAGTTGCAGATTTGTTGGGAGAAATAGAAGGTGTACTTCTTTTGGATTCAAGCAGGTAATCACTTCTCCTCTTCTCTAATCCTTGATTCTTGTTGTTAATGAGTTATTTGGGGGTTTTTGTTAAAAGTTGGGTTTGGAACTAAATGGAAGAGATTAGGTGTCAAATCTTATCTTTTGCAGCTAATATTTCAGCAGTAGTTGAGCTTATTGACCCTATTGCCGTTGCTAATCTCTATCTGTGAGATTTCGGTCATTTTCCGTGATTTCTCGGTCCAAATAAGGGTCAGGTCGACGTCCGGACAACTTTCGGGACGTCCGGACACATTGAACGGTTGAAGGTTTCCGGGTAAGTGTCCGGTAGTCGTGTGTGTGTCCGGATGGTTGGATATTCCAGATAGAGTGTTGTCCGGATAGGGTGATGCCCGGATAGAGTGTTGTCCGGATAGGGTGATGTCCGGATAAGGGTGTTGTCCGGATAGGCGTGTTGTCCGGATAAGGGTGTTGTCCGGATAGGTGTGTTGTCCGGATAGGCGTGTTGTCCGGATAAGGGTGTTGTCCGGATAGGTGTGTTGTCCGGATAGAGGTGTTGTCCGGATAGGTGTGTTGTCCGGATATGGGAGTTGTCCGGATAAGTGTGCTGTCCGAAATAGAGTGTCGTCCGGGGAGTTGAGATGATCAGCTTATGAGTTTACCCTTTTGCTCAGGTAGACCATCTGGAAGTGCAGGTCAGAGTAGGAAAGGATCGTAAGCGTAACAGGTGAGTTTTCTAACTGAAGCTTGATGATACTTGTTCATTTACTCGTACATGTGCGTTTGCTTAATATATGTTGCATATAAATTACTTATACTTGGTGCGAGGTATATGGGGGGCGTGTCCCAACCATTAAGGTGTGATGCTTATGGGGGGGTGTCCCATCTGTTGTGGTATGACGCTTATGGGGGGTGTGGCCCATACGTCATAGTGTGATGCTTATGGGGGGTGTGCCCCATACGCTATTTGGTATGACGCTTATGGGGGTGTGACCCATATGACATGGTGTGACGGATATATGGGGGGTGTGTCCCATACGAGGGTGATTGAGCGCCCTGGGATCAAGCCACGGGTGTGTGTGACTGGATGGACGATTTGGTCAATTGTGTGAATGTTATTAACCAAACTTCATATTGATTTATGTTTCGCATAACTCTTTAATTGCTATATGTGGTGTGGATGTAACTGAGGGATCTCACTAGACCTTGTGGTCTAACCCTCGCATTTTCAAAACTGAAACCCTTTTCAGGTAAGCAGGTTAAGTGCGGTTCCTCTAGTGGTAAACAGAAGGCGTGAGGGCGGGCGTGGCTTGCATTAGTGGACTTCCCTACAGTTCAGTATTTAGATACTCTCAGTTGGAATAGGGTTATTTCCGCAAACCCAAATTTTAGAATTTTGTTGATGTGAACCTTCGGTCATGTTTTGGCGATATATATATATATATATATATATATATATATATATATATATATATATATATATATATATTAATTAATGTCTTAATTTGGCATGCTTTGGAGTGGGCTGTTACACAAGTTGGGGAGCGTGCGATGCTTAAAGTGTCCCCATGGAAGGGAGTGATAAGGTTTGGTAAACGTGAGAAGCTAAGTCCTCGTTTTCTAGGACCTTTCACTATCACTAAGAGGGTCGGATTACAAGCTTATCAGTTGGATCTTCCATCTGAATTGGAAGGAATCCACAATACCTTCCATGTTTGTTATCTTCGGAAGTGTTTAGCCGAGGAGGAAGATGTGATTCCACTTAATGATGTAAGGGTGGATGAGAAGAGCCGCTGTGTGGAGGAACCAGAGGCAATTTTGGAAAGATCGGTTAGAAAACTACGTAATGGTAAGGAGGTAGCTATGTTGAAAGTACAGTGGAAACACCATCGCGGTGCCAATGTGACTTTAGAGTCGGAAGAAAGTATGAGAGATATGTATCCTCATTTGTTTACCTGATTCTGATTTCGGGGACGAAATCATTTTCTAGTTGGGGAGTATTGTAACATCCTAAATTTTCCTTAAATAATATTTTAATGAGGATTGGGATGTATTTGTATTTTGTGTTAACTTTGAGTTATATGGGAAATTTTATAATTCATTAGGGTTAAAATACAAGAGATGAAAGTTTGGTGTATATTGTGGAAGTAAGGAAACATGAGGGTGTGTTTTGTTATTAAGTAAATGTGTATATGATAATATCAGAATTATTGAGATTTTATCTCATTTTATGGGTGTGTGTCGGCAAGCATAGAGAGAAAGAAGGGAAAGGAGAAAAGAAAGAAAAGCAAGGGTTTGTTCATCATTTTGGTATATAAATCAGTCTAGTTTTTGATTAAATCTGTTGTGGTTATATGATTATAAACGAATCTGTGTATTGGGTTGATTTACAGAATCGTTTACAACAGATTTGGAGTAGTAGATTTGTGCAGGAAGTGGGTATTTGCAAATATAAGGTGAGTTCATTTGTTCCTTGCTTAAATCAGTGTTTTCACGTTAAATTAAACCTTGAAATAGCTGTATAAATTGGTTATGAACTGTATGGTATGGTTTGGATTAAGCTGAATCGAACAAACATGAAAATAGATTGAAATTTAGGCTGCAGAGCCGACTTTTCCGGATGAATCGTCGTATCCGGAAAACCCCGATGATGAATGTTTCCGGACGCGGGAAGTATCCGGGTAAGTTTTATTTTTACAAGAATCCGGATGAAATTAGTTACCGGATGGTATCCGGATTTCTTTAGTTTCCGGGTGTCGTTCGGATTAAATAAGTATCCGGATTTCTTTAGTTTCCGGGTGTCGTTCGGATTAAATAAGTATCCGGAAAGTATGGTTTACCCGGAAAGTTGTAGTTATCCGGAAAAGTTCAGCTGTCCGAAAAACCCCTGTTGTCCGGAAAACCCATGTTGTCCGGACACTCTTAAGAAACTGAAAAAGGCTAGGTTCTGATTGCTGGATGCAGTTCTGGATGCAGTTTTGATGGCTGGATGCAGTTCTGGATGTTTAGCGGAACCCTCGTGCTAAGTCTCCGAAGGGGGGACATTTGAGGATGAAGATATGATAGGTTATTTAGTATTCTTAGATTTGAGAATATGATATGAGCTGTAATATGTTGTTATGCATATACGTTAGTAAAGTGTAATGGATCCATAGGCACTAGTGTTTGGTAATCACATGGAATAGGCGTGTGGTAATAATCGTTATTCCAATGATGTGTGTAGTACTAATGGTTATGTGCACGTGGAATAGATGAAGTTAGTCATTATTCTGATGTGTGTAGTACAAATGGTTATGTACACGTGGAATAGATGAATATTAGTCATTATTCTGATGTGTGTGAGAAAGTGGTTATGTACACGTAGAATAAATGGATATTAATCTTTATTCTGATGTGTGTGAGAAATCGTGGAATAAACGTAATTCCCGTTTCTAAAAGATATGTGGAAATGAGCAAGTGTACGTTGCAATTTCTGGAATGTTGAAATGGGCAAGTGTACATTGCAATTTCTGGAATAAGAGCATTACTCTAGAATCAGTGAAGATTCGTAGTGTAGCTCTGAGACATGATATGATGATGGAATGTGGGTCAGGCATATTCATGGAATTAGGTCAAATCGTGCTAACGGAATAGAGTTACACGTATGGTAAGAGAAAGGGTAATCAGGTTTGTTATAACTTGCTTACATTGATTTTGCAAATGTTATTATTGAAACGAATGTTCTCCCTAGGCGTTGGCATAATCGTTTCATATGATGTTTTCTTACCAGGTACCAGCTCGGGAAGGTAAAGGGTTGTGGGACGAGCGTTTTTGGAATAGCAAAAGTGTCAATTAACAAGAGGAGATTTTGATGGATTGCTTAGATAACTTAGTTAATCTGATTATAATGATATGATTAGATTGATAGGTTATTTGAAGGATCCTGTAATGTAAATATACTCTTGATGGTTAATTCACTTGCTATATATAGATAAGTTTGAAGTTTATATTATCATAACTTGTGGAATTTTGAGGTTCAAATTAGCCCGGAATTTGGGGGGTTACAATATATATATATATATATATATATATATATATATATATATATATATATATATATATATTGTAAACTTTTTTGTGTAAACTTTGGATTTCATAGGTTTTCTTGATGAAATTATTTTATTAAATTGTTTATTTTGATGAAATTGTTTCATATCATTCATTTGTTGATGAAATTGTTTCATATATTTGTGTTTTTTATGTACTTTCATATATTGTTTTTCATTCTTATGAAACCGTTTCATATATTTTCTCAGTTTGATGAAACTTTGTCATTTTTACATAAAAAACACAAATATATGAAACAATTTCATCAAGAAATGAATGATATGAAACATTTTCATCAAAATAAACAATTTCGTAAAACAGTTTCATCAAGAAAACCTATGAAATTCAATGTTTACACACATTTAGAGGTTTACAATTTATTATCCCCCTCTCTCTCTCTATCTCTCTCTCTCTCTATATATATATATATATATATATACGTATATATATATATCTATATATATGACTATGTTTGGCAAACTAGTTGATAAGCTAGCTGGTAGTTGATAAGCTAACTGATGAAAAAGTTACGTTTGACAAAACTAACTTATAAATAGGTAAAATGACCAAAAATGATATCTTCAAAAAATTATCAATTACAATATTTAATTATATAATTAAAACAAAATTATAGCAATATAATATGTTAATTAATACAACCAATATAGTAAAAATAAATAAATAATATAACATGTTAATTAAAAGAATTTAAAATTTATTATTACATATATACTCTAAATTTTAAATTTTTTAAAACAAGTTTATAAAGAATATATATTAACTTATTATTTTAAATAACCGTTACGTATAATATAAAAAAAATAGTTAAAAAGATAATAGTAATTGATAATTAAATATTATTGATTAATATTAAAAGATATATAAAAATAATTTATATGATTAACAATAATCCTAAATAATTAAAAATTAATATCAATGTGTAATTAAAATTAAATTTAATAATTTTCGGTTATTATTAATTAATATTTTAAATTAATAATAATTATATTTAAAAAATTAATATTTATTTATAATAATAGTTAAATAAATAATAATTAATATTAATAATATTGAAATATTCACAAAAAGCTACTCAAATACTACTCCAAGTAGCGTTTCAAAAAGTTAGCTTATAAGCATCCAAATATGTACCGAAGAAAAAAGCTAGCTTATAAGCTAGTTATTTTTTGCTAGCAAACAATGCCTATATATATTTTTTGCCAAACAATGCCTATATATATTTTTTGCCTCCATTCCCAGCAAAAAGAATTGACACTTGATTTTTTTAGCTTAAATGAGCTTCAAACCTTGAATAGTGTGTTCATAGTTGAACTATTACTTTTTTATCCATCAAATTTCTTTTTCACTTTTTTGAGTTATACATGTAAATCTTCCAAGGTGTATGTTATTAGAATATGGCATCTATTAGAATACATTTGAGACTCTTTAGTGACACATATCTAGATGAAGACCTTTCCAAAGACACTATACCCTTTGTCATTCTCTAAAGTTAGTTGATCAAAATAAGAATTGATTTATTATCATGGATAGTAGGCACATACTAGATGATACGGTTTGCACAAATTCATTGCTTATAAGCCATTTGGGATCATAGCAATGATCTTGAGTTATGCCACATGTAGGTTATGTAGTCATGTGTATTTTATGTGTACGGTTAGGGCCTGAATATGCATGATACTGTGGATAGAGGCTAGAGGCTATTGAGCCTTTTGGAATATATTTGTAATCCGAAGATTCCTACTCTCATGCTCTCGAGTCTCCACTTTAATTGTCGATTACCATCTCTGCAGAATCCGAAAAGCACTCCCGTTTACCGTCTCCATCTCTTGATTTTGATTGTCGTACGTGGTATCTCTATCTCTTTCTCTTTCTCCAATTGCGTATTTATTATCTGAATGTTGTATATAATCTCTATCTCACTCTCATTCAATCTTCTGAGGTACGTCTCAATTCACCATCTACTGCACATTATCCATTACTTTTTGGGCACAGAAACTCAATCTACTGAGCTTTCCACGGTTTGGTTTCTTTATTGGATTTTATTGGTTTTTTTATTTCTTCGCAGATTTCAGGAGATGGAGCTCGACGATCTAGTCTCACCAAGTGGCATGGAATGAACAGTTTTGTTGCATCCCACACTTTTCAAAAGCATTCGTAAAAAGATCTCTCACGCACATCAATTTTATAAAAAAAACAATTTACATTTTTACCGATTTCTAAACAAATGTTTATGATAGTATATTATTAGATTTTTTTTACTTGTTGTAACATTGATTTTGATTGTTTGATGAAAGATTGTATTAATTTCTATTCGGTTTATAATAAAAAATTATCCAACTTTTTTGGTATGATTATTAATAAAATTCTGAAACATACAATTCAAAACCTAGAAGATTGTCTAGTAGAATAGTTATTTTTGCACAGCAAACTTTATGCAACGTTGTATGGACAGATTGTGTGTGTCTTTTTAATTAGACCATCTCCAATGAACCCTCTATTTTACTCTCTATCTCTATTTTATTTTTTAAAACATCTTTAATGAGTCTTCTATTTTACTCTCTATAATAGAGAAATGAATAGTAACTCTTTAAATATAGAGAAGGCCAAATTGCTGTAAAATGTAACATACTTTCATTAAATTCCTATTTTGGGTAACGTACTTTCAAAACTTTCATTTTGGTACCTCAATTATAAAATATCAAACTTTTAAGTACCTAGATTACTTAGGCCACCCGCAGCGCCTTCGGGCTTGGCTGCAGGCTTGGCTTCGGGCTTCAAGGGCTCATTCGGGTAGTGGTGCGGGGAGCTGCGGGCCTGGCTTCGGGCTTGGCTTACGGGCTTGAAAACCCGCTGAACCCGAGGGTGTATGTGAGAGGAGGGTGAGGGTCGGGTGGGTTATGGGTTCCATAATAGCATCGGGTACCCGGTAAACCATTTTAGGGTAAGGAGAGGGTTAGGAGAAAAGCTGATGTGGCGCTGATGTGGCGTTGAGGGCTTGAGGGCTTTTAGTTATGCGCTGCGGATGGCCTTAAACTTAAATGACATGTATTTTTTTAATAATGACGTGGAAATAAAAGAGATGACATTAAATCGATTTAATGATATGAAAACTAATTATTTTATTTGTAAAAACTTCTCCTAAACTGAAACGTCAAAACTCAGTAAACCCTAAACCCTGTTCCCATCGATCGTTCGCCTCCAAATCATGTCCGCCTAAAAACTTCTCCTCCAAATCGATCGTTCGCCTCCAAATCGCTCGTCGCCCTAAACCCTATTTTCATCGTCGACAAAGGTTCTCGTCGTCGACAGTGCTGTTGTCGGTATCGTGAAGTTCTTCCCGTTTACAGAGGCGCCCTGTTCTGCTGTTCCCTTCGATATCGTGAGGTTCATCGAACTGCAGATGAGTATAAGGTTAGTCTCATCTGTTTTTGCGATTTCTAGGGTTCTTTCTATTACTTCGGGTTATTGATCGTTCGCCTCAAAATCGATATCTTGATTATTGTGGTTTCTGTTTTTGATTTATTGCATCAATCTTGTAGGTGATTTTTGATGTTTATTGATTGAACTTGCACTCTTGACTTCTCGATTAATATTGCATTGCATTAAAATGTTTAAAAGTACCTACATATGCTAGACTGGACGATTTACTGTTGACATTCCCTCCTCGAGACACCATCGCTCTCTGCAATGGGGGTATGATGGTCGTCGGTGGGTGCTAAGCGCACGACCTTATGATTGTTGCACTTTTCCCCGCTGCTAAAAGGCAGACGACGGCTGTTGTTGTCGCGACGGGGCCGGTGCCGCCACTTTGGGCGGATGGTGACGTTTTGTTGTATGTGTGTCACCCGCTAGACCATCACTAAGTGCGATTGTCTTGGGTATAATCCCGTTAGCCGTCGACACGTTGTTGGGGAGTTTTATTTATAGCTGTCTTCGTTTTGGTCTGAGATATACCAAGTTTGGCTAACTGGGACCGTAGGGTTATCTCCCGCACGACAATTATTTCTCGGTTGTTTTTGGCCATTTTGTGTATCACTGCTAGAAGACAGTTAGGCACCATTTTATAATGATGCAAATGTCGTTCTTGGCTGTTGCCGAATATCATATGTAGGTACTTTTAAACATTTTAATGCAATGCAATATTAATCGAGAAGTCAAGAGTGCAAGTTCAATCAATAAACACCAAAAATCACCCACAAGATTGATGCAATAAATCAAAAACAGAAACCACAATAATCAAGATATCGATTTTGAGGCGAACGATCAATAACCCGAAGTAATAGAAAGAACCCTAGAAATCGCAAAAAAAAATGAGACTAACCTTGTACTCATCTGCAGTTCGATGAACCTCACGATATCGAAGGGAACAGCTCGCCTCTGTAAACGGGAAGAACTTCACGATACCGACAACAGCACAACCCAATCGACGATGAGAGCAGCGCGCCTGTGTCAACGACGAGAACCTCTGTCGACGATAAAAATAGGGTTTAGGGCGATTTGGAGGAGAAGTTTTTAGGCGGACATGATTTGGAGGCGAACGATCGATGGGAACAGGGTTTACTGAGTTTTGACGTTTCAGTTTAGGAGAATTTTTTACAAATAAAATAATTAGTTTTCATATCATTAAATCGATTTAATGTCATCTCTTTTATTTCCACGTCATTATTAAAAAAATACATGTCATTTAAGTTTACCTGTTACGTGATATGTAGGTACTTAAAAGTTTGATATTTTATAATTGAGGTACCAAAATGAAAGTTTTGAAAGTACGTTGCCCAAAATAGGAATCTGATGAAAGTACGTTACATTTTACATCAATTTGGCCTTCTCAATAACTATGTTAAAATAGAGATTTAAAGGGTTGGTATTTTTTTAAACAACTATTTTAATTATAGTGTATGCTAAAATAGAGAAATGAAGAAGGCGATGTGAAATCTCCAAATGTAGAGAAATATCTAACGTTGTGTTCTCAAATTTGAAGAGAAGAAAAAAGAAAGGGAAGCAATATATTTTTTTATTTGTGTTCTTGCGAGTGAAGAGAAAGAAAAGAAAATTTTATGTTCTTAGGAAAAAAAAGAGAAAGGAAAGGGAATATATTGTAATTGATAGACAAATAATGCATACTTTTTAAAGCAAATTTTTTGATTTCTAATTTCAAAATCAACTAAAGCGCACACTAGAAAATGCTTCGAAAGGTGTCAGCAGGTGCGCGGAACACATTAAACATTCTTTCTTTCTAAAATATTTATTCGAATCTAAAATATTTGCAGATATGATGGAATATGTAATATTAACTAGTTGTTTGATATAGTTGACATTGCAGATAAAATTCCATTTATACTTTGAGTAATGTAGACATCTTATGTATCAAGTGTTGGAAAAACTTTGACTCAAAATCACCTGGTTACAATAGGTTTAAAAAAAATTACATTGGTAACAAATAGTTTAGATGATACAGGATTCAAAACAGGAGTCATAGACCAGATTATCAACCAATTATCATTTGCTCATTTCTACAGGAAATGAGATGTGGGTTCATACATAGGATAACTATTTTTGATCACATGGGGGTGATTGACATCTAAGCAACCAAAATTGCAGGGTTAGTGTAGCCTCTGATGCATAAAGCATCAACATGGATTCCTACATTGGGTCTATGTACAGATACCCAAGCATTGTCTGTATATGTAACTTGAATTACCAAGAAAAAATTACAACACAAATAGAAAAAGAGAGTTGAGAGGTATGAAGTTAAAGATAACAAGAACAGAAAATTGAACTTACAGAGTGATGAATCGAGAGCTCCAGTCGATAACCAAGAACGATAATGGAGGAAGGGGGATGCAATCGATATATATATATATAAACCATGTATTTGTTGCACCTCTTACAAACCACAATCTGCATATGTGCAGACTGGTTCTGCATATATGCATTGTCACATATGAATGTATGTTCATTATATGTAGATTCTTGCACATATTCATATGCATATATGCAGAACCAGTCTGCACATATGCAGACTGTGCAGACTGTGTGCAGACTGTGGTTTGTAAGGGGTGCAACAAATGTAAGGTTTGCATTTTACGGAGCATATATATATATATATATATATAGTAAGGTTTGCATTTTACGGAGTATATATATATATATTGGAATCGGTTCAAGCGTCGTCTTGGATAAGGGGGTGTTTGGGATTGCTTATTTAAAACAACTTATGCTTTTATGTAAAAGTGCTTATTAGATTATGCAGTGTCAAAGTAGAGTTTTATAAAAAGTGTTTGGATTAGTTTATAGTGGTACCAAAACGTAATAAACTAATAAGTTGTTATTTATGAGGTGTTTGGATTGCTTATGTGTAAAATAACTAAAAAATTGATAAGTTGTTTTAAATAAGCTAATAAGTTGAAACGAAATGAGTTATCAAAAACTCCTTATCAGTGAACCGCTATAAACAGTTTTCTTTTCTTTCTATCCAAACACTAAAAACTAAACTGCTTATTACCGGTTCCACATGGAATAAGTTAATAAGCACTTTAAATAAGCAATCCCAAACACCCTTAACTCGATTTGGGGAGGAGGTGATGTAGGGAACCCTACAACCGAATCGTAAGTTTGGCTTTTTAAGAGACGGTACCCATTTTAAATTTTAAATAAAATATTTTATACCTAAAACGATTACAGTTTGGTTTTATTTAGAGACTGTACCAATTTTAAATTTTAAACAAATGTTTTAAGACTTTAAGACCTTTTAAGACTCTTAGACAAATCTCATTTGTAAAGCCATCAATACCGCATGCGGGCTCGGGCAGGGAGGGTTCCAGCGGGTTGTGGTACGGGGGTAGCGGGCTTGGGCGGGCTTGGGGGTAGAGGGTTTGAAAACCCGAGAAACCCGAGGCTTTATTTGTTTTTTTTTAAATTTTTTTATAAATAATTTGAAAATAAAGCCGTTGGCAACGGCTCCTTTTAAAAAAAATTAATTTTTTTTCAGTTTAATCACAATATATATATTAATCCAAACCTCTTATTTTTTCACACCAAAACAACTCTCTCATTCTCTCATTATCTTCCATTCTCTATATTTTAAACAATATGGATTCGCCACAACCCGGTTCACCGACCGCATCATCATCATCCGTAGACACCGACGAGTTGTTGCATCTACAAAGGGAAATTTTTCGACAGACTGCACAATTAATTTATGGTAGCACCGCCTCATCGTCAAGAAGAGAGAGGGCCGCGAACATAGAAAGAGGTCGAGTAGCTGCAAACGAGCGGCTTATGCGGGACTACTTTGGCAACAACCCGGTTTATACACCGGATATGTTTAGGCGGCGGTTCAGGATGAGCAGGCAACTATTCAAACGAATAGTTGAAGATTTAGAAGGAGAGTATCCGTATTTTACACTTCGGTTGGACGGCAGACGCAAACAAGGTTTTTCTCCGATACAAAAGTGTACTTCCGCTATTCGGCAATTGGCGTATGGAGTAGCTGCTGACGCACTTGATGAGTACATCCGTATGGGAGAGAAAACGTCACGAGATTGTCTGTACAAATTCTGCACAGGTATTATTGAACTGTAGGGTCAAAAATATTTACGCAAGCCTACTTTTATTGATATTCAGAAGTTGTACGCCGCGCATGAAGCTAAACACGGATTTCCCGGCATGCTCGGAAGCATAGACTGTACTCACTGGGCGTGGGAAAATTGTCCGGTAGCATGGCGAGGTCAATTCATGAGAGGTGATCACGAGCACCCGACAATCATGCTAGAAGCAGTGGCCTCTCAAGATCTATGGATCTGGCACGCATACTTTGGTGTTGCCGGTTCCAACAACGACATCAATGTTCTCAATCAGTCGTCCATCTTGAACGATGTATATGATGGAAAAGCACCCGACTGCCCTTTTGAGGTGAATGGAGCCACCTACGAGCACGAATATTATCTAGCGGATGTGATATATCCGGAATGGGCTACTTTCGTAAAATCATTTACGTGCCCACAGGACCCTAAACGACAAAAGTTCAAGTCCGCGCAAGAAGCGGCACGTAAAGATGTTGAACGAGCTTTTGGCGGGCTTAAACAACGTTGGCATATACTTCATAACCCGGCACGCGGATGGGAACCGACAAGATTGGCAAACATTATGTACGCTTGTGTCATATTACATAATATGATACTCGAAGACGAAGACCATGCTATTTGTGGTGGCGATGAAAACGACATTTTCACGGATGATATCGAAACCCAAATCAGTGAGGAACAACGCACGGCAAATGTTCGAGAAGTCAAAAACCGGGGCACTCATAATAACCTTCGGTCGGATTTGGTCGAACATATTTGGCGTATCCAAGTTCCCAACAATGACGACGAGTAGATTTTTAAATTTATTTTGTATTTTTTAAATTTATTTTGTAATTTTTATTTTTAATGAATGATATGAATTTTTATTTTTATTATTTATCTTATTTTTATTTATTAAAAAATATATAAATATTTTAATTTTGTTAAATAATTAAATGTATAAATAAAAGAATTAAAAAAATGAGGTGGCAAGAGGGCTTGAGGGTTGCGCTACGCCACTTTAGGGCTTGAGGGTTTGAGGAGAGGGTTAGGAGAAAAGCTGATGTGGCGCTGATGTGGCGTTTGAGGGCTTGAGGGTTGCGCTACGGATGGCCTAAGGTAGTATAGATAACTAGTTTATTGCATATGTGTAAATAAATTCTCGTTCCGTTACAATTAATAACGATGGTAAAAAATTACTAAAATTATTAAAACTATAAAGCTACCCAATCTTCATTATAAAATATATATTTTTTCAAGGGTATATTAGTAAAAATGACGCCCTCTCCTGTTCAAAAACACGATTATTTTCTTTTTTCTTTCATTTCCCTTTCGAGAACACAAATCAAAAAATTACTTTCATGTCCTCTCTTTTTCCTCTTTTCTTTTCCATCCATCCATTTCTTTTCTTTTCTTTCCAGATTAGAAAAAACCTTGAATATAAGTAATAAACCTTGAATATAAGTTTTTGTCTACGTAAAGCATAATATATGCAATTCCAAACAACAACACTTTTCAATGAAATTACCAAAATACCCCTCATGGTCGTTTGTTCTGTGGCTTCTTCCACAACACCCCAATCCTCTTGAGCACATTACCATTTTTCTTCTTCATGAACTCATCATCATCACCATCAATAATCTCTTCACCATAACCAGAACCAATATTCCTTTCAGCCTCCATTGATCCTGTTCTCACCACCACCATGGCGGCAGCCGCCTCTGCCGCCTTCCGCCACTGATCCGACTGCACCTTCAGCCTCCTCAACTCCGCCTCCGTTTCGCAATTAGCCGCTTGCGCCGCCTCTAACTCCGCCGCCACTCTTGCAACCTTCTTGTTGCTTTTTTCTATCTCCTCCACAAGATGATCAACCTTAACGATTGCTTCGCTTTCAGAAGCCAACGACTCTTTACAATCCGTTTTCTTGATTTCCAGTTTCAGCTTCTCGTTTTCGTCTGATTTTTTATGTAATTCGGTCTCCATAACAATAAGTTTTGACTTCAAAGAGTCGAAATCTTCTTTCAAACTCTTGATCTCATTTTCCAATTCGTATTCTCTCCTACCCGAAAAAGAATTCTTCAGCTTCGAGTTTAGATCATCATTTTCCTCGCAAATTCCTTGCAATTCGGTTTCTTTATCCATTAGATTCGCCTTTAACTCCTCAATATCCGCTTTTGATTTCTTCAATTCACTCTCCAATTCGGACTCTTTTACCCTCGAGTTAAACTTAATCTCCTCCACCAACTCATAAGCATTCGCGATCTCCATTTTCCTTCGCGATTCTTCTTCGCTGAATCTTGTCTTACCCGTTTCCACATCACATTTCAACTTTCCCACTTCAGATTTCAAAGCATTAATCTCTTCATCTCGGTTTTCAGATTCTGGGGCATCATTATCCTTTCGCGGTAACTTGAGGGACTCAATAGTCTTTTTAGCCATTTCTAGTTCTAGTGAAGTCTCTCGAGCTAAGGCCTGGGCTTGAGACTCTGAACTTCTGCAATCTTTAAGCTGGTTCTTTATGGTCTCCACAAGGGAATGAGTTTTAGCCATGGTTTCTTTCAAGTTATGTATTTCTGCATATGCTGATTCTGTTTGTTTGGTTTGTGCAGCTTCAGATTCTGCTTTTCCGGCTAGTTTGATCTGTAGTTGACCAATCTCGTTGATTGCAGCAGCTAGTGCATCTAGATCGGCTGCGTGTAGTTTCTTGGTTGTCTCGAGTTTGGATTTCCATGCTTCATCACTAGCCTCACATAGATCTTGAATCTCTTCTAGTTCTATGCCCTGTTGGAAAGTTGCACAAATCATCATTAATTATATAACTAAAACCAAACCAAACCAAACCAAACAAACCCAGTTCCATTTTTTTTGTGTTTTGAGGCCAACTCAACTTGCAAATAAAGGCCAATTCGAGCTAATTGTTATCTTCAGATCCTCATGGGATTAAGCGAACATTAATATGAGGCATCCCAAAATGGGAACAGTTTGCAATCACTTTACAATTAGACCCGGCAAACATGTCGTGTCGGGTTCAAAGTTAAACGAGTTGAAAGTGCCTAACCCGAACACAGCCCGTTTAATAAACGGGTCGGAAAATCTCAACCTGAACACGACCCGTTTAATAAACCGGTCAGAAAATCTCAACCTGAACACGACCCGTTTAATAAACGGGTCAGATAATCCCAACCTGAACACGACCCACCTAACCCGACACGATTAACCAGTTTATCCTCTTAACCCATTAAACCCGCTTAACATTTATAAAAATAAATATTAAAAATCAAAAATTCACAAAAAATTTACAAAATCCAAAATTTAAATGAAAGCATTAGAAATCCAAATTTTATAGTTCTTAACTTATAAGTTCTAACCAAATCCAAAGCATTAAAGAAAAACTTATTATATATATACATATATAAACGGGTTATTCAGGTCATTTTCGAGTTGAAATTTTTTACCTGACCTTACCCGTTTAATTTTCGTGTCGTGGCGTGTCGACCTGTTTCCTTAAACGGGTTAAAATATATTACCCAAACTCATTTATTTCGTGTCGAGTTCATGTCGGGTTAACGTGTCGTGTCAGTTTTTGTCAGGTCTATTTACATATAGTAAGGAGAATGGTTACATGTGGTTTGTCGGAGGAAGACATTGCCAAGAGCTTTTGAGACTCTTCCAGCTTTGAAGACACGGCTAAAAGCTGCTTTCTTGATTCTTCGGCTTCTTGTTGGGCTTGATCTTTCCATGATTCCGATGAAACTAGTTGATCCTTTACGGTTTTCAAAGCATCTTGAAGTTGAGAAATTTGAGTTTCAAGTTCCGCAACTCTGCCTGGCCGCTTCTTCTGCAACTTGAAAGACGAAATATGAGGGTTAGCAAAATAAGGGCAAATCAAACGGACCCAGTATATCCCACCAGAAGGCCACCTTTCCAAACACTTAACAATTTATTTGAATTTGTCATAAATTTAAATAGTCTAATCCGTTTTATTTTATTTAAAATTTTAAAAGTAAATGTGTCAACTCAGGTTTAACCCAATTATTTAATAGGTTGGGTTGACATAATCATAAACAGGTCAACCCGCTGCCAACCCATTTAGGTAATGGGTTGGGTTGGGTTTAAAATCTCAACCCATTTAATTAAACGGGTTGGGTTGGGTCATTTTCAACCCATTTAATAAATGGGTTGAACACGAACCCAACCTAACCTGACCTATTGTCATGCCACCCCAAGGTAAGATGTACAAACCTCTATCACAAATAGTAGAGCGGTTGTTTCCATGAAGACACCCAACTTAAGGTAAAATCATGCTCTAAATTTGTCTAACTTCCTAATACATTATACACATAGTGCAATTTTACTTGGATTTGTAGTCAATTTACCTCAGAAATGGGGCTTTTTGGCGACCTGCGAGCATTGGTTATAGGACTTGTAGTTTTTGGTGTTCTAATGCTTGGTTGGTTCGGAGAAGAAGAGTTGGGTTCTAGTCCAGTTGTCTTGAGTTGGCGTGCAATTCGACCTGAGCTTCTTTGGGTAGTCTCCGAAGAAGCAGATCGAGGAGAGATCTTCGAAGGACCTTCAGAGGAGCTCTTTGTGCTGAATGTGTCAGCCAAGAGCAGAGTCAGATATTATTAGGAATAAATCAAACATCAAGAGAGGAAACCAAAGAGACTCTTGAAATTTAGTGATTACTTGAGCCATGAAGAAAACAACGTACAATCATATAAAAGAAATATCCCACTTGCAGAAGACCATTTTTTGGACAATCTTAACATTCACTAAAAATGTATGAACAAATTAACTTCTTATCTAATCATCAGTTACAGAAGGGTAACTTTAAGAACATCAAAATTTTCTAATGCTAGGCTCGAAATTCGACTCTTTCTTGACCAAAAAGATGGTGAAGTTTGACTTATGTAGTGTGTGAATGTGTGTATGCAAGAACAGAAGCCATACCATTATAAGCATTGTGATTGCAAATTCCCAGAATTCAAAGTTCTATCCAGTATTCAAAAATCTTGAAAGAAAGCTCAAGATATAACTTCATTTTGAGAGTCATGATTTCTA
The DNA here is from genome assembly GCA_033807775.1 of Saussurea involucrata. Taxonomy (NCBI): domain Eukaryota; kingdom Viridiplantae; phylum Streptophyta; class Magnoliopsida; order Asterales; family Asteraceae; genus Saussurea; species Saussurea involucrata. Next base: position 155,194,447 of record CM066322.1, on the reverse strand, counting down.
TACTACCATTAGAATTTAAAGTACCTAATAAAAACAAGAAATCTTGAACCAAATGAAAGAAGTTGGGCATTAAATAAAAGCATCATCTTTCATCAATGGAAAAACTATAATGGGTTTCATGCAATAAATGTTCAAAATTCACAAAAATGATTGAAGAACAAAAAAGGGTACCAGAAAATAGACCATTACAGGATTACCATAAACTTGAATTATGAAACACTCATAATAAAAGGTGGGTTACCTTGTTTTTGGAGTCTGCATCTGTATCTGCATATCTTAACTAACTATCACTACCCCTTTCTATGGAAGACTAAGAAAATTTGGGATTTTATGCCCAAATTTTGGCCTAGTTAAATGCTCTCTGACCCACAAAGCCTGCAAAATTCTGAGAGGTCACAAGTAATGAGAGAGAGAGAGAGAGAGAGAGAGAATCCAATGGTGAAGATGTAAATGGCTGACATGGAGGAGCGACTATCAGGGCCGTTTGTAGAAATAATAACTATTTTTGTTAAATATATGTATTTATGACCTACATCTGTATATTTTTAAATTAAAAATACAAAAACAATTGATTGTATTCTAGATTTTTCTAATTAAAAAATAAATGGGTCCCATTTTCTTTCATGATAAACCGGTTCATGCAGATGAACCTCTCCTTGTACATCTCATCATAAAGCATTCCTTCTCAATGGCAACAAAAATTGGTGGACCGCTTCTTCTAGCCACGTGGAGAGGATGAACCTCCCGCTTTGGATGCTCTAACTGATAAGTTATCTTATAAACTAGTCACATTTGGTAAAAGTAGTTGATTAGTAGATAACAGTATAAAATGAACTAAAAGAACATGTTAAAAAATTACTCAACTTTAACATACAAATGGCACATACCATTCAAATTAATGCGGCGATGACAAGCAGGGGCGGATGTAGAGTAATAAAGGTGGGGGGCCATCTCCCACTAAAACAAAAAAAACATGACAATTTTTTTAATGTTCTATCATGGTCCCCTCGTGAGTTTCTGTCCGTCCTCCCACCAATCAAAAAACGAAAGAAAGTACCTCAAAATCAACCAAAAAACAAAAATAGTCTTTTGAAATCAACCAAAAAATCGAAAAAGTCCTTCGAAATCGACAAAAAAAACTTAAAAATCCCCCGAAATCAACCGAAAAACTTCAAAAATCTCTCGAAACCGTAGAATTAGGCTAAAAACACATCGAGCGACTTTCCAGACCTTTAACCTACTTTAAAAGTGCTGCCACCATGCAAAAATCCCGGATCCGTCACTATAAACAAGAAAACATGGCAATCAACATGTAGGCTTAAAAAATTCTTAAAGAAAAAGCATGCAATTTCTATTGATATATTCAAAAAGAAATTGTTATAGTTTTTTTATCCAACAAAGTTCATACATTTTAATTATTAGCAGTACTCCACTAACTTCACCAAACACTTGCAAACATGAATAATCTTAGGGCATCTACGATGGTAAAATAAAATGAAAGACTTGAAAGTAATAAAAAAATATAAAAGCTATGTTGATCCCACCATAATGTACTCTCTCTTTCTCTTGTCTCTCACATTTAATTTTTTAAAGACTTGAGAAAGACCAAGTCTTAAATCAGTAAAGCTATCTTCAAGTCATCACTCCAATGTTCAAGTCTTCTTTAAGTCATTTTCAAATGACCATTTGAGATTCTCTTAGCATAAATCAATGGTGTCCTTTTTCTTTACAATAATAAACAATGGAAATTATCTGGGTAGCAGTTGAATCATGTGTGTTTAGGTACACATCATTTACTTTTCATGAGGGTAAGGTAAGGTCCAGAGCACATTACCAATACCAACCCTTCTCCCAAGCCCCATTTGCACACCACACAAATTTTGGTAAAATGATTTTGTCTCCTAAGGGTATTTTAGTCATTTGACATCGTCCGCCATTTTTGTCCGTGATTAAAGGAAAGCAGAGATGTAGACTTCTGTGGGTTTGACACTGTGAACAATAACAAATTGAAGAAAGAAAATGGAACGGCTTATATATTATAATAAGGCAAGTGGCTTCCCAACAAGAAACATGCATAATCATTAACTTATATATGAATTGTTGTAGGGAAATTGATCAAAATAATAGTCAATCTCTCTCCCGGATTACTAAAATGGCCACGGGTCCGCATTCGATCCAGTGCGGACCGCACTCTACCCTCCAAAACGACGTCGTTTCAGTCAAATGACAAAAAACCCGACGAAGCTGGACTCTAGAACCGCAAGTGCGAAGCTGGCTCCGCAATTGCGGACCTGGCTGAGCAATTGCGGACCAGGTAAAAGACAAAAAACCTGATTTTTTTTTCAAAACCCTTCCAAAAAATTAAAAAACTTGGTCAAAACGAAAATTAGCAAAACCAAGCTGCACGAGCTCGAGATTTCGGAGCTGCATTCGTGTCCGCAGGTCGCGTCCACACACAAGTTCGGCAATTTTAGCTTACGAAATCCTCAATCGGCACCCCCCTGCACGCGGGTAGGTGTTGGAGTAAAACAATTCAAAGGAGCTTGTAAACCTCTCACACTTTCATGGTTATAAACCATTAAGGTTTTACTCTTTCTTCCTATGTGGGATACATTCTCACACCCACTTGGTTTTTGCTAATTTCATCCAAGTACTATATCCAAAATGAAGAAAGCATGAGAGAGAAGGGTTTTTCTTCAAATATGGATATAACACTGAAAATATTTAAAGATAGAAATAATATTATAATAGATGAATGATATATTTTAATATTATAATCAATGTTTTTTTTCTCCAAAATGAAGAATCCGTAAATAATATTTTTGGAGATTTGGACTTTTGGTTCTCCATTTTGAAATTTTTTGGGGAATCTGTTGGAGATGCTCTTAAAATATTCAATTCATCTATTAAAATATTATTTCTCTCTCTAAATACTTATTTTCAAAGTTTTGGTGCTCTCATTTAGTAATAATTTTTTGAGTTATCTCCATATTTGGAGAAAATTTCATTTTATCTCCTAATTTCTCCATTTTGGAGATGGTTTTGGGAAAATTGTTGGAGCAAAATTATAGCTCAAAATCCCTGTATTTTTCATTTTCGTCATTTTATAGAATATGTTGGTGGTTTGAAAATAATCTGCTACTATATATAATCAATCACTTAAAACAAATAAAATTAACACACAATATCAGCACAAACAGTCGACTTGAACCCTTTACTAGTTAAAAATCATCAGTCAAATTTCTAATTTCTCGAGGAGATTTGTACCTGTTAGGAGTTATCAATCATACAATAAAAATTGTGTAGAAGAGAATGAAAACATGCAGAAATTTACATCTTTATATATATGTATATTGTTTATACAACATAAATACATACATCAAATTCAACAAATAACGTAAACCTTACTTGTATCCGTTAGATTGTCGTCGATATCGAACCGATTGAGGCCTGCACGAAGCAGTGTCCTAAGACAAAATTTCGCCGATGGTACGGGCGTTGTCTAGAGGATACAACAATCGAATTCAAGTTTGTAACTTGAATCTAGCGAATCGGCATATGTTTGGTGATGAGAGAAAACCCAGAAATGATGAAGAAATTCGTCCAAAAAAGTTGCAGAAACGAATGGAATGTGTGTGGTATTTATAAGTTTGCAGTCATAACCGAAATCAACCACCAGGACATCTGCGCGTCCGCCGGCGCGGGTCAATCCGCGCGGAGACTCGCGCCAAGGACTGTTTGCTGCATCCAACAGAGGCATGCGCGCCTCTTGGCCCGGCTCAAGACGCCCCGCAATGCGCGCTGGGCACTGTCCCTCGAATCCTCCAGTGTTCTGCGCGACTCCTCGCGCGACTCACTGCACACACAACCACGTTCATTCTTCAATCGTTGAATCTCGACCCCATCGAGACCCAATGCCCAAGGCCCTATCTTTGACATTTAATATATATATTTGTGTCAAAGAGAGGCCATCAAGAACACCACACTCCAAGCCAAGCAATTAAATGATTCATTTAATTCTCTCAAGTTTGGGTTTATTAAGTGTTCTAAGGATTGCCTTGGCTCCTATGTGGGACAAGGTTTTCACATCTATACTAAGTTCCAACAGTACCGATGAGAGAGTTGATTGTTCTTACCTAACAGCGTGTGAAGAAGGTTGGGTAATTCCTTTGATTGCTTGTCCCGATAACACGAAACTTGAAATTTTCAGATGAGAAAACTCGGAAACGATCGAACCCTAAATGTAGTCCCTTGTTTCAAAGTGTTGGAACCGATATTACCATGGATTGGTGATTGATTTCAAGAAGGAGAAGGAATGAAAAAGCTATGAGCTCGAACCCTAAATGTAGTCCATTGTCGTCTCCCTGTTGTGCATAAAAGTAGTTGCCCTGCGCAGGTTTTCTGTTGTTTCTATAACTGGGATTTCACCATCACTCGCCAATACAAGTTGTGAATTCAAACACTCAAATCAATAACAGTGCTTGCTTCATCTTTCAGGTGGCGCCATTAATTTCCATGTCTCACTAAATTAGGTTATTCGTGATCAGTCTCATTTCTCATAACTCAGCTCCATCATGGAGCATATGTTTTGTATATTCAAAGTTAGACGGAACGGAACAAATTTGTATTAAAAATTAAATTGGTCGAACCAAAGGCGAAGTGTGGTGCTCATTTTCGTTAATTTTATTATTTTTAATCTATTTGTTATCAATCTTATAAAGTATAAGCGATTCCCGTAGTAGCGGCGAGCGAAATGGGAGCGGCCTAAAACGTGAAAACGGGATTGTGGGAGAGCAATACAAGCGTCGTGCTGCTAGGCGAAGCAGTAGAATGTTGCACCCAATGCAGTATTAGTAAAGGATTGTTTACCCAAATACTTACCTGGTAAACGCTGACAAGTAAGAGTTAACATTTTAGTTTAATTTATCGGGTAACAATTTGTTTGTAAATGTTTACCGGGTAAGAGTCGTTACTTTCACATACCAAATAAGACTATGTTTTTGTCATCGTTCTTACCAGATAAGATTCTCATTCTTTGTCACGTTCATCCAATAAGATCCGGTAAACATTCACCAGGAAACACTTATTAAACGCCCCCTAAGGCTAATGTTTATTATGTATGTTAATTAATTTATCAGTTGATTTTCAATTTGATTTTATCAAGTTCGAACTTATAGGTTTAAGAGCGCCTCCAATTAAGGTTCTTATAAGAACCCATTTTTTGTGTTTTTTTATTGTTACATCATTCCTAACTCAATAAAATAAAAACTTATATAAAAGTCTACAAATGTTGTTCTTATAAGAACCTACTTTTTGTGGATCTCATTTATATTCAATTTTAATTATTATTATTTATAAATAAATATTTAATTATAAAGTCAAGAAAATACAAAAAAATAACAAATATTTCATTTCTCACCAACATCAAGGTAAAACCATTTGCATCAGTGAAAGACCAAACTTCTTTTTAACATCACATACATAAATGAAAGCTCAAACTTCTTTCAAAAGTGGTTCTTACTGTCGTATCACAAACTAGTTTATAATTTATATTTACATTTGTTAATAATTTATAATTTCAACTGACAACGAATAAAACACACGTGGATAGAAATAAATTAATAAATAAAAAACATTCCATAAAATTATCATTTATTTAAAATAAATAATGAATAGAAATTTTAATAAAAATACTAAAAGTTAATGTTCAAACCAGTTAATAAATGAATTAAATTCAATAAAAACAACAATAATTAATGTTTAAGCAAACTAATAAACAAACTAAATTAAATAAAAATGTTAATGTTTTAATTAATTGGCATTGTATATGGTCTTGCTAATTTAGCAAGTATAAGAGATCTTGTAATCTACATTCTACATGGACATGTCATCTTGCAAGGTCATTTGCAAGATTGATGTGTATGCTCTAAGAACCAAGGTCTTACAATAACTTTCCACAATGGTAGTTCCTACAAATCATTTCACTTTTTATTTGTAAGAACTTTATATTAGAAATGTTCTAATAAACTATAAATTTAAAATTTAAAATAGTTTATTCTAAACTTCGAAAAAAATAGTTTATACTGAGAACATAAAGTAACGTGATTACACTATCAAAATTTTGACTGTGAAGCACCGAATAATTCCTCGCATGGTCTGCAGAAGATAGAGAGGTAGTTTCGTAAGTGTTACAAATAGACGACAAACATGTTTCATATGTGAACCCGTGTGATTCACATATGAACTATATGTTCATTGATTAACCCATTGATTAACTCACATGTGACGGTAAAAGAGTTATGATTCACATAAATTATAGAACTTATAAAAGAGTTATGACGGTAAGATTTGTACCCCAAATCCATAATAGTATTTTGGATGATAAAATCAACCTTTCATACTCACCCAAAACGTGTTCAAGACACTATTACAATTCAATCACAAAATCCGTTCATAACAAACGTCCAACATTTAAATTTCCCCAAAATACACACACAAGGTTCTTCACTAAAATCATCATTTGTATAATTTAAAATGGTACATTTCAACACCGAAACTATGGGCAATGGAATACCCATAAATAACACCTTTCGGTGACGGGGGAGTCCCAATTCCATCAAATGTGGCGGGTACACAAATCTAGGTCACTTATCAACGTTCGCGAGATTCACTTCGGGTCATGGATCCCCGTATACGGCTCCTTTGAGCAACCACCGCAAGATACACAAATTACCTTAGCGTCTACTCGACCTCTAGATGAGTCTCACCACAAAAGTCACAAGTCTCCGTATCCAGCTCACCATGTGCACCATCGCAAGACTTAGCTCTGTATATGGCTCCTATATGCACCACCGCACTATCACAGACTTGTCTCTACAAGATCGCGTGCGGCCTTAGTTCTCGAACTAAGTCAGCCAAACTCCCGAAACAACCAACGATTAAGGCAAGTAAAGAGAACAAAGAGATTGTTGGAATGCAAATGAAACTTATATTGCTTAAGAGAACTTACAAGAGAGCTTAGAAGAATGTTTTGAGGTGTCTTGTGCCAAATGAGGCCACCACCTATTTATACTACTAAAGAGAACATTCTAGAGAACAACTATCTAGATATGTACATGGATCATTCTAGATCTATCAAGTAGTATGCTATTTACAAGAGGCTTCTACCTCCTTCCATGGAGAGTCTTCTAGAAAAGTTTCCACAAGTTCCTCCATGCTTCTTGAGTAGTGTAGAAGGTTCCGGATTCCGGTGAACCTTCGGGAAATCCGTCTCATGCTTGGCGGGTCGTCACATTCTCCCCCACCTAAGCTCACGACGTCCTCGTCGTGCCATCCTCGTGATACTTCTTGATCTTGTCTGCGAATTGCCACAATGTGTCTTGAGCTTCCCAACTTGCTTCACTATCGGGCATGTTTCGCCACTTGACCAAGTACTCCGTGTAGCTCGGCACTCCTCGTCTTGAAACCTTTCGATCCGAAAGAATTTCCTCAACCTCCCGATCGAAAGAAGTCACAACTGCAGTCGGTGCCCTTTTGGACACTCCCCGTTCCGGGTCTTCCATATCCTTGTGATAAGGCTTGAGAAAACTTACATGGAAAACCGGATGAATCTTCAACTTGGGCGGTAGTTGAAGTCGGTATGATACCTTCCCAACACGTCCAATCACCGGGAAGGGGCCTTCGTACCTTCGTATCAACCCTTTGTGCACTTTCCTCAACGATTTGAATTGTTGAGGTAGGAGTTTCACCATCACTTGGTCCCCAACCTTGAACTCGACGTGTCTCCTCTTTTCGTCCGCCCATTTCTTCATCTTCCTTGCCGCTTTATCTAATGAAGCCCGCGCCATATCTGCTTGCTCGTGCCATTCCTTCATGGTCTTGTACGCGGCCGGACTATTCCCATCGTAAGACGCGGCTAAGGCATTCGGGGTTAGTGGTTGCCGCCCCGTAACCAACTCAAAGGGACTCTTCCCTGTAGCCTCGCTTCTTTGCATGTTGTACGAGAATTGTGCAACATCAAGAAGTTTCGCCCAATTGCTTTGGTTGGCACTCACGTAGTGTCGAAGGTAGAGTTCCACCAACGCATTCACTCTTTCCGTTTGCCCATCGGTTTGGGGATGGAAGCTCGTAGAGAAGTTCAAATCCGTCCCCATGATCTTGAATATCTCCGTCCAAAATCTTCCCGTAAACCGTGGGTCTCGATCGCTCACGATCGTATGTGGCACACCCCAATACTTCACCACATTTTTTAAGAAGAGCTTTGCCGTCTCTTCCGCGGTACAATCGGGTGGCGCGGCTATGAAAGTTCCGTACTTTGAGAATCGATCCACCACCACGATTATGCTTCCATAACCTTCCGTCTTTGGCAAGCAAGTGATGAAGTCCATGGAAACACTCTCCCATGGTCCTTTGGGTGTGGGTAATGGCTCTAATAATCCTCCCGGTTGTCGTTGCTCTATCTTGTCTTGTTGGCATACTAGGCACGTCCGAACGAATGTCTCTACATCGTCCCCCATCCTTGGCCAATAGAACGTACCTTCCACAAGTGCTAGTGTCCTCTTGATTCCTGGATGACCAGCCCACTTCGAATCATGACACTCCTTCAAGATAGTCCGCCTAAGGTCGCCCCACTTAGGCACGTACAACCGATCTCCCTTGGTGAATAAAAGATCTCCTTTGAGCCAAAATCTTCTTGTCTTTCCGTCCCGAGCCAATGCCACAAGGTTCTTGGCCATAGGATCATGCTCCAATCCCTCCTTGATTCGGTCTTGAAGAAAGAATTGGGGTTGAGTGATAGCCGCAAATTCCGCCTTGCGACTCAACGCGTCCGCTACCACGTTAGCCTTCCCCGGCTTATACTCCAAGTGGTAGTCAAACTCAGCTAGGAAGTCTTGCCACCGTGCTTGCTTAGGACTTAACTTCTTTTGGGTTTGGAAGTAACTTGTCGCCACATTGTCTGTTTTGATCACGAACTTCGACCCCAAGAGATAGTGTCTCCATGTCCTCAAGCAATGTATGACCGCCGTCATTTCCTTCTCTTGCACCGTGTACCTCCTTTCCGTATCATTCAATTTTCAGCTCTCGAATGCTATCGGATGTCCCTCTTGCATTAGAACTCCTCCAATGGCAAAATCTGAAGCATCCGTGTGTAACTCGAACGACTTGGTCATATCCGGTAGTCTCAACACCAGTTCCTCGGTCACCGCATCCTTTAACTCGTCAAAGGCTGCTTGGCACCGCTCATCCCACTCCCAAGCCTTCGTCTTTTTCAATAAGTCCGTCAAGGGTGCCGCCTTGGCCGAATATCCCTTGATAAAACGCCGATAGTAGTTCACCAAGCCAAGGAAGGACCTCACTTCCGTAACCTTGGTTGGCGTCTCCCAATCCCGGATAGCTTTGACCTTTGCTCCATCCATCATTAGGCCACCGTCTCTGATCTTGTGTCCCAAGAATTCTACCTCCTCTTGAGCAAACGAGCACTTCTCCAATTTCACATAGAGTTCGTTGTCTCGTTACACTTGGAACACCTGTTTTAAATGAGACACATGCTCTTCCAAGGTATGACTATAGACGACTATATCGTCTAAGTATACTACCACAAACTTGTCAAGGAATGGGTGAAAGAGCTTGTTCATTAAAGTACAAAATGTAGCGGGAGCATTGGTCAAGCCGAATGGCATGACTAAGAACTCGTAAGAGCCATACCTCGTGACGCATGTTGTTTTTGCTTCATCTCCCTCGGCTATCCGTACTTGGTAGTATCCCGATCTCAAATCCAACTTGGTGAAGTATCTCGCCTTCCCCAATTGATCAAACAAATCCGCAATAAGAGGAATTGGGTATTTGTTTTTGATCGTTACCTTGTTTAGCGCCCGGTAGTCTATGCACATTCTTAAGGACCCGTCCTTCTTTCTTTGAAATAGTACCGGCGCACCGTAGGGAGCTTTAGAGGGTCGGATGTATCCCGCATCAAGTAGCTCCTTGATTTGCCTCCGCAACTCTTCCAACTCCGGTGGGGGCATTCGATATGGGGCTTTGGAGGGTGGCTTCGATCCCGATTCCAACTCTATCGCATGGTCCACCTCCCTCCTAGGTGGAAGTCTCTTTGGTAACTCTTTGGGCATCACGTCCTTGTACCCAACAAGAACCTTCTCGATCTCTTCCGGTATCTTCTCCGTGCTTCTCCCACCATCATCCCCTTGCCTTGTGACCGCCAAGTAGCAAGGTTCGTTCTTGTTGTATCCCTTCTTGAATTGCATGGCTGATAGGGACTTGGCACTACTCTTAGGCCCACGTTCCGTACCCACCATACAAGTCTTTCCCCCATCTAGGATACATAACCAATTAGCGAATGGCATAGGGAAAGCACGTACCTTATCGAGGAAGTCTAACCCAAGTACCACTTTGAAGTCGTCCATGGGAACCACCGAGAAATCGATCACTCCTTCCCACTCACCAATCTTTGCTCGCACATCTTTGGCTACACCATCGATTGGTTTGGCCGTAGAGTTCACCGCTTTGATAGTGCCACTCCCTTTTGCCGCTTTAATCCCTAGCCTTGCGGCTTCCTCAATGGACATGAAGTTATGAGTAGCACCCGTATCGACAAGAGCACGTACCTTATTTCCATTGATGATAGCTTCAACAAATTGCAACCCCTTGTTGGCTATCTTGGTCACCTCGGTTTTTCCTTTGATTGCGTTCAAGATTCGCATCGACCCCATGCATTCATCCCCGTCTTGAGAGCAACCCTCATCTCGAGTTATGGCATGAAGCTTAGCTTTGCTTGGGCAATCTCGGGCTCGGTGTGGTCCATCACAAAGGAAACATCCATTGTTCTTGTAGGTCGTCCTCAAGTCTTTGTTCTTCCCGGTTGGTGGCTTCCGTGCATCATCATTTCTTGCTTGGGTCGACTTCTCTCCCCCACCTTTCTCATGGTTACCCTTCCGATCCTTTGGCTTCGATGGTTCCTTTTTGCTAAAATCGATCAAGGCCTCTGCCTCGGCGATAGCCGTTGCAAGATCTTGTACCCCACGTCGCCTCAACTCCGTCTTGGCCCATGCTTGCAAGCCATCAAGAAAGTAGAAGAGAGAGTCTTTGTCGGAAAGATCCGGAATCTCCAAGATAAGATTGGTGAAGTCCTTCACATACTCCCGGATCGTTCCCATTTGCTTGAGTTTTCAAAGACGACTCTTCGCCTCGTCCTCGGCATTCTCCCGATAGAATTGCTTCTTAAACTCGCGAATGAAATCTCCCCAAGTAGAAATGTTACACGTACCTCTTTCGATATCTCCATATCGACGTCGCCACCACAAAGCCGCGGTATCCTTCAAGTACCTCGTGGCCGTCTTGATCTTCATCGCATCCTCCACGATGTTGACCCCATCCATGTATTGCTCCATTTCCCATAGAAAATCATCAACCGCCCTAGCTTCCCGCTTTCCCACAAACGGTGATGGTTTCGGAATCTCAACCTTTGGAGCATGGTTGCTAGTGTTGCCACCTCCACTAGCCATGGCCCGTTTAGCCAAACTTAAGTCGGCTTGGATCTCCTCCAAGCTTTGGTGAATCGTGGAGATCTCTTCTTCCACTTCACCTCGAAGCTTAGTTAGCTCGCTCATGAACATACCTCTTAAGTCATGAAGCTCGCGTCTCAAGTCGCCACCCAAGACATTGAGGGCGCTCTTGAAATCATCCCGCATATCGGCAAAGTCGGAGTCCAAACCTTCCACATGTTGGTTTACCTCCTCAACTTGTGCCTTTATCTCGGCCACGGATGTCTCTACACCCGTCATCCTCATTTCCAAGCTAGAGAGTAAATCTTTGGACTTACCTCGGTTCTTGTTAGCTCCTTCTTTGCGAGACTCTTCTCGGCCACGGTTCTCGTCAACCACGGATGAACCAACGTTCTTATCGGACTCCTTTGCCATGCCTTCAATCGACCCGCTCTGATACCAAATGTCACGGACTTGTCTCTACAAGATCGCGTGCGGCCTTAGTTCTCGAACTAAGTCAGCCAAACTCCCGAAACAACCAACGATTAAGGCAAGTAAAGAGAACAAAGAGATTGTTGGAATGCAAATGAAACTTATATTGCTTAAGAGAACTTACAAGAGAGCTTAGAAGAATGTTTTGAGGTGTCTTGTGCCAAATGAGGCCACCACCTATTTATACTACTAAAGAGAACATTCTAGAGAACAACTATCTAGATATGTACATGGATCATTCTAGATCTATCAAGTAGTATGCTATTTACAAGAGGCTTCTACCTCCTTCCATGGAGAGTCTTCTAGAAAAGCTTCCACAAGTTCCTCCATGCTTCTTGAGTAGTGTAGAAGGTTCTGGATTCTGGTGAACCTTCGGGAAATCCGTCTCATGCTTGGCGGGTCGTCACATCACGCTCTAAATAAAACATGACTTGAGAACCACTCACTAGACTCAAACATGGACATCAAAACTCCACATTGTAAACCGACTCCTATGCCTATGGATCCATTGCATTATAATCTAAGCATTACATGACTCCAAATGAATGAACTAATGCATCCCCAGCATGTAATAACCAACACTTATACAATAAATTCATTTTCCATATAATGCTCCACCTTAAGCCATTTAAAACCGGGCAACGTCCCCAAAACTCATTAGAGAGTAAATCAAGCCATAAGGCATCGTAAAACGTTTGGCAATAAAAATAAAACCAATATGGATACATAAGTCGATGTACAACTTTCCCAAAATTGATATTTTCGCCAAGTATAAATGGCCAAAGGCTCAAACCGTAAGGTTCACACTTTTTCAAATATTCATAAAGTCAAAGAGTGACCGTTTCCATCAATTCTCACTTTTAAAGTCAAACAACTTAAAGTTTCAAATATCAAAACTCTTAAGTTGGGTGAAGTTCCAAAGTGAACCGTAACTCAATAATAGTTTATAAAAACGCCAACTCTTACAATAATTCCATTAAACACTTTGTACTCCAAAATTTCACATCATATTTTTGTCCAAAACCTCCAAATATTCAAAACCTTGTATGGTGGATCAAAATCCACTTTTTGGTGACTCAAGCACCACATAAATATTGTAAACTATTTTCAAGGATTTCATAACTCAAATATGTGCAAGTGAACAAATATTCACAAAACCCATCAAAATAAAGTGAACTTATGGATTTACTTTCAAAACCCTAAAAATAGGTGCATTTTGACATGTATATAGTTTTGCAAAGCAATTAGAAATCACCTTGCTAGATTTAGGCTAAATCTAGGTTTTACCCCCAAACTTGAGTTTCTTGGATGAAGACTTGAACCTTCAAGATCTCAATTCCAAGTTCCCTACAAAGATCTTTGACCAAAAAGTCTCCAAAGTCACACCAAGTCCTAACTAAATGGAAGAGAAAGTGAAGACTACAAAACCTTAGTTTTTATGTAGAGAAATAGTGAGATTACTTTAACCACCACTTTGAATCCTCCAATAGCATACTTCTAGGGATACAAAAATGACTCCAAGCTTCCAAATCTTCAAAAGGATGGAGTAAGTTTTGGTTTGGGAGAGAAAGTGACGGATGCCGAGTCCACCAAATAATAAGTTCCAACTATCGGCTGATTACAACCAAAATTGTAATAGCGGTAAGTCGGGTCGAATCCACAGAGACTCGGTTTTAACTAATTATTGCCAATTAATCCAAGTACAAGAACGAAATATTAATAATAACTACGAAAAGGGGGTTTTGTTTGTGCAAAAAATTAACATGACAAAATTAAAACGAATTTAAAAACAATATAACGGAAACAAATTCAACTTTGGGTATAAAACACAAATGCAATTTCATTCAAAGATTGTATCATCGATGATGTATACGAATATCGCAACTATTTCGATTAACCCGGTTATAATTGCTAAAAAGCTCTAACAATCAATTCCATTATATGTATAATTTGAGAGGAATAAGCTCTCCTATCAAACCTTAGTATATAATTAGCCTCAAATAAGCTCTTGAAAGCTTAATTTATACCAACATGAAAAACGTATGGAACCCGAATCCGGACATACTAACACGTAAGCTAGGTTAATACATTTATATCGTTTCACCCAATTTCATTCCTGCCTGCGATTTCCGCCCCCTCCGGGCCTCCGGCGACCCTTGGTCGCTACTCCTTCTCCATCTCCGGTCACCGCCATTGCTTCTCCACCTCCGTTCGCCGCCGCAGCTGCTTCTCCATCTCCGGTAAGTTCGTCTTGTTTCCCTCTTTTCTTCAGTTTTGTTCCTTTTATTTATAGATTAGATATCAAATCCATCTTTCATGCAGAAATTGGTTGGTTCTTGTGGACATAATATGATTTATATGGGGAAAAAGTAATAACTATAAATAAAGAGTGGTCAAAATTGGAATAGGTTAAAAAAAAAGCCAGCCAAGTCCTAGTTGGTGGTGTTCATCAATCATTAAAAAGATGTGTTCGATGAAATGTGTAAGCACATTTGCACCCACCACCACTCCTACTGACAGACCAAATGCTTATACCCATTTTGGGTATTTCCTTAAAGATGTTGATGTTTGTGAACCAAGAACATCTGTAAATTTCATTTTGATGTTACAGAATCAAAATTCCATGTTATACTGTAAAGCCCGTATCCCGGTGTGTAAATTCTTTTATTTTTTTTAAGTTTTATTTAACGTGGTTTCCGTTAACGGGGTTAGACGTTTTGGGCTTAATTGTTAAAAATGTCAAAACGTTGGTTAAATTGCGGGAAGGAATTAGTAGAGGGACCAAAAGTGTTAAAGGGCCAAAGCTGTGTATTTCGGCCCATGCACAACCCCAACCGAACCCATATTCATTTTTCTAGTTTGTGTGTGTTTGGCTTTCGTGAATAGCAAGGAGGAAAGGAGAAAGAAATAGCGAAACCCTACTTCCCCTCCCCTCCCTAGTGCTGCCGTCGACCACCCCGAGAGACAACCACCACCGGCGCTGCCGGCGCAGATTCTGCCGGCGCAGATTCTGCCGGCGAGAGAGGGAGAGAGGTGCGGCGAGAGTGAGAAAGTATCGAGAAAGAGAAGAGGTTAGCTATTTGCAGTTGCGGTTTCGTGGTCGACAAGAGGTACGACTCTTCTCCTTGTTTTCTTCTTTATCCGTTGTCGCTACTACACCACAAACCTCCGTCGCCGCCGCGGCTAGGGCTGCCGCCGGCAGGTGTCGCCGTGCACCTCCTTAGCGGTGGCTGTGATGGCGGGTTGCGGCTGTGGTTATGTCGTTTTGGTGTATGTACGGTCCTTGAATCGTTAGCCGAATCATCGTTGTAGCCTCGTCGATTTCGTTTTTCAACCAACCACCACCGCCGGTGATGGCTGCCGCCGCCGACCATCACTGCCGGAGATGGCAGTGGGTAATGCCTTTAGCAACCATGATACGTATCATCCTAAGCCAAAGCTTGAATTCCAGGTCTGAATGCTTTAAGTCATGGCTTATTGGGTTAAGAATTAAAGATAAGCTTTGTTATCATTTCATGTGAAATATTTAGTTTCTGCCACTGTTTTGAAAAAGCCATAACTTTTACTAGGAACATCGTATTGGGGTGAAATCAGTGCCAAAATCTCCCATTCTGAGTCTAGTAAGTTTCATATGTTTTACGGAAAAACCAGTTCGGATCATAGCTAGTGTCAAATTGCTGTTTTGTACTGAAAGGTCCTGTTTTTCGCTGTTCTGCAAGTCGGTTTTGTAAAATCCATATTAAATTGTAGAAAAATCGTTAGAGCGCGTGCGATATGACCCTGGAACCCTAAGACATGGGACTTTGTGATTATGGAATAATATTTCTTGATTTAACAGTTTATAAGGGGTTAAACAGGTCCCGAACAGACCTGTGTTTTTAGAGTAAAAAAAAACTGGAAAAGGTATCTTGTAAGCTAGTAGTCGTGGTTTCGGGTTGGGGTTTCACTTTGACTTTTGTTAACACGTAATTAGGTGGGAAAAGGTGAGTGAAGTTGGCCGGCTTGTGTTGCGGTTGCGGATACGTGCGTTGCTTTAAGGTGAGTTCTCTCACTGCGTAGACTAGGAGTTACATATGTGTTGCGTTTGCTCTAGCGTGTTATTGTATGCTTACGTGAACTAGTTGTGGTGTGATAGCTAGTTGTAAATTATTTATTATGTGAATGGTGTGTTTTGTGTACACCTCGGTGGGACTGAGGGGCTCGGTGGGACCGAGGGCTCAGTGGGACTGAGCTAGTAAGAATATCATATAATGTGGGCTCGGTGGGACCGAGGGCTCGGTGGGACTGAGCTAGTATGGATATCGTTTAATGTGTACTCGGTGGGACTGAGCTAGTATGGACATCATATAATGTGTACTCGGTGGGACCGAGGGCTCGGTGGGACCGAGGTGTGTGATTACATGTTTAAATCTTGATATGTTATTATACTTTTAATTGTGGTGTTGTTTGCCTACTTGCGAGTAGGGGCGATATATGTGTGATTGCTACCTGCGTAGGTGGTAGAATTCACTAAGCTTCGTGCTTACCCCTTCCCAATATCTTATGTTTTCAGGTGCGAGTAGCAGTCGGGCATGACGGTACACACGGGCGCAAGGCGAAGATTGTTTAAATTGATTTTTAGTAAATGTGGATTTAATTATATAACTTTCCGCTGCTTAAACTTTGTTGACGGTTTTAAATAACGACGTTTATTCTTCTTGTAATGTGATTTGTTAGCTTTTGGTTTGATTATAATGAAATGTATTACTTTTAAAAATTTTAAATTCCTTGTAATTTTTGGGACGTTACAACTTGGTATCAGAGCACAGCTTGAGTGAATCAAACACATCTCGGTGTGTTTGGTCTCAAGTTGCGGCTATGAAATTTTAAATTCTTTTACTAAAATCTTTTAGAATAAAGGAAAAAGGAAAACCCGTTTGGGAAACGGTGATCGATGGCGCAGTGTGTACAGTCAGCCGACGCTAAGTGGGAAGGTACAGTACTTAGTGTATTTATCGCTTTCTAGATCATAGGGTATGCATGCTAGATTGCCTATGTTGTTTACACTGTACTGTATGATGATTGCTTGCTAGTAGGAATCAATGCTAGTTATAGTAGGTTGTTAAGTGAAGGCCCTATAGGTTGTATGCAGTAAGAATCATATAGCCTTAGAATATTTGATTTAGTCCTATTGCGCAGCTCTTGTTTGAGTCCAACCGTTCTAGGATAGGATCGTGTATTCGAATGTCTATTTGATTCACGCTGCATGCGACTGGGTATTCGCGAGGCAACTCATTATGACTAATAGGGATTCCGTGGTAGCAAGGGTAGTGTGATGAGATGAAATTTCTAGTGAGCCGGGAAGAGTGTTTATATACGATTATGTATGCTAGATTGCTTGGTGCTTATTACACTGTACTGTATGGTTGTTATTTGCTAATAGGAACTTATGCTAGCTATGATAGGTTGTCAAGGGAATGCACTATAGGTTGTATGCGGTAGGAACCGAATAGCCTTAGAATGTTGGATTTAGTTCTATTGCGCAGCTCTTGTTTGAGTCCAACCGTTGTAGGATAGAATCTTATATTCGAATGTCTATCTGGTTTCCACTGTATACGATTGTGCGTTTACGAGGCGACTCGTCAGGTTTAGTGGGGGTTCCGCCCTAGCAAGGATAGTGGGGTATTATGATTATTCCTAGGGAGCTAGGAAGAGTGTGTTCATTCGTCAGTATAGGCATACGTGTATGGTTTTTGTTTGGGCGAGCAACTACTTGGGTACTCGGGATGGGACTCGGAGCGAACAGTGATAGGTGTAGATGGTAGTAGTAGAGCTCCTACTACCGGAAGCACAGGATCAATGTTCGAGTCGGGGAAAGTCACGAGGAATCCGAGGAGTTGAGTGTGAGCGTTGTTAGTATGAGTTATTATGTGCTAATAGCTCGTGGTATTAATTACCTAGGATGACCATCACAAGGAGGAACAACAATGTTGAACCGAATGCTAGTATTGTACTCACTAGTGAGCAGATACGGGAGTTGATTGCGGCTGAAGTAAAGCATGCTATTAGGGAGGCAATCCCCGGGATTATTACCGCCGTTCGTGATGAGGTAGTAATGATGCTGGAGGCTGCTCGGGGACAGGGACTCGAGTTAGAGGAACAGGCCAAGAAGAGGAAAACGGCGCAGGCCGTTGCATCAGAATCCGCAGTCCCAAAGAAAACGAGGTTTTCGGACTCACTCTTGAATCGAAGGAGCTGTGGGTTTAAAACCAAGGTTAGTAGCGAAAGGAGAAATGACAAGTGTTTCAAATGTGGCCAGGTAGGACACTACGGTCGGGATTGCAGGGCACCACTGGTGGTCTGTTTTAACTGCAAACAAACGAGCCACGTGAAGACCAACTGCCCGAATCCGAGGGTTACTGTTGGGAGTGGGGCACAAGAAGCTCTTGCGGTTGCTCCCTTGCGTATTACTGATGGTCATGTGGGTCAGGCTAGACCCGAGGCGGCCGAGGTGGAGTTCATCAACTGACGGTGGAGGAGGCACAGGCTACGCCTAAAGTGGTGACAGGTATTCATCACTTGTTTTCTTTTATTGGAGATGGTATGTAGTTGCTTTTTACTTAAGCTGTGTGATTAAGTACGTTCTTAGTTAACTCGGTGTCTGCTGTAGTGATGTTTGATAGCGGGGCTACCCATTATTTCGTGCCTCGCACTTGTAGTGAGCGTTTGGGCCATAGTATAGGACGGCTAGGCTGTCCACTTGTGGTTGAGGTTGCTGACATGATATTTGTTTTAAGTAGACCGTTTCGGATCAAGTTTGATGATTGAGCTAGAATTATAGGCTTTTGAGCCGACTTTGTTTTGAGGAAAAGCCGTGAGATGATTTGACGTGAATTTCAACTTGCCCTAAGAGGTTTAAATGTCTGGATGACGATAGTGGACCGGAGAGATTTGGAGTAGTACGAGTCGAGACGTAGAATGCCGACTAAGTCATGCACAAAGTTTGATTTTGAAAATAAAATTGCATTATCTAATTCTTGCGTTTCCAATCCTTATATGGATTGTGTTGTAGAATTTTGGGAGAATATTTTTGGTAGCATTTTATCATGAGTTGTTTGGTGCGCTTTTTAGTCAGCTAAATGTTTTATTGTCAATAAATCGTTTCCTTGTTTTGTATAAATAACTGACGCGCACAAATTTTGATTGGTAAACTTCGTTCCATATCATTTGGATTTTGTAAGTAAACTGAACGGCAATGGAATGATTTTCAACATGATTTTTCTATGTGAGACGAGCGTGTCCATTTTTGCGTAACTACCGACCGGTAATAGTAGTTTTATTGCATACGGTCTTTCTGAAGTGAAAAATCTTGACGTTGAAAATATTTTGTAAATGATTTTGTAAACCATTTGGGAAAGGCGCTTTTAAGTGTTATGTGTCATTTTGAGTATTTACATGTTTGGGAGAGTGAGTCATTCCGGAATAGGCATGTTGTGGGTAGACTGTTTGCATTGGATCCTTGGTCATGTCAGTCAGTCGTTGGTAACGGTCGGTTGGGTATCTCGGGGTGAGACCCCGGTATTCATGTGTTATGACCTTGACTTTCCAGTAGGCACTAAGAGGATATAGTCTTGGGCACTTACCTGAGAGGTAGTTCCGATATGTCGGGCCTTGAGACGTACCTGGGAGGTAGGCGTTAAGGTGTATCTTGATACGGTGTAACTAGGTTTCCTAGAGCGAGCGTGGAGGATAAGTAGACGGTGGAAGATTGGGTATTCCACACGTGTTGTTAGTGTAGACCGAATGGTGTCGGTTAAGGGAATGATGCCCTTTGTAATTAAGAGAATAAATGCGCAGTAACCTTTTTGAAGTAAGTAGTATATTTAGGTGTCGACTTTTGGGCTTGTGGCCAAACACCTTTAGTGTAATCGGAGATTTGTAGCCGATTTTAAAATAATTATGGTGATGGTAGTAGTAACCCTGAGATGCTTAATTGTGATGAATGGTTATGGTGGAATGACCTTCGTGGGTGATTATAAGTTTACTGGTTTGATGATCCGTGTGAAATAAATTTTGGGAGTTTATTAGAACTCGTGGAAGTTAATCGGCAGTAATGGTAGGGATGATCGGATTCGAGTATCCTGTAGGGTATATTGGTGAGCACCTTTAGAATGGTTAGAGCTTGAAAGTTGAATCGGGATGTATGGAACATCTAAGGTTGGGAGGCAACCGAAGTCGTTTTGACTAGGAATGAATCCAGTTGTTGGAGTGTTCTTCCGATCATATTTTCAGTGTCCTTGAAGAAGATTTGTTAGTAAGAAAAGTATTCGAGAATTTCTAGACGGGGTGAGGAATTTAGATTCTAGTTGAGGAAAGTCCAGTGGCCGCACCGAAGGGTTCAGGGTGGACGTGGGAGCCCTAAGCGGAGATGCGCGAGAACTATCCCGAGTTATTCGCCGGTCTCGACTTCGAGGACGAAGTCTAATCCAATTGGGGGAGAGTTGTAAAGCCCGTATCCCGGTGTGTAAATTCTTTTATTTTTTTTAAGTTTTATTTAACGTGGTTTCCGTTAACGGGGTTAGACGTTTTGGGCTTAATTGTTAAAAATGTCAAAACGTTGGTTAAATTGCGGGAAGGAATTAGTAGAGGGACCAAAAGTGTTAAAGGGCCAAAGCTGTGTATTTCGGCCCATGCACAACCCCAACCGAACCCATATTCATTTTTCTAGTTTGTGTGTGTTTGGCTTTCGTGAATAGCAAGGAGGAAATGAGAAAGAAATAGCGAAACCCTACTTCCCCTCCCCTCCCTAGTGCTGCCGTCGACCACCCCGAGAGACAACCACCACCGGCGCTGCCGGCGAGAGAGGGAGAGAGGTGCGGCGAGAGTGAGAAAGTATCGAGAAAGAGAAGAGGTTAGCTATTTGCAGTTGCGGTTTTGTGGTCGACAAGAGGTACGACTCTTCTCCTTGTTTTCTTCTTTATCCGTTGTCGCTACTACACCACAAACCACCGTCGCCGCCGCGGCTAGGGCTGCCGCCGGCAGGTGCCGCCGTGCACCTCCTTAGCGGTGGCTGTGATGGCGGGTTGCGGCTGTGGTTATGTCGTTTTGGTGTATGTACGGTCCTTGAATCGTTAGCCGAATCATCGTTGTAGCCTCGTCGATTTCGTTTTTCAACCAACCACCACCGCCGGTGATGGTTGCCGCCGCCGACCATCACTGCCGGAGATGGCAGTGGGTAATGCCTTTAGCAACCATGATACGTATCATCCTAAGCCAAAGCTTGAATTCCAGGTCTGAATGCTTTAAGTCATGGCTTATTGGGTTAAGAATTAAAGATAAGCTTTGTTATCATTTCATGTGAAATATTTAGTTTCTGCCACTGTTTTGAAAAAGCCATAACTTTTATTAGCAACATCGTATTGGGGTGAAATCAGTGCCAAAATCTCCCATTCTGAGTCTAGTAAGTTTCATATGTTTTACGGAAAAACCAGTTCGGACCATAGCTAGTGTCAAATTTCTGTTTTGTACTGAAAGGTCCTGTTTTTCGCTGTTCTGCAAGTCGGTTTTGTAAAATCCATATTAAATTGTAGACAAATCGTTAGAGCGCGTGCGATATGTCACTGGAACCCTAAGACATGGGACTTTGTGATTGTGGAATAATATTTCTGGATTTAACAGTTTATAAGGGGTTAAACAGGTCCCGAACAGACCTGTATTTTTAGAGTAAAAAAAAACTGGAAAAGGTATCTTGTAAGCTAGTAGTCGTGGTTTCGGGTTGGGGTTTCACTTTGACTTTTGTTAACACGTAATTAGGTGGGAAAAGGTGAGTGAAGTTGGCCGGCTTGTGTTGCGGTTGCGGATACCTGCGTTGCTTTAAGGTGAGTTCTCTCACTGCGTAGACTAGGAGTTACATATGTGTTGCGTTTGCTCTAGCGTGTTATTGTATGCTTACGTGAACTAGTTGTGGTGTGATAGCTAGTTGTAAATTATTTATTATGTGAATGGTGTGTTTTGTGTACACCTCGGTGGGACTTAGGGGCTCGGTGGGACCGAGGGCTCGGTGGGACTGAGCTAGTAAGAATATCATATAATGTGGGCTCGGTGGGACCGAGGGCTCGGTGGGACTGAGCTAGTATGGATATCGTTTAATGTGTACTCGGTGGGACCGAGGGCTCGGTGGGACCGAGGTGTGTGATTACATGTTTAAATCTTGATATGTTATTATACTTGTAATTGTGGTGTTGTTTGCCTACTTGCGAGTAGGGGCGATATATGTGTGATTGCTACCTGCGTAGGTGGTAGAAGTCACTAAGCTTCGTGCTTACCCCTTCCCAATATCTTATGTTTTCAGGTGCGAGTAGCAGTCGGGCATGACGGTACACACGGGCGCAAGGCGAAGATTGTTTAAATTGATTTTTAGTAAATGAGGATTTAATTATATAACTTTCCGCTTCTTAAAGTTTGTTGACGGTTTTAAATAACGACGTTTATTCTTCTTGTAATGGGATTTGTTAGCTTTTGGTTTGATTATAATGAAATGTATTACTTTTAAAAAATTTAAATTCCTTGTAATTTTTGGGACGTTACATATACCTCTCTGCCTTGTCCCATTTGTGGTTTTTGAGTTTATTTTCCCATTTGTGGTTTTTGAATTTATTTGTTTTTATGCAGTAACAATTGGATTTATACTCGGTTGAATAAATTGAATTGTTTTGGGTAATGCTTTATTTTTATGGAACATGCTTCTTTTAGTTGTTTTTCTTGGTTTAGCTTGAATTGCCATGGTCTTCTTGCTTTGCACACTAAGTGTTTGTGAATAAGTGTAGCCTAATTTCATTACCATGCATGCTCAATTTATTTTCTAAGTTGTTGTGATATTTGACAATTTAAAAACGAATCTATAATTTAAGATGTTTAAATGTGGTAAAATTGTAGCTATGTCAACTAATACCGACAGAGGATGGATGTATAAACGCCTAAATCCGGGTTGTCAATTAAATCCGGCTTTTAATGTGGAAGTAGGTAGATTTTTGGATTTTGCGTTCGCAAATGAGCAAGATGATAAAATAACATGTCCTTGTAAGAAATGCAATCTTCTAAAATACAAAGGGAGAGAGGAGGTGAATCTAGACTTATTAAAAAAGGGATTCATGCTTTCTTACACTCACTGGTATGCACACGGTTAATTAACATCCGTTCAACAACCCCAACAAACAATAGTGGAAGAAGATTGTGATGAGCTTGATGGTGTTCAGCAAATGGTGATGGATCAAAATGTTCCTGGTGCATCAAGTACGTGGGACAAGCAAGATCCAAATCAACATGCACAAGACTTCTATAATATGTTAGAAGTTGTGGACCAACCATTATGGGAGGGACGTCAGAGATTTTCAAAGTTAGAGGCAGCCACAAGGTTTTTGAACTGGAAGGCAGATTGCAATGTACCGGATGCAACCTATAATCGCAATTTCGATGGTTAAAGAAATGCTACCCGGCGGTGAACAACTGGTTGGTAGCTTTTACGAGACCAAGAAGATGTTGAAGCAACTTGCTCTTCCAAAAGAAAAGATTCATGCTTGCAAAAACCATTGCATGCTATTTTATAAGAATTCTGCTAATGAGGACAGTTGTCGAGTGTATGGGGAGTCTCGTTACAAGACAACTGGTCGGAACACTAAGGTGCCTAATCTGGTGATGACTTATATGCCGATTGCACCAAGATTACAACGACTGTACATGTCTAAGAAAACAGCAAAGGAGATGACTTGGCACCATGATCATCAGACTCAGTTGGGAAAGATGGTACATCCGAGTGATGGGAGGGCCTGGAAACATTTTGACATGGAGCATCCCGATTTTGCTCAGGAGATCAGGAATGTTCGTCTTGGCTTATGTACAGATGGTTTCAACCCCAATAACTCGAACTCAAATCCGTATTCACTATGGCCCGTCTTTCTTACAAACTACAATCTACCGCCTTGGATGTGCATGAAAGAGTGTTACGTCCACCTCACTTTGCTTTTTCTCGGACAGAAGAGCCCCAGACAGAAATTGGATGTATTTCTTCGACCCTTGATCGACGAGTTGAGGACATTATTCTTCGATGGTATCTATACCTATGATGCTTATCGTAGGACAAATTTCACAATGAGGGTCATGATGTTGTGGACGGTTAGTGACTTCCCTGCTTATGCCATGCTTTCTGGTTGGATCACGCATGGGAAGTTAACTTGTACATATTGCATGGGCAATGCATGTGCGTTCCAGTTACGAAGCGGATGGAAGTCGTGCTGGTTTGACTGTCACCGCAAGTTTCTACCAATGAGACACACATTCAGGCGTGACAGGCTTCGATTTCGTAAGGGACATACCGAAAAAGCTGATCCACCTCAAGTGCCAACCGGGGCCCAAATATGGAATCAAGTCCGTAGCCTTCCTACGGCTTATGATGGTGTCCCACACGGTTCAAGGCATTATAGAAAGCCTGTGGGTTTTGGGGTAACACATAATTGGGTAAAGCGAAGCATTTTCTAGGAGCTGCCGTATTGGCACACTTTGTTGATACGACACAACCTAGATGTAATGCACATTGAGAAGAATGTGTTTGATAATTTGTTTCACACGATAATGGACACACCAAAGTCAAAGGACAACATCAAAGAAAGGAAAGACATTGAAGAATACTGCAATCGATCGGATTTGCATATTAGGGAGGAACGAAATAAAATCATTAAACCAAAAGCTTCATACACATTGAACAAAGAGCAAATAATCTCGGTAGGTAAGTGGTTGAAGAAGTTGAAATTTCCAGACGGCTATGCTTCCAACATAGGGTCATTAGTAAATCTTGAGGATGGTAGTTTCTATGGCTTCAAGAGTCATGACTGTCACATGTTCATGCAAAGATTGCTCCCTATTTCCATTAAAGGGATGGTACCGACCCAGATATGGGATGCTATCACTGAGTTGTGCACATTCTTTCGTGCAATATGCTCGAAGGTGTTACACGTTGATGACTTGAAGCAATTTCAGACAAGCATAGTTGAAACTATCTGCAAGTTGGAAAGAGTTTTTCCACCGGGGTTCTTTGATTCCATGGAACACCTTGTGGTACATCTGGCAGATGAGGCACTAGTTGGGGGTCCGATTCAGTACAGATGGATGTATCTCTACGAGAGACGTCTAGGGTCCTTGAAAAGGACGGTGAGAAATAGAGCAAAGGTAGAAGGGTCGATTGTGGAGGCATATTTGGTTAACGAACTATCTACCTATTGCGCGTTATATTTTGATCCAACGGTAGAGACGCGGCTAAACCGCGAGCCTCGGAATTTTACCCCCGAATGTGAGTCTTCCGACCAACGGTTAAGCTTATTTAAAAACTCGTGTCGTCCGTTATATGATAAGGTCGGGAGACATTGTCAGCTTGAAGATGGAGATATGCACAAGGCTCACACAAACATCTTGCTTAATTGTAAAGAAGTCTCTCCATTCGCGTATTTGTTCGATGAAACAGTTAGACGTAACGAGCCTCATATTGATGAAACGGAGCTCGATAGACGTAGAAATGAACAATTTGTTGGATGGTTTGAGAGACACGTAAGTGTATACATATTACTTGTCATTAAATTATATGTTATTCATTCTTTTTGTATGTTTTTTATGATTATTCGTCATGTATAGGTTATGTCTTCTATCGACCCCACTACCGATCGTCTAAAAGTGTTGGCAGCTAAACCGCTTCGTTATTCATGGAGACACCCGGGTTTTTTTGCAAACGGCTACAAGTTTCACACGCAAACTCACGGTACCGGTCGCACCGCACATAACATCGGAGTATGCGTGAGAGGCTCATGTTACTCAGAGTATGAGTCTGACTACTATGGATTGTTGGATGAAGTCCTAGAGATAGAGTATCATGGGTTTGGACTCGGTCATTGTGTTGTTCCGCTATTCAGATGCACATGGTTTGATACAGTTAATGTCGTCAGATGTAACACCCTAAAAATAGGGGTGAACAAAAACTTTCATAATACGAAAGAGCGGTATAATATAAATGAGCCATTCCAAAAAGGGGAATATCAAGTACATTGGCAAGGTTACAATTGTGCATAAAAAATTAGATTACAACAACCAACTAATCTAGTTCCAAAAAGGAGGTAAGATTACAAAAGGGGTTGTCACATCTATTCGTATAAGTCTTCTATGGTTAGCGACCAAAAGTATCCCCACGGCTCACACGCTCCGTCTACTCTTTCTTGGAAACGGCACCACTAGAACCTGAGATCCAAGTCAACATTCAAACAAGTGTCAAGACAAGGCTTGGTGAGTAATTCCAATTAAAGCACATAATAGTGATAACATAATCAGGCAAGATTCATCATAGAGTTTTCCACAATTGTATTTGAAGTCAATGGGGGAGACCCATAACACCAAGAAGTTCCACCCAAAGAGTCGAGATACCTTAGTGCCATCCACATAAAAGCGACACCAAAGGCCCGACACACCGGGGATACAACAAAGGCATTGTCCCATGGTGGCGAGGGTCTAGGCACATACCCAAAAAGGTGGTGCCCAAGACTATGTCCTCCTAGTGAACACTTAACTTGATTCATTCAAAGCCCAAATAGCCATATATAATATCCATATGCTCAATAAATGCAAGGGCTTCAAGTCCATGGTGCATAACTCACCATCTAGTACTACATGTACCATATATATGAATGTGCATAAACCATGTGAGGTCATATATACTCAATGAGCCACATGGCTGAATAACTTAATCATTAAGACAAGCTTAATACCAATAAAGTGACTTGTAGCTTTTATGCAAGAAACCCCAAATTACCAAGGCCACACATGACAATATCAACACATAGGGTCTAATAATACTTCCATAACTCAAGAATATATTCATTAATCCAACTATCCATACTTCCCAAACTTAGGGTTTTCAACAAGATGATGAAATAACCAAGTTAACAAGTAAATAACCATGGATCTAGAGTAAGGAAGGTTAGAACACTCACTATCTAGGTTTTTAGACAAAAACCTAGAAAATGGATGAAACCCTAGCTTTGGAGGAAATGCAAGATGCTAAACCCTTGGAAGGACCTTCAATAAGTGTTCCAAAATACTCCAAGATGAACAATAGATGCAACTCTAACCTTGTGTAGGATTTAATGGAGAGAGGATGGATGGGAGGTGAAAATCGCACCCTAGAGGAGAGAAAACGAGTTGGGAGCAATATTGGTAAAGTGTGGGAGGAAAGGTGGGAAAAGGGGAAAATAAGGGAAAACTTTCGTCAGACAGGTCGCAGACGTCCGCCAAGTGACCATGCGGACGTCCGACCTTCCTTTGGCCAGAATTCTCCAAAACGTTTCAGTTGCTTCCGCGGATGATCCGCGGACGTCCACCATGCCACGGACGTCCGGCCTTGAGCCATGCGGACGTCCGCATTCCCCAATTTCATTATTCCAACCAATTTAAGTTATGACTAACACATGCAAAAATTATCAGATTTAAAGAATGTAGATAGCAACTAATTGTACGTAGGATAAGCATCAAACTTAAGCAAGGATCCAAAAAAAGGTATAAGATGGTGTTAGTACTTAAGTTACCTACCGTGCGGGATCTGGGGTGTTACAATCCTCCCCACCTTGAGAGGATTTCGTCCCCGAAATCGAGCCTTACACAAAAAGGTTGGGATAGCGTTTCCTCATATCCTCCTCGGACTCCCATGTCACATTCGCCCGGCGATGATGTTTCCATTGAACCTTCACCATCGTCACTTCCTTATGACGAAGTTTCTTCGTCTTTGATTCGAGTATAGCCTCCGGCTCTTCCACACAACGATTTCCATTGTCCATCCGGATCTCCGTCATTCGGATCACATTCTCCTCCTCGGCCAAACACTGTCGTAGGTAGCACACGTGGAATGTGGGATGAATCCCATCCATCTCCGGCGGTAGATCTAGTTTATATGCTTGCAAACCGACTTTCTCCAAGATTGAGAAGGGTCCAAGGAAATGCGGACTAAGTTTCCCTCGCTTTCCGAACCGGATAATGCCCTTCCATGGAGATACCTTCAACATTACCCTATCTCCTACTTGAAATTCGATTGGCCGGCTTTTCTTGTCCGCATAGCTCTTTTGTCGGTCTTGTGCCGCCTTTAAACGTTCTCGGATTTCCATTACTTTGTCCGCGGTCTCTTGCACAATTTCCGGTCCCGCAAATTGCTTCTCCCCCGCTTCAAGCCAACAAACGGGAGTTCTACATCTACGACCATACAAGGCTTCAAACGGTGAAGCCTTAAGACCCGAGTGGTAACTATTGTTGTACGCGAATTCCACCAAAGGTACGTGTGTGTCCCAATTTCCACCAAAATCTATAACATACGATCGAAGCATGTCTTCGAGGGTTTGAATCATTCGCTCGCTTTGCCCATCCGTTTGGGGATGGTAGGCTGTACTTAGCTTCACCTTCGTCCCCAATTCCCTTTGGAAGTTAGCCCAAAAATTCAAAGTAAATCGGTTATCTCTGTCGGACACAATGGATAATGGCACTCTATGCCTCGACACGATCTCATTGATGTAAAGTCTTGCTAGCTTATCCAATGGCAACGTCTCCTTCATTGCCAAAAAGTGCGCGCTCTTAGTCAGACGGTCCACTATCACCCAAATGGTGTCATGACCCCGTAAGGTCTTTGGTAACTTTGTCACGAAATCCATGGTGACGTTGTCCCATTTCCATTCCGGAATCACTAAGGATTGTAGGCTTCCGTACGGCTTTTGATGTTGTGCTTTGACCCGGAGACACGTCACACAAGATTCCACGTATTTAGCCACATCGAGCTTCATTACCGGCCACCAATAATTTAACTTCAAGTCCCTATACATCTTTGTACTCCCGGGATGTATAGAATAACGAGACTTGTGGGCTTCCTCAAGAAGTAGCTCACGATTTCCGCCGATCTTCGGCACCCAAATCCGGCCTTGGAAGAGCTTAAGGCCGCGACTATCTTCCGTTTGTAGTTCCCGTTGCTTTACCATAATTTCGGCCTTGAGGTTTTCTTCCCGAAGTGCCTCCGATTGACTTGCCTTGATGCTTGCCATCAAACTTGATATCACATCGATCCGGTTGAGGTTTAGCTTAATCCCACCCCCGTGGTCCTTTCGGCTCAAGGCATCCGCCACCACGTTAGCTTTCCCGGGATGGTAGAGTAGTTCACAATCATAATCCTTCAAAAGTTCGAGCCACCTCCGTTGTCGCATGTTTAGTTCCTTTTGGTCGAAGATATATTTGAGGCTTTTGTGATCGGTATAAAGGGTGCACTTCGTTCCGTACAAATAGTGTCGCCACAACTTCAAGGCAAAGACCACCACCGCCAACTCCAAATCATGAGTCGGGTAATTCTTCTCGTGGTCCTTTAGTTTTCGTGATGCATAAGCTATCACCTTTCCCCTTTGCATCAACACACAACCGAGTCCCATTTTTGAAGCGTCGCTATAAACCACAAAGTCTTCCGATCCTTCGGGTAAGGATAATATTGGTGCCTCACACAATTTCTTTTTGAGCGTTTCGAAAGCTTGCTCTTGAACGGTTGTCCACACAAATTTGACGTTCTTCCTTGGCAAAGAAGTAAGCGGCATAGCAATCTTTGAGAAGTCTTGAATAAACCGTCGGTAATAGTCGGCTAGACCCAAGAAGCTTCGGATTTCCGTTGGACTCGTGGGCGATCTCCAATTTGTCATGGCTTCAACCTTTGTCGGGTCAACCTTCACCCCGTCTTGAGACACCACATGTCCCAAGAATTGGACTTCTCGTAACCAAAATTTGCATTTGGAGACTTTAGCATATAATCTTTCCTTTCGAAGAACCTCCAACACCGCTCGTAAATGTTGACTATGCTCGGCCTCGTCTCTAGAGTAGATCAAGATATCGTCGATGAAGACTATCACCAACTTATCCAAGAATGGACGGCACACACGGTTCATTAGGTCCATAAACACGGCCGGTGCGTTTGTCAAACCGAATGGCATCACCAAAAACTCATAGTGCCCATACCGCGTCCGAAAAGCCGTCTTCGGAATGTCTCTCTCTTTCACTCTCACTTGGTGGTATCCGGACCTCAAATCGATTTTGGAGAAACAACTCGCCCCTTGTAGTTGGTCAAAGAGATCGTCAATACGGGGAAGCGGGTACTTATTCTTTATCGTCACCTTGTTCAATTCCCAGTAATCAATGCACATACGCATCGAGCCATCCTTCTTTTTCACAAACAATATCGGAGCTCCCCATGGCGACGAGCTCGGCCGTATAAATCCCTTTTCTAACAATTCTTGTAGTTGCGACATCATTTCTTGCATTTTGGTTGGAGCCAATCGGTACGGAGTACGTGCAATCGGGGCCGCCCCCGGAGTAAGGTCGATATGAAATTCCACTTGTCGATCCGGTGGTAAACCGGGTAATTCCTCCGGAAAAACATACGGGTAGTCACATGCCACACTCACATCCTCCAGTTTCTTCTTCTCTAACTTCGCGTCTATGATGTAGGCTAAGTATGACGAGTACTCCTTGGCAAGAAACTTCCGCGCTTTTAACGAAGAGATTAACGAAGTGGACTTTCTTCTTTTTTCCCCATACACTATCACTACCTTCCCATTCGACGTTGGAATTCGGATCATCTTTTTCGCACACAAGATTTCGGCTCTATTCTCGGTCAACCAATCCATACCCATAACCACATCAAAACCCTCGATCGCCATAGGCAACAGATTCGCCTCAAAAGTTTCCCTATCTATTTCTAAGAGACACTTGCTAAAACATTCACGGACCAAGACTTGCTCCCCATTAGCTACCTCGACTATTAGGTTACCCGGGGGATACTAATCATAATAGTAAATTGCTTGCAAAAAGATTTTGACACAAAAGAAAGGTTCGCTCCTGAATCAAACAATATACGAGCAGGCAAGGAGTTTACGAGGAACGTACCCGTCAAAACATCGGCGGTCTCCCTCGCCTCCGCGACGGTCATCTGAAAAGCTCAGCTTGGCGCCCTCGGTGGATCCTCATTCCTGATCGGCACCCCACTTGATGCAACACGGTTCCCTCCCGACAACTTCGGGAAATCCCTCTTGATATGCCCCGGTTCTCGACACTCGAAGCAAACCGGCCCTCGGATAGGGCAATATCGGACAACATGGTCTCTCTCTCCACACTTAGCACATTCGGTCGGGTTGTGACGTGGCCTAGAGTTTCACGGGCCACTATGTTTGCTTTTGTACTTATGGCACCACCTCACCTCACGCCGAGGATCACCGTTTCTTCCCCCATTAAATGGTCTAGACTGTCGAGCGAGTCCGGTCGACCCTTCCCATTTCCTGTTTTCTCCCACAACTACCTTCTCTTCATTCCTTTTTGCATAGACGGTCTCCATCAATTTTGCCTCTTCTATCGTCTCCCGCAATGTAACCGCTTTAGAGTTGTGGACCATGGCCATCATGTCCGCCGGTAACCCCTTGAGATATGCTTTTACCCTTTCCTTCTCAGTCGGGGCTACATGCCCCACCAAATTGAGCTTTTCCATAAACAGACGAGTGTACTCTCTCACAGTCGAGTCCCCTTTCTTGAGTGATCGAAATTCCTCCTTGATCCGGTCCATTTCTTTCTCATTGCAATACTCCTCCAAAACCTTCTTCTTGAACATCTCCCATTTCATCTTGGCCAAAACTGAGGCCTCTAGAGTAGATGTGAAGATGTTCCACCATGTGAGGGCCGCACCCCTCAACATCTGAGAACCAAACTTTACTTTTTGGCTTTCCCCACAATCGCAAGCCCGTAAGGCCTGCTCAATCTCTCGGATCCAGTTCATACAAGTTACTGGATCATCGGAACCTGCAAATTTGGGCGGTTTACAACAGAGGAACGTCTTGTAGGAGCAGCCTTTTTCTCTCCCCTCTTCTTCGGTGACCACGCGGTCATCGGTGTCCACAATGTGTACAATCCCACCCGAACCATGTAGGGCATTTTCTGCAACCGCTTCATTCCTTCGGTGACTGACATCTCGGTCCTCTAACAGCTTTAGGAACCTTTCATCGTGTTTGTCCATGGCAGAGTTCAACATCTGCAGAAAACTTGCCATCATGACGGATTGTGGGTCGGCGTCTTCCAAAACCGGCTCCTCCACTGCGATGTTGTTTTGAGGAACATGGTCGATGATGCCCCTTAACATTTGGGGAATCGGAGGAGTAGGGGGATTACCTCCCGCATTTGGTTGTGTTGGGTTCTCCCGTGCTGTAACACTATTTTCTTGACCTGCTTCGCGATTCGCCACATGGCTCCTCGTGTTTACCATGGTAGTTGCCACACATGTTAAACACCATACCGGTTAATTCTTTAAAAGATTAACGATGGGTAACGTACTACTACAATCATTAAGCATTATAATAACAAATTCAAGCATGCTCACGTATGAATATATTCACCATAACACGGGCCCTATAAAACTTTGAATATATCACACATAAGAATTCTTTTCATCAGCACTACAAATTTTAACAATCGCAATTCTGTTGATCCTATATTCTCCCCACCTATGTGCATAACTCACCATCTAGTAATACATATACCATATATATGAATGTGCATAAACCATGTAAGGTCATATATACTCAATGAGCCACATGGCTGAATAACTTAATCATTAAGACAAGCTTAATACCAATGAAGTGACTTGTAGCTTTTATGCAAGAAACCCCAAATTACCAAGGCCACACATGACAATATCAACACATAGGGTCTAATAATACTTCCATAACTCAAGAATATTTTCATTAATCCAACTATCCATACTTCCCAAACTTAGGGTTTTCAACAAGATGATGAAATAAACAAGTTAACAAGTAAATAACCATGGATTTAGAGTAAGGAAGGTTAGAACACTCACTATCTAGGTTTTTAGACCAAAACCTAGAAAATGGATGAAACCCTAGCTTTGGAGGAAATGCAAGATGCTAAACCCTTGGAAGGACCTTCAATAAGTGTTCCCAAATACTCCAAGATGAACAATAGATGCAACTCTAACCTTGTGAAGGATTTAATGGAGAAAGGATGGTTTGGGAGGTGAAAATCGCACCCTAGAGGAGAGAAAACGAGTTGGGAGCAATATTGGTAAAGTGTGGGAGGGAAAGGTGGGAAAAGGAGAAGATAAGGGAAATTTTTTGTCAGACAGGTCGCGGACGTCCGCCAAGTGACCATGCGGACGTCCGGCCTTCCTTTTGCCAGAATTCTCCCAAAGGTTTCTGTTGCTTCCGCGGATGATCCGCGGACGTCCACCATGCCACGGACGTCCGGCCTTGAGCCATGCAGACGTCCGCATTCCCCAATTTCATTATTCCAACCAATTTAAGTTATGACTAACACATGCTATAATTATCAGATTTAAAGAATGCATATAGCAACTAATTGTACGTAGGATAAGCATCAAACTTAAGCAAGGATCCAAAAAAGGTATAAGATGGTGTTAGTACTTAAGTTACCTACCGTGCGGGATCCGGGGTGTTACATCAGAGTTGACCCAAAACATAATCTCATTGACGTCAAACCCAGATCAAGACTTCGTTCAGATGACCCGTTTATCCTAGCATCACAAGCTGAACAAGTCTATTATGTACCTTATCCATCAAAAGAATTAAAAGATTGGTGGTCTGTGGTGAAAACAAAGCCAAGAGGGGTGTACGAGTTAGCGTTCGAAGTACCGCCCGATGAAAATGTGGATGATGAACAATTTTTCCAAGAAAATGATAGATAACATCCATAGGTAGAAATGAAGATGTGGATGAACCTATCCGTCTTGTCACATTGAACGAAAATATAGAAATTGCCAATAATGGTCGTAACAACTGGCATGTTGATGAGAGTAGTGACAAAGAACAAGAGTTTGAAGACTTAGATGGTGACTTAGAGGACGAAGAACCTGATTTGTCTGATCACTCCTCATATGATTATTAAACTTTGTCTAGGTGTTTTAAATCTTTATTTGGCAAACATGTTCAGTTGTTTATTTGTTACCCTTATGAATTTGGAGAAAAAATGTTGTGTTGTTTATTTGTCTTGGTGTTTTAAATCTGACGTTGTATTGTATACTTGCATTATTGTTCTATGCTTTCTAACTTTGTTTTGTAGACTTTCTAACTTTGCTTTGTAGACTTTCTACAATGTCACGCATTTGGCCTTTTGGAGGTAGGGGTAGGGGGCGCAGTTCCAGCAGCCGAGGAGAGGACACTTCTACCCCCAGAGCGGACCCTTCTACTCCCACTCCCAGGGCGAGTCCTTCTACTTCCGGAGCGGGACCTTCTACTTCCGGAGCGATACCTTCTACTTCCGGATCGGTACCTTCTACTCCTGTAGCCTCTAGTAGTGCTTCGACACCTATAGATGAACTTGAGTCCAGAAATGTCCGTGGCATCGCCAATCCAGAACAAATTCCGAGTGAAAGGAAAAGGATAGAGATAATCGGCAACGAGTAAGTGTCATATTAACTAATTGATCAACTTAACTGTTTTAGGGTATGAATACTAATTCAAGTTATTATATAGCTTTAGCAACGACCACGTTATTCGCCATATGAGCCAAAATAGTCGATCCATGGTTGGTTCAGCGTGGTGTACTTGGACGCAGATCCCTAGGGAGATCAAGACCCTGATGTGGGAGCGTTTCAGGTTTGTAGTATGCATTGAACTAGTTATAGTTTTGAACTTAAAAATCAACTAACAATTTATTTTACAGAGTTATTATTGCTGGGATTCGGCCTTAGACGGTCGTATGCTACAGATTTGGGAGGCCAAATCAATGAAGAATTACAACGATGGAATGAATGCAGCAAGGACTAAAGCAGCCGAATTGGCCGTAAAACACGGACATTCATATCGAGATGATGAACCGCATCGGGATATGATTCTTTTGAAGGACTTTCCCCCCCAATGGCTCACTAAGCGTATATGGGGCGAGTTGATCGACAAATGGAACAACGACCATTGGAAGACCGTATCGAAGAAGTCTAGCAATAACCGAATGACAAAGATTGATGGTGAAATATCCAAACACACCAACGGGTCGATCTCTACCTCTAGGCATGCCGAACGATTGGTAGGTCCTTAACAACGATTTACTTTAGTACCTTGATTTTAAGTATATTACAATTAACACGTGTATGTATTTACCTTTGTAGAGAAAAGCAAGAAATGGTGTGCCACCGACTTGGGTGGAGCTCTTCGATTACACACATAGGAAGAGGTCGAAGTCAACGTCATCTTCTTCGGATGGCGGGTCACTAGGGGATTACGTGACTCCGAGGGATGGCCGGATTGCGGTAAGTTTAGAATACCTATAACTTTATAATTGTTTACCTTTAATTACAAATCTTTATCTAGTTTGTTCGGGAAACATTACGATTGTTTAACTTAAAATGTTATTATATATATATATATATATACATCTAGTTTTGGTTGCCATTTGTTGGGATAAATTATAATTGTTTTAGTTTAAATGTTGGTATATATATCTCCATTTTAGTCTGGGTTGCCATTTGTTGGGCAAACGTTAGGATTGTTTTATTTGGAAACGTCCCATTTACAACCGTTATGCTGTCGAAATTGACTTGTGTTTTATACCATAGGGTACGTATAAAGGCGATGTCAACCAAAAATACGGCGAGGATGCCACTTCCCAGCCCATAATAGATGAAGGATTGTGGAAACAGGCATCCAGGGGAAGCAAGAAAGGTCGAATATACGGTTTTGGGAACACCAGTGATCCGAATTTGGTCTTGACGGGGGTACGTCACGTGGATATGCGAGTGGTGCATCGCCTTCTGATACGCGGGTGTGTACTTCCTTTTCTTTTTGTATAATGTTTATCTAATCGTATATAATTCATTATAATATTTTTTGTGTTTTTAGATTCAAGCATTAGAGGCTCGACTGCAACAATCAGAAGAGGCCCGCGAGAAGGACCGGGAGGAGATGCGCCAAATAGAAGAGGTCCGCAAGAAGGAGCATCAGGACATGATGGATTTGGTGAAAAGGTTAAGCCAAAGTCAGTTTACTCCATCCCAGTTTCCGCCTCCCCCGCCATAGTGTTGATGTTTGGTTGTTAAACTCTTGTTACTTGAACTAACGAATTTAAATTCTGTTTATCGAACAATTAGGAGAATTTGTATTTATTATGCCCAAAAACTTGTTGGAGGGCTTTAATTAATCTATGGTATTTGCATACAGTTTTTAAGCATTTATAGGAATTTAAAATTTTAATTTTTAATTAATTTTTGTTAATATAATAATAATTTCCGACGAAATATTCCGTCGGAAATGTTTTTTGGATTTTTCCCAATTAAAAAAATAAATTATTTTTATAATTATTAAAAAAATAAAAAATAATAATAATTTCCGACGGAATATTCCGTTGGAAATGTTTTTTGATTTTTTTCATATATAAATAAAAACTATTTTAATTATTGTTGTAGGATAAATGTGCCATCGTCAAAGTATAAGACGATAATGATAAAGTTAGAGATAGAGATATACACATTAGAGTTAGATTAGAACTTGGTATCTCATGATTATCTCTTTGTAAACCATCCCTATATAAAGGGCTTATGATTAATGAGAATTACGATTCATTCTCTCCATTCTGTTGTGTTTTATTCGCTTTTCTCTTCAACACGTTATCAGCACATAAGCTCAATCAATGTTGAGCATCGACCGCTCAAGTCCAGGTTCTTTTTGTTCTCAACTTTATCAATCAATTCAAGTAAGTTTTTTTCTTCACTGCTACTTGTTAAATTTAATATTACATCAAACATTGTTATACGGTTTCAAGTTGAAAAACGATCACATGCTATTTTTTTAATGAGTATGTTGCTTTTCCAACTATATGAAAAAACTAGAATTGTTTATGTTCATGTTTACATGTAAAATTATAGAAGCAACCACAACCTGGCTAAAATAATAATTATAATAGTAATAATAGGAAAATTGGTTCTTGCTTTGGTGCTCCGTTAGAGCTTCATAATTAATTGATTATGTGTCTTAATTTATTTATTTTTTGTTTTCTTAATATTTTATGATGACTGAAATCAATACTTAAAAAAATATTTATTATTGAATTTAACAACCGTAAAATATAAACAACAATTTGAAACCATATTATATTTTTTTATTAATTATAATATAGGCTTTGATAATAATGGACTTACTATTATTTTATATTGGTTATTATTAATTTTAGACCATCTTAGGATTATGCAGGTTTAAAATTGTTGTAAATAATTGGTTAAGAAAAAAAATTGTATTCTGAAACCAAAGTGTTTTTTTTGGACCGGCATATGTAATTCATCATATTTATTGATTGGGTTCTTCTTATTTATAAAATATTTATCATATTATTAGATTGTTATATTATTAGTTTAAGTTGATTTAACATGTTTTAAAATTATTTGGGTATGATAACTTTTATTTATATGATAATATTTATCGTTTTAAACTATTATTATTGTTATTTATTAATGCTTATCAAATTAGATTACAATGTTCGTATCAATATGATTAATTTAAATGTTAATCTAAATATTTGTATGCTTATATGCTTATCCACTTAAATATTTGTATGTTTATATGCTTATACTTAGTTTATAATAGCATTTATTTATATCTATTTATTATTTGTTTATGTTAATATTTAAATGTTTATCTTAATTATAATTTATATATTTATAATTAAATTTTGAAAGTTACACTTCAACTTCCATAATTTTTAGTATATTGCTAAAAGCTCTAGCATGAAAATATTAAAATATTTATCTTGATCATGAGTTCCTACTCATTAATTCCAATCTTATAAATAACTTTTGGATGTTACACTTCCAACCCCCTAATATTTGGTCTTTTACCAAAAGATCCATAAATACCAATAAGATGTTATAAGTTTGAATTTGACTTTATGTCAAAACTAATATTGATTTGTCTAATGGCAAAATCTCTAAAAATACTATTAAGATATTAAAACATTGAAATTGGCTTCATATGCTAAACCCTTATTCTTCTTGGCCTCTTGCCAAAAGCTCTATAATTAACAATGTTATCTCAAAATTAAATAAATCGCAATATATCAATTGGATTTTGTCAAACGGGTGTAAATAACCCTAAGGTTTGTAGGGACTTAAGAAATCCACGTGATTCCCCTACTACCTGGAGATCCAATAGATTGAGTGGTTCTTATTCGCATAATTGAAGTATTGATGAAGTATTATCAATAAAATGTAAGAGTATAAAATCCAATACTTTTATGATAATGAAATTTCATGCATAACATAATAAGTATAAACCATAATTCACTATTTTAGAAAACAATATGTTCTCCATTCTCTACGACATCTTTGAATCAAAAGTACTTGATTACCATAAGATAGGTTCGAAAAAACACAAGAAAATACGCAAAAGTCATCGAACCATTTTGACCCTAAAGAAAAAAAAACACTAGATGTTAAGATACAAGTAAATATTTTAAAACTTTTGAGACGATATATCAGTCACAACCTTCATAGAGAATAACTAGAAACCCCCAAGAACCGTGGGTAGTCCCAAAAAGGAAATTCGGGAATATTCAGTACCATGTACTTCTCAAACTAATCATACAGTGGAAAGAAACCTACTTACTTGATTACAAGAAGGTAACTGATTTTGACAAAGAAATGTCATGTCTCAAAATGCATCTCAATCTTTGTGGCAAGGAACTCACAAAAGATTATGCGAATCATAACATCTTTTCATCTTTCCTATATCACCAATCATAATAATGAAACAGTATAAGCTGCAATATAACATTTAACAAACTCATTAACTTAATGCAAGTGGTTAAGAGTTGTAGCAATGTTTTTTTAACAACGCTAGACATACCCAGATAAAGAAAATTCTTGGGGTTAATAAGGCAAGCGTTGGAGGTGGAAAGAACTCCAATGGATAGTGAGTTGAACATATTAATCCACACACATATGCTAAATATGTACCATATGGACAAGGTTGTGGAAAGGGTCAAATTAATGGAAAAAGTCGGGAACGAACTCCTAATAGAAAATGGAACAAATTAACTATGTCATATATAAGATTGATTAAGTATAAGTTTATTTGAATACACTTTAACTATCAAATTAATTGCATTTGTGTATATATACACATGCGTTTATAACCATTAGAGGTGTAAATGAACACATAAAAGAACAAATGCAAAACTCTCAATGTTCTTCGTTCCATGTAGGAATGTATAGAGGAGAACTTGATTGTTTTTGTGACATATCATACAATCATAAGAAATAGATTGTTATTCATTGAATTAATAATTTTTAATTCCTCCAAACACTTAGACGATGGACTGCCACTTGTTGCTTAATGACACAAGATCAATCACTAAAGCACTATATTAATAGAAACCTTGTTAAGATATTCGTATCAATGAGAAATCATATTATAAGAATGGAAATGGGTATATGTACATCAACTCTAATGATATGAAAGCAAACATACATTAGAGAAATTAATGTATCAAATTAATGGATTATCTATGTCATTAAATCATATTTTGTCACCAATAAAGAACTTTGGGACAATGACACATATATGTTTCGGCATGACCACGTGGGACACCATGGTCATGACATAGTGATCTATGTATTGGAAAATACACATTGACACATCCTCTTTCGAGTGAAAGATAAAACGAGGGAATTAACCAAATTGTAACTGTTGACTTCTACTGCACAAGAAGCAACAGCACCATCATAATATGCCCTCTCCAATACCTTGAACTTTTGTATACCCTGATTCTTAGCCAAGACAGGAATGAGACCATCCTAAAGCTAAGGACATAATATAAAAATATTTCATTCTTACAACGAATACAAGGTGATATTTATGGACATAAACATCCAGAATGCGGACCATTAAAGTACTTATGGTTCTGGTTTTGACATGATGAACATGTGTCGTATTATGGTCCACATGAAATGTTACACTCCTAGCACTAGTTATACGTTTAAGAACTAACCACCCTGATTTTCTCATCAAGTCTGCATGAGCTAGAATGCTGGAGAATTTACATCATAAGGATTTTATGATTATTGCATATGTATAGAGGTTAATGTAGAGTTTCCTATACCCCTTGTGTATATATAAAACGGTCTCGTAGAATGATAAAAGTTGTCATCAAAAGAATATAGATGGTAGCTAGGGCATTGGTTATGCGCACCAATTTATCCAAATCTACATGGGGTTATGCAATATTACATGCAACTTTACTTATTCGTTTTTAGACCCACAACCAACCAACTAACCTTATGCATACCAGTTGGTAACTGGATATAAGCCTGATATTTAACATTTACGCATGTTTGGTTGTGTAGTATATGTGCCAATTGCGCCCCCACAGCGCACCAAAATGGGTCCTTTAAAACGATTGAGTATATATGTTGGATATGAATCTCCAACAATTATCCGCTATTTAGAACCTTTGACGGGTGATCCTAATATCGCATGATTTGCGGATAGTCACTCTGATGACAGTCTTCTTGTCGTTAGGGGGAGATAGGGAAAAGTATTTTCCAAGGGAACGACAGGAACTGTCATGGAATGTTCCCACTTTAGTCCCCAAACTTCACAATGGAAAGTTGAAGTCAAACGAATCAGACTCGATACCTGATACGTTAAATACTATTTCAAAAGTGACAAGATCACACATACGAGCTGCTAATATACCCGTAAGGTTAAAAGTCCCCAACAGGGGCACAACGCCGTTGGAAAGTGCGTTGCAATCACACATAGTGGAGGTGTGGTTGAGGTCGTAGCTACCAAATGGAAGTGGTGGAAGCTACCCGGTTCGATGAATAACTATTCTAAAGGAAGAGAATAGTGAGGCACATCCATTTATCATCAATACATAAAACTCTCATGAGATTATCTCTAATTATGTCCATGAATCATCACTGGAGGACGCTCCGAAGTTAATATTGATTCTAGAGATAAATAAAATCTTAAATGAACTATGAGAGTACATATGAGTCAATAGACAGATCATATATATTCATTGATGATTTATTCACATTTACTATTGCTCATAAGACGATAGAGCACGACGACATCGAACCACGCTCGGTTGAATAATATCAACAAAGCATATTGACCTAAAGAACAATCCAGAAAGAATTATATTCTTTGACAAAGGATCGGGTATTTGGTTCGGTAGTGCTAACCCACCAAGTGTAAAGCCCGTAGGACATAACTGAGTCTTTGTCAGAAAGTGTAACGAGAATAATAAAGTCCTAATGCATAAGGCTCTCCTTTGGCGCAAGGTTTCTCACAACGCACTGGATTGACCACAATAAGACTTACTCTCTCGTGATGGAGAACGTACTGCTAATTAATTAGCCAAGTAGTTTCCAAAGGACTGGAAATTGCAGCTCAATGATGTAGTTACTACATATCTCTATGGGGATCTAAATTCAAAGATATATAAAAGTTCTTGATGGCATTATACCAATATCAAGTAACTCTAAACCAAGAAATGCGTTTACAATAAAATTGAAACACTCACTTTATAGATTAAAGCAATCTATGCGGATGTGGTATACCCGCCTGAGTGAATACTTGATTGGGAAATGATAAATAAGAACGATGAACTATGCCCTTGCGTATTTATATAAGAAAACAAGTCCTAGATTTTCATAGTAGCTCTATATGTCGATGTTATAAACATAATAGACACTCTTGATGAAATAAGAGAAAACACAAGCTACTTGAAATCTGAATTTGAGATGAAAGATCGTGGGAAAACTTGGTTTTGTCTAGATACTTGAGCTACGACACCGAGTTTGTGGAATATTAATCCACCGATCCGCATATGTCTAGAAAATGATCAGGCGACCTAATATGGACAAAGCGCATCCGATTAGCACTCCCATAATCGGTCAAAGTGATGGATATAAGGAAAGATCCATTTCGTCTAAAGGATGAGGACGAAGAGGTGTTAGGAGCTGGAATTCCATACCTAAGTACAATAGGCGCATTATTGTACTCAACATAATACACTTGACCGTATATTGTACTTCTCACTGAACTTGTCAGCTAGATTTAGCTCAGCGCCAACGCAACGTCATTGGAATGATTTCAAATTAATCTTTTGGCACCATTGACGTGGGATTATAATTTCCCTACGGAGAAAAGTGGATTGATAATGAAACTTCAATACCTACTTAGATTGTGAGCGGCAAAAGTACTGGCCCTTATAGAAAAACACCAAACAATGCCTTGGTATACATTTGCTGATATTAAGTATATGTTTGACTCATATAAAGGGTGTTCCCAAACTGGATAAGGAATTATCATATGAAACATGTCGATTGCTTGGAAGTAAACTAAGCAAACCCTTAATAGCTATCTTCTTATATTATCAACAATCTTACTCTCCATGAGACTATTCAAGAGTGTATATGGTTAAGGACTATCATTACACATATAAGAGGAGCTAGTAATTTTGAGTTTAACCACTATACAACTTGCATGTATGGAAATAGTGCATCATGTATTGAAGAAATGAAAGTAAGATATATCAAGGGTTATAACACAAAGCATATTTTGCTTAAGTTTTCATATAATCAATTATCCTCAAGATTCAAGTGAACTGAATAAGATGCGAGGAAAATGTGACATGTTTGTTTACCAAATCAATATGTAAAACCATATTTGGGAAACATGTAGAAAGTATTAAAATGGAAATGTTTTAAACCTCCTTTGATTAATGCACGAATCAGGGGGAGTAGTAGACAAAAGAGGGAGTCTACTATATATGTAATATTGGTATGTTGTGCTCTTTCCTTCAACCAAGGTTTTATTTTTCCCATTGGGTTTTGTTCCTTGGTGTAAGGTTTTAGTGAGGCAACGGTTTATATACCATCATGTTTTCTTAACTCTCATGATTAATGTACGAATCTAAGAGAGAATTAGACTAAAGTAAAAGTCTATGTATTGGAAATAAGCTAGTGCGTTGTACTCTTTCCTTCGTCATATTTTTATTTTTCCCACTGGGTTTTTATTTTGGCGTAAGGTTTTAACGAGGCAACAATTGTGCACCTTCACTCCTTTGACTCGGCACAAGGGGGAGTGTTGTAGGATAAATGTGCCATCGTCAAAGTATAAGACGATAATGATAAAGTTAGAGATAGAGATATACACATTAGAGTTAGATTAGAACTTGGTATCTCATGATTATCTCTTTGTAAACCATCCCTATATAAAGGGCTTATGATTAATGAGAATTACGATTCATTATCTCCATTCTGTTGTGTTTTATTCGCTTTTCTCTTCAACAATTATCAAATTATAAAAATATATTAAAAATCCGTCGGAAAGTTAATTTTTTAGATTAAGAAAATCTGATTAAGTGTGTGGAGTTTAAAAAATAGGAAAATTGGATCAACGGATTTCCGACGGATATATCGGTCGAAAAGTCCTCATTCGTCGGAAATCCGTCGGAAATCTCGTTTTCTAGCGGGGCACTATTCGACAGCCTTATCCGTCGGTAATGTCGTTTTCCGACGGATTTGGCCGTCGGAAAAGCCAATCTGTTTTGTAGTGTCATTAATGAGTTGATTTAAACCAC
Source organism: Saussurea involucrata (assembly GCA_033807775.1). Lineage (NCBI taxonomy): Eukaryota > Viridiplantae > Streptophyta > Magnoliopsida > Asterales > Asteraceae > Saussurea > Saussurea involucrata. The sequence continues at coordinate 155,150,780 of CM066322.1, read as the reverse complement.
CAAACAATATGGATTTCTATTGGTTGAAAGGGGTTAACAAAGTTAACACCCTTTAGGAGGTTAACACAATAACCTTCCTCTCTCTCTCTCTCTCTATATATATATATATATATATACATAGAGAGAGAGAGGGAGAGGAAAGTTCAAATGAAAACTCATTTTTTATTGTGCACATGAGGACGAATCTCGACCGCTTCATCTCTAGTGATCCAACAACTCATATTAAATAGAGTTTTAATTAAAATTATTATTTAAGGTGATTAGGGGTAAAAAAGGAAGATAATTTCAATCTCACGTCTACCATATTTGACTTTTTATTTTTATTTTTTAATTAAAAAATTTTACCCCCTTAAAGTATAAAATAAATTATCTTAAAAATTAATAATATTTTAATCAAACAAATTACATAAAAAAACGAGAATTTTGTGCTCTTCGATATGACATCCATCTCGATATTGTTTTTTTGTTTCAACCGTTTTTACGTGAAATGTTGTATATGTGTTATATTCATTATGAATATTTATGTACGTTCAAATGTGTACAACACCTCGACACCGTAAATTCGTAACTCCACATCACCTTTTCAACACTTTCTTCAACGTCGTAAAACATCGCATTATTCGTCACCGTAACCCAACACCCATCGAGACGAATCGAGAACCCATCGAGTTTCAGTTGTGAACCGGGAAACAAAAGAGAGTGCGCCACGTCTCCACACCTTCACGGGTCATTCATGTATTATTCATCATGAATAATGTAACATTCGGGGTGAATAATGCAGCATTCAAGGTAAATAATACACGATTCATGAATTCGTGTATTATTCATCCCGAATGTTGTATTATTCATCCCGAATGTTCTATTATGTATTCTGAATATTTTATCATCATGAATAGTGAATGAACGTTTACCTTTGTTATTCATACTGAATGTGGACACCCGGAGATGTGCATACATATTCATAATGAATAAAACCAAGTTTTGGTTGTGAACCACACCTTCATGAGTCATTCATGTATTATTCATTATGAATAATGTATCATTCAGGATGAATGATACAACATTCAGGGTGAGTAATACACGATTTATGATCTACACGAATATGAATTTGTGTATTCCATGATTCGTGTATTATTCATTCTGAATGTTGTATTATTCATCATGAATAGTGAATTAACGTTCACATTTGTTATTCATACTGAATGTGGACATCCGAGGACGTGTATAGATATTCATAATGAATATAACACATATATAACACTTCACGTAAAAAAACGGTTAAAATAAAAAAAAACCTATATCGAGATGGATGTCATATCGAAAAGCACAAAATTCTCGTTTTTTTGATGTAATTTGTTTGATTAAAATATTAGTAATTTTTAAGATAATTTATTTTAAACCTTAAGGAGGTAAAAGTTTTTAATTACAAAAGAAAATAAAAAGTCAAATAAGGTAGGTGTTGTAAGATTTATGCAACCTTAGAGATTCACTTAAAATAGAACTTAGTGCAAGTATACACCTTGAACTACTATCGTCTCGTTAACAAATAATAATGGTAAAAGTATCAGATATAGATCCACAGGGAAAACTTGTGAAAGCTTTTCAAAAAGTCCAATCTTTAAAAACCGACTTCAGATGGCGAATTCGAAAACAGATTGAGTGGTTTGGTTTGTGAGATAACAACTAAAAATATCAATGAGAGATTAAAAGCACAGGGTGCAAGGTTTTGTTAAAACAATAATAAATGATCTGGTTAAAAAATGAAATAAACACCTGAATAATCCTATTGTACCATAAAATGATCCAATATGATTATTACAGTATCAACAATCGGGTCAGATGGCCTCCCAAGAGTACACATAGGCTAGCGTGCTATCGATACGATATCAATTATTTTAGACTTCGTGAATCCTAGCACAGCACAATGTTACCATCCTACACCGTAAGAGCATAGCATTTGTCAGGTGCTAAAGCTATTTATAGCCTTCTCTTATTATCTCAGGTTTTGTTATTTATCTTAACTCTGAAAGTTAATGCATTTTCACATACAAATTAGTTGTCAATTAATTAAGTATGATCTTCAATGAAACAGTAATCACCTGAAACAAAAAGTTAGATAACAGCGTTTATAAATACATCTCTCAACTTTCACACCGATTCCGGTCTCAACTTTGCCTTACACCCCAAGCTCAGGCGATTAGCCCATCATCGCTCAGATTAATCTTTCGAATGGTGTAAGAAATGTAAATAATAGTACTGAAAAGTAAATTGCAGAAAAGTAAATACAGAAAAGTAAATTACTGGAAAATAAATACTGAAATGGAAATACAAGAATTAAAATACAATAATGTAAATGACAGGAAAGTAAATTGCAAAAATGTAAAATTACAAGAAATTAAATGACAATAATGTAAAGTACGAGAAAGTTGTCGTAACTTGGTCGCCAAGTTATAAGACTTGTCGTGCAAGTTACGTCACAAAAATTGATTCTTGGCTTTGGAAACTCTTTGGTGAATCGATTGTTAATTATTTGGGAACTAATTTACGACTTTAGAAGGATAAGAATCCAAAAAGTCACCGTAAAGATTAGTTAAAACCAAATAAATTTACCGAAACCGTGAAATACTTTTGAAAACGATCGATCTTGCTTTGGAACTTTGAAACTACCAAATGATGGAAATTAAACTTCAAGTCACCAAATTGATCAAGGAATCAAATATGTTGCCTTGTCTTAATTTCCAAGCGTAACTAACAATTAAAGAAAGCTTTTTTAGAAACCGGAAGCAAGAACTTGAGAATTAAATACCAATTGCTTATATTAATCTTGCACCAAAAGATGGAGTTTTCCAAAAGCTTTGAACCCTTACAATAGAATACTTGCAATATTGGAAGTAACTAGTAAACTAGAGATTATCTCCTCTTAAAAACTAAACAAAGCATCCATATATTTAGTGACTTAATACTTGGAGGCTAAGTAACTAATAAGATTTAAACCCTAATAAACAACCAAAAATCTGATTTTAGTCATCCAAAATCGGCCCATGCACTTTCTTCAACCCAAAAATGAAGTCTTGGCCCAACAACAACAAAAAGGCCACTGCACTTCCCTGCAACAATCCTACAGCTTTGAATTCAGCATCTTCTAAATTCTCCAGGAAGCTATAGGATTTTCACCAATCTACAAAAATATTTCAAAGATCAATTTAGATCCCAAACATTATAAAACATGATTAAATAATGACAAATAATCAATATGTTAATAATGCATGGATTGGACACAAAATGGACTCAAGAGGGGACTTTTAACAATTAAAAGAAGATAAAAACCTAATAAAAAGACTAAAAATAGGGTTAATAAATTAACTCTATCACAACCTCAAACTTAAACCGTTGCTTGTCCCCAAGCAACAAAAATCAAAAGAAAAGACTCCAGGTAAAAAAAATTGGACTTGCTATGCTCAAAACCATGATGCACACGAACTTATGAATTTAACTAGTTATCAAAACATGTCAAAGATGATACAAATAGCCCTTCATAAACTTAGTTTCATTTCCTTGAGTTCAAAATGCACCATCACAAAATTTCCTAGGCTTATCTCATGCTAACCAGAATCATCAAGGCATTCTTATTTGACAAGGGAATGCATTTGGCTTTTTTTTCTTTTGAAATGCTATGCCTTTTTCCACTCACTCACCTTTCACTCAATGGTACAATTTTCCTACCATTCTTCTCATATTGAGGTATTTGATGGACCTTTTGGTCTCTTTTAAGCTTTGAGTGTCTTTGACACCTTTTGTGCAATTAAAAGAACTTTGCTCTTTTTTGGATTTTTCATGTGGTGTATAAGGTGTATGGTGATGTGTGCCTTTAATCAAGGCTTTGCAAACTGAGGATAGATGTGTATATTTATTTGCAAAGCATTGACAACCTCAAACTTGAAGATTGCCAATGTCCTCATTGGCTTAAGAGAAAGGATGTTGGGCTTGGAAGATATGGATTGAAAGCCCAATATAGAGATTAGCCCAATGATGATTCTACCTAGCATACTATAAACTGTTGGTGTGCTTGTGATGGTGATTCAGTATTCAAGAAAACAATACTCGGGATTATTGTGGCTATAAGATCACAATAGGCATGTAAATAGAACCAAGAAAATGCAAAGTTGTGTAACATGCCTAGCAGGAAGCACATAAAGCCCAAAAATCAGTTAAGAAGCTAAAATCAACAAAAGACTGTGTTAACTAGATAACTGCCAAGTGGCAGAATCCAACAGTAATGACAGGGTGAGCAAAGTGAATGCTCACCTCAAACTTGAATTTTGACTAAGTAAACCAGCAAATAAAATAAAAATAATAAAAAAATGGTGTGCAACCAGGTGAACACCTCAAACTTGGACTCTAAATAGTAACCCAGCAAATAATGAAAGAAACTAGATAATTTTTTTTGACTCAATTAACTAGATAAAACCTCAAACCGGAGTCCCACACAACTGCCAAGTAGCAGTATATACTCACAACAGCTCCTGCAAATACCGAATACAGCAGATCTGGACCAATTAAGTACTTGAAAAGAAAATTCTAAGCTGCAGTAATTCACTAGATGCATACCAGGGACCTCAGATTTGGATTCAAAAGACTGCCAAGTGGCAGATTAGATCCAAACAACCAGTAGTAACAAGGGCCAAAACAGTTCAAGGATCAAAAGCGTTGTAAACCAGCAAATGATAAAAAAAAATCATACAGCTTAATCAGTTCCTGAAGTGGTTAAGCACTAAAAAAAATCTAACTAGAAACAGCAAATCGCTAATATATACAAGGGACCTTAAACTTGGAATCAAGAGAGGTGAGAACCTCAAACTTGAGTCTAAGTAGACTGCCAAGTGGCAGATTAAGTCCAAACAGCCCCAAAGAGGGCTTAGCGGCAGTAAAAACCAAAATTTTGTACATTGAACATAAGCATTTAACTACAAGTGTAAACCAGCAAAATAAAAAAATTAAACAACAAATTTAAAAGAGAAGGAAGTAGGCAGAACCTGTCCTACTCAGATTGAGTAGGAGGTGAGAGCAGCTCCAAGCATTCAGTAGAAATGATGGCATTTTCATCTTTTTGCCCGGATTTTGTTTCTTCCATGCTTTCCTCCTAAGCCTATCCTTCTCTTGCTTGAATTCCAACCATTTAACCCTCTCTTTCTTTAGATCTTTTACCTCAGTTTGGAGCATCTCCACCCTTTTTCTCAGCTTTTTAGTTTTGGAAACCACACTCTTCTTGAGCTCCTTGAATTCCTCGAAGAGTGTTTCTTTCAGTTCCTCCAGGATGTCCTTTCTTGGAGGATTATTCCCATACCTCATCAGTCTATCTAAGGCTTTTTTATCCATCATGATTTTCTCTTTGTTGAAAGAGTCAGAAGGCAAACAAGGGACCTTAGCTTGAGACATTAAACCATGAATGATAGAGGGATAAAGTAGCTTCCCATTGACCCTATCTACACATCCTCTAATGTTCCCACAGACCAATCTACCCACATCAAATGGCTTTTTCTCTAAGATGCAATACAAAATAAAGACTCTTTCCATGCACAAGTAGTGTCATGGCTGGTAGGGTGCAAAGTGTGTCTAAGGAAGTACCACCAGATATTGGTTTTAGATTTTAGATAACAGGTCCTTAGTACTCTAGACCTGCCCTTAATGGTCCATTGAGAGCCCTTATGTGCAAGTCTGGCTAGAATGGTAGCTAGCTCCTCATCTGTGACTCCTGCCTGCATCCTATCAAGTTCAGACTCTTGTGGTGGTGTGATGCCTAGGTAGGTGTTTATGACCTGAGGAGAGTATGAGACTTTGGTATGTCTAACCATAAGGTTCACTCTATTGCTCACAGACACTTCAGTGTAGAATTCTTTCAACCAATCCTCGTTATATTCATCAGGGACCTCACACAGCCTTTTCCAACCCAAGCTATCTATGACAGATTTCAAAAACGGGTTTGCAAGGATTATCTCCTTAGGAAAACCCCTAGGAGACTGCCCATTCCTTGCAGCAAAGGATGGGTATTTTTTTAGAGCCAAAGCGCAGCTAAAAAGCTGAGTTCCAAGCACATGGGAAGAATTTTTTTTTTTACCTATTTCCTTTGCTCCAGGACTGATGGAGTTCTGAGACTGCGCCTTGGGTGTGGCTTCCTTTCTTGTGAATGATGGAGAAATTTCATTCTCCTCTGCTTCTCTGGACACTTCTTCTTCTACTGTAGTCTTCTTCCTCTTCTTTGTCTTTTCTTTCCTTACAGGCTCTATCCTTCTGCCTATGATCAGATGATCTAAGTTTTCTTGCTCTTCTGCCCATTCAGGATGTTCCTCAATCTGTATGGGAAAATCAGCAGTATCAACCATATTTTTGGGGTTGTCAGAGTGTTCATGTGGAGTTTGGGTGACCTCAAAATCATGGATAATAGGGCTGTTAACTATAGGGGTTTTAGGAGGAAGGATGCTGTGAGCTGAGCAAGAGTGGGGTGTATGGTCCATAATCTCAACAAATGGCTCATCAGGTTCATCTATCAGATTAAAAGATTGGCTAGGATGATGTGGGGGTTGGTTTGTATCATCCGTGAGGGTAACGGTGGAGTGTGTGAGCAACTTAGCAGAGGGGTTTAGGATGTGATCAGTGAGTGATTGCGTTGGTTGCCATCCCAAAAATTCATCGATAACCGCAAAATCCATACCCACAGTAGCTTTTAAACTGTTAATCTGAGAAACATGTGAAACAACAGGGATGGTGGTTACCTGCTCAGATTGAGTGGTGGAAGATACTTGACCTTGTGGCTCAACGTGTGGCTAAACAGATGGCTGAACAGGTGGCTGAACCTGTGTTTCAGCGATTATAGCCAAAGTGTTCAGGTCTAAGCCTTCTTTTTCGATTATTGGTATGGTTGTCCCACTGCTTTGTGTCAATCGTTTGGTGGGGAATGGAAATGGTCGTGGTTCCTGTTCAGACGACATCTCGCCGATCCAAAGGTGCGACTGAACCCTTTTTCTCGGTTTTGATTTCGTTAAAGCCATGGACGAGGGGTAACAATCGATGATGGGGAGTATGCGAGATTGGAAGAACAGGGGTGAGAATGGAGAAAAGGTGAGGGGTAAGGGTGTTTTAAGGTAGATGATTCCTTTGGTTGCAAGCTGACAGCAAGATTGAGCGATGGGGATGGTACTGTTGACATGATGCTTTCTCGGATAACCGAGAAGTAGCCGGCGATTTCTTCTGCAATGGTACGATAAGGGGTTGGCAATGGAAGAGATGGTACCATTGCAATCGATCAATGGAAGGGTTGGTACAATTTGAAACGATGGTTCCTTGAAAAACCTCGAAATGCAGGCGTCTTCTTTCTCAACATGTACGATGGTGGGTAAAATGGGGGTGAATGGTACAATGTTCCTGTACCTTTTCTGATTTCAGTTACGAATCGAGAGTGGTGATGTGAGCATCATCGCCGAACAGTATCTGGAATAGGGTCTTGGGTCATCAACAGGAACTTCAAAGAAATCGATTCCTAGGCCTGATACAAAATAAACAAGTTAAGTAAATTAGCCCAACCAAAATAGGGAACTCAGATGGGCCTTAATTGTAAACCAATCATGATCCAAAAGAGTTAATCTAAATGGAATTTGGGCCTAGCTAAAAAAAGATTGTATCAAAACTAAAAAAAAAATATATATAAATAAATAAAAACAAACTAACAATTCTAAACTAAAATTTAAAATAACCCTTTTTTATATTTTTATATTGCTTTGTCTTTATATATATATATATATATATATATATATATATATATATTATATACATATATAACCACACACACTTGTTTTCAATTATCGGGCTCGTCAACCGTGTAAGGTTGTGGTGGAACTGTGATGGGGTCAAAGAAATGTTTTACTCTGTGCCCGTTTACTTTGAAAGTCGTACCCTTATCTGGATCAATTAAATCAATTACTCCATAAGGGTACACTTTGGCAATGCAATAGGGTCCAGTCCATCTTGAATTTAACTTTCCAGGAAAAAGTTTTAGTCTAGAATTGAACAACAGGACTTTTTGACCCTCAGTAAACTCTCTTGGAAGAATTTTCTTGTCATGCCATTTTTTGGTGTTTTCTTTGTAAATCTTGGCATTTTCATAGGAAAAATTCTTATGCTCTTCCAATTCGCATAGTTGCAAATATCGTTTCTTTCCAGCATCATCAAGACTCATATTAAGCTCTTTGATGGCCCAATAGGCTTTATGCTCTAATTCTACAGGCAGATGACAGGCCTTTCCAAAAACCAACTTATAGGGAGACATTCCAATAGGGGTTTTGTAAGCAGCCCGGTAGGCCCATAAGGCATCATCCAATTTGGAGGCCCAGTCCTTTCTATGTGGTTTGACTACTTTGGCTAAAATTCCTTTTATCTCCCTATTGGACAATTCAGCCAAACCATTGGTTTGAGGGTGGTAAGCAAATGCCACCCTGTGCTGAATATTGTACTTTTCAAGAATTTCTTCCAATAATTTGTTTATGAAATGTGTGCCTTCATCACTAATTAAGGCACGGGGTGTACCAAATCTAGTGAAGACATGCTTGTGCAGAAATTTAACAACAGTCTTGGCATCATTGGAATGGCAAGCCATGGCTTCCACCCATTTGGACACATAATCTACTGCTACCAGTATGTAGGAACAATTATTGGAGATAGGAAAAGGTCCCATAAAGTCTATACCCCAGACATCAAATAATTCTACTTCTAGAATTCCATTTAAGGGCACATTTCATTCCTCTGAGAAATGTTTCCACTCCTTTGACACTCATCACAACTTTTTGCAAAGTTATGAGCATCATTGTTTAAGGTAGGCCAATACAACCCTGATTGTAAAACCTTTGCTGCTGTCCTACTTCCTCCAAAGTGTCCTCCACATGGTCCGGCATGGCAGTGTTGCAAGACTGATGGTACTTCTTCTTTTGGAATGCATCTTCTTATCATCTGATCTGCACAAATCTTGAAAAAAATGGGTCATCCCACAAATATTTCTTAGAATCAACAATGAGCTTTTTCTTTTGGTGTTTAGAAAACTACTTAGGAATGATTCCACATGCCAAATAATTTACAAGATCTGCAAACCAAGGGATTGCATAATGTTGTATAGCCAAAATTCTTTCATCAGGAAAGACTTCACAAATATCACTACTAGGTATAGGTTCTTCTTGCTTTTCTAGTCTAGACAAATGATCAGTCACTTGATTATCCACACCCTTTCTATCAATGATTTCCAAGTCAAACTCTTGTAACAACAAGACCCACCTTATTAGCCTAGGTTTTGCATCCTTTTTAGAAATAAGATACTTGATGGCAGCATGATCAGTATGAACAACTACTTTTGTGCCAATCAAGTATGATCTGAATTTTTCAAAAGCAAAAACGACAGCCAATAATTCCTTTTCAGTAGTGGTGTAATTGACTTGAGCATCATTGAGAGTTTTACTAGAGTAGTAAATAGGATGGAACATTTTTCCTTTCTTTTGACCTAAAACTGCTCCAACTGCCCAGTCACTAGCATCACACATTATTTCAAAGGGTTGGGACCAATCAGGTGCTATTACTATAGGAGCAGTGACCAATGCTTCTTTCAAAGTTTTAAAAGCCTTTTTACAGTCTTCATTAAAATTAAACACTTGGTCATTCTGTAGTAATAGACAAAGAGGTTTTGAAATTTTTGAAAAATCTTTTATGAACCTCCTGTAAAAACCTGCATGTCCTAAAAAACTCCTGATCCCTTTGACTGTGGTTGGTTCAGGTAAATTAGAAATGACTTCCAATTTAGCCTTATCAACTTCTATGCCTCTTTTGGAAATGAGATGTCCCAACACTATGCCTTCTTTTACCATAAAATGACACTTTTCCCAGTTCAAAACCAAGTTTGTTTCTTCACATCTTTTAAGACTATTTTCCAGGTTTTGTAAACACATGTCATATGATGTCCCATAAACTGAAAAGTCATCCATGAAAATTTCCATGGAGTTTTCCAACATGTCAGAAAAAATAGACATCATACATCTTTGAAAAGTGGCTGGGGCATTACAAAGTCCAAAAGGCATTCTCCTAAAAGCAAAGGTTCCAAATGGACATGTGAAAGTGGTCTTTTCTTGGTCATCAGGTGCTATGGTAATCTGATTGTAACCTGAGTAGACATCTAAGAAACAATAAAACTCTTTTCCTGCTAATCTGTCTAACATCTGGTCAACAAAGGGTAATGGGAAATGGTCTTTCTGGGTAGCTTTGTTAAGCTTCCTATAGTCCATGCATATCCTCCAACCAGACACAACTCTAGTAGGTATGAGTTCATTCTTCTCATTTGGTACAACAGTTACTCCACCCTTCTTGGGTACACATTGCACAGGACTGACACAAGTACTGCTAGCAATAGGATAGATTATACCTGCATCAAGCCATTTCAAAATTTCCTTTTTGACAACTTCTTTCATCACAAGATTGAGTCTTCTTTGAGGCTCAACTGAGGTGAAATTTTTATCTTCCAAAATGATTTTGTGTTGGCAAATGGTAGGGCTTATGCCCTTGAGGTCAGCAATGGTCCATCCTATGGCTTTTGTGTGAAGTTTCAGCATTTTGACCAATCTTTCTTCCTGCTCAGGTTTTAATGATGATGAAATAATGACTGGCAACTTCCCGGGATCTTCTAAAAAGACATATTTCAGGTGTGAGGGAAGTTATTTCAATTCTAAGTCTGGTGCAACTTCTAAGGAAGGAACAAGAGTTTTCCTATCCTTTTGATCTAAGGTTTCAAAAGCAGCTATTGCTTGTGGTGTTTCTAAGTCCTCAACATTCTCCTCATCACTATCAGATTCAACTATCCCTAAAATATCTCCCAAGCTTTTGTCTTGACACCAAGTTTCTATCATGCTCAGAGTGGAGCATTCCTCTCTTTCTTCAGGGTACCTTAGAGAATCAAACACATTAAAAGTTACTTCTTGGTCATGTAGTCTCATGGTTAACTCTCCCTTTTGGACATCAATCAAGGTTCTTCCAGTGGCTAGGAAAGGTCTACCTAAAAGAATGGGGATATCTTTGTCAGCTTCAAAGTCTAGGATGATAAAGTCAGCTGGAAAAATAAACTTATCAACTTGGACTAGGACATCCTCAATTTTTCCTTTAGGCCAGGCTATGGTCTTGTCAGACAATTGTAAGGAAACAGTGGTAGGTCTAGCTTCACCTATGCCTAAGGTATTGAAAATGGATAAAGGCATAAGGTTTACACTAGCACCTAGATCACAAAGGGCTTTACCTACTTTCTTTCCTCCTATAGAACATGGAATTGTGAAACATCCAGGATCTTTCATTTTAGGGGGAATCTTACTGGACAACAAAGCACTACACCCTTCAGTCAGAGCTACCGTCTCATATTCAGTCAACCTTTTTCTTTTTGCTCAAAATGTCTTTTAGAAATTTTGCATAATTTGGCATTTGCTCAATGGCTTCAACCAAAGGTATGTTTATGTGCAACTGCTTAAAAACATCAAGAAACTTTTTAAATTGTATTGCTTCTTTATCATTCCTCATCCTTTGGGGGTATGGAATGTAAGGTGTGACTGAACTAGAGGGGTCAATCTTGTGAAGAGTTGGTGCAACTACTACTGGACTGGTAGAGGGTGATACAGTAGGACTGCCACCAGATTGTGACACATCAACTACTGGTCTATCTTTGGGCATCTGGACTTGCTTAGGTTCATTAGGGAATAACAAAGGGTAAGATACTTTGCTAGGAATGATGGTAATATCAACAGGCTTATAACTATCTTTGGGCCCACTAGGACTACAAGACTGGTCCACAGGTATTGTAGCAGCAGAATCTGATCTTGTCTCTTGCTTTTCTGGCTCTGCTTTGTCTTTTCTGGGATTTTCTGCTAAAGGCCTTCCACTTCTTAATGTCACAACCTTAATATGTTCCTTTCCATCTCGGTGTGGAATCTCAGTATCACTAGGAAGAGTTCCTACTGGTCTTTTCTTCATTTCCAAAGCCATTTGCCCCATCTGAGTTTCAAGATTTTTAGCCAAACTTTCAAGATTTTTAATTGAGGCCTGAGTTTGGGTCATGAACCCTTTCATCATTGCTTCCAAAGAAGTATATGATTCAGCCTGTGGATTGGGCTTGTTGTTTTGGAAAGAAGATGGCCGATTTTGGAAATTAGACTGTTGGTTGTTGTGGTTTCTTTGTTGAAAATTGGACTGTCCTTGGAAATTGGACTGTCCTTGTGGCCTTTGCATTGGAGTATTCTGAGCGGGACTATGCCATGAAAAATTAGGATGATTCCTCCACTCAGGGTTATAAGTCTGAGAGAAGGGACCTCCTTTGTTATTGTTGTGGACATAATTTATTTGCTCAGGGTTGCTTGGACAGCTGTCAAAAGAGTGTCCATCTCCACAAAAAGTACACTGTACTGGCAGAACACCAGGGATAGCAGTAGCAGCATTAGCCTGCACAGGTGTGGCTAGATTTTGAATAAGAGTAGCCATATTTGCCAACTGTGCAGTTAATGTTGAGTAAGCATCAGAATCTGATGTCCCTGTTGTTCTTTTAGTTGGCAGTGCACGTGGATCAGACCACTGTCCATTATTGTCAGAAATATTTTCTAGGATTTCGTAACCTTCATTGTAGGTACAAGCTGTAAAAGATCCGCTTGCAGTAGCATCAAGCATTTGTTTTGCAGTGATGTCTAGACCACTGTAAAATGTCTCTAGCTATATGCAGTACGGAATGCCATGGTGAGGGCATTTTCTTAATAGCTCTTTAAACCTATCCCATGCATCAGGAACTGCTTCATTGTCCATTTGTTTAAAAGTGCAGATTTCATTTCTAGACTTAGCATTCCTGGTGGGTGGAAAATATTTTTTTAAAAACTTTTCTGCCATTTGGTTCTATGTAATTATAGAGTCTGGCCGCAACGAGTTGTACCAGGATCTTGCTCTATCTCTTAAAGAGTATGGAAAAAGTTTTAGTTTTAGAGCATCATCCTGTACACCTGGCAACTTGAAAGAATCTGTAATTTCCATGAAAGACCTGAGATGAGAATGAGGATCTTCATGCGCCAAACCAGCGTACTGGCCGTTGATTTGGAGCATGTGGAACATTATCGGCTTGGGTTCAAAATGATGTGTTTCGAGGGTAGGCTTAAGTATTCCTGAATGTAATTGATTTAATACAGGAACAGCATAAGCCATAATACCTCCATTTTTAGAGTTTGCAAGCCTGAAAATGTTTTGTTCCTCATCTTCAAGATTATGAATTGGCCTATTTTCAGGGATTTGTCGAGGAATTTGTCGAGGGATTTGTCTGGGAATAGGCCCATTTCTAGGAATTGGTCCATTTCCAGGATTTCCATTTTCAAAATTTTCAAAATCTTCCTCATTTATTTTAGGGTTTCCATCATTATTGGATGGTCTATTAATAGGTTGTCCATCCGGCCCAAATTCGAAGTTATTTTCACCTTCATCCGAAGTGTACTCATTTTCAGACATCATTGGAGAAGTTAGAGCCGAAACAGCTCTTTGTGCTTTTCTTCTTTGTCTAAAAGTTCGTTCAATCTCTGGATCAAATTGAAAAAGTTCTCCGTGCAATATTCTGGGCATGCACTGTTTTTCAAAAAGGTGGTAGAAAAATCAGAGCTTAAAAACTTTACTTTTAAAGAGAAAATCTTTTAGCGAAGTTATCCCCGGCAACGACGCCAAAAACTTGTTGTAAGATTTATGCAACCTTAGAGATTCACTTAAAATAGAACTTAGTGCAAGTATACACCTTGAACTACTATCGTCTCGTTAACAAGTAATAATGGTAAAAGTACCAGATATCGATCCACAGGGAAAACTTGTGAAAGCTTTTCAAAAAGTCCAATCTTCAAAAACCGACTTCAGATGGCGAATTCGAAAACAGATTGAGTGGTTTGGTTTGTGAGTTAACAACTAAAAATATCAATGAGAGATTAAAAGCATAGGGTGCAAGGTTTTGTTAAGAAAATAATAAATGATCTGGTTAAAAGATGAAATAAACACCTGAATAATCCTATTGTACCATAAAATGATCCAATATGATTATTACAGTATCAACAATCGGGTCAGAAGGCCTCCCAAAAGTACACATAGGCTAGCGTGCTATCGATACGATATCAATTATTTTAGACTTCGTGAATCCTAGCACAACACAATGTTACCATCCTACACCGTAAGAGCATAGCATTTGTCAGGTGCTAAAGCTATTTATAGCCTTCTCTTATTATCTCAGGTTTTGTTATTTATCTTAACTCTGAAAGTTAATGCATTTTCACATACAAAAATTAGTTGTCAATTAATTAAGTATGATCTTCAATGAAACAGTAATCACCTGAAACAAAAAGTTAGATAACAACGTTTATAAATACATCTCTCAACTTTCACACCGATTCCGGTCTCAACTTTGCCTTACACCCCAAGCTCAGGCGATTAGCCCATCATCGCTCAGATTAATCTTTCGAATGGTGTAAGAAATGTAAATAACAGTACTGAAAAGTAAATTGCAGAAAAGTAAATACAGAAAAGTAAATTACTGGAAAATAAATACTGAAATGGAAATACAGGAATTAAAATACAATAATGTAAATGACAGGAAAGTAAATTGCAAAAATGTAAAATTACAAGAAATTAAATGACAATAATGTAAAGTACGAGAAAGTTGTCGTAACTTGGTCGCCAAGTTATAAGACTTGTCGTGCAAGTTACGTCACAAAAATTGATTCTTGGCTTTGGAAACTCTTTGGTGAATCGATTGTTAATTATTTGGGAACTAATTTACGACTTTAGAAGGATAAGAATCCAAAAAGTCACCGTAAAGATTAGTTAAAACCAAATAAATTTACCGAAACCGTGAAATACTTTTGAAAACGATCGATCTTGCTTTGGAACTTTGAAACTACCAAATAATGGAAATTAAACTTCAAGTCACCAAATTGATCAAGGAATCAAATATGTTGCCTTGTCTTAATTTCCAAGCGTAACTAACAATTAAAGAAAGATTTTTTAGAAACCGGAAGCAAAAACTTGAGAATTAAATACCAATTGCTTATATTAATCTTGCACCAAAAGATGGAGTTTTCCAAAAGCTTTGAACCCTTACAATAGAATACTTGCAATATTAGAAGTAACTAGTAAACTAGAGATTTAAACCCTAATAAACAACCAAAAATCTGATTTTAGTCATCCAAAATCGGCCCATGCACTTTCTTCAACCCAAAAATGAAGTCTTGGCCCAACAGCAACAAAAAGCCCACTGCACGTTCCTGCAGCAATCCTACAGCTTTGAATTCAGCATCTTCTAAATTCAGCATCTTCTAAATCCTCCAGGAAGCTATAGAATTTTCACCAATCTACAAAAATATTTCAAAGATCAATTTAGATCCCAAACATTATAAAACATGATTAAATAATGACAAATAATCAATATGTTAATAATGCATGGATTGGACACAAAATGGACTCAAGAGGGGACTTTTAACAATTAAAAGAAGATAAAAACCTAATAAAAAGACTAAAAATAGGGTTAATAAATTAACTCTATCAGTAGGCGCTGATTCAAATTTCCAATTTTGTCCCTAATCACTTCTCGATTAATCTTATTTTGTTTTAACCATTGATTAGTTTCTAAATTTTGATCAATGACTATGATTTGTCCTCATGTGCACAATGAAAAATGAGTTGTCATTTAAACCCAACCCTATATATATATATAGGGGCTTAATTAAATGAGAACTGTGTAGTTTGTGATAACCGTGAGATCCAATATGAGCCAATCATTTTAAGATAATTAATGTTATTTACTAAAATAAAATAAAGGGTAATATGGTAATTTAAAATTGTTTGACAACTCATCAAACCCTAATATTTTTCCAAACTGCCGCCGCACTCTAAACATTGCATACATTTATTTTCTTTTCATAAAATCTAATTCAAACTGAAGGAGCCTCCACGCCACACATGAGAAGAATTACCCTATTTATTAGTGATTCTCTTGAAGGCTTCTTGGTGTAAATCGTTGACCCCTTACGAGGAACTATCAAACAACGATTTATCAGTAGAAAATCATGGGGAACGATATCAAACATCTCTCGAATGAGTCTTGGGGTCGTGGTCGGAGGGGGGAAATCGAGATGGGTTGAGTTTTTGAGTGACGTCGTTGTGAACCATCAGAAAAGAAACTCTAACTCTTGCTCATCTTCCCTAGGCAGGTACATTGAAATCCCAAGATCCGGGATCCCGAAATAGGCGATACATACGTACAACGTACTGGGTCGGTTTGAAAGAAGGCGGGTGGGATGATTTCGACGTGTCACAAATCGTGGATGTCTCCTCTTACGGCTTCTTCGATAGAGATATGGTGTTAGTAGACAACCAAGCCGTTCTCCATGCTCTTATTCTGAAAGTCAGTCGGTTATTGAAATCACTCTAGAAACCCGAGTGGAGATCCGAAGAGGTTTCAGATACTTTCGGTTTTGATTTCAGATAGGTTAAAGTTTAACCGACGAAGAAAATATCACCAAAATGGTGGAGAAGATCGAAAAACTTGTTGAATCTATATCCGTAGCAAGTCTGATGTGTGGGTATCATAGTGGGTATAATAGGTATCATAGTTGGTATTTTCTACCACACTAGGTTTTGTATGTATTTTAGGTATGACATTGTATTTTGTATCACGTTGGGTATTATAACCTACTATGTATCACAATAGGTATCACAGTGTATTTTGATGACAGTGGGTATCATAGTATATTTTGGTTGGTATCACTGGTATCACAGTTGGGTATCATAGTATATTTTGGTTGGTATCACAGGTATCACAATGTATCTTGTTTTTATTTGGTGTTCACCGGAATAAGGTTGATCGGAGAGAGGAGAGAAGGGATAGGAGAGAGGATAATTTTATGATACCTAAAATGCCCCTTAATTAAAATCTTAAGTCAAAAATACCAAAATTATTAATTTCCTAATTTATGGGTTGATTTGTGGCTGAGATTGGATCTCACGGTTATCACAAATAACGTAGTTCTTCTTTGAATGGCCCCATATATATATATATATATATATATATATATATATAGCGGAATTATCCGTTGCAAACCAGTTATTTTGTGCAAACTTTGCAAACTCGATCTAAGCCACTAATTTATTCCATCTACGGCTAAGAAAAAATTGATGGCATTTTTGTAAATTATTGAACATTTTAATTTTATTTTATAAAAAATATGCTTACATGAGGGTAAATTGGGCAATCTAAGAAATGGAAAACCTAACCCACGTTCATTTGTTCATATGTTTCTCTTTCTTCCTCAACCACACTCCTTCCAATCTCAGCCTACCGCCGCTCCTTCCAAACTACAACCTCTCCGTCAACCCTCCCCTGCGAATCAACCCTCCCCTGCGAGTCAACCCTCCCCTGCGAACATGGAAGACGACGGTGATGGGGCGATTCAACCCACTGCGGTCGGTGGTGGGTCGATCCAAGAACGAAACGAATCCGTCAACCCTCCCCTGCGAACATGGAAGATGACGGTGATGGGGCGATTCAACCCACGGCGGTCGGTGGTGGGTCGATCCAAGAACGAAACGAAAAACCATCAAGAAAAACCATCAAGAAGGTGGGTTATAATCTGCTTTCTGTTATGTGTTCATTGCAAAATATCAAGAAAAACCATCAAATTTCATGTAGATTCTATGTGATTTCAAGAAATCTTGAAAAAGATGATACCTTTTATTCCAGTTTAGCAAATGGTTTGTTCCTCTTTTTATCTGGGTTGATGATTTTTGTGTTCATGATTTCGATCTTTATCAAGATAGCAACATTCATGATTTTGGGTTTTCATTCATGATTCTGTGTTTGATGTTCATGAATCTGGGTTTTTCATTAATGATTCTGGGTTTGATGTTCATGAATCTGGGTGTCATATTCATCACCATGGTTTTCATGTTCTAGATTCTGGAATTTTTTGGTTTCACGTTGTTTTTCTATAATCAGTTACAAAAAGAAATAATAAATTTTAAAAAATGATATGTTAAAAACCCTAAAATACCCTCTAACAATTAAATGTATATAAAAATGAAAAAGAAAAAAAGAAATTACGTGATTGGTGGAAATGGGTTTGCAGAGTTTGTAAAATCACATGTGATTTTGTACGTGAATCACATGTGATTTTGTACATGGGCGGCCATTCTCGTGTTCTCGTAAATAGTTAGCGTTCTCGTTTGAACCTTTCTCTATATAGATATATATAATTAAATATTAGTGTATACATATGTAAGCATAATTATATTAAGTTAACTTATTGATATTTTTTATAATGTTGTCGTATAATAATGTGTACTTTAATTTATTTTTTATATTTATCGACTAAAAGATTTCATGATGATTAAATGAGAACAAGACGGATTCAGGAAAATAAATATAATGAAAAATGTTAGTCTTACAAGTTTTATATTTTTATACTATAATTATATTTAGAATTATAAAATGTTTACTAACACAAATTAGATATAAAATAGTAACTATATTTATAAACTTATGTTTTATATATATTTGAGATTTAACAATATCAATTGTAGTCCAAAATGAAATTTTGTTTTACCATTTATCCATTGCCCGTTTCGTTATCCGCTATTTTTAATGGGTAAGGTAGGATATGGATAACGGTTTTATGAGATGGATAATTACCCGTTATTTTAAATGGATTGGATAATGGATTAACCCTTACCTTACCTGTTGCCAGCCCTACATTATTTGTGTTTTTTTATGTAGTTTTATATATTTTTTTCATCAAACTGAGAAAATATATGAACCAGTTTCACAGGAATGAAAAAAATAAATGAAACTACATAAAAACACAAATATATGAAACAATCTCATCAAGAAATGAATGATATGAAACAATTTCATCAAGAAAACCTATGAAATCCAAAATTTACACAAAAAAAGTCTACAAAATAGTGGGTCTATATATGTATGTATATATATATATAGATGGAGAGGGAGAGAGAGGTTCAGGAAAAATCTAAAAAAAAACGGAAAACTAAGGAACAGCCTGGTAGCCCTTCATCTGGACGATATGCACTTGTTCTCATTTGATTAGGCCCTACTTAGTTCATATTGGATCTCACGGTTATCACAAACTACTTAGACATTGTTTGGCAAAAAAAAAACTAGCTTATTTTTGGGGTACATGTTTGGATGACCATAAGCTAGCTTTTTGAAAAGCTACTTAGAGTTGCTTATGAGTAGTTTTTTGTAAATATTCCAATTATGCCCTCATTAATATTAATTATTATTTATTAACTATTTTTTAATATGTTCTTTTTGGTCATTTAAATGTTTATAAGCTACTTTTTGCCAAACATGACTTTTTCATCAGCTAGTTTATCAACTACCAGCTAGCTTATCAGTCAACAGCTAGCTTATCAGCTACCAACTAGCTTATAAGTCATAAGCTAGCTTATCAGCTAGTTTGCCAAACATAGTCTTAGGGTGTGTTTGGTTCGCAGAATGATTTCTGAAGGAATGTAATCTGTCAAAGGAATTGGAATCTGGAATGAATTGGAATGGAATGTTGTCAGGTTTGACCACCTGTGTAGTTGACAGAATTGGAATGAAATCTGTCAAAGGAATTGGAATCTGTCTGTTTGGTTCACAGAATGTAGCTTTGGAATTGGAATGAATTTTCGACAAATGACCAAAATACCCTTTTTATAAAATAATTATTAAATACTTTAATGTGTAAAAAATATAATATACACAACCCAAAAATAAAAAATAAAAACTAAATGTATTAAATTATATTAATAAAAAATTAAAATTAAAATTAAAACTAAAATTAAAAAATTAAAATTAAAATTAAAAACTAAAAATTAAAATTAAAATTAAAATTAAGGGTATTTTGTCATTTAGGCAAATTTGGATTGAATGGAATTCAATTCCATCCATTTTGTAAAGGAATGGTGAATTCCTTATTTGGGTGGAATTCATGGAATTCAATTCCATTTCATTGCAAACCAAACAGCACAATGGAATTTGGTCAATGGAATTGACCATTCCAATTCCGTCGGAATCCGCCGAACCAAACGCACTTTTAGTTCTCATTTGATTAGGCGCTATATATATATATATATATATATATATATATATATATATCGTGTGAGAAGTTGAGGTTAACGTGAGAAGCGTGAGAAAGTGGGTCTGAACCTTTGATCTCTTTTAATCTCATGTCCTCCAATGAATTGTGCTATGGAAATAAATTGATCTGGTACATCTTATCTCGGTGCATCTCATTCTAATGTCCGCTTTTAAGTTATTTAGTAATTTTCGAGTGGCTTTAAAAACCAAACTTTAAATGAGAAAATAGATTTCAATACTTGATGATTTCGTTGATTTTTGTAATCTTCGAAAATAATTAAGAAACGAGCTCGTTCAGGGAAAACCCGTTGCCCGCACAGGGAAAATAATTAGATCCGTGTTCAAGCATGGGTCGAATATCCAATGAGGCATGCCCATGTGTCCTGGGCTTGGATCCTGGTTAAAGTATGTTGGGTCTTTTCTTTCCCTAAGGTGCTGTTTGTTTTTTAAGAGGTCTGAAGTCTGAAGTCTTATTTCACTTCTGTTTTATAAGAGGTGGTGCTGAAGTCTGAAATCTGAATCACAAGACGGTTTGTTTTTGTAACGTCTGAATCTGAATCAACAATTCTCATTCTTTTTGTATATTTCCATTTAATTTACTTATTACACAAGTTGAATCTGAAAAAACAACAACCCATTAATCCTGATGATATCACAGTTTGACATCAAGATCACCATTGCTGCAAATCTAGAAGATGAAGAACAGATCGGGAAAAATCGATGGTCGCTGGAGGGAGAACGTCGAGGGTTGCCGGAAGATAAAGGAGAGAACGTCGAGGGTTGCCGGAATAGAACGGAGAGAACGGCGGCGACGGGTGGCTGGAACGGCGGCGACGGGTGCTGGAACATTGGCGACGGGTGCTGGAACAGCGGCGACGGGTGGCTGAACAGCGGCGAGGATGAAGAACGGCGATGGAGGCATGAAGCAATGGAGGAGGAGGCGTATTTGAAATTAGGGTATGAGAGGAGAAGAGGTTATAAGACAATAGTATGTCTCTTGTGATTTAAGAGGTTATAAGAGCCTTTAAGCTCTTTTTAAATAAAAAAACAAACACTCTTAAATTCAAAAAGTCTGAGTGAAACAGATTTAAGAGATTATAAGACTATTTTTCTTAAAAACAAACAGCACCTAAGACTTGGTGCTATTGGGCTTAGTTTCTTAATAACTGTTTGGAATTAATTAAATGTGATTCAATCACACAATTATTTTGGGGCTTGATAAATTATATTAGGTATTTTGACTTAAATTGATTAAGGTATAACTATTTAGATTATGTTAATTAATTAATTTAATTTCTAAATTAAGTAATATACTAATTTAAATTAATATTATTTAATTAGTTTATAGTAAATCATTAAATTATTTTGACGGTGTACTAAGGAGATTAAAACGTCGTGTTTTGAGTTAAGTATTTATTAGGACACTTTAATTTGGAGAGGTGTATTTATAGAATTATAAATAAAAATTTGACGTTTTGAGGCGACATCAAGTTTGAGACTTGGGGTTTGACTAAAGTTGGTCGAGGTTGACCATGTTGATCTAAGGTTGACTTTTGCCTCATTTGACCCACAAGGATTTTTTTTAACGATGACATCAACGAATTATTTGAGACATTTAGAGACTTTTGGAGACGTTAAGTCATCAATTGGATAGTATGGCAAGAAATGTGTAGGTCTTTGATCAGGAGCTATCAGTAGTCAATCTACACGGACATATGAGCCTTCATGAGACTTACAATGGGATGCATACTTATGTACAAAATTATTTTTGAGCATTATATGATTTGTATGGTGATGTGTACATATACATGATGTTTCAGTTTACATACATGATACACTATATTTTACATGTATATTATTTAAGGAAATTAATTAAAATACCCTAAGTTTGACTCTTTCTTACCAAAATACCCTAAATCTCGACCGCTTTACCAAAATACCCTAATTTTCCGCAGTGGGCCCCGCGATCGCGGGCCCCAGCCCACGTGTCAAACACTTTCGGCCAAAAGTCCCGCGGATGCCCCTCAAGAATGCCCGCGGTACACCTTTGGCCCCTCAAGATTGGCCGTGGTACACTTTTGGCCCCTGTCCCGCAAGGGTACCCCGCGGTGGTCTCGCGGTATGCCGAAATTACATATTTGGTCCCTGAAGTTTGTGGCAAATTTAAAAAAACATAAATGGTTCATATAGTTTTTAGGTTATCATTTTATGTGGTTTTTAATGTATAGTTTCCTTTCCATTTTAATGTTTTTAATATAGAAATTAATTTAAGAAAATGTTTTCCCATTTTAAGTTATTTAACAAGGAAATTAATTAAGAAGATCATCTAGAAATTATTGCAAATCATCTTCCCAACCGAAACGGATACTGTAACATCCTGAAGTTTCGTTATTATATTTTATTAAGAATTGGGAGGTATTTGTAATTGTTGTAACCTTGTGATTGTATGGAAGTTTTGTAATCCAAATAAGGTTAAAATGCAAGAATGAAAGTTTTGGTGTATTTATTGTAATTAATGTAACTAGTGAGTATGTTATGTTATTTTGGAAATATAAATATAGATAAGAGAAAGAAACCTGATTATCTCAGATTTAGTCTTGAGTCGGCAAAAAGATTTCAGAGAAAGAAAACAAAGAGAAAGAAGAGAAACAAGCATAGTTCATTGATTTGGTAAGTAAATTAATCCAGGCTTGTTAATAGATTTATTGTTGATGTTAGATTGTAATGAAATTGTGTTTTGGATAGATTTGCTGCATCATAATCAAAGTTAGAACAAAAGATTGAAGTTCTTACATTGTGCAGAAGTCGGTTTCGCAAAACATAAGGTGAGTCCATTCGATTCGTTGTATAAATCAATGTTTTTAAGTTGTACCAACCTTAATATAGCTGTATAAATTGATTGAGAACTGAATGGAATACATAGATTGAACTGGTTTTACAAATTAGGTCGATTTGTGGACTTGTTGAAATAAACTGTACATAGTCCCGGTACATGATGAGTCCCGGTAGTGCAAGTCCCGGTAGTGGTAAGTCCTGGTAGTTGGAAGTCCCGGTACTTACGAGTTCCGGTGAAGTCCCGATACTGTGGGGATACCGGGAGATGGGGATACCGGGAGTGGGAATACCGGGAGTTAGATAAAAGAGTCAGTTTACAGACTTTGTAATAGATCCTGGATATGAACTTAAGAATGTAATAGTTAAGGTATCTAGAGACTTTGTATTACCTGTACCATTCTAGAAGGGGGGCATTTGAGGATGAAGATACGATAGGTTATCTAGCATTCTTAGATTTGAGAATATGATATGAGCTGTAATATGTTGTTATGTATATACGCTAGTAAAGTGTAATGGATCCATAGGCACTAAAGTTCGGTAATCACATGGAATAGGCGTGTGGTATTACTCGTTTAATCGTTATTCCAGTGTGTGTGGGAAATCATGGAATAGGCGTGTGGTATTAATCGTTATTCCTGATTTCTAAGGAAGAGAGTGAGGTTGACATAAGTACTTGTAATCTCTGCTTCCTTACTGATAAATGGGCGTGTGTAATCGCGATTTATTGGTGGAGAGCATTGATCTAGAATCTTTGAAGATTCGTAGTGTGGCTCTGGGGTATGACATGCTGATGGATTTGTTGTCAGTCATAGTCATGGGAATGGATAAAATTGTGTAATGGAATAGAGTTATACGTGTGGTAAGAAAAGGAGTAACCAGGTTTGTTATAACTTGTTTACATTGATTTTGCAAATGTCATTATTGAAATGAATGTTCTCACTAGGCGTTGGCCTAATCGTTTCATATAATGTTTTCTTACCAGGTTCAGGCTCGGGCAAATAAAGGGTTGTGGGACGAGTGTTTTTGGAATAGCAGAAGTGGCATTTACCAAAGAGGAGATTTTTGAAGGATAGCTTAGATAACTCAATTAATCTGATTGTAGTGACATGATTAGATTGATAGGTTGTTCGAAAGTATCCTGTTTTATAAATACACTCTTGATGGTTAATTCCTTGCTATCTATATAAGTTGTAGTTTTATTTTCATAACCTGTTGTAACTTGAGGTTTAAATTGGCCCGGATTTTGGGGCGTTACAGATACAGTGCAGGTAAACAAAGAAATCTATTACTGGAAGGCGTCATGGAGTCCAGTGATCAAGTTAACCTTTTCCTTGATCACGTCCTCCATTCCCATGTAGTCCGATTCGAATTCTTCTAGTTCCTCTTCAACTTCCTTAATCTCTCGTTGCAGCTCCCGAACGTGAGCCCTAGTCATGGCCAATTCTCGTTTCTTCTCCGCTAGATACTCCATTTTCCCCTGCTGAATCCCCCTGTTATGGTTCCACATACCCTTTACCTTTTCGATATCGGCGTTCGCCTCATCAATGGCTTTTTGCACTAAGAGAGTAATTCGTTGACTTTGTGGAATACCCGTCGGCTGGGTACAATGATACATTGGTAGGGTTCTCATGCCATTATCGAAGTGGTAATTGTCGCATGCCATCTCCCAGTTTGCTTCCTCCTCAGCCGTGAATGGATAATCGGCCGCAGTTCGCCCATAGTTTCTCCACTCCTCGTGTGTTTCCGGTACCTTCCAGGTACTCCGGCGAGCTCCATCGTTCAGTGGTTGGTAGGCTGCCGAACGTGAAGTTCCAGCCACATTCGCCGACCCGTTCCCCCTTGATCTTGAACCTCCAGCCATAGTGTTAAGAAAAGCGAGAGAATGTTTGTAAACGGTGAGGAGAGAATGTATAAAAGATAGATAGCAAGTTGTGAATTACTACTTCATCATGCCATTTACTTATAGCCGTGAAAATGTATGTTCTTCATCAGGGATGTGGATATGGTCAAAGATTTCGTCTGAAAAGTTGCCTGCATGATTCGTCTGAATAGTTCACTGCAAGATTCGTTTGAAAAGAGCCTGTAAGATTCGACTGAAAAAGTAACTGCAATATTCGTCTTCCCTTGAATAAAGGTCTTTCATTAGGCTGAAAATTAGTCTTTAAGTAGTCTAATATAATATTACAAGCCTACCAAATATTATTTGTAAACGCCAAACAAGTCCCAATATAATATTACAAGCAACTACGTCAAGTGATACTTGCACACATAATATTTGGAAGCGAAGTATTTTTCATCACAATGAAAAAAATGCAACACTTCCAAGTTTAATAGGCAATTAATAATTGTCAAACATAGCTAATTAATGAGAATTTAGATCAGATTTATATGGTACTGTCAAATGCAAGTTTCTATAATATAGATACTGTTCTACATTACATAATACCAATTTTTGCATCATATGAATCACTTCCAGACAACAAGAACCAATACAGTACTAGTTACAATAAGACTTCCATTTAACCAAAACCCCTTCGCCGACCCATTGAGTTCACTCAGTAGCATGAAACATGGATCATCTAGTTCCTTTAGGGTCAATATCTAATCTCCTTGACCACCTTTGGATGCGGTCACATTATTGAACTTTCTCACTGTTTGTTGTATATGACTATAACAAGAATTCTACTCTTGAATAAAGGTCTTTCATTAGGCTGAAAATTAGTCTTTAAGTAGTCTAAGGATTAATGCACATGTGAATCAAGAAATAAATGCTTGTTCATCCAATAATCTCTGCATTAGGATTACTGCAAGTTTCATAAACCTACTTACTAGGTGTTGGAAAATTTTAGTAAAAATATGGGTTTTACTAAACTTTGGACACATTTAAATATATATATATATATATATATATATATATATGTGTTATATATAACTAACTCTTAGTAGGTTTATGTTCTCCTATATGAGAGCTTCAAAACGATATATAATGCGTCCAAAACGGAGTATGTGTGAATGAGATATCGATACTCAAAGTTGAGTAATTGGATGGAATTAGCAAAAACCAAATGGGTGTGGGAATGTGTCCCACATAGGAAGAGAGAGTAAAGTGTTGTTGCATGTTTTTAATATTTTTGTCACACTTTTTAGGCTCCAAGTTAAATACTTTAACAAAATAATAAACAAAATTATAACTTCAATCACAATACTTTAACAAAATAAGTCAACACTAAAAATAACAATTATTTAATGTTACATAAACAACCTAATGTTGCTGTGTTTGACAATGCGCATAAATGGACTCCGCCATATGTTGACGAAATTCCCTGGCCTCATCTTCGGTGCGGTCAGGGGGTAAATCTACCACATCGTTATTAATCAAGATGCTGGCATTACGGCATACCCAGACACCGCAATCCGCATTCATCCCTTTCTGCTGTGGTGCATTCTTGGCTAACCTGTGACGGAAGTTCACTGACCATTCGCGACGGCGCACATCCCCGATCCGGCCAAAGAACTCCGTCAGCACAGCTTTAAATCTGGCAAGCTGCTCATCCATAGCGTCTTTGAAGAGATTGGCAGCGTCGCTGTCATATATAGTCATCACCATAGTTGGAAGATCAAACACTCCGAGCAACCAATGTTTAGGATGAATGCATATAGGGATGTACACCTGAAATATTACAATATTAGACAACTTAGTTAGCAACCAAACAACTTAAATAAAATAAGAGTAAAACGATTTACATACAGTATCGAGTAACTGCCAATTCACCCCTTCCATGCCATTGCATGAGTTAGCCACGGAGGCGGGACCTTGATGTTCAAGCACCATGAACGCAAAGAAAGTAGTGTGCATCATGGTCTACCTCGTGTCTGGTCCACGGGATTTTTGGAGCAAGGCGACCCAACAATCCATGTGTTATACATAAAAAATAGATGGTTAGACATGTAATATAAATATATTTGATTATATGACTATAGTTAAACTTCATTACTAACCACATTCTCTAAGTCAGACTCCAAAGGGTCAACTGCTAGCAATGCTTTGAAAAATGAGGGGGTGATGTCCAGGTTGAGGTAAGGGATGAATACCAGGCTTGGGAGGTTACCAGTCTGGCACATGTTCAATATATTCTCGGCCGGAAGACGCTCCAGTGAAGCCATCTTTCCCTTTCCGTCTTTCTTTCCCCCCTTCTTTCCCGCTTTCTTTCCTGCTTCCTTTGCTTTCTTTTGAGGGGGCGGTGTGGTAGATTTTTGCCGTTTCCATGGGCTACCAAAATAGTGTGAACGTTTCGTCTCCCGCCTAGACAGGGATGCAACCTCCGCTTGTGGATCTACAACATCCATCGGGTCATCTTCCGGCTCCGAGAAGTGCTCCTCGAAAATTTTCGGCTGACGAAAGTCCTGTCCCAACCCCATCGACTGAAAATTAAGTTATTAGATGTTTTAAGTACAATTTCATCATGTTAACAATTAAACTAAAACTACCAAAATAACTTACAGTATGCGTGGAAGCTAGCGGTGTGACGTACGACGACCCCGACATTTCCGGCATGTCATAGTCTGTGTCCGATAGGCCAAGGAAGTCCATGAACGACGACCCCCCTGCACCTGACATCCCAACCTGCGTGACATTGATCATTATTAGTCCCACAAATTTAGGAACTAACATATAACTATAATGGTTACTCAGTGTGACTTACATTCTCCGGGATTGACGAATAGGATGTGGTGACAAACGGTGGCATTTGGGATGTGTATCCCCCTGCCCCCAACATCCCGACCTGCGTGACATTGATCATTATTAATCCCACAAATTTAGGAACTAACATATAACTATAATGGTTACTCAGTGTGACTTACACTCTCCGGGATTGACGAATAGGATGTGGTGACAAACGGTGGCATTTGGGATGTGTATCCTCCTGCCCCCGACATCCCGACCTGCGTGACATTGATCATTATTAGTCCCACAAATTTAGGAACTAACATATAACTATAATGGTTACTCAGTGCGACTTACACTCTCCGGGATTGACGAATAGGATGTGGTGACAAACGGTGGCATTTGGGATGTGTATCCCCCTGCCCCCGACATCCCGACCTGCGTGACATTGATCATTATTAGTCCCACAAATTTAGGAACTAACATATAACTATAATAGTTACTCAGTGTGACTTACACTCTCCGGGATTGATGAATAGGATGTGGTGACAAACGTCGCATGTGCCCCATGTCCGAACGGAGCGGGGATCGGCGTCGTACTCGACAGCTAAAACAAATTTAGAACGTAATATTAATATACAAACTAAAAGATCATGGCCGACAAATTAAGTAAACACTAACATGAACAGCGCCAAACTGTCTGACGAATGCCTCCAGATTGTTTAAACGTGTGTCTTGGGGCCCGTGGACGTAGTCCCACAGATCGTCATGAGTGCCCCGAACTGGCCTGTAGACGTGTGTCAGATCTTGATGGGAGTAGGAAGGGGCCGCCTCATATGGATCGAAAGGGGGCGGCTGATATCGATCGGAAGGGGCGGCTGGTATCGATCGGAAGGGGGCCTCACGTCGTCTTCCTCATCTTCGTCAGATGAGGAACTAGACCCATATGGGGAAGGAGAGGGACGTCGAACCCTTGCCGCCTCTCTGTCAATAAAGGCCACGCTGTTTCTGTACCAAGGCGTGTCCCTCTCGTAGGCAGTAGGAAGAAGGTTTGCGAAAGGCATAAGCGGCGGCTAAATATATGGTAAAACACAAAAAATTTAATAAGCGGGACTAACGTATGCAACATTGTAAACATAGTAATAGAACTTACATGTCTAGATTGGCTGAAGAACTCAAGCCAAGTTTGCCTATTTAGGGAAAGACCCCTCCGGTCCCAACGGGTTCCCCTATGTAATCTGTCGGTGCGCTTGTTGAAATATTGACCGGCTACGGGAAACATCTCCAAGATCCATATATGGAATTACACAAGAAGAGCAACTACGTAAAAAGGAAAGCCAAACAGTTTGTATGTATTATTATTTATGTTATACTACGTATCTAACATTTAAGGCATATCTAAATCCACAAAGATTCATCTTGGCAAGTCGATCGGGCCGTCTGGCAATGGCTCGATGAAAAATAGTGTAGCTATGTGCCCAGATGTGGCTACCCCACGGGTACATGTTAAACAAATCCAAGTCCTCGACGACCCTAAGGACCGTCTCAGAAGCAGTCTGGTTCAACTCACGGCCCATGAAGCCCATATCCACGATCGCCACCAAGCATACACGGACAACATCGTGGTCGCTTAGGGCACTAAGGCCATGTTTCATCGTGTCCACGACTGTCTTCAGCTTCAAACGAGATGCTGACACGCCCCAAACCCTACAAACGAAGGAAATGTCTGCTAAGGGAGGAAGGGGGGAGCCTCTCCAAAAAGTAGTCCTGTAATTAGACAGAACTCACGACGCCCAAACCGCAATTGATACCGTAGAAATCAAAATACATCTCCTCCGGATCACCATTGGAGACCTCGACCTCCAACTGTAGAAACATGTGGACTAGCGTGGGGTCGCCACCAGGGTAAGTCAGATCCATCCATGGACCGAAAGGTGTCCCTCTAAAGATGTCCTCAAGGGTAGTTGCGCGATCACCTAATTCCACGAAGCGGTCTCTCAACTCCACCATGTAGCCAACGCGGCACTTTAACGTCAAGTCGATGTTAAAGAAATCCCTCTACATAGTCATTCACGGATGTTATAGTTAGTGTTATATATAGATGTTTTTGCTTGTTTGGTTTATTGTGTTGATAATTATTCGTTTCTTTTAGTTTTAGAAAAGAAACCACTCAATCTATTGGACTTCCAGGTAGCAGGGGAATCACAAGGATTGCTTAAATCCCCACATACCTTAGGGCTATTTACACCCGTTTGACAAAATCCAAATAGATATGTTGCGGTTTATTTTATTTCAATATATAATAGTGTTATATATAGATGTTTTTTGCAAGAGGCCAAAATGAATTTGAGTGTGGCATGTGAAGCCTATTTAATATTCATACCATTTATTTACGGAAATTTATTTATGGCTAGGAAACTCAAAAGAAGTTTAGGGACCTAAGTTGTTATTCACAAAAGTTTAGGGACCTAAGTTGTCATTCATTAGGGTTTAGGGACCTAAGTTGTCATTCACCAAAGTTAGGGACCTAAGTTGTCATTCACAAAAGTTTAGGGACCTAAGTTGTCATTCATTAGGGTTTAGGGACCTAAGTTGTCATTCACCAAAGTTTAGGGACCTAAGTTGTCATTCACAAAAGTTTAGGGACCCAAGTTCTCATTCACCAAAGTTTAGGGACCTAAGTTGTCATTCACCAAAGTTAAGGGACCTAAGTTGTCATTCACAAAAGTTAGGTGACCTAAGTTGTCATTCTTAACATTTTTTATAAAAAACACTCTTAACATTTATTTTTATAAAAAACACCCATCTTTTTATAAAAAACACTCTTAACATCTTTTTTTTTATAAAAAACACTCTTAACATATTTTTTTATAAAAAACACTCTCAACATTTATTTTTATAAAAAACACCCATCTTTTTATAAAAAACACTCTTAACATCTTTTTTTTATAAAAAACACTCTTAACATATTTTTTTATAAAAAACACTCTTAACATTTATTTTTATAAAAAACACCCATCTTTTTATAAAAAACACTCTTAACATCTTTTTTTTATAAAAAACACTCTTAACATATTTTTTTATAAAAAACACTCTCAAAATTTATTTTTATAAAAAACACTCATCTTTTTATAAAAAACACTCTTAACAATTATTTTTATAAAAAAACACTCTTAACATTTATTTTTATAAAAAAACACACTCTAACATTTATTTTTATAAAAACACTTTAACATCTTTTTTTTATAAAAAAACACTCTTAACATCTTTTTTTATAAAACACACCAACATTTATTTTTATAGAAAACATTTTAAGAGTGTTTTTTATAAAAAAAACACACTCTTAACATTTATTTTTATAAAAAACACTTTACCATCTTTTTTTATAAAAACACTCTTATGAATTATTTTTATAAAACACTTTAACATTTTTTTTATAAAAAAACACCAACATTTTTTTTATAAAAAACACCATCTTAACATTTTTTTATAAAAAACACTTTACCATTTTTTTTTATAAAAACACTCTTAAGAATTATTTTTATAAAAAACACTTTAACATTTTTTTTATAAAAAACACCATCTTAACATTTTTTTATAAAAAACACCATCTTAACATTTTTTTATAAAAAACACCATCTTAACATTTTTTTTATAAAAAACATCTTAACATTTTTTTATAAAAATACTCTAACATCTATAACAACATACAAATATCACATTATAACATACAAATATCACATTCAAACATACAACAACATACATATCATATATTTTAAAATTTAAACATAGAACAAATATCACATTCAAACATATAACAAAGTTATAAACACTCTAACAACATACATATCATATATCTTAACTTAAAATAACAACATACAAGGAGAACAAAAAACTTAAGAAAAACTTACCAAATAAGTAACACGAGCCATATTCAAAAAACCCGAGCGCGTATTCCACACGATAAAATTGAGAAAGTTTGGGAGAGGAGAGTTTATTTTTTTAAGTTAGAGAAGAGAAGTGGTGGCCGTTTGGTCCCCCCCACCCTCTCTTATTATAAGTAGCGGCGACAATATTAGGGTTGGTGGGGGTGGTTGGTCATTAAAACAATTAGGGTTTCACCCATGTCGACGCGTGGCGGGTGTTATCCCGCGATCGCGGGCTACCTTCGCGGGCAGGGACCAAACTTGTACCACGGGCATTCTTGAGGGACCTCCGCAGGAATTTTTGGCCAAAAGTGTGGGACACGTGGGCTGGGGCCTGCAATCGCGGGGCCCACCGCGGAAAATTAGGGCATTTTGGTAAACCGGCCGAGATTTAGGGTATTTTGGTAAGAAAGAGTCAAACTTGGGGTATTTTAATTAATTTCCCTATTATTTATGATTAGTTGTATGCTAGGTGTTTATTTTGTTTTCAAATACCTCTAGCATGTTTTTCACTGGGCATTTGACCGATAAGTCACACGATAAATGGCACGACCCCATAATGGGTGTCCAAGCACGGGCCAGACAACCCAGAGAAGAGAATGTCAGTGATAAAATGACCCATACCCAGACAGTTTGTAAGATCTCTTATATAGAGATTCTCACCAAACTTTAGAACCAAATCATGAGTAATATTCAAAAATAATGATGAATGCTAAATCTCCTTTCAGGCCTTCGTTCAGTATCAACCCCTTTTCCAATTTTGAATTGAGCATGTTCCAAACGAATTTTTGAGGTCCCCCAAAATAGCAACGGTTAAAGGGGAATTAGTTGAGATGCGCACAAACTGACTCGGACACCAGTATTGTATTCTTTTTTATTTAATCATATACATCATAAGGAAAGCAAGAACAAAATGTCGTATCACGATTGAATGAAATGTGTTCCCACAACCGGAATAACTTTTACATTTCAAATAGTGACTAACCTTGCAATCGAAAACCTTTATATGAATTGTTTTCTGTAAAGAAAGAAAAAATATGTATTATCTACGTGAATCAAATAAAATATCCCACATTACCATGTCGACCCTTGCTTGAACCAGCATAGCCAATAGGTCAAAAAGAACCGCTTGTGGTGACCGTGGTTTGTTCATCATAAAAAAGAACTAGAACGGGCTCGAAAGACTCTCCTACAATAACAATATACCAACAATTAGCTTCCGATTCCCCCGTCAAGGGGCGTAATAAGTGTTGCTAGATTGGAATGTATTTAAAAACAAACCGGGTATATTTTACACATACGTGTGGAGGATGGTAGGATGTACGTAGATCTTAGTAAACATAAGATAAAATAAAAGTACAGGAACACGACAACAAAAAAAGCTTTATTGGACATCAGAGATGTTTAAATGTCCTATTAGACAGATTTTTAAGACACAAGTTTATAGGACCGTACAATTGTGCATCCTATTTAAGGGTATGACAATATGATGTTGAATACAAATTTTTATACAAGAGACTTAGTTTTATAAGATACTTTTTCAAATAATGTCATAAAAAAAAACTAATAAAGAAATGTCCAAAAAACTTGTTTGGATGCCCAAAAGCGTCCTATCAACTTATTGTAACACATTTACATAGGACGTACAATTGTTTAGTCGTATATAGTCCTATAAAACAGATATATGTATATATATATATATATACATAGACATTCTTGGCGTCCAATAAAGCTGATTTTGTTGTAGTGGAAGTAGCACTGAAGTGTGTGCAAATAAGCAACAGATAGGACATAGGATGAAACAAACATGGGACACACAGAGACTACTCAGGTAGGAGGAAAGCTACGTTTGTCAAACAATAATAGCAAGAAAATCTAAGGCCTTGTTTGATTGTTTTTCAAAAGCTCTTATCTCCCTCTTATGTCTGACTCGGTAAGAGGTAGGGCCGTTTAGAGCGTTTGTTTTTTCCAATTTTTCAGAGCCACTTATGTCTTCCTCTTATCTGGTTGTCTCTTATTGTTCTCAATCGATTAGCCTTAATAAATCATTTCTCTCAATCGATCCCTTGGATTATAATAAAACTCAACTTACTACAATTAGGTAACTTTCTAATTTAAATATATTATTATCTCTCAATCAATTAACCTTATTCCTTTAAATGAATGCTAGTTTTATAACTTAGATGTAAATTTCGTAATGATGATGAATAAATATGTGATATTGTATAATTTTTTTTATAGAAATTCAACACTATTATTCTAATGAGAAAAATAGACAATTTAAACAAATTCAGACATTTATCAGTTTACAAAAACAAACAGTCTTCTTGATTTAGATTCCAGACTTCAACACCACCTCATATCAATCAGAAATAAAAGAAGACTTCAGATTTCAACACCTCTTAAAAACAAACGCCACCTTGACGTACGGTAAAATAGGAAAAACTAAGATTGATATGTATTTCATTTGAGTTAATTATTTACCTCGTGAGACAACGGAATACTTTGTTTTTCAATATCACGCATCATCTTCACCGTCATGCCATGCCATTCATCTATCCAAGCAAAACAATTACGATGGCTTTCAAGAAACAACGCCCTTTCGCCCTACAAAAGAAACACGTCCACATAACTATAATTCATAAAGAAAAAAAAACTCGTTCTAGTCGTGGTACATGATTATAAACGAAAGCACCCACCACAAGGGCTTAGCTCCGTGGCAATCTCGTGAGTCAATAAAAAGGGTAGTTCCTCTTACTCCCAGATTCGATTCCAATTGGGTGCAAAAACCCATGTGGCCAAGACTTTGCCAGTTCTACAACCGTATGGCAGTGGGCCCAGATCACGTGGATTAGCGGCGCCTTCTCGTACCACTTTAAAATAATAATAATAATAAAAAAACGAGCTACT
This sequence comes from Saussurea involucrata, assembly GCA_033807775.1. Classification (NCBI taxonomy): domain Eukaryota; kingdom Viridiplantae; phylum Streptophyta; class Magnoliopsida; order Asterales; family Asteraceae; genus Saussurea; species Saussurea involucrata. The sequence continues at coordinate 155,116,234 of CM066322.1, read as the reverse complement.
TGAATGGAAAGTTGATTAAGGCCAAAGAGATACCGCAATTAAAGCTTGCTCGACCCGACTACCAAAACCCCAATATGGAGCATCTACCGTCACCAATTTATATGCGGTCATAACCGGTTTACAATGATCCTGAGAATGAATCACATGTGATCGTATCAATTAAACCATTAAAAGACAGAAAAAGCTTTGATCTTTTAAGAACATTGTTGAAAGAACGATGAGATTAACAACCTGCCATCCTTCTAAAAGAGGGCCGCGGGCGGTTCTTGATGACTGGAATTTGGAAAAGTCAACATTGTTAGAACCAATTACGTAACTCCAATAATCGTCTGATGTTGACGCTATATCAATGATCTCGACCTCCCGATTGGCTAATTGTTGTTTGTTTAGACCGTGGACCTAGATGAACAATTTTATGTTAAAAATCAAAAAGTGGTCAAGAAACAAGGAGATGATGATGAAGAAACACCAGAGAAAATAATCTTCATAAACAGCTTATTCAAATGCACAAGGCCCTGGCCGGATCAGGCCAGGCTTTGGGGTTGAAAGAAGGCCCGATCGGGCTTTTTCAGGCCGGGCCTAGAAAAAGAGTTGGTCTGAACGGGCATTAAGACTGGGCCTGGGGCTAGGCTCGGGAGGTCGGGGATAGAAATGGCCAAAAATGGTCCTGGGCCGGGCTGGGCCCAAATCAGTCTCCGTCCTAATTCCTAAATAGTGATCTCATAACCGGTCCCGACCAAAATACAAAGGCCCGGTTAAGCTTTATAATGACCGGTTATAAGAACCGGTCCCGGCCCCAGGCTGGGCCCAAACCGGTCCCACTAATTTTTTATTTTTTTTTAAATGATTTTACTTATAAAAAATATTTTTTTGAAGAATTTGGTCATCAAATACACTAAAAATACATTTTTATTATAATTGGGTTAATCAAATGCACTAAAAAAATACTTACGTTTAAAAAAGTACGTTTTATTATAATCGGTCAATCAAATACACTGACAAATACGTTTTTATTTTAAAATATAACTTAAAAATACTTTAAAAAATAAATTTTATATAAAAAACCGGGCCGGTCCCGGGGTGGGCCAGGCCTTGTTTTTGGATGAAAGTCGTAACCGGTTAAGGACCGGAGGGCCCAAACCGGTCCCGGTCCCAGGCCGGTCCGGGCCCATTTGGCCATCTCTAGTCGGGGGAGGGTAGGATTTAAGCACACCTTACCTTTTATGATAGATTAACACACACAAAAGCCAGATTAACAATGAATTGTAGACAACATATTATGCAACTTACATTTTCTGAGTGTCCATTGTCGGCTCTATGAATGGTTTCCACAGTCAATGTAAAACTTGTGAAATATGGACACTGCACGAAAGCAAAAGCTCGAGCATGTTATAAATAAAAAACAATTCATACCAGTAATAGATTAATCAAGAATTAGACCACATATTACCTTAATTACTGCAGATATCCCATGTCGTTTCATAAGACAAAAAAAGTATGTGAATAAAGTTTCCTTAAAAAAATTTATACTTTTAAGAAAAATAAAGTTGACCACGCAAACCTGTTTTGCATCTCGGGTACGCGTTCCAAGCTTCCTCTTGCATCGTGAGAGCATCCGTTGGTGCAAAAGTACTAAGCCAAGTAGGAGCCTTGCTGAGCAATTAACCGAACATAACCATGAGAACGGAAACGTTGACTTATTATCTGAAACTTGTAACGTTCGACTAGAAATCGAATATGTAGTTATATTTGCAAATCAATTGTTTATTTAGATATTTACCAAACAGCAATATTTTATTCGGAACTAAATCATACAGAGAATTAAAAAAGGTAATTTGTTGTCATTCCATTCAGAACAGTTACCAAGCAACCATATTTCATTCTACACTAGGGTTCTTTGTTTAGCTCTTAATAGTTCCATTAAGAGGCAACCTCTGTATCGTGAAGAGGTGAATCTTGTTTGGCAAAAATAAGTCTACCTCTTAATGGTTCTAAGACCCTCCGAATGATTTTGTATCTAGGCATCCCTTAACCATTCAGAGCCCTAATTTAATTCTTAACAATTACTTCATTTTGCACTATATGATAAGAGCCTCTTAATCATTCTGACCACTTAATAATCCTGCACCAAACCATTCAGCAACTGCCAAACAGCCCCTATATCATACAAAGCCTCTTAAGCATTCTGACCACTTAACCATTCAGCAGCAAACCATTCAGCAACTGCCAAACAGCCCCCTAGTGACTAATACTATACCCTTAAATGATGAACTAGAAGAACCATGTGAACCTAAATCAATACCATCAAAGGAGCATTATGTGGTGTTTAAGTTTTTGCATAATGAGCCATTTGGTGTTTATATTTCTACCAAGTGGTTTTTAGATAAATATTTCATGGAAACAACTGCTCTACTCTTTGAGGTAAAGGTCTGGTCTATGTACATCCGACCCCACAAGACCCTACTTTGAAGTGGTTTAAACTACCTTTGGAGGCGGTAAACTTTGGATGTGTATCGGCCTTTTCCAAATAAATCGTCTTCGAAGTTTCTGTTCTCTAAAACATCTACTCCTTCAGTGCTGTTAGTGTTTTGCTGCTGCATTTTCATTACCATATACATCTGAGCTACTTGATACTGAAAATCCACAAAGAAACTAGCTTTAGTCTCTCCCCGTTAAACACGACGAAATTAAAACGATTCAAATCCACAAGAACTTTGGTATACCTCTTCTAACGACAACGGCATAACAATCCGGCTTTTTTAGTCAAGAAAGCTGAGTTAAGAAAAAGAAAACCCCAAGATTCATTGAATAGTTGCTATAACAGTAAAAACCAAAACAAAAATATCCCACATTGAGGTGGGGTCCACACTCCACAGAGGGTAAGATGCATGCAGAATGCAGACCTGATAACTATACTCCTGCAAGGGAGGACATGGGATGAAAAATTACTTCCCCTAGCCGAGCTTAATGGGACTCAAATCTTATTCAGTCAGCTATACATGATTGTTTGGCAGTGACTTAATATATAGAAAGTAGCTTATTTAATAAGCTTCTAGGAGAAAGCATTATGCGGAAAGCCAAGTTTTTTCAAACCTGCCCCTACCAATCAAAAGCACGACGTTCATTCCATGAAAAACCATCCCAAACAAAAACCTTCATAATCTATACAGATAGGTTAATCCACACGGACAACTTTATCCATATGAAAAACAAACAAAACAGCCCCTTAATACACTTTGCAAATAAGATTCATGAAATTATAGTTTTAGAGGCTTGACTTGGACCATTAAAATAAAACGAAGTTTGAGTATAAATCTTTAAACCACAACAACATCAGAATTCAACTGTCTTAGATAAACCCCAATTCAAAGAAGGGTTTGATTAGAAATCCCCAAATAGAATGTTTTCCTAATAAAATTCATGGAAGCACAGGAAGTATTATCAAACAATGAAAGTATATAACATAACCACTTCATTCTACAGAAACCCCAAACAAATGGATATTCATCTGGGATTTTAATTGATCAGACTTGGAAACTTGCAAGCAAACACACACAAAAACCCTAAACAAATTGCAGTGAAATTAAGGAAAAAGGATACAATTCCTTGATCAAAACCATGGTGTAGAGGTTTCTTGAATGATGTGAAACAAGAATTGAAGTTTTTTTAGAGCTAATAAAGGCAAAGATGGAGAGGAATTTGGAGAAGTGAAGGGGGTTTAAGAAGATTGTGTGATGGTTTGAAGGTGGAGAAAGTAAGGAGCCTTTTTTTGGGTAAAATTGGGTCAAGAAGGCACCGCCATTGTTGGATTGTTGCGTGAGCCGGTGAGCGTGTGTAATGATTCTTTGAAATGTCGTCGACATCTTCAACTCTGGTGGACTTTCACCCTTTGCAGTCCGTTGGTCCATTCATTGGAGTTTCCGAAATCCTTAATATTTTAATTTTTTTTAAAGGGCTTAATATTTTAAGGAAAATTAATTGATTTGCCCTTAGTTTGACTAACGTTTCCTCAAATGCCCTGTCTCTCTCCCAAATAACAAAAATACCCTGAAAATCCGTAGGCTAAGTCGTAGCCCATGGATTATGTTTCCAAAAGCCCACATTCAACCCTTATGATCCGTGGGCCTTCTAAATTCATCCGTAGGCCTTGTAATTCTTCTGTGGGCTAAGCCATTAGTTTAGTTTATTAGTTTTTGTATTCTTTAATTATTGGATATTAAATTCCGTGGGACGCCGTGGCACAAAAACTAATAAACTAATATATATAATTCCATTTTAGTCCACATAATTATTTTTTAAATTATAGGAATACACATAATTCCGTGGGAGGCCGTGGGCCACGGCTAAAAATAATTTTCCTTCCCATTTGCCTTTTTTAAAAATAATCCGTGGGCCACGGGTTCAGCCATGGATTTTTGGGGTATTTTGCTGAATTGGGAGAGAGATAGGGCATTTGAGTGAAACGTCAGTCAACTATGGGCAAATCAATTAATTTCCCATATTTTAATTTAAGAGCCGGTAAACAATAATATTTTAATATCACTTGCCAATCAATTATTCGGTAACGAGCACCAACAAATGTGTTAATGTAAGAGTATTTTATGTGTAGGTGAGTTGGTAAAAAGGCGGATGAGTTTGTTTATGTGTAGTTCAGTTAGTAAAGAGGTGAGAGACTTTGTCTAAATACAATATAGGTTAAGAGCATCTCCAATGGTTGTTTTAACATAGCTTGATGAAGACTTGATGAAGACTTGACTATTGAAGACAATAACTTGAAGAAAGCTTTACTTATCAACCACTTGAGAAACCTCAAATGTTTGAAGAAATTTTTGTGAGAGGCAAAGAGAGAGAAAGGAACTAAAAGGTGGGACCAAGATTTTTTTAGTATTATTTTTATTTTGATCAAGTCTTTCACATGGTTAACCATTGTGGATGCCCTTAGATAGTAAAAAAAATGACGGGTTTCATGTAGGGTCGATTAGAGTGGTTGGCAATCAATTGTTTGCTAAAAAAAAAGGAGATAATGTAATCCACACGTAGGGGTGTGAATGGCGCGAGCTCAAGCTTGCAACAAGCTCATTCGTTGGAAATTATGAAATTTTAGAGTTTCTCTTATACATTATAGAACTTAAACTTAAACTTTATAAAACTCAAGGATGTACCTATTCGCTTTTTATAATAGTTTCAACCCTTCCTTTGGGATCTCTCTTCCAATATGGGACAACTTCACCAACACTTTTATTATTTTTTCTGTTTTTAATTACTAGTTGTGTACCCGTCAATGTGGCGTGAAATGTAGATGTAAACGATTTTAATGTTTTGATGGTTTTGTTAGAGTAGATTGAAGCATTATTGTATTTAAACACAAGCAAACACAATAAAGTTATTGTTTAACTAAAAACCAGCCATCCCAAATGCAGGTAACCGGAAGATAAGTTTTCATCATAAACTCATTGAAATAGAAAGCAAGAATCACAATTACATGGAACATAGGAGTCATAAAAAATGATTGGTCGGTGCAAGAATACCCTACAACGATAAAATCTGCTTTTGGCCCCAAACTTAAAACTGCCCAATGTTTCCAGTGCCTCGTGATTGGGGCTCGTCTCTGGAGTTGCTGATAAAGACGAATAAAGCTTTGGGCTGCTTCCCTCTCAAGGCCGCTCTTCCGCTTTGCTTCCAATGCAGCTTCTGCTTCAGCTCACCTTCAAGCATTTTCTGTTGTTGCATGGAATCAAGTTTTTGTTGTTGTACACAAAATAACTCGAAATTCAATTGACACGTTGATTACCAGATCAACATGTAACACCCCGAAATTTCAAAGTTTGTAAGAGAACACTCCTACTCCTGATCTTGTGAAATCCCACAACTGTAATTTTACTTTTGTCAACCTCGAATCTACCTAGTAGGTAACCATGCTTCGAAGCAAACATTTTATTCTCTTTCATGCGTGTACATGATCGTTATTGTAGGCCATGCATGGATTTCATGCATGCATAATCAATTATGGACCACGTATAACTCTCGTAGACGGAATAAGGGCTTCCCCATCGACAAAACAGACTTCTGACAGCAGTTGGGTACTAGTCGGCGACTATGCCCGGCGACAATGCCCAAGGCATAGTCGCGGCGGTCATTGTCGCGCCAATGGGGGAAATCCGACAGTGAGCAAGGTGCCGGGAGCGACTATGCCCGACGACAATGCTCGGGGCATAGTTGCGATGTCAAAGTCGTGCACGGGCCGAGGGAGCTGCTATTTAGACGAGATTTTGTGTAGTTTAGGGTCAGTTTTGGGGTTTCTTTGAGGGTCGATTTTCTCTCCAACATTAGGTGCGATTTTCCTCTCTTCCACCTCCCTCCCTTGCATTCAATGCAATCCATGTCAAACTTGAAGGTATTTATTGCTAACCTAGGGTTCTTTTACTTTTTTTGGAAATGGTATCCCAGGCACAGCCCGGATTAATCCCTGGCAATTTTGAAACTTAAATATGTCTTATCAATGTTGAGGACACCTGGAATCGAACCCTGGGTAGATGGGATATTCCACCACATCACCCAGGGCGATCAACCACTGCGCTACAACCTGATTGACGGGTTCTTTTACTTGTGTGTTAATGCCAAAAATCGCACCAAAGGGACAACTTAAGGTCGAAGTGGACTTTAACAATTAAAGAAAGGAATCTTTCGACAAAAGCGTGCGGCAAAGACAAAAATGTAAATGAGACAAAGGATTTGATGACGCAGGAAAAACCTCAACGAGGAAAAAACCTGCGTACGACAGTGGATGTCGTCGCTGCACTATGGTCGCCAATCAGGGGCGATGTCCTTGGTGTTCCGGGTGTCGATCGTATAGATATTACAATACAAATGAAGGAAAGACTTCGAAATGTAAAGTACAAGTGTTTGGAATGTAAAAACAATGTGCGTCGTGTGTGAAAACTATGTATAAACTGTTGGTCGAGAGCGAAAGTCTTGCGTCGAGAGTGATCTTCTATGAATGATCTCTTTGCTTTGAATGAATATTCTTCGAGTGTTTGTGTTTGTTTCTGTTGTTCGATGCTCTTGTTCTATCTCTCTCTGTGTTATTCGGTGTTGATCAGGTGTCCTGAACTGATGATTGAGCTGGGATTTTATAGTCTTCGGATGACTTTAATTGAATCATTAAGATCTTTGATGATGGTTGTAACGGTCGTCGTCTTCAATGTGAGTTTAAATGCTCATAACTGATTTCGTCGGTTATAGCCGTTTGTCCATAAATGACTTTGACTCCTGCATTAAACACTTAAACAAATATAACAGTTGTATAACGCGTTAGTCGGTCGAGGTCGTACGGTTTTATGCGACGGTCGTGCGGAACGGGCGACGTCGAGGTCGAGTGTCGTGAGGAACTCTCGACTTACCTTTTTAGAAGGGATGATGGAGGTTCTTTGGGTCTTCGTCGGGACCTTATCTTAATACAAGGTATAGCTCATGACATGCGTCTTACCTTCTCTGGTCGTGGTCGAGACCTGTGAAATTTTGCCCAAACATTGTGTTAGATTGATCCAAGCTTTTCTTGTGGTCCAAAATCTCCTCTCCACTTCATAGGGTTGCTAAAGTTAGGGTTTCATTCTAAAAACCCTATAGGTGAGTAACTTTCACTTCTCTTACATTAAATGCTAATTTTAATCATGTAAACTTGTATTTACTTATAGTTAATGATGTGGTGGCTTTAACCTAAACTAGGGTTTTCGGAGTTTTGATAAGTAAGGCTTAAACATCAATCTCTACACTTGGATGATACTTCTATGTTAGAAATGTGGATTTTAACTAAAGATTTGTGAAGAAACCTAAATCTAGGGTTTTCACAAAGTTCACCCATATATATATATATATATATACTTATGTATGTATATAAATACTTATAAATGCATACATATTATTTTTAGAAGAAAGGAGGCTAATCCTACATTTTATATGTGATAAATGGTGTATCCTTTTATGTGACTATGCGAGTAAATCAACATGTCATTACTTGGGTCGATTTAATATTTCTATTCATAATCATGATTGGGATCGTTAATAGTTCTAATCCTTGTGCACGAGGATTTAGAATTTGGGCTTCATACTCATATTTTATTGGCCGTGTTGGGCCGTTAGCGAGTAGGCAATAGGGGACGTTAAGGTCCTTGAGGTGTAACTCGTCTAGTTCGGATAGGCAATGGGGTCCCGTAAGTCCTTGAGGTGTAACTCGACGGAGTAGGCACTAAAGGCATGATAAATAGATGTTTGAGGTTGTGATGTCTTTATGGCATGAGAACTAGGACCGGGACTTGAAGTGCAATTCCGATAACATCATGGGTGACTCCATTCACGTGTTCTCGACACCCCGATGGTAACGGGTCTCCCCCGTAATTGTTTTCAAAGAGATATTTTCTTATACGTGTATGTTCAGATGGAAATGCTCGACAAGATTGAGATGTGGTAATTATGATCACATGGTTCCGGTAACGACGAATTATTTAATGTTTCCGTTCTTTTATAAATCACATGTTTATGTAGATCCTCACTAGACTCTCGGTCTAACACTTGTGGCATTGAAACTTGTGGTTTTCAGGTCCTCCTAGCGGTGCGTCTTTGACGCGTTGATTTTTGGCCGACCGTGCTTTAGGAGCTTGGAGGTCGGGCTTTTGGGGAAAACTCGAGATGAGGGATTTTTGGAGATATAGCGACACCCGTGTTAATCTAGTTTAAACTCTTTCTAGATTAGTAGGTTGTTGTGTATTATGTCTTGATACTCGATGTTATTTTGTCCAAACTATCCCGTTAATATTTGGGTTTTAGTTGGCTTATTTTAGAGGTTTTATTTCACCCATTTTCCGGAATTTCCCTATTATTGTTGTTTAAATTTTAGGGTGTTACAAGTTGGTATCAGAGCTCTTGCTTAAGTGAACTAGGTGTGCTAGCGTGATGCCTAGACTTAAGTTGTGAACTAATAAGCTATGACAAGTGAGGAATGGGGTAGAAATCTAAGTTGGGACGTCTCGGAGTCGACGAAAGTTACGTTATTGTGAATTATGAAAGTGGTGACGAGAATTATTATGTGTAGTATGTTCATAATTTCAATTAGCTACTGTAATTATGAATATATTGTTACGTGAGCATGCTTGATTACTATGATTATGATGACCGATGATTGTACTAGTACGTTTCCTTATCTGTAATCTACTTTGCCCATTGTTGGTTCCCGTTTTGCTTAGACAAGATTAACAGATCTATTAGTTTGAGTTTATGTTTGATGCGGAAGCGTATTTGAAGAACTAACAGATATGTTTGTATAGAAACAATACAGAATATAAAGAAACAGTGATCAGAATATGATATCTCAAAGTTTTCTGAGTTTCAATATATAGCAAGAACAGATTTAAGAAAAGTGAGTATGCAAAGCTTTAAACAAATATGACTCTAAATGTGCATAAGCTATGTGTTCTTGTGTGTTGATTTTTTTGTGTGTTCTTGTTGTTGTGTTGTTGTTTTTTTTGTTTAGGAAGAACTAAACATTAGTCTTCCTTTTATACTACCCTAAGGGGACCATAAAGTATAAGCTACTGTTGATCGGACGACATGAATAGTTGTACGTATTGTATTGCATTAAATGCCGCAGACGTCTATGTTGTACTAAGCCCTATTGAGTCCACTCAGATTTTGACACGTGTTGAAGTTGGACAGGGCATGCTACCATGCAAGTTGATGAACAGGTCCAGGAATAGTAGCAAGATATTTCTTCAACAGTGGCAAGATATTATAAATATCTTCCAAGTCTTCAGTCTGAACCGCAGAGGCTCTGTCAAGGGTGACAGAGGTTCTGTGGTTGGTCCTTTGTAGAGTTGTCTTCACTGGGTTCCTTGTCTTCTGATGTTGTCCGCAGAGGCTCTGTTATTGGTAACAGAGGTTCTGCAGTCTTGGTCTTCTGAAAGCGTCATTCTGTAGTTTCTTCGGTCTTTGATCACTCTTGATCAAACTTCCTTTGATTCTTCTGAGATGCCCGGCAGAGCTTCTGTTGTACTCAGCAGAGCTTCTGTGGAAGTTCTTCTGTACTTAGCCATTTTTCAATACTTCTAATATTTCAGAATATTGGAGCTAACAATCTCCCCCTAAGTATTGAAAAATAAAAGGTTGAATTTATGCATTTTAACCTAAGTAAAAAAAAGAGGTTAAACAATACCTCAGAAGATTTATTTCTTTCATTTGGAATTTATGCCAGAGGCATTTACACTTGAGTACATGAACAGAAATAAACGTTGACAGAGGTTCTTTGAAGAGACTCAGATTCTTGCATTTGGGAAGTCGTCGAACTTTCTGTTGTCTTTTCCTACTTCCTTGAGTTCTTCATAGAATTTGAAGCAGAGATTTCTTATGCCTAGTGCAGCATCAATCTCTTTGATCATCATTGAAGCAGATTCTTCGTCCATAAGCTCTGTTGCTTTGTTCTCTTCTAGTATTTTTCTAAACATGTTCAGAGTACAGGTTGTGTACTTCTGACAGTCCATTATCACAAAAAGTTTAAGTTGATCTGCAGGATTCTTGTAAACTAACCCGTACCTTGGAGTTTTGATAATCGAATTGGGTATGGCATTGGGTGGGCAGAAATCCTCTGGAGGTCTGATACTTAAGGTAGTCACGCCTAGATCGATGGCTAGTTGAAAGTCGAGCATGCTGTAGATTAGAATCTTTTCACGCATCGCCTTTCTGAGAACTCGATAAGACCTTTGGTGGCAGTCGTCATTGAAGTTGTCTTTCGTCCATTGCAGAAGGTCAAGTAAGTCATAGGGATTGAGGTTTCGGATATCAGCATCAGAGAATTGATTCTCTGATCTGTCAGACCTTTTGACTTTCCAGATTGTATACATCGTATGAGGATAAGTTCTCATTTTAGAGTATTTACAATAGAATACCTTCCTTATTTTGTGAATGGAGTAAACTTGGTTGACCGGTTTTGACTTTGTAGAGGTGAAGATGGCATCGAATTCCTTTCTGAGCTTCTGATCTCGGACATGAGCTGGCAGATCGCTCTGGAAGTGCTGTCTGTAGAGATAACTGTAAACTTGCTCTTTCATTTGTTCAATGGTTGGAGTAGTTCTTGGAATTGGTCTCCTTAGCTCATCCATCTGTCGAGTGATGTCTGCTACTTTACTTTCTGTTACTTTAGCTGTGGGATCCAGGGTTGGGTTTTCTGACAGAGGTTTCAAGTTGAATGCCCAGTCTTCCTCTTCGGGTTTAGGAGTGATGAGGGCATTAAAGGCACCTTTCATCAACTTCTCTGTAGCAACAGGTATCTTCTTCTTTGACTCTTCTTCTGTCATTTTTCCCTTGCCTTTATCTTTTGGTTTTGAGGTTTCAGAGGTTGGGTTTTGGATTTGTGTGGGTGGGACCTCTGTAAATTTATCAGTGAGAGGTTCTTTGGGTTTTGGGGTTGGATGCTCTGATGTTTTGGTTGTTGCCTCTGAAGGTTTTGATACTTCGGGTTGTGAGGACTCTGTTGGTGAGGACTCTTCGGGTCTTGGAGGTGGGATGTCAAAACGCTTTGCTGATTGAAAAGCGGATACAAATTCCATTCTGCGAAGAATGTACTCTGCAGTGCGTTTTGGTCTTTGTGGTTTTCGAGCTATGGATTTTACTCTAGTTTTGCGTGGGATTGTTGGTTGTGAGGTTGGTGTTGGTTCTTTGGGTGAGAGTGGAGTTTGTTCTGAGGATGAGGATGCAAAAGTGATTACCTGAGGTTCTGTGGTTGGTGCATCCTCTCCAACGATATTTTGGCTCTTCTTCTGAGTTCCTTGTTGTGGGGTTTCCTTCAGAGTTTCTGTAGTAGAGGGTTCTGCGGTTTTTTCTGTTGTTTTTGCAGCAGCAGCCTCTGTTGTTTCCTTTGCTCTCTCCCCCTCAGGATGACCAGATGCACCATCATCAGGATCATCCTGCCTTCTTTTAGCAACAGCTTCTGTTCTGCAGGTGTCTTGTGCTGCTTGCCTTGCTGCTTGTTTCTTTATTGTTTCAAAGTAGATTGCGATCGATGTTTTGAAGGCTTTGGTCGCACTTTTCTCGAACTCTGCAGCGGTTGTTTTGGCAATGTTAGTGGCAGAGGTGATGGCAGCATCATCAGAAGTTTCTGTAGTTGACTTCATTTCTGCAAGGGCTGCTTTAACCTCTGTGGATAAGGTATCCACTTTGGTATTTAATCCTGTAAGTGCGCCTGAAGTTGAATCTGTAAAAGTCTTGAATGAGCTTTGCAACTTATTCAATGTTTGAGTTACAGAGGTTACAAAGACTTGGAACTCATCCTTCGTAACATGTTCCTCTTGGGTAACCTCTGGAGGAACAACCCCTTCTCCAGAGTGAGTCCCTGTTCCTGGGACACCTTCTTTCATTCCTGTTTGAACGTTGAGAATGGAAGGATTTCCATCTGATCTTTGAGAAGAAACATGAGTTTTAATCTCTACAGAAGTTCTGCAAAGAACAGTGTCCAAATCCACTCCAGAGGTGGTATCGGAATGTTCTTCTGTTGACTCGGAGACTTTTCTAGAGTCTCTTCGTCTTTGTGCTCACTACTTCTCTCTGAAAGAAGTTTTGGCCCTATATTGTGCGTGGCAGAGGAAACGAATTCCTCTGTAAGGTGTTCTAGTGTGATCTGGGGCGATGGATCACGAACTATAGGTGAGTATCTTTGAGGAGACTCCCTAGGAATGGATTCCCCGGTTTCTATGGGCGCAGAAGTCGAAAGAGTGACCTCTGGCTGTTTGGTTTGGGTAGGGATCGAGTTGTGCGACTCTTTTTCAATAACTCCTTCTGTAGCTAGACCTGCGGAGTTAGATGTGTGGGTTGCACTTGGAGGGGGTGAGGGATGTGTGCCTTCTACAACTTCGGCATCTTTTTCTTTTTCTTTTTCTTTTCCTCCAGAAGTTTCTACTCTATCCTCTAACCTTGTTTCTATATTCTCATCTATTTGGACCTCTTCTTCTGCAGTCTCTTGTCTTGACAGAAGTGTTTCATGAACCTCTGTGAAGATTGGGGTTTGCAGAGGTGTAGGTTGATGTTTTTCGATTCCCTCTGTAATTGATTGCAGAGGAAAAGATGGTTTCTTCCTCTTTGATTTCCTCTTCTTGGGTTTTGGTGCCTCTTCCTCTGTAGATTTTGACTTCCTCTTCCTTTTGGGAGAGGGAGGGGCAGAGGGATGTGCAGTGGGTGGAGAAGATGGTTTTGCAGGGGGTCGTTGGATAGCAGAAGCAGAGGCAAGTGGTTCCTCTGTAGGGGTCTTGGTTTTCTTTCCCTTTTTCTTCTTCTTCACTTCAGATCCCTCAAAAGACTTCCTCTTTGAAGGATAGAGGTCTTTCCTTATATTCCTGAAGTTCTTCTGGTTGGCCTTGTGTTTAGCCAACTTTATCTTCCATTCTTCCTCGATAAGCCTCTCTAAAACACTACCTCCTAAGGGCACTCCTATACGCGGGGGTGTTACAGGACTGGGTTCAGGAGTCCTGTAAACGCGTGTGTACTCACTGACTAGTTCTATATCACTAGCATAACCTAACATTACCTTTGAGAGTGGTCTGCTGTGAGGGTAGCCGTCCTCATATTCTGTAGGGGTGTTCTTGGACATAGGAAATTGCTTAGGTTTGGGACCGTCCATTGGCCATTTTTGGATAAGGAGGAGGGGCTCGAAAAGTACACTGAAGATTCGCTGGAACTGTAGAGGGGGCAACCAGTTGGGATCAGATATTTTGGCTTTCTGGGAGGCGAGTTTGCGATCGATGGTGTTGATGATTTCTTGCATCATTATGGAGGCATAATCTAGGGGTAGATCATAGTACACACCATACATGATTGAGAGAATTTGAGGTGAGCTTTGATCGATGCTCCCGATTTTGCCCGTGAGGCAACGATTTAGGATGGAGAATAAGGTATTCCACAGAGGGGGTAGTCTAGCCCTGCGGAAATCGTTCCTCTTTTTCAACTGTTGGTTGTACCCTAACATGTGTAGAAAGTCGATAAGTTCTTCGTTTGTTGGTTGGGGGCATACTTTTTGATTCCCATGAGACCTCTTGTTGGAAGGCCAAATTCTAATGAGAACATGGTGCGGTTGAACATCAGTTCAAGGCTCTTACTTTGGTCAGGCTTAGAAATATAGCCTCTTATCAAATCGGTGTCGGCGTCATAACGACAAGATTGCCAAAACTGATGTAGATAACGTACGGGTATTTGTTCAACGGTTTTGCTAAGAAGAGGGTAAAGAAAGTGGTTCTCAAGGATGTTTAGCAGGATTGCATGTTCTTTGCCAAAAGCCGTAGGAGAAGGAACAAGATAACAGTTGTTCGATTTAAAGGTAAGGGTTTGCTCGAAATGGTCATTTGAGAAAAAATGTTGCAGATGGGTAGTGGGTACAAAGGATACCTCGTCGCCGGAGTTATGTCTGTCGGCATCGGCGGCGATGTGTGGGTTTTGGGAGTGCTCAGAATGCACTGGAGAGGGTGGCGGAGAGTTCGTCGGTGAAACGTGAGTAGCTTTGGAACTGTAATCCATTTGTAGGTTTGAAAGTTCTAGGTTTTCAGAAAGAAATAAGCAAGTTCGCCGGAGAAGATGAGAGAATAGTGAAGTTTTGAAAGTGATTTTAACTTAGGTTTTATACTGTGGTAACGGATAGAATTTGGAACGGTGAAAATGTGAGAAAGTTAAATAAAATTTGAGGTCCGCACTCGAGTTCATTCGGCGTGGTGCAAGTTTCCAGGACGACGTGATATGTACGTCAATGAAAACTCGACACGCCATCAGTGTTAGTGACGACGAGACGTCGTGGGCGGCCACATTAAATGAAAAGCGCGTGGGTTTTAAATTTTCACTACAGAAAAGTTACCGTTACAGATACAGAAATTCCCAAGTGGAAATCTTTACAGAGGTTATGTGGGTACAGAAGCTCTGTGATTTTGGAAAACTTTTATCTCTTTATATTGTATCTTTAATGAAAATCGTTTGAAAAACACGGAGAGGATCAATAAATCTTTAGTAGAGAGAAATTATCCTACAGAGGTTTTTGGACCTTTGCCAGAGCCAGCAGAGGCTCTGTGATAGGAAATTTCAAATAACTAATAATTTATAAACATTTTTGATCATCCAAGTTTTTGATCAGATTTAACAATGTATTTAGGACCTATTTAAAAGTTGGTGTCCTAGAAAATTGTAAATCTCAAAGATTTTGTGCAGCAGAAGTCATTTGAACGATTTGAGTGATCTACAGAGGTTCTTCGGTTGAAAGAACTCTGCGGCTTATGACTTCTGTAGTATTGTGTGAGTACGAGATACCAACCTATTTTTTTCTTGATTGGCGAATGTGATCTCTTCTGTCGCATTCTTAGCTCCCCCTTGACTTATGAATCTCTGTAGATTTAGCAAGGTCTCCTTTTTCGCTCCCCCTTGATCTAACAACCTCTGTAGATCAAGTATCATCTTCTGCTCCCTCTTGACCTATGCTTGGTTCAGAATAAGATAAGTTGAGCATAAACCATAGGTCAAGTCCATCAGAGATTCTGTGAAGGTCGTCAGAGGCTCTGAGCAGACCTTACAGAAGCTCTGTGATTTCAAGAACTATTGAAGATTTAAGAATTTACAAACAAAAATAATAGAAGTAAATAAAAATATTTACAAAGTTTACAGAATATCTAGGTTATACTTACAGAGGTTTTGGGTACCCATATTCGTATGGGTCCTATTGTATGAAACGCCTTTATGCACTTGTCATACATACCAGAAATGAAAGGCTTTTTGTCATTTTGAACATTTTGAACATTTTGAACAGGTATAGAGCCTTTCACTATCCAAACCTTTTTCATCTTTTTAAAAGCTTGATTAACTAATTTGTCCAACCTATGATCATGAAAAAATTTCGATGTTGAGGTCTGAATTTTTGAAAACATATTTGGCTTAAAGGATCCTTTTAACAAATTATTCCTTGAATTTGAAGTTGTGTTAAGTGAATGATTTGAGTTTGCAAAATCAAATTTCTTGATCCTTTTAGCAAAAATATTCTTTTTCCTTAAATTTATCTCAAGCATCTTTTGGAGATTAAATTTGCATCTCTTCTCCAACATGATCTCAGTTGATAAATTAGAGAGACTTTTTGTTAATCTGGATATTTCTGTTTTAAAAATCATTCTCTCTCTTTCAAAATCATCTTTTTGACTTAAATCTTGAAATTTTTGAACCTTCAACTGTTCAGATTCTTTTATTTCAATATCAGATTCTTTCCTTTCTTTTTCAAGGATTTTCTGTAATTCTGAGATTTTACAAGTAAGCTCCATAGACTTTGTTTCAAGAACAGTTTTCTTCTCTTCATAATTTCCTTTTTCATTTACCACAATCTTTTCAAAACTGGAAATCAGTTTAGAGAAATTTAAACATTTTAGTTCAAGTCTTTTCTTTTCTTCATCTGACATAGATAAGTTCCTTTTTAGTTCAAGATTTTCACAGTATAAGATTTTAACAGATTCTTCAAGTTTAGCAATTTTATCAGAAATAATAAAAATGTTTTTGTTCTTTTCATCTAGTTCTTTTTCAAGAGAAGGAATTATTTTGCGAAAATTTGTGCTGAGTTTTGAATAAAAAATTGAATCAACATCACCACAAAATTTCATTCTAGACATTTTAAATGAGGTTTTTAACTAAAGAAACAGTTTCTATGATGTTACCAGATCGAATAAATCGAAAATGACAGTAAAACATAATCTGTTTGTAGGAATGAAGAACAGGTTAAAAACAGACAGTTTCTTTCACGAATCTTGTAAAAACGAGGATCACTTGATATTAAAAGTCAAGCTTCGCTCTAATACCAATTGTTGGTTCCCGTTTTGCTTAGACAAGATTAACAGATCTATTAGTTTGAGTTTATGTTTGATGCGGAAGCGTATTTGAAGAACTAACAGATATGTTTGTATAGAAACAATACAGAATATAAAGAAACAGTGATCAGAATATGATATCTCAAAGTTTTCTGAGTTTCAATATATAGCAAGAACAGATTTAAGAACAGTGAGTATGCAAAGCTTTAAACAGATATGACTCTAAATGTGCATAAGCTATGTGTTCTTGTGTGTTGATTTTTCTGTGTGTTCTTGTTGTTGTGTTGTTGTTTTTTTTTGTTTAGGAAGAACTAAACATTAGTCTTCCTTTTATACTACCCTAAGGGGACCATAAAGTATAAGCTACTGTTGATCGGACGACATGAATAGTTGTACGTATTGTATTGCATTAAATGCCGCAGACGTCTATGTTGTACTAAGCCCTATTGAGTCCACTCAGATTTTGACACGTGTTAAAGTTGGACAGGGCATGCTACCATGCAAGTTGATGAACAGGTCCAGGAATAGTAGCAAGATATTTCTTCAACAATGGCAAGATATTATAAATATCTTCCAAGTCTTCAGTCTGAACCGCAGAGGCTCTGTCAAGGGTGACAAAGGTTATGTGATTGGTCCTTTGTAGAGTAGTCTTCACTGGGTTCCTTGTCTTCTGATGTTGTCCGCAGAGGCTCTGTTATTGGTAACAGAGGTTCTGCGGTCTTGGTCTTCTGAAAGCGTCCTTCTGTAGTTTCTTCGGTCTTTGATCACTCTTGATCAAACTTCCTTTGATTCTTCTGAGATGCCCGACAGAGCTTCTGTTGTACTCTGTAGAGCTTCTGTGGAAGTTCTTCTGTACTTAGCCATTTTTCAATACTTCTAATATTTCAGAATATTGGAGCTAACACCCATTTTCTCATCCTTATTCTCGAATGTGACAGACGGAAATCGTAAATACACGGAGTAGACCTCAGTCTTCGCCGGAGGGTAACGCCGTGACTGAATCCACGGCCGATCAACCGAACATAAATGCGTCAGCTTTGCCTCCTCCACTTCCACCTCTGTTGGGTGGGCGGGTGGAACAGATACCAATGACTAACATCGCCTCTGCTAACCCGGTTATAATGGAAGTGTTTGGGTAAAATTTCACCAGTCTCGACCACGACCAAAGTAAGGAAAACACTTATTTCTGTTTTCCATAATAAGGTAAAATCATAGTACTTTATCCCCTGATTAAAGTTGAAATCGAAAGTTATTTACCACACGACACTCGACCATGATGTCGTCTAGTACGCACGACCGACACGTAAGACCATGCGACCTCGACTAACTAAGATGCATTATGACTGTTACGTTTGTTCAGTGTTTAATGCAGGGATCAATATCATTGATGATCAACGACTATAACCGACAAAAGCCATTAACAGCATTAAAGTCGATGTCCGTTACGTCTGTTACACAAAGCATTCAAGGAACCAATTAAAGCGGCCGAAGACTATAAAAGCGAAGGTTCCATCATCATTTCGGGGGAGGACTTGAACACAACGCACAAGACACAATCAGCTGAACTAAGTAGAACACTTGAAGCAAATAATTCTCTCTCGAGGAATCGCTCTCGACGCACGACATCTACGCACGACACTTAGTTTTTACACACGACACACATTGTTTTTACATTCAAAACACTTGTTACTTTACATTTCAAAGTTTTTCTTTCATTTGTATTGTAATCTCTGTACGACCGACACCCGAAACACAAGGACATCGCCCCTGTTTGGCGACCATAGTGCAGCGACGATTTCCACAGTCGTCCACGGGTTTTTTTCCTCGTTGAGGTTTTTCCCGCGTCACCAAAATCTTTGTCTCCTCTACATTTTTTATCTTTAACGCACTGTTTTGTCGAACGATTCTTTTCTTTAGTTGTTAAATTCCACAATCAACCTTAAGTTATCCTTTTGGACGATTTTTGGCATTAACAGTTTGACGCCATCCGTGGGACCCCATCTAGAGAAAATCTTTGACAAACGTGCGTCCTACTAACGGTTTCTTGGAGTTCCCTCTTTTCTGTTTCAGCAACATGGCAGGCGATGAGATCCTAGAGCAGATCAATACTCAGATGCATGGGGAGCTTGAGAATGCACGAGATGCTCCTGAAGCAGTCGATGATTATCGCCTGGAGGAAATCATCCTAGACCAAAGCAAACCTGACCAAAAAGTCTTTATATGATCATCCCTCGGTCCCTGCCTCAGGAAAAAGCTAATATCTTTCTTGCAGGAATATGCTGATTGGTTTGCCTGGTCGCACGAAGATATGGTCGGCATAGACCCTGACGTCATTTCCCACAAGCTCAATATCGACCCGTCGTTTAAACCAGTCAAGCAGAAGCGACGAAAATTTGCTCTTGAAAGGAATAAGGTAATAAATGACGAGGTCGACAACCTCCTCAAGACATGGAAAATTCGAGAAGTGAAGTACCCCGATTGGCTTGCTAATTGTTTGGGTAAAAAATCACACCCTCGACCGACCTGCGGAATTCCTTCGACATGACCCATGGACTTCGATTACCCTAATGCCTACAAAAGTTATACCCCGATCGATGAAGGTAATACCCATTATTGCCTTATCCCCGACATACGATAGTTGATTATTAAAAGACATCTTGCGTCAATAGTCATTCAAGACAGTATCTTACATCTAATGATCGCACGTCACGTGTCGCACATCATGTGTCGCACGTCGCACATCGCTAGTCTTACGTCACTAGCCGCATGTCACTAGTCTTGTGTCGCCAGTTACGTGTCGCCAGTTACGACTCGTTGGTCTTACGTCGACAGTCTCCTGTCGTCGGTCTTATATCGACCTAATCCTTCGACATCATCCTGGTCTTACGACCCGGTTGTCTTACGACCTGGTCTTGCGACATTTTCATCCTAGTCTTACGACATTTTTACAAGACCATTCTTATATTAAGATAAGGTCTTACAAGACATTTACAGTCATATACATGGTCTTGTATTTCGACAACGGTCGTATGCTCCATAAGACCGACGTCCTGAACTTAAGATGGTCTTACGATTACACTAACCATCAATGGTCAACAGCCGTTTCTTTTGTTCATTAATGCAGGTCTACAAGCCATTATGGTACAACGGACAATAACGGTCGAGCTCTTAATGACATTAAAGACTCGACATCGGTTACAAAGACAATCATCAAAGCACATTTAATGTCGGCAGCGGTTACAAGACCAACCATTAAAGCTCATTAATGACCGGCGGAACCTATATAAAGGCACGCTCCAACCTCGAGCAAGGGGGGACAAATTTCATTAAACTATACAACGACATTTCACCTCTATTTCTATACTTTCTCTCTCGCATTCGAGCACACGTCGCTAACGCAAGTACCACACGACAACAGTTCAAACCGCATGACAACAGTTCAAGTCGCACGACAGCAGTTTGTTTCGCACGTTTAAACACACGACACACACTTTAAACACACGACTAAGTGTATTTTTACTTCATTTGTAACTTATTGTACACAAATCACTTGTAACACAAGGATTATCGCCCCTGATTGGCGACCATAGTGCACTGTCGACTCTCACAGGGTCGACCGCGGTTTTTTCCCTCGTTCTGGGGTTTTTTGCGTCACCAAATCTCTCGTCTTATTTACTTTTTCCTCGCAATTTTGTTATTTGGCTTGAGATACGTTTCTTTAGTTGTTAAATGTCCACATCGACCTTAAGTTGTACTTTTGTGCGATTTTTGGCATTAAGAGTTTGGCGCCATCCGTGGGACTCCATCTAGAGAAAATCTCAAGCCAACACACATATCGCTTGTTAATGCCAAAAATCGCACAAAAGTACAACTTAAGGTCGATGTGGACATTTAACAACTAAAGAAACGTATCTCAAGCCAAATAACACAATTGCGAGGAAAAGGTAAAAGAGACAAGAGATTTGGTGACGTGGAAAACCCCAAAACGAGGGAAAAAACCGCGGTCGACTCTGTGAGAGTCGATAGTGCACTATAGTCACCAATCAGGGGCGATAATCCTTGTGTTACAGGTGAATTGTGTACAATAAGTTACAAATAAATGTAAATATAAACTTAGTCGTGTGCAAACGATGTGGGTCGTGCGTAAATCGTGGGAAATAACCTGTCGTCGTATGGTCTGAACTGTCGTCGTCCGGTGGTTCGAACTGTCGTCGTACGATACTTGCGTGTTCGAATGCCTCGTTGTATTGAGAGAAAAATATAGAAGTGAGTATAAGTAGCTCTGTCTGTTCTCCTTTTGCTCGAAGGTGGAGCAACCTTTATATAGCTTCGGTCGGTACTAAATATGCTTTAATTGTTGGTCTTGTAACCGCTGTCGACATTAAATGCGCTTTGATGATTGTCTTTCTAACCGCTGTCGGGCTCTGAATGGCATTGATGATTCGTCCGTTACTGGTCGTTGTGCCATAAATGCCTGTAGACCTGCATTAATGAACAAAAGAAACGGCTGTTGACCATTGATGGTTAGTGTAATCGTAAGACCGTCTTAAGTTATGGACGTCGGTCTTATGGAGCATACGACCGTCGCCGAAATACAAGACCATGTATATGAATGGAAATGTCTTGTAAGACCTTATCTTAGTATAGGAATGGTCTTATAAAAATGTCGTGAGACCACTAGGTCGTAAGACCAAGATGATGATGTCGTAGGACCAGAGCGATATAAAACCGACGACAGGGGACTGTCGACGTAAGGCCAACGAGTCGTAACTGGCGACATAAGGCTAGTGACATAAGGCTAGTGACATAAGACTAGCGATGAGTGACGTGCGACACACGATGTGCGACACATGACATGCGATCATTAGATGTAAGATACTGTCTTGAATGACTATTGACGCAAGATGTCTTTTAATAATCAACTATCGTATGTCGGGGATAAGGCAATAATGGGTATTACCTTCATCGATCGGGGGTATGACTTTTGTAGATATTAGGGTAATCAAGGTCCACGGGTCATGTCGAGGGAATTTCCTAGGTCGGTCGAGAGTGTGATTTTTTACCCAAACAGTTAGCCCCCCGAGATTTGAATTTCAAAGCCATTTGAATTTCAGATCTCGTTCCAAAGTAAAATGTGTTTATACGGAGATGTGTCACTTTTGCTAAGAAAATCGACTTGGTTAGCTAAAATCGTGAGTCCAGTCGATGGTGTTTAAGTAAGTTGCGACGATCGAATGATGACTTTTAATGCGCAAGATACTTGTGGTGTTCATCTGATGGTCGTAAGACGACCTTAAAACGTAAGGAACCGACGGTGATCGTAAGACGATCTTTATCAAAATGAGACATATGGGTCAGGAGTCAATCATAAGACGATTGGTCCGAAATAAAGCTTGGCGGCGATCATAAGATGATCGAACCAAGAAAAAATTTAAGGATCTTGTGATACAGTCGTTTAAGACTTATGTTCTAGCATTCCGAGCCGATACGGTCGTTATAGACTTTTGATCTGGCGTTTAGAGCCGATATGGTCGTTATAGACCAATGATCTGGCGTTCCGAGCCGATACTATCGTTATAGACTTGTGATCTGGCGTTTATAGCCGATATGGTCGTTAAAGACCTATGATCTGGCGTTCGAGCCGATATGGTCGTTATAAACCAATGATCTGGCATTCCGAGCCTATACGGTCGCTAGAGACCTATGATCTGGTGCTTACAGCCGATATGGTCGTTAAAGACCTATGATCTGGCGTTCGAGCCGATACGGTCGTTAGATACCTATGTTACGTTGTGTAAGTTTTGCTTTAGCGATAATCGGTAAATTTTTTTTACCTTTCTTTTGAACCTGAGTATTGTTAATGCCAAAAATCGCACCAAAGGGATAACTTAAGGTCGATGTGGACTTTAACAACTAAAGAAAGAAATCTTTCGATAAAGGCGTGCGACAAAGACAAAAATGTAAATGAGATAAAGGATTTGATGACGCAGGAAAAACCTCAACGAGGAAAAAACCTGCAGACGACAGTGGATGTCGTCGCTGCACTATGGTCGCCAATCAGGGGCGATGTCCTTTGTGTTCCAGGTGTCGATCGTACAGATATTACAATACAAATGAAGGAAAGACTCCGAAATGTAAAGTACAAGTGTTTGGAATGTAAAAACAGTGTGCGTCGTGTGTGGAAACTATGTATAAACTGTTGGTCGAGAGCGAAAGTCTTGCATCGAGAGTGATCTTCTATGAATGATCTCTTTGCTTCGAATGAATATTCTTCGAGTGTTTATGTTTGCTTCTGTTGTTCGATGCTCTTGTTCTATCTCTCTCTCTGTGTTATTCGGTGTTGATCAGGTGTCTTGGACAGATGATTGAGCTGGGATTTTATAGTCTTCGGATGACTTTAATTGAATCATTAAGATCTTTGATGATTGTTGTAACGGTCGTCGTCTTCAATGTGAGTTTAGATGCTCATAACTGATTTCGTCGGTTATAGCCGTTTGTCCATAAATGACTTTGACTCCTGCATTAAACACTTAAACAAATATAACAGTTGTATAACGCGTTAGTCGGTCGAGGTCATACGGTTTTATGCGACGGTCGTGCGGAACGGGCGACGTCGAGGTCGAGTGTCACACCCCAAAATCCAGGGACTGTGACGGCTTAACAATCAACATATACCTCAATCAAATAGAAACTTAAATTGAAAATCTAGCAGCGGAAGTCTTTACATCAATATCAAAAGTACTAAAATAAATAACATCATCTAAATAAACTTAAAATTGAACGAACAAAGCTAAACATCGGCTGAATCTTCTCCTTTCCCTTCGAGCTCTCAGCCTTATCGAACCCTGAGATACATGCTTGGGTCAGCTTTACGCTTAGTGAGTTCATGGTTTACATAAACAGAAACTTTCATATTAAACATTTCAGATATATAAAGCAAGCTTCGAGAAAACATCATCGTCAAAAATCATGCATGCTAATAAATCATCTTGACAAAATCATACATCATGTACTATATGGGTCAATATTGTCGATAACATCAAATCTCTAAGTACAGAGGTATAACTTGTGATACATGTACTACATCTAATCCATCGACTCGGTACAGAGGTACTTCGCAACATGTACCGATCGAAACATCGTCAATAACGTCGAATCTCCAAGTACAGAGGTATAACTCGTGATATATGTACCAGATAACATCTATCGACACGGTACAGAGGTACTTCGCAACATATACCGGTCAGAACATCATATGCGGTTTCCCGCCATCTCTACCGACCCAAAAACATCATAAAAACTTTTCATGCATTTCAAATACATCATTCATGCACTTTCATAAAGCGTCGTAAGCAAATAAATCATTTGTAAAACATCTTTCATATAAGCATGTATCCCAACTTTAAAACCACATGAAACTCACCTTGGTGTGTAAGCGTTCTTGACTCGTCGACAATCCTACCTACACAATTCATAACGACTACTAAGGATTTTTTCATCGATCTATATATATATATATATATATATATATATATATATATGTTTGAGTCTACCCGACTCTTCTTAACTCATACGACCTCTCACTCATTTGGCCACCTTTGATTTTTCTCAACCTAGAGCTCCATTAAACTCTTCTTTTACACTTAGTTACGACAAAAGATAAGCTTGCTAATCAATAAATTCCTATGAAACTTGATACTTTAATAACGAAACGAATAAACATTTTTCTTTTGTTTTTCAAGCTTAAAATATATATACATATATATATTAAAAACTTTCAGATTAAAATAGGAGTAATTGAATAAATTTTATTTCGTGAACCCTTTACAATATATAGAAAATAATAACAAATGCTAAACTTATATTTTAAACCCAAAATATAAAGCAAATTTATTTTTCTTATGAGTCCAATAATACTTGGGATCCATCAGAATTGGCCCAACCAAAATATAGTTTGTTTTTATTAGTCTTTGGACCCAAACTGAAGCTGGCCCAAAATCTCTCATGGGTGGGTAGTCCAACCATCAGTCAGACCCGCCCCAAGACCCGGTTCACGACCCAGAACGAAATTGTGCAGTCCTTGGCACGGTTTTTAGCAAAATCGACTCAATTCTTGATCGTTTTTCGTCATTCTTTTTGCGTTAACTCCTTAGAAATAATTTACACTAACTGTAGAAACAAAACCACAATTTTTAATGAACTGAGGAGCTCTAATTTTGAGTTCAAAGGTTCGGGTTTTCACCCAATCATCACTAACAATGATTTCCAGCCAAATCGAGGGCCTTTCGGCCAAAATTAAGAGTTAGGGTTATATCTAAAGCATTCTATAATTAAAAACGAACACTACGGTACCAAATTCTTAAACTTAAACACGTTACTCACCTCCAATTCGACGAAAAACTCCAAGAAACCCTAACCGCTTTGACGACGAAATTCTCCTTCGTTTCTTTCTTTTTCTCTCGGATTCCAGAGGCCTTTTGTGCTCTACTTGTTAGATCTAGAGTTTTGTCAAAAACACAAGTGTTGGGATTTGGTCAGAAGACTCAGAAGTTCTGAGTAGGAGACTCAGAAATTCTGAGTGAGAAGTCTCGAAAAGATTCTAAGTGTTGGATTCTGACTAGAAGGTTCAGAGTTCTGAGTAGGAGACTTAGAACTTCCGACTATGAAGACAAATGTTCTGAAGCGCCTATTCAGAAGTATGTTCAGAACTTATGACTTGGATATTCTGTTATATTCAGTTACTAATTAGGACACGTGTAATTGTTCTATTAGTCTGTTTCTCATATGTACTGTAGCTTTAGCTTTTCTTTACAGTATATATAGGAGTTAGCAACTGTAAGCTAACTAATCTTTCACATAACTTTCACGCATAACTTTGTGAGATCTTTAGAGAGACTTTGATAGACAAATCCATTGAGAGAGAAATTCATTGTAATATCTTGTAATTCACAGATTGTTAATAAATCATATGACCAGTTGCTGTGAATACGATCTTGAATGTGCATTCTATATTGAATCTTGATTATCAGTGACGATTATGGAACCTACAATTGGTATCAGAGCCAAACAACAAAAACCCTAGTTATTCCGAGAACTCGACAGAATCAAGAACATTCTGATCTGTTGATTAATTTTCGAAATTAGACAGAGATCACAGGTATGTTTTCGAATTTCTTGATTGGTTTCTTGATCAAAGTGATTCTTTCCGCTGCATGTTGATTTCAAATTCAATTTGATTGAGATTATTGGGTTTTATTGTTGTAAAGATCGCATTTCACTAATTTTCAAGATTATCAAGTTTTCAAGATCATTTGGTTTTATTGTTGATACAATTCTTGATTAATTCACTCATTCATTCATTCTTGAAGATTCTTTGATGAGTGTTCTAATTTTTTTGAAAAGAAGATTTTATCAATTCATGTACTCTAACTGTTTGATGAAATGCCTGTGACAGATTTGATCTATTCTTGCATGTTCTAGATCTGTGTCGATCTTAATTTTTGATCATAATTCATAGTTGATATCTGAATTTGTCATTTCATCATGCCTACTTATGATAAAAATGGAAATGAGTCTTATTCAAGAAGAGAAACGGCTATTTTGTATATGCTTGAGATTGTTCATTTTGAAAGCAAGATTGCAAATCTTGAAGCCAAATTTGATGAAAGTGCAAAAGTTGTTGTAAATTTGCAAAAAGATAAATATGATCTTCTAAAGGATTTTTAAAAGGTTCGAGAGAACACAAAGTTGTTAGAAAAGAGAATGTTGATTTGAAAGAGAAAATCAATTTTGAAAGAAAGATGTTGACAGATTCTGAAAATAGAATCAAATCATGTGAAATGAAAAATTGTCAACTCTTGAAACAGATATCTGATTTTGAACAAGTTCTTATACTTGAAAGAGAGAAATTTGAGAAAGAGAGAGTAGATTTTCAAACTAAGAGGAAAGGTTTTGATACAAAGTCTGTTGAATTCTCTTTGAAAATTTATGATTTAGAGAAAATTCTTGCAAAAGAAAGAAAAGAGTTTGAATGCAAGAAAAATGTTTTTAAAAAAGAAAAGAATGTTTTCGAGAAAAAAAATAGGAATGTTAAATGAGTTTTCTGTGAAAATCAATGAGTTGGAGAAAGAGTTAGAAGATGGAAGGAAAGAGATTGAAAAGAAGAAGGTAGATGGTTTTAAAGAAAAATGCTTAAAAGATGAGTTTGAGAGGGAAAAGAAGGTTTTTAATTTTGAAATAAGGAAGCTTATTAAGAAATTATCTGATTTATCAACTGAAATCATGATAGAGAGGAAGTCCAAATCTGATTTGAAGTCAAAGTTTGATTTGTATGTTAAAAAGAACATTGTTTTGGAAGAAAAGTTTAAAGAATTTAAAAATGTTCCTCTAAAAGTTTTTAGAAATTCAAAAGTAGTTGACAAATCAAATCATAGTTCAAAAGATCAGATTCATTCTTCTAATTTGTTTTATGATCCTCTTATTGATAAATTTGATAATCGTTTTGTTAAAAGAGTTAAGATGGAATGGAGAGTTAAAGGAACAACTTCCAAGAAAGAAGTACCAAAATCAAAAGTTCCTAATTCAAATGTCAAGAAGAACAATACATTTCAAGGCAAATCTTTTGTAAAACCTAATGTGATTTATTCTGTAAATCAGCTAGTCAGGTTAGCACAAAAGAAACTTTGTTGTTCATATTGTGGAACTGATGATTTTGTGAGCACGAATTTTATTCAGCACTGGTTTGGTTCTTACAGAGTGTCTGCATATGCCAATGCACCTAACAGACCTGGACCCAAGTTCAAATGGGTACCAAAGTCAACTTAATCTGTTTTGCAGGTTATTCATGTGTTGAGCTGAATGAATGATCCATACTGACACATGACTGAAAACAGATGCTATGCTTAATTGACAAAAACAGAAGATGTGCAGTTCTTGCAAAAATAAACTTGTGCTGAGTGTAATCTTAAGAAAAATAACTTTTGTACACATCAGTACAGAACTCATTCTTCATTGAAAAATGACTTCTAAACACATCAGTTTAGGACTCATGCTTAATTGAGAATATTGACTTTTGGATACTTCAGTCCAAAACTCGGTCTGAATGTGATTATGGATTTCTGATTCATACAGATCAATTTGTTGATTTTGAAGAACTTTTTTTCAAAAAAGTTCAGTTTACTGAAGTATGATCGAACTCATAGTTGTGGGTGTTTTTGGTAGAAAACATTCCCAGAGAATGGTTCAGAATCACATTCTGAGCAACCCTGCAAATTTTGGTTGAAAAATTCTGATTTTTGAGCAAGTTATGGTGATTTGAAGTTTAGAATGTTCAAAAATCACAAAATCCAAACATTTTTCTAAGGTATTTTCTCTAGATAGTTTTATCAGAATTCTGACTCTGTTACTCAGAAGTTCTGACTCTACTACTCAGAATTCTGACTCAACTAATCAGAATTCTGACTCTGATACTTAGAATTTTGAACAAGTTATTCAGAATTCTGACTCTTCTAATCAGAATTCTGACTCTACTACTCAGAATTTGTATTTTTGATATCTAATGAGGAATCATCGTAGATGATTACCAAAATCTCTTGATTTTGCAGGATTGTCTTGATTTGAGAGGGAGTATTGTCTCAAAATTTGATCTGATCGTTTCAAGATAAAGTTCAAAACCCGTGCTTCAACGTTTTAGTCTTTTGAACATATCAGTTCAAAACCCGTACTTAAATGACTATGGCTTCTGAACAATTCAGCTCAGGACCCGTACTTCAAAGACTAAGACTTCTAAACAAATCAGTTTAGAACTCATACTTCTCATGTGATATCCTTAACTGTCATATCTTTCTATTTCAAGGAACAAGTGGTGATAGGTAACATTGCATTATGTTTTATTTCTATTGCTTTGAATGTTTGAATCCTAACAAATTTAATTCAATGATATGAATTTTTTAATTTTCATTCAATGAATAAAATGTGTGTCAAGAGTGATTTTACAAGTATTTTTGTATTATCTAAGCTATATTTGTTTCAACTTTCACTTCTGAAATAAATCGAAAGGTAAGCAAAACATGGATGAAATTATGTTGAATGCTCAATGTTATGAAATCTAGACTTATATAAAATATAATGCTAAAAAAGCCTAAATGTCAGAATGATGGATGGAAACGAAAACATGTGGGAAGTACTATGATTTAGAACCAAGTGATTGAGATGCAATATATATATATATATAAAATCATTTAGTTTGAAAGTTTATACCTTTGGCCTTTCTGGTTTGGGAGAGTAAGTCCTAAGGGGTGCTAGTCACCTAGTCCCTAAGATCAACTGGTCTGGGATCGGCTGACCCAAATCCTGCTATAGAACCAGATAGAAAGCCATGTTCTACTGGTGCAAATGGGTTTAAGATATATCGATGTGACCTTTCTGGTTTGGGAAAGTAAGTTCTAAGGGGTGTTCAACACCTAGCACCTAAGACCAACTGGTCTGGGATCGCTGACCCAAATCCTGCTATAGAACCAGATAGAAAGCCATGTTTAACGATGTATCTTATTCTTACTAAACTTTTTGATTAAAAGATGCCAATGTGCACAAAATTAAAATATGCCAATGTGCACAAAAAATAAAAGATGCCAATGAGCACACATCTCTTGAAACTTTGGGAAAATAAACCTGTAAATTTGTGAAAATCCTGATTTTGGACAAATAGTGTGAGTAGAGCAAAGTATTCGTATATGTTTTTAGAATTGCATATGCTTGAAGCTAATCATATTTCACATGTTAAGCACACCAAATAGATTTAATAAAGGGATTGAAACTGAACATTTTTAACTTGATATGCAATGATGACTTGTATTTGAATCCGAACACATGCATTTGATTTCATTTGATTGAAAAATCTGTTAAAATTCATAAAGTTGGATTTCTTTTATAAAATTTTCAAATGATCAAATGTTAGTAGTTATCAAGTGTAGTTCAATGAATCTTATTTTCCTTGTATAAATGTTTTATTAAAGCACTATATTTGAAATGAATAGTTTTAATGAAATATATGCATACTTTTAGGGGGAGAAAACAAATTGCTCCAGAATTCTTATTTTGAGGGGGAGCAAGGTTATTCATTAAGGAGGAGAAGAAAAAGCATCGCTAAAGTTTTTCCAAGAAAATCAAGGGGGAGAAAAGCTAAAGATTTTGAAGATTGATATGAGTTTACTTTACAAAACTTTAGGGGGAGAAGAAAATAGAAAATGATTTGTACAGAAACAACAAAAGAGAAAAATGTTATTTTAAGGGGGGGAAGAGGAAAAGGAAACTGATCTGTTGTTTCTTATAAAGAAATCTTATGAAAGCTGATTGATTGATTCAAAAGGGAGAAGAAAGTCATAAAAAGACAGAAATTTGATTTGATCACATGAAGATGAGAATTGTCATTTCAAGGGGGAGCAAAGAAAAAGCAAATATGTAACAGAAATCAGTTTGGAAATAGTTGCTGCTGCTGATTAAAGACTGACCAGAAGTTGTTAACTCAGATTATTCAGAATTCTGAGCAGAAGTTGTCAAAGCATTCAGAAGAGATCCTTCTGAAGATTGTTCCTGCTCTAAAAAAATTTGATGATGAAAAGTACAAGTGTGTTTGACAAAAAGGGGGAGATTGTTAGATCTAGAGTTTTGTCAAAAACACAAGTGTTGGGATTTGGTCAGAAGACTCAGAAGTTCTGAGTAGGAGACTCAGAAATTCTGAGTGAGAAGTCTCGAAAAGATTCTAAGTGTTGGATTCTGACTAGAAGGTTCAGCGTTCTGAGTAGGAGACTCAGAACTTTTGACTATGAAGACAAATGTTCTGAAGCGCCTATTCATAAGTATGTTCAGAACTTATGACTTGGATATTCTGGTATATTCAGTTACTAATTAGGACACGTGTAATTGTTCTATTAGTCTGTTTCTCATATGTACTGTAGCTTTAGCTTTTTTTTACAGTATATATAGGAGTTAGCAATTGTAAGCTAACTAATCTTTCACATAACTTTCACGCATAACTTTGTGAGATCTTTAGAGAGACTTTGATAGACAAATCCATTGAGAGAGAAATTCATTGTAATATCTTGTAATTCACAGATTGTTAATAAATCATATGACCAGTTGCTGTGAATACGATCTTGAATGTTCATTTTATATTGAATCTTGATTATCAGTGACGATTATGGAACCTACACTACTCTTCTGCGAATCCACAGAGCCAGTCCATGCGATTTATAATCGAGTATGGAGCGTCAATTTCTCCTTCAAACTCTATCTTCCCAAAAAACGGGATTTTGGTTATCCTAATCCTTATTTTCAAATTTTGAAAATATTTTCCTTTGACCCCTCTCACTTCCAACCACCTTTCACCTTAACCCTCCAACATAACTAATATAAATATACATAATATATCTATATTTATTCATCACATTTTCTCTTAATTCCCAAAATGCTTAGCAACATAGAAAAAAATCAAACGTAATGCTAAAATAAATGCACTACATTAAAATGCCAAAACCCAAACTTTGGGGTGTTACAAATCCTCCCTCATAAAAATTCCGTCCTCGGAATTTCAATCACTAAATCACTATGTTGAAATATCCTCTAACCCAGTCATTCATAGAATAGCATCATATGACGTCAACTTAACTTGCAACCAATTTGCTATCTAATTTGATCACGCATCATTAATAATTTTATTCTTCTCAATGTTCCTGAACGACTTAATCTATCGCAAAAATTCTATCTAACTCTCTAGGTCCTTTATTCATATCTTGACGAAGAAAACGACATAAAAGAAACTTCAATTAACACCTAAATCAATTAAAGCATAGACGTGAACATTACTCACAAGGACATACCTGGTATCTCGCCATATGTTCCTCATTCCTCATATCCAGTCAAGGCATATGCCCTGCCTTTAGCTTGGGGTATATTTTTTCGTCCATTGCCACCTCCTTCTGTCAACCTCAAGTTATCGCTCGATCCTTTTTGCAACTTTGGACAAGTGGTCCTTATATGGCCTAACTTTCCGCATTCAAAGCATGATTGACTTTCACTGCAATTTCTAATTGTATGTCCTGGTTTTCCACATCGATCCACATCGATAACAAGTCACACTCCCAAACCTACACTCTCCTGGATGTCTCTTGTTACACTTGTTGCACGTTGGGACACTTATTTCATCCTCACTTTTCTTAAAACCAAACTTGAATTTTGCATCTTTTGGTTCCTTATCCGAGCCTTCCCATTTTCGTTTCAGGTTGCCTCTTTCCTCTTCCCGACGCTTCTTTTCTCTCTCTTTAACCCCAGCAACATCCACCGCTTCCTGAAATGTTCTCGGCCTCATGGTTTGAACAAACTCCCGTATGCTAGCACTCAAACCCCAAACGTACCTTTCAATTCTTCTCTCTTCAGTTGACACTTGATGTTCTGCAAACCTTGCCTTTTGGATAAAACTAGTCGTGTACTCTCTCACAGTCATCTTCCCTTGTTCTAGCCTTAGAAACTCTTCCTCCAATTGTTTCACTTCACTCTTTGGGCAAAACTTTTCTATAAAGATGCGTTTGAAATCCTCCCAAGACATATTGACAGCTGCACCTCGACCTCTTGAATCTTTTTCCATTTCCCACCAGAAGAGAGCTTCCGATTTCAGCATTCTTGTCGCATAGATAACCTTGTCTTCATTCGCACACCTGCTAGTTTCAAAGGTTACCTCCATCTCTTTGATCCACCTCATAGAGGCTATTAGGTCACTGTCCCCTTGGAATTCGGGAGGCTTGCAAGTCAAAAAGGTCTTATAGCTGCATCCCGTTCTTCCCACATTTCCGACATTCTCCCCGACTCTTTCGTTGTGGTTCTGATTCACTGCTCCCACTCCCTGAGCCTGAATCTGAGCTAACACCCCAGGCAAAGCAGCCTGGAGACTCCTTGCTATCTCCTCAGCTATTTCCGCCCTTGTGATAGGCTCCACATTTTGGCCTTGACCTTGACCTTGGCCTTGTCCCCTACCTCCTCCTTCCCCCACGGCCGAACTTGCTTGAGCTGACGGTGCAGGCACTTCAGCTCTTGTCCTTCTGACTCGGCCCCTACCACGACCTCGGTTAGCCATTGCGGTTAGTCGTCCCACGGGGTTCGGTTGAGCATTAGGGTTTGGCTCCACTTCTTCTGAGGCCATCACTTGAGTGCGTCTTGACATGTTGCTGCATTAGTAACATGATATACTTTATAACACAACTATTCATCCCAATCCCACTTATAATTCATAATAATATAATAGACTATATTAACCCAAATCATTTTCATATCATGCTAAGTTCATCAGGTATCAAGTACTCGTAGAAGAAAATCCAAAATCCTTATATGAAAGAAACTTTTATCTATACTCAACTATTATCCATAAATCGAATCAAATATATCTCACGCCTCTTAAGTACCCTATCTAACATTCACTCTATGTAATTCATGCTACCATTGCATTCCATCTCAAGTAACCATCATTCTTGCCACTAAATGTAAAACTTACGTCTCACTTCTACGAGCATCATACATCTTCCATTCTTGTTTTAGTGTAGGCTACTAGACACAAGATTCACTTAAACCTAGGCTTTCGTCTCAAACTTAATAATATATTATGTCATCCTTCAAGCTTACACTCAGTTTAAGTCTAGGCTAATAATAACCTAGTTCGCTTAAACTATTGCTCTGATACCAACTTGTCACACCCCAAAATCCAGGGACTGTGACGGCTTAACAATCAACATATACCTCAATCAAATAGTAACTTAAATTGAAAATCTAGCAGCGGAAGTCTTTACATCAATATCAAAAGTACTAAAATAAAAATAATCATCTAAATAAACTTAAAATTGAATGAACAAAGCTAAACATCGGCTAAATCTTCTCCTTTCCCTTCGAGCTATCAGCCTCATCGAACCCTGAGATACATGCTTGGGTCAGCTTTACGCTTAGTGAGTTCATGGTTTACATAAACAGAAACTTTCATATAAAACATTTCAGATATATAAAGCAAGCTTCGAGAAAACATCATCGTCAAAAATCATGCATGCTAATAAATCATCTTGACAAAATCATACATCATGTACTATATGGGTCAACATCGTCGATAACATCAAATCTCTAATTACAGAGGTATAACTCGTGATACATGTACTACATCTAATCCATCGACTCGGTACAGAGGTACTTCGCAACATGTACCGATCGAAACATCGTCAATAACGTCGAATCTCCAAGTACAGAGGTATAACTCGTGATACATGTACCGGATAACATCTATCGACAAGGTACAGAGGTACTTCGCAACATATACCGGTCAGAACATCATATGCGATTTCCCGCCATCTCTACCGACCCAAAAACATCATAAAAACTTTTCATGCATTTCAAATACTTCATTCATGCACTTTCATAAAGCGTCGTAAGCAAATAAATCATTTGTAAAACATCTTTCGTATAAGCATGTATCCTAACTTTAAAATCACATGAAACTCACCTTGGTGTGTAAGCGTTCTTGACTCGTCGACAATCCTACCTACACAGTTCATAACGACTACTAAGGGTTTTCTCATCGATCTATCGCTCTCTCTCTCTCTCTCTCTCTCTATATATATATATATATATATATATATATATATATATATATTTGAGTCTACCCGACTCTTCTTAACTCATACGACCACTCACTCATTTGGCCACCTTTGATTTTTCTCAACCTAGAGCTCCATTAAACTCTTCTTTTACACTTAGTTACGACAAAAGATAAACTTGCTAATCAATAAATTCCTATGAAACTTGATACTTTAATAACGAAACGAATAAACATTTTTCTTTTGTTTTTCAAGCTTAAAATATATATACATATATATATATTAAAAACTTTCAGATTAAAATAGGAGTAATTGAATAAATTTTATTTCGTGAACCCTTTACAATATATAGAAAATAATAACAAATGCTAAACTTATATTTTAAACCCAAAATATAAAGCAAATTTATTTTTCTTATGAGTCCAATAATACTTGGGATCCATCAGAATTGGCCCAACCAAAATATAGTTTGTTTTTATTAGTCTTTGGACCCAAACTGAAGCTGGCCCAAAATCTCTCATGGGTGGGTAGTCCAACCATCAGTCAGACCCGCCCCAAGACCCGGTTCACGACCCAGAACGAAATTGTGCAGTCCTTGGCACGGTTTTTAGCAAAATCGACTCAATTCTTGATTGTTTTTCGTCATTCTTTTTGCGTTAACTCCTTAGAAATAATTTACACTAACTGTAGAAACAAAACCATAATTTTTAATGAACTGAGGAGCTCTAATTTTGAGTTCAAAGGTTCGGGTTTTCACCCAATTATCACTAACAATGATTTCCGGCCAAATCGAGGGCCTTCCGGCCAAAATTAAGAGTTGGGGTTATATCTAAAGCATTCTATAATTAAAAACGAACACTAAGGTACCAAATTCTTAAACTTAAACACGTTACTCACCTCCAATTCGACTAAAAACTCCAAGAAACCCTAACCGCTTTGACGACGAAATTCTCCTTCGTTTCTTTCTTTTTCTCTCGGATTCCAGAGGCCTTTGGTGCTCTACTCTTCTGCGAATCCACAGAGCCAGTCCATGCGATTTATAATCGAGTATGGAGCGTCAATTTCTCCTTCAAACTCTATCTTCCCAAAAAAACGGGATTTTGGTTATCTTAATCCTTATTTTCAAATTTTGAAAATATTTTCCTTTGACCCCTCTCACTTCCAACCACCTTTCACCTTAACCCTCCAACATAACTAATATAAATATACATAATATATCTATATTTATTCATCACATTTTCTCTTAATTCCCAAAATGCTTAGCAACATAGAAAAAAATCAAACTTAATGCTAAAATAAATGCACTACATTAAAATGCCAAAACCCAAACTTTGGGGTGTTACATCGAGTGTCGTGAGGAACTCTCGACTTACCTTTTTAGGAGGGATGATGGAAGTTCTTTGGGTCTTCGTCGGGACCTTATCTTAATACAAGGTATAGCTCATGACATGCGTCTTACCTTCTCTGGTCGTGGTCGAGACCTGTGAAATTTTGCCCAAACAGTTTGCCCCCAAAATCTGAAAGTAGGATGGCAAATTCGAATTTTAAATTTTGCTCGTCGGGTGTTCAGGGTTTTGCGTTGAAAAATACCTTGGTTGTTTCGGAACCGAATTGGTTCAATTCTAACTGAACGAGAAGTTGAAGAGAAAACGAGGTCGTGACGTCATACTGGGGCACGATTGTGCTTACCAGCTGTTATTTTAGAAATGTCGACGGAGCCCAGAGGTGTTATTAGAAATGAAGAAGATCTCGACGACTTTAGAAGTCTAGCGAGGATTCCCGTGGGGATTACCGTAAGCAAGGTTGGCAATGTTCGACCGGAAATGTGCCCCGAGGGGTACGTTGTTATATACGAATACCTGTTTAAGATGGGCTTCCACTGGCCGTATTTGCCTCTGGCCAAGGCATTTCTGTGTGAGTTTGACCTGTCACCAGGGCAACTGATGCCCCAGTTTTGGCGAGTCATTCTAGTCACCGAGCGACTTACTTCGCACTGGGAGTGGCGTATAAAGTCATGAGCGATCAATATCATCGTTATAGTTTACTTTCAAGGCTTAAAGGTGATCGTACCTTAGTTTTGAACACTGCTGTCAATGATCGCAAATGGAGGACGAGGTATGTACTTGTGCGGGTGGCGATGCTGGATATGGACAGTGATTGGATTAGATCCGTAGATACTGCACAACTGGCGACGATGTCTCATACTGCGCAACTGGCGACGATGTCTCATATTGCGCAACCGGCAACGATGTCTCATACTGCGCAACTGGCGACGATGTCTCATACTGCGCAACCGGCGACGATGTCTTCTATATCCTCGTCGACCCTTTCGTCAGCCGCCAGGGCCAAGGGTGCAAAGACGGGAGAGGATGAGGAGGAAGTCATGATGATCAACTTTACGTTGTCGACGATCCTCCTGACTGACTATGTCCTTGACGGGACGAAGTTATTTCCGTATCTGGGGAAATATCAGCTCTTATCTTTCAAGGAGCATTTTCAAGGGATCTCTATCGAAGAGATGGGATCGCGAGGAGGAGGAGGAAGGTCTCCAGGGTGAGGCGTCAAGCAGGGACGCGGTCGACGCTCCCCCTTTGCCTTAGGAAATGTCTTTGTTATTTGTCGTTTCTTTTGCTGCTCGACTGTCAGTGGTCGAGTTATTTTGAATGTAAATGACAAACTATTCAGGGAATGAAATTTAAATTTCCGTCGTACTCGTGTTTTGTATATTCAGTAAGTAAATAACATGTCAATTATGAAATTTACTGAGTATAATATAATAGAAATCATGCGACTTAGGCATCTATTGCAACGCAATAGCTTAGAATGTAAGACATAGCGCTTGTAAATCGTGTAAACAAACATAGGAATGTGCGACCAAAGCATACATTCAGAGTAATAATTTTTTCTAAGTTTAAGAAACTTAGAAAAAAGTCGTGTAGACTTTGCGATCATATGACTAAGTTGTGCGACGAGCTTGAATCGTGTGTCCCTGCAGAAGAATGATCAAGTCGTAGATGTGATCGTCTATGTCGGGCGACCTTGCGAATTTAAAGTCACATAGTAGACTTAGTGATTATTGTCGTGCGTTTCTGCGATAAAATAATATTAGAGGTTGGTCGTTGACTAGCCAACAACCATCCGATGCTTAAGTCAGTAATCGTTCGTGATGAGAAATCGTATGAAGGAAGAGAGAAGAGATTAGGATACGTACCTTCTCAGATTTATTTCTTTTATTTGACGGGGTATTTGCCCCCTGTCATTTATTATCCTATTCCTTTCAGGAGGAAAATAGGTTTTAAATGACAAATCGACGCAGGGATCTTGGAAAATACCATCTATGTCTGCGTCGACTGTGTTTTTGTGCGACAAGGCAAGATAGTCGGCATACTCCTGTAGAGAAGGCATGAGTTTGTTTCTAAGGATAGAAAGACGAACCTGTCGTGCCGTATCTGCTAAGAGATTTACTTTCGCGGTTTCAGAGTGGATTTATAGCAGTTACGAGCGACTTCCGGCTCACTCTTGATTTCCTGGATGCCCCACGGCGTAGGGAACTTCAGGATCTGATGATACGTCGAGGGAACGGCTTTCATTTCGTGGATCCATGGTTGACCTTAGATGATGTTATAGGCTGACGCACAGTCGATGACGCTGAACTTGGTCTGCTTGTTGATTCCTCCGGCGTAGATTGGCAAGATGATATCTCCATATGTGCTCGTCGCTTCTCCATTGAAACCGACCAAAGTTGTCGAACGTCGGATGATTTCCGAGCGATCAATTCCCATGGCCTTGATGGTGTCAAGGAAGATGACGTTCGCTGAACTGCCCCCATCGACCAAGACTCGTCGAGTTAAACACTTACCAACCATGAGTTGAATGATCAACCCGTCGTGGTGTTTCTGGTACGAGTCGCCGAGGTCGTCTTGGTCGAATACGATTTTCACGGCTTCCAATTCCAAATCTCTTTTTGGCCTTGATGAACGCGGGATAGGCCGATCGTCAGGCGCTTGACTGACATGACGTTTGGCTGCGGAATACGTTAGACCGCATATGTCGGAACCACCAGTGATACAATTGAGGACTTTCGCATGCTCGGGGGTTGACGGTCGAACATCGTTAGTTGGGGTAACGACGTCGTCGGTGATGTCTTTGAGATTGCCCTTTGGGACGTGATACGCCAGCTCCTTTTTGAGAGCTATGCAATCATCTATCGCGTGACCATGGTCGACGTGAAAGTTGCACCACTTAGATTTATCTTTCTTAGCGTCGTCCTGACCGGACTTCGTTGGCCATCGAATAGTCGCCTGGGTGGTATTCAGAGCTTTGACCAAATCTTTAGTGGACCCTTTGAATCTGTAAGAGGATATCTTGGGGTATTGAGGAAATTTGGTCGCGGTCTTAGCCTCTGCTTTTGTCTTGAATCGGACGTTCGAGATCTGGCGGGCGGGCTCCATTTTGGAAATCGCTTTCGTCTTGAACTCTGGCTTCTTTACGCCTAACGACCTCTTGTCGTCGATATGCTTGCGACGAAAGGCAGCGTCGTCCTCTACTCTCATATACGCTAGGGTTCGAGCTCGGACGTCTTCGAAATTCTCCGGAGGATACTTAGTCAGGTCAGTGTATAAACCTGAACTTTTGTCCATACCACGCTTATAGGCTTCGATCGCGGTCTTGGTGTCACAATTGCGAATGCTGATCATCTCTGTATTGAATCGATTGAAATAACTACAGATAGACTCACTAGTCTTCTGCACGACGTAATACAAGTCACTGGTCTGCTTCTCCATCTTGCGACTGCTGGCGAATTGCTGGGAGAATTGATTGACCAATTCAGCGAACGACCCGATGGACTTGGGTTTGAGATTGATCAACCATTGGAGAGCAGGACCAGTGTGAGTTGCACTGAAGCTTTTGCACATACAGACTTCCTGATACATGTGTGGGATTGAGATCGTCCACATGAGCTGCTTATACTGCGTGACGTGCTCTGTCGGATCGGTCACTCCTGAGTACTTGGGCGTAAAGGTGGGGACATTTTACTTCTTCGGGACCTCGACAGTCGTGATCTAATCGATGAATGGTGATGCCTGAAATCCTGATCGGGGCTCGACGTCTACGGGCACGGCTGCCCCAGGTAGCTTGGCGAGCAAAGATAGGACGCACTCATTCTGATCTTCTAGCATTTTCAATCGTTGGGCGACGGGGTCATTGGGGTTGAGATTTGCCCCTGCTTGCGGATTGATTCCTGAGCTGGTGCCATTGACATGCGACGAACCATTGGCATCTCCGTTGAAAGGAACAAAATACGGTTGTGACCCGTTCTGAAATGGTTGCGACGCATTCTGAAATGGCTGCGATCCATTCTGCATGGGTGGTGGCCTTATATGCTGAGGAGGGACCATCCTGAACTGGGGATTTGTATTGAACGGTCCCGGCTGCTGGTTTTGCATGGTCGGACCTGGATGCTGATTCTGAGCGAACGGACCTGGTCCTAGACCTGGATTATGCGCGAATGGTCGAGGACCATTCTGACCGAACGATCCTTGGCCTGGATTCTGAACGAATGGCCTAGGACCACTCTGAGGTCCAAAGGGATTCCTTAACCGTGCGATCTCTTCAACTGCTCTACGGCTTTGCTCCGCCATGGCGTTGATTTGATTTCGGGCGACTTCAAGTTCCTGGTACATCTGAGCAATGACACGCTGCTGATCTCCAGGGGCTGTCATTTTCCTGCAACAGAGAACAAAGAAAACTCCAAGAAACCGATAGCAAGACGCACGTTTGTCGAAGATTTTCTCTAGATGAGGTCCCACTGATGGCGCCAAACTGTTAATTCCAAAAATCGCACCAAAGGGACAACTTAAGGTCGATCTGAACTTTAACAACTAAAGAAAGGAATCTTTCGACAAAGGCGTGCGACAAAGACAAAAATGTAAATGAGACAAAGGATTTTATGACGCAGGAAAAACCTCAACGAGGAAAAAACCTGCGGACGACAGTGGATGTCGTCGCTGCACTATGGTCGCCAATCAGGGGCGATGTCCTTGGTGTTCCGGGTGTCGATCGTACAGATATTACAATACAAATGAAGGAAAGACTTCGAAATGTAAAGTAAAAGTGTTTGGAATGTAAAAACAGTGTGCGCCGTGTGTGAAAACTATGTATAAACTGTTGGTCGAGAGCGAAAGTCTTGCGTCAAGAGTGATCTACTATGAATGATCTCTTTGCTTCGAATGAATATTCTTCGAGTGTTTGTGTTTGCTTCTGTTGTTCGATGCTCTTGTTCTATCTCTTTCTCTGTGTTATTCGGTGTTGATCAGGTGTCTTGAACTGATGATTGAGCTGGGATTTTATAGTCTTCGGATGACTTTAATTGAATCATTAAGATCTTTGATGATTGTTGTAACGGTCGTCGTCTTCAATGTGAGTTTAGATGCTCATAACTGATTTCGTCGCTTATAGCCGTTTGTCCATAAATGACTTTGACTCCTGCATTAAACACTTAAACAAATATAACAGTTGTATAACGCGTTAGTCGGTCGAGGTCGTACGGTTTTATGCGACGGTCGTGCGGAACGGGCGACGTCGAGGTCGAGTGTCGTGAGGAACTCTTGACTTACCTTTTTAGGAGGGACGATGGAGGTTCTTTGGGTCTTCGTCGGGACCTTATCTTAATACAAGGTATAGCTCATGACATGCGTCTTACCTTCTCTGGTCGTGGTCGAGACCTGTGAAATTTTGCCCAAACAAGTATTATGTCGACTCATACATGTCATGGACAAATGTAATGTCAACTGTAAAAATTCATTAAGTACAAAAATTTACAAGAAGTCGTGCGACTTGGGCATCCATTGTAATACAACGATTAGAACGTAAGTCATAAGACTTTTTGAATCGTATAAGCAAACATAAGTGCATGCGATCAAAGCATTCATTCAGAACATGAAATTTTTCTAAGTTAAAGAACTTAGCTTGTGGGGTCGCTAGACCTTACGATCGTGTGGTTTGATCATACGATGGACTTGAATCATGTGTTCCTGTAGTTATACAATCGAGTCGTCTAATAAAACTGATTGTTTATACCGTACGATTTTACTGAAGTCGTATGATAGACTTAGTAACTTATGTCATGCGATCCTGCGATAAAGCAATGTCAGAGGTTGGTCGTTGGCTAGACAACGACCCTCCGATGCTTAAGTCAGTAATCGTCGTGATGAATAAAAAATCGTATGAAGGAAGGAAAAGGATTTAGAAGAAATACCTTTTTAGATGCGTTGCATTCCAGTTGCGTGGGATATTTCGACCGTAGAGGGTTTGGAGCCGATAGGCACCTTTACCCACGACTTCTGAGATACGATAAGGTCCTTCCTACTTGGTGGAAAGTTTACCTGCATTAAGCTCTTGAGTGCTTTGGAACACTCGTCGGAGGACGTAATCGCCTTCTTGAAAGACTATTGCTTGTGATTATACGATTAATCTTGTGACTTCCCTTTATTGGCAATCATGAGATTAAAATATGCGAGTCGTACTTATTGGCAACTTTTACGTTTTGACATGCGTCTTATCATGACTGGTGATTATGAGATTCAATGTACAAGTCGTCTTTATTGACGACATATGTCATGACTAGCGATCGTGCGAGTCGCTTTTATTGGCGACCAACAATTTTAACCTGCGTTTGTCGTGACTGACGATCATAAGAAAATGTGAGTCATCTTTTACTGAGGACTATAGATTGCGACCTGCGTTTGCCATGACTGGCGATCGTAAGAAAAAACGTAAGTCGTCTTTTACTGACGACTATAAATTGAAACCTGCATTTGCCATGACTGGCGATCATAAGGTTTAAAATGTAAATCGTCTTTAATTGACGATTATAAATCGTAGGACCAGTGTTTTAAGTCGTAGAGACTTTGGTTTGTCACGATGTACATCGTAAAACCTATATTTATATGATCTTGCGAGCCTGCAATATAAAATCGGGGGTGGTCATTGATTTTGACCAATGATCTTTTGATGCTTGAATCAACGATCATATATTAGATCAAAATAATTAAACGAGGAGAATATACTTAGAGTATATATATAGAGTTGTTCTAAGTGGGATGTCACAGTTACCGTAACATGGAGTCGATAGGCGCCTTTTTCCGAGGTCTTTTGAAATCAAATGCGGTATTTTTTCAGTTTGTGAAGGGTGTTCCGAGCCCCCGAGTCCCTTGGATGATGAGATACATGCGATACTTTTGACGAAGCATTTTTTTATCAGGGCTTGAATCTGGCTTCGAGCCGCATTCAATTCCGATCGAAGTTGAATCAGGGGATCTGGATAATTTGCCATGTACCTGAAAAAACTTTACAAGACCGTCAGAGCGATATGTGTGTTGGCTTGAGATTTTCTCTAGATGGGGTCCCACGAATGGCGCCAAACTGTTAATGCCAAAAATCGCACAAAAGTATAACTTAAGGTCGATGTGGATATTTAACAACTAAAGAAACGTATCTCAAGCCAAATAACACAATTGCGAGGAAAAAGTAAAAGAGACAAGAGATTTGGTGACGCGGAAAACCCCAAAACGAGGGAAAAAACCGCGGTCGACTCTGTGAGAGTCGACAGTGCACTATAGTCGCCAATCAGGGGCAATAATCCTTGTGTTACAGGTGAATTGTGTACAATAAGTTACAAATAAATGTAAATATAAACTTAGTCGTGTGCAAACGACGTGGGTCGTGCGTAAATCGTGCGAAATAACTTATCGTCGTATGGTCTGAACTGTCGTCGTCCGGTGGTTCGAACTGTCTTCGTGCGATACTTGCGTGTTCAAATGCCTCGTTGTATTGAGAGAAAAATACAGAAGTGAGTAAAAGTAGCTCTGTCTGTTCTCCTTTTGCTCGAAGGTGGAGCAGCCTTTATATAGCTTCGGTCGGTACTAAATATGCTTTAATTGTTGGTCTTGTAACCGTTGTCGACATTAAATGCGCTTTGATGATTGTCTCTGTAACCGCTGTCGGGCTCTGAATGGCATTGATGATTCGTCCGTTACTGATCGTTGTGCCATAAATGCCTGTAGACCTGCATTAATGAACAAAAGAAACGGCCGTTGACCATAGATGGTTAGTGTAATCGTAAGACCGTCTTAAGTTTTGGGCTTCGGTCTTATGGAGCATACGACCGTCGCCGAAATACAAGACCATGTATATGAATGGAAATGTCTTGTAAGACCTTATCTTAGTATAGGAATGGTCTTATAAAAATGTCGTGAGACCACTAGGTCGTAAGACCAAGATGATGATGTCGTAGGACCAGAGCGATATAAAACAGACGACAGGGGACTGTCGACGTAAGACCAACGAGTCGTAACTGGCGACACATAACTGGCGACATAAGACTAGTGACATAAGGCTAGTGACATAAGACTAGCGATGAGCGACGTGCGACACATGATGTGCGACACGTGACGTGCGATCATTAGATGTAAGATACTGTCTTGAATGACTATTGACGCAAGATGTCTTTTAATAATCAACTATCGTATGTCGGGGATAAGGCAAAAATGGGTATTGTTTGGGCAAAAAATCACGTCGCTCGACCGCGACCAGAACAAGTAAGACGTATGATTAAGGACTATATCTTGTATTAAGATAAGGCCCCGACGAAGACCCAAAAAACCATCGTCGTCCCTCATAAAAGATAAGTCGAGAGTCCCTTACGACGCTCGACCATAGCGTCGCCCGATCCGCACGACTATTATATAAAGACGTGCGACCTCGACCAAAGCTAACGTTCACCATGACCG
The DNA here is from genome assembly GCA_033807775.1 of Saussurea involucrata. NCBI lineage: Eukaryota > Viridiplantae > Streptophyta > Magnoliopsida > Asterales > Asteraceae > Saussurea > Saussurea involucrata. The sequence continues at coordinate 155,071,963 of CM066322.1, read as the reverse complement.
TTTGTTAAGTGTTTAATGCAGGAGTAAAAGTCATTAAGGAGCAACGACTATAACCGACGCAATCATTAAACAGCCGGCGACCGTAACGGACGAAGATCATTACTCCGGCGACCGTTTCCAACCATTAAGGCCATTAAAGGAGCATTCATGGATGAATCTAACGACACGAAGACTATAAATATCAAGCTCAATCAACATTTCAACAAATCGAATATCCGGCGATTAACAACCGAAGCAATATTCAAGAACACCTGAAGTGAAGAACCATTATTCTAAATCTCGCTCTCGACGCACGACAACAACCCTCGACCAGCAGTTCACACTTTGTTTCGTATACGACAAACACCTATTTCTACATTCAAACACTTGTACTTTACATTTCGAAGCATTTTCTTCATTTGTATTGTAATTATTGTACGATCGACACCAGTATCCAAGGACATCGCCCCTGATTGGCGACCATAGTATAGCGACGACACCCACTGTCGTCCGCAGGTTTTTTCCTCGTTTGAGGTTTTTCCTGCGTCATCAAATCCCTTGTTTCTTTATTTTTATCCTCGTCGCACGTCTCGTCGAAAGATTCTTTCTTTAGTTGTTAAAGTCCACATCGACCTTAAGTTATCCCTTTGGTGCGATTTTTGAAATTAACAGTTTGGCGCCCACCGTGGGGCTACATCTAGAGAAAATCCTCGACGAACGTGCATTATACTAATAGTTTCTTGGAGTTTCTTCTATTTTCTGTTGCAGGAAAATGGCAGCCCCTGGAAATCCCCAACAAGCCGTCGCTCAGGCGTATCAGGAGCTCGAGGTTGCCAGGAATCAACTCAATGCAATGGCAGAGCAGAATCGCAGGGCAGCCAAAGAGATCGCGCGGTTAAGGAATCCTTTTGGACCCCAGAATGGTCCTAGACCATTCATCCAGAATCTAGGTCCGGGACCAGGCCCGTCCGCGCAGAATCAGCATCCAGGTCCATTCATGCAGAATCAGCAGCCGGGTCCGTTCATTCCGAATCCCCAGTCTGGGCAGATTCCCCCTCAGCACATCCGACCACCACCCTTGAACAATGGATCCCAACCATTGCAAGGTGGCGCCTGTTTGGGCAAAAAATCACGTCGCTCGACCACGACCAGAACAGGTAAGACGTATGATTAGGAACTATATCTTGTATTAAGATAAGGTCTCGACAAAGACCTAGAACACCATCGTCGTCCCTCATAAAAGATAAGTCGAGAGTCCCTTACGACGCTCGACCATAACATCGCCCGATCCGCACGACTATTATATAAAGACGTGCGACCTCGACCAAAGCTAACGTTCAACATGACCGTTTGTTAAGTGTTTAATGCAGGAGTAAAAGTCATTAAGGAGCAACGACTATAACCGACGCAATCATTAAACAGCCGACGACCGTAACGGACGAAGATCATTACTCCGGCGACCGTTTCCAACCGTTAAGGCCATTAAAGGAGCATTCATGGATGAAGCTAAGACACGAAGACTATAAATATCAAGCTCAATCAACATTTCAACACATCGAATATCCGGCGATTAACAACCGAAGCAATATTCAAGAACACCTGAAGTGAAGAACCATTATTCTAAATCTCGCTCTCGACACACGACAACACTCCTCGACCAGGAGTTCACACTTTGTTTCGTATACGACAAACGCCTATTTCTACATTCAAACACTTGTACTTTACATTTCGAAGCATTTTCTTCATTTGTATTGTAATTACTGTACGATCGACACCAGTATCCAAGGACATCGCCCCTGATTGGCGACCATAGTATAGCGACGACACCCACTGTCGTCCGCAGGTTTTTTCCTCGTTTGAGGTTTTTCCTGCGTCATCAAATCCCGTGTTTCTTTATTTTTATCCTCGTCGCACGTCTCGTCGAAAGATTCTTTCTTTAGTTGTTTAAGTCCACATCGACCTTAAGTTGTCCCTTTGGTGCGATTTTTGGCATTAACAGTTTGGCGCCATCCGTGGGACCCCATCTAGAGAAAATCCTCGACGAACGTGCATTCTACTAATAGTTTCTTGGAGTTTTTTTCTGTTTTCTGTCACAGGAAAATGGCGGATAACGGGAATCCAGAACAAGCCGTTATACCAGTACACGCAAGCTTAGAAAATGCACAAAACTCCCCAGCAGTTGTCGATGAGTATCATTTGGAGGAAATCGTTCTAGATCAAAGCAAACCCGATCAGAAGATTCCTGTGGGTTCATCCCTTGATCCCCACATTAAAGAAAAACTCATATCCTTTTTGCGGGAACATGCTGATTGCTTCGCCTGGTCACATGAAGATATGGTCGGTATTGACCCCAATGTCATTGCTCATAAGCTTAACGTCGATCCATCGTTCAAACCTATCAAGCAAAAACGTCGCAAGTTCGCTCCTGAAAGAAATAAAGTAATAAATGATGAGGTCGACAACCTCCTCAAGACAGGAAAGATTCGGGAGGTAAAATATCCTGATTGGCTCGCTAACGTCGTGGTCGTAGCCAAGAAGAATGGAAAATGGAGGGTCTGTATCGACTTCACCGATCTCAATAAAGCCTGTCCAAAGGATCCATTCCCGTTACCTCATATTGACGCCATGGTCGATGCAACCGCGGGGCATGAGTTATTAACGTTCATGGACGCCTATTCTGGATACAACCAAATTTTAATGCACGTTGACGACCAAGAGAAAACCGCTTTCATGACGGATCGAGGTATTTATTGTTACAAAGTTATGCCTTTCGGACTAAAAAATGCAGGTTCTACCTACCAACGGCTGGTAAACAAGATGTTTAAAGACCATCTTGGAGACACGATGGAGGTATATATCGACGACATGTTAGTGAATTCGAAGCAAGCGATTGATCACATTGATCACCTCAGGCAATCGTTCGACATCCTCCGGAAGTATAACATGAAGCTCAATCCGACGAAATGTTCCTTTGGCGTTAGTGCCGGGAAGTTCCTGGGTTATATGGTCACTCGTCGAGGCATTGAGGCTAACCCCGACCAAATCAAGGCCATCATTGAGATCAAATCTCCTCGAAATTTCAAAGAAGTCCAGAAACTCACCGGTCGAGTAGCAGCTCTAAACAGGTTTATCTCCCGATTTTCAGATAAATGTCATCTATTTTATAATGTCCTCAGGAAAAATAGGGGCTTCGACTGGACCAATGATCATGAACAAGCCTTGCAAAAACTCAAGGAATACATGGCGTCGCCTCCTCTGTTGTCAAAACCTCACGATCATGAGATCCTACAGTTGTATTTGGCTGTCAGCCCAAATGCAGCAAGTGATGTCCTGACACGAGAAGATGAAAAACAGCAATTGCCGATCTATTATAAAACCCGAGTTGACAGGTCGCTTAGCAAAATGGAGTATATATCTAAGCAGTTATGACATCGATTTTAAACCCAGGACCGCGATCAAATCGCAAGCCTTGGCAGATTTTATCGCCGATTTCAGCCCTGAGTTAGAAAAAGAAGCAGAACTCGAAGTGTCCGTTGTGGCGACTCGCGACGACGTACCTTGGATTCTACATGTCGATGGATCATCCAACATTAGATGATCTGGATTGGGCGTCGTCTTAAAGTCGCCACAGGGGGGGAAGATGGTATACTCGGTCCGATGCGACTTCAAAACCACCAATAACGAGGCTGAGTATGAATCCCTGATCATGGGAATGAATATGGCCCACGACTCGGGGGCAACCGCACTGCAGGTCAAGAGAGATTCCCTGCTGGTAGTAAATCAGATCAATGGAGAATTCGCAGCCAAGGATTCAAAAATGACAGCATATCTAAGCGTGGCAAAAGAAATTTCCAAAAAATTTAAATCTTTTTCTATTGAGCAAATTCCGCGAGACCAGAACACTCAGGCCGACGCATTGGCAAACCTTGGGTCCGCTTTAGTTGAACCAAAATTTGATGTTATTCCTATGATTCACCTGGCAACGCCATCCATTGGAAACACAGACGTCATCCAGATCGAAGACGAAGAAGATGATTGGTTACGCGACATTCAAAATTTCCTCGTGCACGACCAACTCCCCGAAGACAAAATGGAGGCTCGAAAAATCAGATTCAAAGCCTCTAAGTACGTCATGATCGAAAATAAGCTTTATCGGCGATCATCGACGGGCTTAAATTTAAGGTGCGTCATCAGCAAAAGTCAAGCACATAAAATCCTCCAAGAGATGCACGACGGCGAATGTGGTAATCATTCAGGAGGTCGTAGCTTGGCTAATCGTATCTCCCGACAAGGGTATTTTTGGCCGACACTGCGACAAGATGCTGTCAAGTACGTCCAGAATTGCGACCCCTGTCAACGACACTCAGGTATGTCTCATAAACCTTCGGAACCTTTGCACTCGACACTTATCCCATGGCCCTTCATGAGATGGGGAATGGATATTGTCGGCAAACTACCACCCGCTCCAGGACAAAAGGTATTCCTCCTCGTACTTACTGATTATTTTTCCAAGTGGGTCGAAGCGGCTGCTTTCTCCCAAATCAGGGATAAAGAAGTCATCTCTTTTATCCAAACTAACATCATATGCAGGTTTGGGATTCCATCCGAAATTGTCTGCGACAATGGATCCCAATTCATAAGCGACAGGACCCAACAGGTCTGTGAAGATAGGAACATCAAGCTGACGACCTCGACTCCCAGATATCCCCAAGCCAATGGACTTGCCGAGTCGAGTAATAAGACTATTGTAGCCTCGATCAAGAAACGATTAAAAGCTGCAAAAGGAAGATGGGTTGAAGAACTCCCTTCAGTCCTATGGGCAAATCGCACGACTCCCCTCACGTCCACAGGACAAACCCCCTTCTCTCTCGTCTACGGTTGTGAAGCCGTCCTACCAATCGAAGTTCATCTCCCGACTTCGAGGCACACTTCCATCGACCACAACATGGTTGATTTAAGTCATGACATCGACACCCTAGAAGAGCTCAGAGAATCCGCCTTGATCAGGATGGCGTCGTAGAAGCAGACGGTCGAGCGACATTTCAATAAGCACGTCAAAATTAAAGTCTTTCAAGAAGGCGATTACGTCCTCCGTCGAGTATTCCCAAACACCCAGGAGCTCAACGCATGTAAGCTTTCTACTAAGTGGGAAGGACCTTACCGCGTCTCCGAAGTCGTTGGTAAAGGAGCCTATCGACTTCAGACCCTCGACAATCAAGAAATCCCGCGAAGTTGGAACGCGACGCATCTGAAAAAATATTTCTTTTAGAGTCGCCCTCCTCCCATGCAAAGTTTTTTTTAACATGACAGTGAACGTCATGAGATCGACCGACCTCTAACGAACTTTGTCGCAGGTACGCACGACATGAGTACCCGAGTGTGTGACTTAATTGTTTTACCACAGGGGCATACATTCTGGAATTTCATCATACGATACAGTCACATGTAAGGTCTAAACGATCCCTCGATCTAAGTTTCTGGAACTTAGAAAAACTTTGTATGTTCTAACACATCGATGATATATATTTGTGTTTATTATTACGGTCCAAATACATGATTTATGTTTCAATCGTTATATTGCAATAAAAGCCTAAGTCGCACGATCCTCCGTTTATTTCATACTTAACGAATTTTATGATCAATATTACATTTATCCACGACATATGTAATTAAAAACACGAGTTCAGCAAAAGAAGGAACTTTATTGAACGATTACATATGAACGACCGATAGTCGGACAAGTAAATACAAAGTCAAAAGTCGTTGCATACCAACAACCCGACCACCAATGATCGAACATAAAAAGTCTAGCTCGTAAACCCAAAAATCTACCCTAGAACTAAAGAAGCACGTCGATGGCAAGCTCTGTTCAAAAATCTCGATCTTCGAAATCCTATCAATCCCGAAGAACTGATGCAAGGATCAAGCGAGTATATTAGGAGTTATCTTCCAACTCCTTACACCTCGACACTCTGAGAATGTGGCTCTTAAGATTAATGTTAAGGTTGGAGGAAGGAATATATTCTTCTCGACGATTGACCTCCACTCCAACATTTTCTCTGCCTTCACACACTTAATGAGTAGAAACAGGAACATCTGTCAAATACAGAAGGAACACGTTAGCAAAACATTCAGCTAAAAAACATCGATAACACAAGTTTTGAAAGAAAAACTTACAAGGAACGCTAGTTCGGCTAAACACAGCCCTATCTCTTCAATAAAGATCCTTTGAAAACACTCCTCGGAAACTAAGGGCTGATGTTTCCCCAGATACGGAAGTGACTTCATCCTGATGAGGACGTAGTCAAACGAGAGGGACGGCGACAGCGCAAAACTGATCACCATAAGTTCCTCCTCGTTCTCTCCCGTCTTTACACCCCCGCCCCTGTCGGCTGACGAAAGGGTTGACGTGGCAGAAGACATCATCGCCAGGTGCGCAGAATACACAGACATCGTGTTCATCGTAACCAACATCGTCAACGATTCGGGTATCGCAACCCTTGATAGATCTCCAACCACCCAAGATTTGAACAAAGTCGAGATTCTAGAGAAGGGCCTCATCAGAAACAGAAAACTTTTAAAGAAAATCTCTAAAGAAAACAACCCATTGTGATCTTTATTTATGCAGGAAATCGCAACAAGTCGAGTCCACTGATAATCAACACGCGCCCATGTCCTTTTGTATATCCGCCCAGATCTTCGACACCTGTCCTCGACAGCTGGTAAGCATCATCGCGCGTCAGTATGACGTCACAACTTTTCAACTTCTCGTTCAGTTAAAGGCGAACCAGTCTAGTTCCACGACAACCAGGTAAGTCCCTCAACCCAGGTCACAAGTCTAAGCGTTCGACAAGCAAAATTTAAAACTTAAATTTGACATTCAATTTTCAAATTTTGGGGGCAAACAGTTTGGGCAAAAAATCACGTCGCTCGACCACGACCAGAACAGGTAAGACGTATGATTAGGAACTATATCTTGTATTAAGATAAGGTCTCGACAAAGACCTAGAACACCATCGTCGTCCCTCATAAAAGATAAGTCGAGAGTCCCTTACGACGCTCGACCATAGCGTCGCCCGATCCGCACGACTATTATATAAAGACGTGCGACCTCGACCAAAGCTAACGTTCATCATGACCGTTTGTTAAGTGTTTAATGCAGGAGTAAAAGTCATTAAGGAGCAACGACTATAACCGACGCAATCATTAAACAGCCGGCGACCGTAACGGACGAAGATCATTACTCCGGCGACCGTTTCCAACCGTTAAGGGCATTAAAGGAGCATTCATGGATGAAGCTAAGGACACGAAGACTATAAATATCAAGCTCAATCAACATTTCAACACATCGAATATCCGGCGATTAACAACCGAAGCAATATTCAAGAACACCTGAAGTGAAGAACCATTATTCTAAATCTCGCTCTCGACGCACGACAACAACCCTCGACCAGCAGTTCACACTTTGTTTCGTATACGACAAACACCTATTTCTACATTCAAACACTTGTACTTTACATTTCGAAGCATTTTCTTCATTTGTATTGTAAATACTGTACGATCGACACCAGTATCCAAGGACATCGCCCCTGATTGGCGACCATAGTATAGTGACGACACCCACTGTCGTCCGCAGGTTTTTTCCTCGTTTGAGGTTTTTCCTGCGTCATCAAATCCCTTGTTTCTTTATTTTTATCCTCATCGCACGTCTCATCGAAAGATTCTTTCTTTAGTTGTTTAAGTCCACATCGACCTTAAGTTGTCCCTTTGGTGCGATTTTTGGCATTAACAGCGCCCAGCCGTTTCAGAATGGATCCCAGCCGTTTTCCCAGCCGTTCCAAAGTGGTCCGCAACCTTTCCAGCAAGGATCGTAACCTTTCCAGCAAGGATCGCAATCTTTCCAGTAGAGATCGCAGCCATTTCAGCATGGACCACAATCGTTTCAGAATGGACCGCAACAATTCCACTATGGGTCGCAGCCATATTTTGTTCCATTCAACGGGGACACCAATGGTTCGTCGCATGGTAATGGCACTACTCCAGGGACCAATCCCTCGTCAGGGGCAAATCCTGATTTTAACGATCCCGTCGTCCAGCGTTTGAAGTTGTTAGAAGACCAAAATGAGCGCGTCATGTCCTTGCTCGCCAAGTTGCCTGGGGCAGCCGTGCCTGTCGATGTAGAGCCTAGCTCGGGGTATCAGGCGTCGCCCTTTATCGACGAGATCGCCACCGTCGAGGTCCCAAAGAAGTATAACATTCTTGCCTTCACTCCCAAGTATTCGGGTGTGACCGATCCAACCGAGCATGTCGCGCAGTATATGCAGCTCATGTGGACGATCTCGATTCCACACATGTACCAGGAAGTATGCTTGTGCAAGAGTTTCGGGGCGACTCTCACTGGTCCAGCTCTCCAGTGGTTGATCAATCTCAAACCCAAATCTGTCGGGTCGTTCGCCGAATTGGTCAACCAATTCTCCCGGTAATTTGCCAGCAGTCGTAAGATGGAAAAGCAGACTAGTGATCTGTACTATGTCGTGCAGAAGACCAATGAGTCTATTAGAAGTTATTTCAATAGATTCAATGCCGAAATGATCAGTATCCGCAATTGTGACATCAAAACTGCGATCGAAGCTTATAAGCGTGGTCTAGACGATAGTTCAGGTCTATATATCGATCTGACCATGTATCCCCCAGAGACTTTCGAAGACGTCCGAGCTCAAACCTTAGCATATATGAGGGTCGAAGATGATGCCGCCTTTCGTCGCAAGCACACTGACGACAAGAAGTCGTTAGGCGTCAGAAAGTCAGAGTTCAAGACAAAGGTTGTTTCCAGAATAGAGCCAGCGCGCCAAATTTCAAATGTTCGTTTCAAGACGAAAGTAGAGGCCAGGACCGCGACTAAGTTCACTCAGTACCCCAAGATATCCTCTTACGGATTCAAAGGATCTACAAAGGACTTAGTCGGAGCTTTGAAGACCGCTCAAGCTACCATTCGATGGCCAAAGAATTCCGACCTGGACGATGCTAAGAAAGACAAATCAAAGTGCTGCGACTTCCATGCCGATCATGGTCATGCGACAGACGACTGTATCGCATTGAAGAAGGAACTAGCATATCATTTTCCGAAAGGAAATCTCAAAGATATCATCGACGATGTCGCTATTTCAGCTAATGGACATCGAACGACGACCCCCGAGCATGCGAAGGTCGTCAATTGCATCACCGGTGGTTCAGATGTGTGTGGTCTGACGTATTCAGCGGCCAAGCGTCATGCCAGCCAGGCGCCCGATGATCGGCCTATTCCTCGCTCGTCTAGACCCAAAGGAGATTTGGAGCTAGAAGCCATGAAGATTGTGTTCGACCACGTCGACCTTGGCGACTCGTATCAGAAGCATCACGATGGGTTGATCATTCAGATCACGGTCGGTAACTGTCTAACGCGTCGAGTCTTGATCGACGGGGGCAGCTCAACAAATGTTATTTTTCTCAACACCATCAAAGCCATGGGAATCGATCGCTCGGAAATCACCCGACGTTCGACGACTTTGGTCGGTTTCAATGGAGAAGCGACGAGCACCTTCGGAGAGATAATCTTGCCCGTCTACGCCGGAGGAGTCAACTAGCAGACCAAGTTCAGTGTCATCGATTGTGCGTCGGCCTATAACATCATCTTAGGACGATGTAAAACCAGTTTCTATTAGGTAATCATCAAATCATCCATTGATCTTGAACATAATAGAGATTTACATAAGATTGATGCACTTTCTCTCTCTAGAATGCTCTCACTTCTCTCTCTAGAATAATACAATTAAGATCTCTAATGAATTGCTTTCTTTTTACTTACTTAACATCTAAGCTAACTAATCCTATTTATACCTAGGATTACAAAGCATTAAATCTAATCTACTTTGACTTTTCATGACTTTGACTTTTACATTTGACTTTACAAGCTTTGACTAATTACAAGACTTTACAATAAATCTTGAATACAATAATGCTCTAACAATCTCCCCCTTTGGATTCAAGATTTAAAAAAATATAGCAGCAGTCTTCAGTACTTGATCTTCAATACTTTATCTTTGACCGCTTTAAACTTTGAGGCTTAGATAATCTTCAAATAGCTTTATCTCCACTAGTTCACGGCGAACTATATGCTTTGACACTCTTTAAGAACTCAACTTTGAAGAATCTTCAGACAAACATGAAAAGTCTTTGTTTTTCTCTTTGAAAAGTCAACCTTCTTCAATACAATCTTCAACAGATTGTCTTCAAGTCTTGAACATGAATTTCAGATCTTTATATAAAACCATCAATTCGGAACAAGAGGAATCAGAAACTATTAGAGTTTGGATCAGAAAGATGTGAAACCATCCACATTTTTGAACTTTTAGGTGTAAGCGCATTCCGAGAACCACTCAGAACTAAGATAACCAAATTCAGCAACATTTGGACTTCACGTGATCCTTCTCCCCCTGATCTTCATTCTTTGTTCACGAATCTTTGACTTGAAAGCTCTTTGACATGAAATATCTTTGACTGGAAAGCTCTTTGACATGAAATTGAATTAAACATTTCTCCCCCTTTTTCGATGAAAGTGAGCATCATTATCATCGAAAACCTTCTTCAATTTCAGTCGCGTCTCTTAGTATTACTAACAATCTCCTCCTTAGTGGATAACCTTGCTCCCCCTCAAAATAAGAATTCTGGAGCAATTTGTTTTCTCCCCCTGAAAGTATGCATATATTTCAATAACGCACAGTATTTGAAATTGTAGCACAAATTTAAAAAAAAAATTACACAAGGAAAATAAAATTCATTGAACTTCATTTTATAACTACTAACATTTGATCATTTGAAAGCTTTACAAAAGAAATCCAACTTAATGAAATTTAACAGATTTGCAATCAAATAAAATCAAATGCATGTGTTTGGATTCAAATACAAGTCATCATTGCATATCAAGTTAAAAATGTTCAGTTTCAACCCCTTTATTAAATCTATTTGGTGTGCTAGCATGCGAAATATGATTAGCTTCAAGCATATGCAATTCTAAAACATATAAGAATACTTTGCTCTACTCACACTATTTGTCCAAAATCAGGATTTTCACAAATTTACGGGTTTATCGCGACTTTGTATTTTCCTCAAGTTTCAAGAGATGTGTGCTCATTGGCATCTTTTAGTTTTGTGCACATTGGCATCTTTTAATTTTGTGCTCATTGGCATCTTTTGATTTGTGCACATTGGCATCTTTTTATTTTGTGCACATTGGCATCTTTTAATCAAAAAGTTTAGTAAGAATAAGATATACCGTTAAACATGACTTTCTATCTGGTTCTATAGCAGGATTTGGGTTAGCAAATCCCAGACCAGTTGGCCTTAGGTGCTAGGTGTCGAGCACCCCTTAGAACTTAATTTCCCAAACCAGAAAGGCCACATCGATATACCTTAAACCCATTTGTACCAGTAGAACATGGCTTTCTATCTGGTTCTATAGCAGGATTTGGGTCAGCCGATCCCAGACCAGATGGTCTTAGGGGCTAGGTGTCGAGCACCCCTTAGGACTTACTCTCCCAAACCAGAAAGGCGACAGGTACAAACTTTCAAACTAAATGATATTATTTATTGCATCTCAATCACTTAGTTCTAAAACATTGTGCTTCACCCATATTTTTGTTTCTATCCATCATTTTGACAAATAGGCGTTTTGAGCATTATATTCTATATAAGTCCGAATTTACATAACTTTGAGCATTCAGCATAATTTCATTCATGTTTTGCTGACCTTTCGATTTATGTCAGGAGTGAAAGATGAAACAAATGTAACTCATATAATACAAAATTGCTTGAAAAATCATCCTTGACACATATTTCATTTATTGAATGAAAATTGAAAAAAAATTCATCTCATTGAATTAAATTTGTAAAGATTCAAACATTCATAGCAGTAGAAATAAAACATAATGCAATGTTACCTTTCACCACTTGTTCCTTGAAACAAAAAGATGTAACAGTTAAGGATATCACCTGAGTAGTATGAGTTCTAAACTGATTTGTTTAGAAGCCATAGTCGTTGAAGCACGGGTTTTGAACTGATATGTTCAAAAGCCAAGTCTCTTTGCTCCCCCTTAATGGTACAAATACTCTTCAAGAAATTCACCGCTTCTCTTCTGTTTTCAATCATGTGTGTGGTATATATTTCCAAATCAGCATAACACATGATGATCCTGCAAAACAGATTAAGCAGATTTTGGTACCTAACGGGACTTGGGTCCTAGTGTGTTAGGTGTAGATTTCTTAAAAGGAATACTGTAAGTACCGTACCAATAAGAAGTATGATTTTTATGCACAAAATCATTTGAACCACAGTAGGAACAACAAATTTTCTTATGTGCCAACCTAATTAGATGATTTACAGAATGAATAGGATTAGGTTGAACAAAAGATTTACCTTTCGGCGCATTGTTCTTTTTGGCATTTGTTGTGGAGACAAATGATTTTGGCACATCTTTCTTTGGAACTGTTGTGCCTTTGACTCTCCATTCCATCTTCACCTTCTTGAAGACTGGAACTTTCTCAGGATTGGAAGTATTAACTTTAGGCACATTTATTTTATTATCTGATTTATCAAACGTAGAATTATAGAAGAGATTTGTTGAACGAATCGGATCTTTTGAGAAATCAGTTGATCTATTAAATTGTTTAGAAGGAATGTTTTTAAAAATTGAACTTGAAGCAGTTTTAAAAGAGCATTCAGAATCATTTGAAATAACAAATGGAGTCTGAAAGATAGTATCATGACTGGCCTGCTTTGAGACATCAAATTTAAAAATGACGTCTTCAAGTTCTTTGACTTTGTTTATCAAAACATTTTTCTCTTTAGAAATTAGATCAAATTTCTTTTGGAGATCAGATTTGATCAATTGATCCTTCATAATATCAGCTGATAAACCAGATAATCTTTTGGTAAGATTAAGAATCGCATTTTCAAAATATTCGCGTTCCGATTCAAAATCTTTTTCCAAAAAATTTCTTTTATCAGTAATCTCTTTGAAAATTTCCATATTTTTCTTTTTAAGGGTTTTACTTTCCTTTTCAAAGAGATTTTTCTTTTCCGCAAAATCTTTTCTTTCTTTTTCCAAAAGATTTTCTAAATAAGAGATTTTCACGGAAAGTTCAGAACTTTTAATCTCAAAAGATTTTCGTTCAGTTTCAGAAACAGCTCTTTCTTTTTCGAGCTTCTCTTTTTCTAAAAATAAAACTTTCTCAAAATCAGAAACTTGTTTTGAAAGTTTTATACATTTCAGCTCAGTTTCTTTCTTTTCTTCAAGAGAAAAATTAGACAGTTTTCTTTTTAGATCAACATTTTCACTGTCCAACCTTTTTCCTGTATCTAGAACTTCTTTTACTTGAGCTTTTAAACGCAAGTTCAACTTCTCTCTCTTTTCTTCCCTACTCTTCATATCAGTGTTTTCTCTTTGAAGAGTTGTTACTTTCTCTTGAAGTTTCCCGATTTGATCGTGCAGACTTGAATTGTATTTCTTTGTTTCAAGACCTGCAATATAAACTTCAAGATCAGTAATTCTTTTAGTAAGTTCAGCATTTTGTTTTTCAAAATAGATTTCTCATTTGAAGAAGAAATGTCTAAAGCTTGTCTCTTCAGATCAACATTTTCTTCCTCTTTATTTAAAACAGGAGCTGAAGAAATTGAAGCATTATTTTTAACATGCGTTTGTGAAATAAGAGTTTGCTTCAAAGGTTCATTGCTAGATTTCACGAAAGTTTTAGTTAACGGAGGCATCTCCTTTACAAGAGTTTGCTTCAAAGGTTCATTGCTTGATTTCACAAAAGTTTTAGTTAACGGAGGCATCTCCTTTACAAGAGTTTGCTTCAAAGGTTCATTGCTTGATTTCACAAAAGTTTTAGTTAACGGAGGCATCTCCTTTACAAGAGTTTGCTTCAAAGGTTCATTGCTTGATTTCACAAAAGTTTTAGTTAACGGAGGCATCTCCTTTACAAGAGTTTGCTTCAAAGGTTCATTGCTTGATTTCACAAAAGTTTTAGTTAACGGAGGCATCTCCTTTACAAGAGTTTGCTTCAAAGGTTCATTGCTAGCTTTCACAGAAATTTGTGGAGTTGGAGGTCTTTCAGTTATAAGAACTTGTTGCAATCTTAAAACCCCATCTTCTTTATAAGTAGACATCTTGAAGAAAACCTGAAAAGAAACACAAAAAAAAAAATTAGATGAAAAATACAAAAAATACAAAAAATACTACCTAATAGAGTGATCGTCAAAAGAAACTTCGATTAGAAGTTAGAATTATGTGCACACTCTTAAAAAATCAGAAAAACACAATTAAAGTCAGAAAATATTTCAAAAATAAAATTTGAAAAACAAATTGTAAATTTGTCTTCCAAAAATTAATTCTGAAAAAATTGCGCGGAAATATTGGACTTTAATTGATAAACCTGCAAAATAAGAAAAATATGTCAGTTACGTATAAAAGCAGGTAAAATGACAAAAATTCGACACTAAAATGACTCAAAATAACAAAAATACAAAATATAAAACTAAAATTGAAAAATACTAAGACTTAACAAAAACAAGGACTAAAAAACTGAAAAATAATACTCAAGGGACTAAAAATGTGAAAATTCTAAAACTTAACTACAGGGACTAAAATTGACAGAATCTGAAAATTTAATCACATGGACTAAAACTGACAGAACCTGAAAATTAAAAATTCAGGGACCAAGAGTGACAAACACTGGAACTTTAAGTCTAGGGACCAAAAGTGTAAAACTCTAAAACCCCTAACTAAACTTAACTGACTCTTAACGGAAGGACTAAAAATTAAAGACACTTAACGGAAAACTTAACAAAATCGTTAACAAAATGACATTAACAGACCTAACAACGAATAAACGAAAAAGGACTCGAAATGTAACAAAACTAACCAACTAACGGAACAATACTAACTGACTCTAACGGATGTAACGGAAAAAGGACCGAATTTGTCAGAAAACTAACGGAGTACTAACGACCTCCGTTAGTACTGTTCATCATCCTCACCAACTTCACGATCTGTTGATTTCGATTTCGTTTTTCTTCCTCAATTCTCAACCAAATTGAATGATTCTTGTTGCGTTGAGTTCCTTAATCGAATTAAAATCAAATGCAACTAATATATTACAACCATGCAACAAAAATCGAGCTTCCGGCGAGTCTCCGGCGGTCCCGTTTTTCCGTCGAAGCTCCGGCGAATATGAAACTTGTTTATTTCTCAACCAGACTCAATGAAATTTGTTTCTTTGAGATCCTTGAACGAAACCTGATCAAAATAATCAAAATTTATCGATTATTCACGCATAAAAAATGATGAAATTGAAGCATAAAGGTTTCCTTCGGCGAGAACCGTTTTTCCGGCGAGTCCGAATTTTGAAGGATTCGTACCTAGCAGAGTCCGAAACCAGATGGTTACTTACCCAGTGAAGTCAGAAACCTGATGGTTTCGTATCAAGGAGGGTCCGAAACCTGATGTTCTTGAGTGGTGCGAAACCCTGGTTTCGTATGTAGTCCGAAACCTGATATTCTTGAGTGGTGCGAAACCCTGATTTCGTATGTAGTCCGAAACCCTGGTTTCGTATGTAGTATGGTCCGAAATCTGTGATGGTTTCGTATGCAGAATGGTCCGAAACCCTTTAAACACACATACATGTAGCTCAATCACACACACATACAACACAAATGATACGAAACGATGGATTCGTATCTAATGCGATCCGAATTCTTCTATAAGCATGCATGCACACATGTGAAGCAAACACACACACATCTGAATTCTTTCCATGCCTGATCCGAAACCATATGCAAGCACACACACATGTTGCTCTTTTCTTTATTTCTTTCAATTCTCCACTGTGTGAAACCTGCACACACAAATTCTCACAAACAATATTAATTTTAACAGCTAAAGATCAAAACATATCACAAACACATTTTAAAACATCTCAATTAAAATTTTTGGATCAAAATTCAAGATCTAAACTTTTCACTCAAGAACACTTTGAAGATTCTCAAGAACACCTCAAGAACACATTCAATCAAAATTTTCAAAAGTGATTTTTATGGATTAAAACTTGAAATTTATGATTGAAACATGACTAAAAACACATTTTGGACATGATTTTGCACAGAAATGGATCAAATTACCAACAAATTGCAAAATCAAACTCCAAAAATTTTCACAGCCTACTTTTCTTCAAGAACACAAATTTTTTTAAAATCTTCAAATTGATCAATTCTTGATATGTTTTTGCGAAATTGATGATGCAAAACAGATTTAGAATGTTGGAGAAATACTTTGCAATCAAAATCAAACACAAAAACAATCTAAAAATCCATAACCCATTTGTGTTCTTGAAATCTTCAAAAATGGAGATTTTCTTCAAAAATCTTCAAATCTTCATCAAATTTGGACGAATTTTGCACATAATTCGATCTCCCAAATCTCTGATACCAATTGTAAAACCAGTTTCTATTAGGTAATCATCAAATCATCCATTGATCTTGAACATAATAGAGATTTACATAAGATTGATGCACTTTCTCTCTCTAGAATGCTCTCACTTCTCTCTCTAGAATATTACAATTAAGATCTCTAATGAATTGCTTTCTTTTTACTTACTTAACATCTAAGATAACTAATCCTATTTATACCTAGGATTACAAAGCATTAAATCTAATCTACTTTGACTTTTCATGACTTTGACTTTTACATTTGACTTTACAAGCTTTGACTAATTATAAGACTTTACAATAAATCTTGAATACAATAATGCTCTAACAGACGACCATGGATCCATGATATGAAAGCCGTTCCCTCGACGTATCATCAAATGTTTAAATTCCCTACGCCATGGGGAATCCAGGAGATTAAGAGTGAGCCAAAAGTCGCTCGTGAGTGCTACAAGTCTACCTTGAAGCCGCGAAAATAAACCAAAGTCACAAGATCAGGATCTCGACAGGTTCGTTCCTCTATCCCTAAATTAATATCTCTTTCACAGAGATAAGTCTACTATGGTGCCCGGTCGCACGACAACATAGTCAACGCAGGACAATATTTCTCCGTGTCATTCTGTCATTTAAAACCTATCTTTTCCTCCCAAAAAAAATAAGGTAATAAATGACAGGGGGCAAATAGAGAGAGTGTGAAATGGTACGTTCTCTAACTCTTTTTCATACGATTTTTTCTCACAAAACGTTTACTGACTTAAGCATCGGAGGGTCGTTGGTTAGCCAACGACCAACCTCCGACATCATTTCATCGCAAGATCGCACGACAATAATCACTAAGTCTACTATATGACTTTAAATTCGCAGGGTCGCACGACATACATGATCAGGTCTGTGACTTGATCATCCCTCCATAGGGGCATACGATACAAACTTATTATACGATCTAATCGTACGATCGCAAAGTCTAAACGATTTTACCCCTAAGTCTCTTAACTTAGAAAATGCTTTAATCGCGTGTTCACATATTTGTTTTACTCATCGTATTACAATGTATGCCTCAGTCGCATGATTTCCTATGTGTCCTATGTTCAAATTCATAAATTAAAAATGTTTTGGATAAAGCATAAAGTTCAAACAAAAGTTGCGTTCATTATATAAACCATCGAGTACATAATCGACCACTAACGGTCGAGCAGCACAAACAAACAAATACATTTTTTCTAAGGTTGTGGAGGAGCATCGATCACAACCTTGTCCGCTACCTCATCCTGAAAACCCTCGCTACCCACCTCCTCTTCGACCTCCTTCTCGTCATCCAAGTCGAGATCTCTCTCGGTCCCGACTCTCTCATAAAAGAGACGCAACTCATCTGACGCTGAAGCCAAAGGATCCTTGCCCTGCAGGTGACGTCGCATAACTGCCGCACGCGCAGTAAGTCGAGCATAAGAAAAGAAAGACTTATTTTCTTCCTTCAACTCATCAGACTCCTTCTTCAAATTTATCACCTTAGCCTTGATTCCCTCGACTTCCTTCCTCTTCGCGGTTATGGATTCCTTCATCCCCTCCAGCTCCTCTCTCTGGTCGCGCATCAAAGTCAGGGACTCCTTCAAACACGAGTTTATCTCGTCTCTTGTATGACTGAGGGCATCCAATTCGTCCAGAGGATGGTAAAGGCGCACCGACATCGCTTTTTCATGCTCCAAAGCGGCTTTCTCTTTAGCTAACGCTGCATCTTCATATTTGGTAATAGAAGCCGTTGAAACCTCTATATTCGTCGTTTCGGCCTGCAATGCCAGGGAAGCTTGGAACGCCTGAAGAATCATAACATGAGCGACATTAGTAAACAACGACAACGACAACGACAACGACAAACGACAAGTATTGAGAGAAAGACTTACCAAGAATAAGAGTCCAGCTACATGGAACTCTTTCTTCTCGAAAGAGAACCCGTCAAAACGCTCCCTGAAAGACGGAAGCAAATATTTTTCCAAATGGGGGAAAAACTTCGTCTCGTCCAAGACATTGTCGTCCAGAAAACCCGACGGCAACGTAAAGTTGACCGTCGTTTCCCCCACAGGTCCCTTCTGCGCGCCTTTGCCCCTGTCGGCAGATGAAGGGCCGGATAGGACGACGGGAGACATCGTCGCCAGTTGCGCAGTATCCACAGATTTTGCGCCGGTCGTGTCAAACGCAACCGACACCTTCGCCTTCTTGGACAAGGCAACCCTCGATGGGTTACCCGTCTTCAAAGACGGTTCCCTCAGAATGGACACCTTTGTCCTCTTTAAGAGGCTCGACTCGGCTATCGGGGCCTCTTTTCTCTTCAGGACTCCCGACCCAGTTGTCGAAACGTCCTGCTCCCTCGCCTCGCAAGCTACTTCGACTTGGGCCATCTTCCTAGCAACAGAAGATGTCGCATGCGCTTGAGATTCACCTGTACGGTAAAAGAAAGAAATTAGACGATTCAGAACAGAGAAAGACCAGGTCAAGCGAAAAGAAGACAAAAAAATACTTACCAATTATCTCTACCTCTGGTTCTTCACTCTTCTCTTCCTCCTCAGTCTTCTCAGAATCCTCCTCTTCTTCTTTCTCCCCTCGACCCATCCTCACTCTGTCGCTCAAGAAAACGGTGTCATCATCCTCGTCTATCAAATGACGCGTGACGTATGACCGGTCTTCAGTACTAAATTCCAAGAACTTTTCGATCTTAGCCCGAGAAGCATCATCCGGCTCTACCTTATCGAAATCAATATCTACGCATAAAAAAGAAGATCAGTCGAAAAAACAATCGAGCAACAGAATAACATGAAAACGTACAATCAAAGGCTAACCCATCATATTCCAACCCTCCCTAATCCAGTCACTATCAGTGTCCAGCGTCGACACCCGTACGAATACGTACCTCTTCTTCCATCCACGGTCGTTGACCGCAGTATTTAAAACCAGGGTACGATCACCCTTGAACCTTGAAAACAAACTATAGCGACGGTATCGATCATTCTTGACCTTATACGCCGTCAGAAGGTCCTTCACATTCATCGGTGGATTCCAGTTGGAGGTAAGTCGTTCGATGATCAAGATAACTCGCCAGAACTGGGGCATCAATTGCCCCGGCGAAAGATCAAATTTACACATGAACTCTTTGACTAAAGGCGAATATGGCCAGTGAAAGCCTATTTTGAACGGATATTCGTATATAACAACGTACCCCTCGGGGCACATTTCCGGTCGAACCTTGCCAACCTTGCTTACGGTAATCCCCATGGGAATCCTCGCTAGACTTCTAAAGTCGTCGAGATCTTCTTCGTTTATAATGGTGCTTCTAGGCTCTGTCGACATTGCCAGCCCCGTTAAATTGATTTGCACTTCTGAAAGGCCCCAGGTATCCCAGTTTTTTCTAGGCTTTCTAGCGATAGACTTGCGCCGCATACGCAAGCTGGAGAGTCGTATCTTATATGATCTCAGAAAAACTTAAATTAGGTCAAAGATTCTTGCAAGTTTTAATCGAACAAAAATCGCCAAGAAAAGATCCATCATAATCTTTATTTATGCAGTCGATCATGTTAGGTCGAGCCCTTTGATGATCACCGCGTGCTCTCGTCCCTTCGTATGACCGCAGGGATCGTCGACACCTGTCATCGACAGCTGGTAAGCACGTCATAACTTTTCAACTTCTCGTTCAGTTAAAGGCGAACCGGTCTAGTTCCACAACAACCAGGTAAGTCCCTCAACCCAGGTCACAAGTCTAAGCGTTCGACAAGCAAAATTTAAAACTTAAATTTGACATTCAATTTTCAAATTTTGGGGGCAAACTGTTTGGGCAAAAAACCATGTCGCTCGACCGTGACCAGAACAAGTAAGACGTATGATTAAGGACTATATCTTGTATTAAGATAAGGCCCCGACGAAGACCCAAAAAACCATCGTCGTCCCTCATAAAAGATAAGTCGAGAGTCCCTTACGACGCTCAACCATAGCGTCGCCCGATCCGCACGACTATTATATAAAGACGTGCGACCTCGACCAAAGCTAACGTTCACCATGACCGTTAGCTAAGTGTTTAATGCAGGAGTAAAAGTCATTAAGGAGCAACGACTATAACCGATGCAATCATTAAACAGCCGGCGACCGTAACGGGCGAAGATCATTACTCCGGCGACCGTTTCCAACTGTTAAGGCCATTAAAGGAGCATTCATGGATGAAGCTAAGGACCCGAAGACTATAAATATCAAGCTCAATCAACATTTCAACACATCAAATATTCTGCGATTAACAACCGAAGAAATATTCAAGAACACCTGAAGTGAAGAACCATTATTCTAAATCTCGCTCTCGACGCACGACAACAGCCCTCGACCAGCAGTTCACACTTTGTTTCGTATACGACAAACACCTATTTCTACATTCAAACACTTGTACTTTACATTTCGAAGCATTTTCTTCATTTGTATTGTAATTACTGTACGATCGACACCAGTATCCAAGGACATCGCCCCTGATTAGCGACCATAGTATAGCGACGACACCCACTGTCGTCCGCAGGTTTTTTCCTCGTTTGAGGTTTTTCCTGCGTCATCAAATCCCTTGTTTCTTTATTTTTATCCTCGTCGCACGTCTCGTCGAAAGATTCTTTCTTTAGTTGTTTAAGTCCACATCGACCTTAAGTTGTCCCTTTGGTGCGATTTTTGGCATTAACAGGTATTACCTTCATCGATCGGGGGTATGACTTTTATAGATATTAGGGTAATCAAGGTCCACGGGTCATGTCGAGGGAATTTCCTAGGTCGGTCGAGGGTGTGATTTTTTACCCAAACATCGCTCTAACGATCTTGTAAAGTTTTTTCCAGGTATATGGAAAATTATCAAGATCCCTTGATTCAACTTCAATCGAAATTGAATGCGGCTCGAAGCCAGACTCAAGCCCCGATAAAAAAATGCTCCGTCAAAGTATCGCATGTATCACATCATCCAAAGGACTCGGGGGCTCGGAACACCCTTCACAAACTGGAAAAATACCACATTCGATGTCAAAAGTCCTCGGAAAAAGGCGCTTATCGACTCCATGTTACGGTAACTGTGACGTCCCACTTAGAATAACTCTCTCTATATATATACTCTAAGTATATTCTCCTCGTTAATTATTTTGATCTAATATATGATCGTTGATTCAAGCATCAAAAGATCATTGGTCAAAACCGACGACCACCCCCGATTTTACATTGCAGGCTCGCAAGATCATATAAATACAGGTCTTACGATTTACATCGTAAGAAACCAAAGTCTCTACGACTTATAAAAGCGCAGGTTGCAAATTATAGTCGTCAATAAAAGACGACTCGCATTTTTTCTCATGATCTCCAGTGATGGCAAACGCAAGTTGCGATTTATAGTCGTCGATAAAGGACGACTCGCATTTTTTCTTATGATCGCCTGTGATGGCAAGCACTGGTTGCAAATTATAGTCGTCAATAAAAGACGACTCACATTTTTTCTCATGATCGCCAGTGATGGCAAACGCAGGTTGCGATTTATAGTCGTCAATAAAAGACGACCCACATTTTTTGTGATCGCCCGTCACGCCAAACACAGGTAAAAATTCTCGGTCGCCAATAAAAGCGACTCGCATATTGAAATCTCATCGCTAGTCATGGCATATGTCTTCAATAAAGACGACTTGTACAATCACCAGTCATGGTAAGACGCATGTCAAAATGCAAAAGTCGCCACTAAATACGACTCACATGCTTAAATCTCAGAATCGCCAAGAAAGGCAAATCGCGAGATTAATCATACAAACACGGGTAAGGTAAAATTTTTACCGGCTTATAAAGATACTAGACACAACGTAACTTTGGTCTCTAACGACCGTGTCGGCTTGGAACGCCAGATCATAGGTCTCTAACGACCGTATCGGCTGTAAACGCCAGATAATTGGTCTCTAACGACCGTATCGGCTGTAAACGCCAGATCTTAGGTCTCTAGCGACCGTATCGGCTGTAAGCGCCAGATCATAGGTCTCTAACGACCGTATTGGCTGTAAACGCCAGATCATTGGTCTCTAACGACCGTATCGGCTGTAAACGCCAGATCTTAGGTCTCTAGCGACCGTATCGGCTGTAAGCGCCAGATCATTGGTCTCTAACGACCGTATCGGCTGTAAACGCCAGATCTTAGGTCTCTAGCGACCGTATCGGCTGTAAGCGCCAGATCTTAGGTCTCTAGCGACCGTATCGGCTGTAAGTGCCAGATCTTAGGTATCTAACGACCGTATCGGCTGTAAGCGCCAGATCATAGGTCTATAACGACCATATCGGCTCTAAACTCCAGATCAAAAGTCTATAACGGCAGTATCGGCTCAGAAAGCCATATCATAGGTCTATAACGACCATATCGGCTCTAAACGCCAGATCAAAAGTCTATAACGACCGTATCGGCTCGGAACGCCAGAACATAAGTCTTTAACGACTGTATCACAAGATCCTTAAATTTTATCTTGGTTCGATCATCTTATGATCGCCGCCAAGCTTTATTTCGGACCAATCATCTTACGATTGACTCCCGACCCATACGTCTCATTTTGATAAACATCGTCTTACGATCAACGTCGGTTCCTTACGTTTTAAGATCGTCTTACGACCGTCAGACGAACACCACAAGTATCTTGCGCATTAAAAGTCATCATTTGATCGTCGCAACTTACTTAAACACCATCGACTGGACTCACGATTTTAACTAACCAAGTCGATTTTCTTAGCAAAAGTGACACGTCTCCGTATAAACACATTTTACTTTGGTACGAGATCTGAAATTCAAATGGCTTTGAAATTCAAATCTCGGGGGGCTAACTGTTTGGGTAAAAAATCACACCATCGACCGACCTGGGGAATTCCTTCGACATGACCCATGGACTTCGATTACCCTAATGCCTACAAAAGTTATACCCCCGGTCGATGAAGGTAATACCCATTATTGCCTTATCCCCGACATACGATAGTTGATTATTAAAAGACATCTTGCGTCAATAGTCATTCAAGACAGTATCTTACATCTAATGATCGCACATCACGTGTCGCACATCATGTGTCGCACGTCGCACATCGCTAGTCTTACGTCACTAGCCGCATGTCACTAGTCTTATGTCGCCAGTTACGTGTCGCCAGTTATGACTCGTTGGTCTTGCGTCGACAGTCTCCTGTCGTCGGTCTTATATCGACCTAATCCTTCGACATCATCCTGGTCTTACGACCCGGTGGTCTTACGACCTAGTGGACTTACGACCTGGTCTTGCAACATTTTCATCCTAGTCTTACGACATTTTTACAAGACCATTCTTATATTAAGATAAGGTCTTACAAGACATTTACAGTCATATACATGGTCTTGTATTTCGACAATGATCGTATGCTCCATAAGACCGACGTCCTGAACTTAAGATGGTCTTACGATTACACTAACCATCAATGGTCAACAGCCGTTTCTTTTGTTCATTAATGCAGGTCTACAAGCCATTATGGTACAACGGACAATAACGGTCGAGCTCTTAATGACATTAAAGACTCGACAGCGGTTACAAAGACAATCATCAAAGCACATTTAATGTCGGCAGCGGTTACTAGACCAACCATTAAAGCTCATGAATGATCGGCGGAACCTATATAAAGGCACGCTCCAACCTCGAGCAAGGGGGGACAAATTTCATCAAGCTATACAACGACATTTCACATCTACTTCTATATTTTCTCTCTCGCATTCGAGCACACGTCGCTAACGCAAGTACCACACGACAACAGTTCAAACCGCATGACAACAGTTCAAGTCGCACGACAGCAGTTTATTTCGCACGTTTAAACACACGACGCACACTTTAAACACACGACTAGGTGTATTTTTACTTCATTTGTAACTTATTGTACACAAATCACCTGTAACACAAGGATTATCGCCCCTGATTGGCGACCATAGTGCACTGTCGACTCTCACAGAGTCGACCGCGGTTTTTTCCCTCGTTCTGGGGTTTTCCGCGTCACCAAATATCTCGTCTTATTTACTTTTTCCTTGCAATTTTGTTATTTGGCTTGAGATATGTTTCTTTAGTTGTTAAATGTCCACATCGACCTTAAGTTGTACTTTTGTGCGATTTTTGGCATTAACACTAATGTCGTGGTCGTGGCAAAGAAAAATGGCAAATGGAGGGTCTGTATCGATTTCACAGATCTCAATAAAGATTGTCCAAAAGATCCTTTCCCATTGCCGCATATCCGCATGAACTATTGACGTTCATGGATGCCTACTCAGGATATAACCAAATCCTAATGCACTTGGAGGACTAGGAGAAAACTGCATTCATGATGGACCGAGGTATTTACTGTTATAAAGTTATGCCCTTCGGACTAAAAAATGCAGGTTCCACTTACCAGCGTCTGGTAAACAAGATTTTTAAAGATCATCTCGGCGACACAATGGAAGTCTATAT
This sequence comes from Saussurea involucrata, assembly GCA_033807775.1. Classification (NCBI taxonomy): domain Eukaryota; kingdom Viridiplantae; phylum Streptophyta; class Magnoliopsida; order Asterales; family Asteraceae; genus Saussurea; species Saussurea involucrata. Next base: position 155,046,991 of record CM066322.1, on the reverse strand, counting down.
CGACGACATGCTCGTCAAGTCGAAGAAAGCAGTTGACCACGTCGAACATCTAAGGCAGTCGTTCGACATCCTTCAGGAGTATAGCATGAAGCTCAACCCGACGAAATGTTCCTTTGGTGTCAGTGCCGAAAAATTCTTAGGCTACATGGTCACTCGATGAGGAATCGAAGCCAACCCCAACCAGATCAAGGCTATCATCGAGATTAAATCTCCTGGAAATTTCAAAGAGGTCCGAATGCTCACTGGTCGGGTGGCTGCCCTCAACAGGTTTATTTCTCGATCCTCAGATAAATGCCATCTATTTTACAATGTCCTCAGAAAAAATAGGGGCTTCGATTGGACCGACGGTCACGAGGAAGCATTGCAAAAACTTAAAGAGTATATGACGTCGCCACCTTTGCTGTCGAAACCTCACGATCATGAGATCCTACAACTATACTTAGCTGTTAGTCCTAATGCAGTAAGTGCCGTCCTAACACGAGAAGATGAAAAGCAGACACTGCCGATCTACTATGTAAGTAAATCCCTCTTGGATGCAGAAACCAGGTATTCCTCTATGGAAAAATTACTCTTGTCGCTAGTCACAGCTGCTAAAAAATTGCGACACTACTTTGAATCGCATCCCATTACTGTCGTAACTAACTTTCCTCTTAAGTCTGTCTTGAGGAAACCTGAGTTGACAGGTCGCTTAGAAAAATGGAGCATATATCTCAGCAGTTACGACATCCATTTCAAGCCCAGGACCGCGATCAAATCGCAAGCCTTGGCAGATTTTATTGCTGATTTCAGCCCTGAATTGGAGAAAGAAGCAAAGCTCGAAGTGTCAACTGTGGCGACTCACGACGACGTGCCTTGGATTTTACATGTCGACAGATCATCCAACGTTAGAGGTTCAGGACTAGGAATCGTCTTAAAGTCGCCACAGGGGGGCAAGATGGTATATTCAGTCCAATGCGACTTCAAAGCCACGAACAACGAAGCCGAGTACGAAGCCCTGATCGTGGGAATGAATATGGCCCATGACTCGGGGGCAACCGCGCTACATGTCAAAAGCGATTCTCTCCTGGTCGTGAACCAAATGAATGGAGAATTCATGACCAAATATTCAAAAATGACAGCGTACCTAAAGGTAGCGAAAGAAAAATCCGAAAAATTTAAATCTTTTTCTATCGAACATATTCCAAGGGACCAGAATACTCAGGCCGACGCTTTAGCAAACCTTGGGGCTGCTTTGGTCGAGCCAATATTCGACAACATTCCCATGATCCATCTGGCGACATCGTTCATCGAAGACATCGATGTCATCCAGATCGAGGACCAAGAAGATGATTGGTCGTGCGACATCCGAATTTTCTTTATGCACGACCAACTCCCGGAAGACAGGATGAAAGCTCGAAAGATCAGATTCAAAGCATCCAAGTATGTCATGATCGGAGATAGGCTCTATCGACGATCGTCGACGGGCTTAAATCTAAGATGCGTCATCAGCAAAAGTCATGTTCAGAAAATCCTTCAAGAGATGCACGATGGAGAGTGTGGCAATCACTCAAGAGGTCGTAGTTTGGCTAATCGTATCTCTCGACAAGGATATTTTTGGCCAACACTACGATAAGACGCCGTCAGGTATGTCCAGAACTGTGATCCCTGTCAACGACATTCAGGTATGTCTCATAAACCTTCTGAACCTTTACACTCGACACTTATCCTGTTTGCGTAAAAAATCACACCCTCGACCGACTTGAGAAACTCCCTCGACATGACCCATGACCAAGAATATCTACAAAAGTCATACCCCTGACCGACAAGGGAAATACCCATTATTGCCATATCCCCGACATACGATAGTTGGTTATTAAACGACATCCTGTGTCAATAGTCACTCAGGATAGTGACTTTACATCTCATGATCGCTCGACACGCATCGCATGTTACACGTGTCGCGCGTTACACATCGCCAGTCACACGTTACTAGTCTTATGTTACTAGTCTTATGTCACTAGTCATGTATCACTAGTCTTATGTCTTACGTCATTGGTCTTATGTCGCCAGTCTTACGTCATTGGTCTTATGTTGCCAGTCTTACGTCGTCGGTCTTGTGTCGACAGTCTCCTGTCGACGGCCTTATATCACATGTTAACTACCACCAGTAAACATGTCGCGTCTGTCATGTCTCTTGTCCCAAGACTGGACACTTGGTCATGGTTAACCAAAGGTAACTCAAGAAGGAAAACCTTATTTTTATCTTGCGACATCATCGTCCTGATATCCTGGTCATGCGACAATATCGTCCTGACGACCTAGTCCTATGACATCATCATCATCTTGGTCTTACGACCAAATGGTCTTACGACCAAATGGTCTTACGACATTTTCATCCTAGTCTTACGACATTTTTATAAGACCATTTTTATATTAAGATAAGGTCTTACAAGACATTTACAGTCATATACATGGTCTTGTATGTCGGCGACGGTCGTATGCTCCATAAGACCGACGTCCAGAACTTAAGACGGTCTTACGATTACACTAACTATCAATGGTCGATAGCCGTTTCTTTTGTTCATTAATGCAGGTCTACAAGCCATTATGGTACAACGGTCAATAACGGTCGAGCTCTTAATGACATTAAAGACTCGACAGCGGTTACAAAGCCAATCATCAAAGCGCATTTAATGTCGGCAGCGGTTACAAGACCAACCATTAAAGCACATTAATGACCGGCGAAACCTATATAATGGCATGCTCCAACCTCGAGCAAAGGGGCGAATTCATCTGGCTATACAACTGCATTCTCATCTACTTCTACATTTTCTCTCTCGCATTAGAGCACACATCGCTAACGCAAGTACCGCACGACAACAGTTCAAACAGCACGACAACAGTTCATTTCGTACGACAGCAGTCCATTTCGCATGATTTACACATGACGCACAACATTAGCTTACAATTAAGTTTACTTTTATTCTTATTGTAACCTATTGTACACATATCATTTGTCACAAAAGGACTTTCGCCCCTGTTTGGCAACCATAGTGCACTGTCGACTCTCACAGAGTCGACCGCGGTTTTTTCCCTCGTTTTGGGGTTATCCACGTCACCAAATCTCTTGTCTCTTTTACTTTTTCCTCGCTATTGTGTTATTTGGCTTGAGATACGTTTCTTTAGTTGTTAAATGTCCACATCGACCTTAAGTTGTACTTTTGTGCGATTTTTGGCATTAACATATCCCATGGCCCTTCATGAGATGGGGAATGGATATTGTCGGCAAACTACCACCTGCTCCAGGACAAAAGGTATTCCTCCTTGTACTTACAGATTACTTTTCCAAATGGGTCGAAAAGGCTGCATTTTCCCAAGTTAGGGACAAAGAAGTCATCTCTTTTATCCAAACTAACATCATATGCAGGTTTGGGATTCCCTCTGAAATTATCTACGACAATGGATCCCAGTTCATAAGTGACAGGACCCGACAGTACTGTGAAGATAGAAACATCAAACTGACGACCTCGACCCCCCAGATATCCCCAAGCAAACGGACTTGCTGAATCGAGTAATAAGACCATCGTTACTTCGATCAAGAAAAGATTAAAAGCTACAAAGGGAAAATGGGCCGAAGAACTCCCTTCAGTCCTATAGGCAAATCGCACGACACCACGCACGTCCACAGGACAAACCTCTTTCTCTCTAGTCTACGGTTGCGAAGCAGTCCTTCCGGTCGAAATCCAACTCCCAACTTCGAGGCATACTTTCGTCGACCACAACCTGGTCGATTTAAGTTATGACCTCGACGCCCTCGAAGAGCTCAGAGAATCAGCCTTGATTAGAATGGCATCACAGAAGCAAGCGGTCGAGCGACATTTCAATAAGAATGTCAAAATCAAAATCTTTCAAGAAGGCAACTAGGTCCTCCGTCGAGTGTTCCAAAACACTCAAGAACTCAATGCATGTAAGCTTTCCATTAAGTGGGAAGGTCTCTATCGTATCTCTGAAGTCGTGGGTAAAGGTGCTTATTGTTAATGCCAAAAATCGCACCAAAGGGACAACTTAAGGTCGATGTGGACTTAAACAACTAAAGAAAGAATCTTTCGACGAGACGTGCAACGATAAATAAAATAAAGAAACAAGGGATTTGATGACGCAGGAAAAACCTCAATCGAGGAAAAAACCTGCGGATGACAGTGGATGTCGTCGCTATACTATGGTCGCCAATCAGGGGCGATGTCCTTGGATACTGGTGTCGATCGTACAGTGATTACAATACAAATGAAGAAAATGCTTCGAAATGTAAAGTACAAGTGTTCGAATGTAAAAATAGGTGTTTGTCGTGTACGAAACAAAGTGTGAACTGCTGGTCGAGGGCTGTTGTCGTGCGTCGAGAGCGATACTTAGAATAATGGTTCTTCACTTCATGTGTTCTTGAATATTGCTTCGGGTGTTAATCGCCGGATATTCGATGTGATGAAATGTTGATTGAGGTTGATATTTATAGTCTTCGCGTCCTTAGCTTCATCCATGAATGTTCCTTTAATGGCCTTAACGGTTGGAAACGGTTGCCGGAGTAATGATCTTCGTCCGTTACGGTCGCCGGCTGTTTAATGATTGCGTCGGTTATAGTCGTTGCTTCTTAATGACTTTTACTCCTACATTAAACACTTAATAAATGGTCATGGTTAACGTTAGCTTTGGTCGAGGTCGCACGTCCTTATATAATAGTCGTGCGGATCGGGCGACGCTATGGTCGAGCGTCGTAAGGAACTCTCGACTTACCTTTTATGAGGGACGACGATGGTGTTCTGGGTCTTTGTCGTGACCTTATCTTAATACAAGATATAGTCCTTAATCATACGTATTACTTGTTCTGGTCGCGGTCGAGCGCCGTGATTTTTTGCCCAAACAGTTTGCCCCCAAAATTTGAAAATTGAATGTCAAATTTAAGTTTTAAATTTTGCTTGTCGAACGCTTAGACTTGTGACCTGGGTTGAGGGACTTACCTGGTTGTCGTGGAACTAGACCGGTTCGCCTTTAACTGAATGAGAAGTTGAAAACTTGTGATGTCATACTGACGCGCGATGATGCTTACCAGCTGTCGAGGATAGGTGTCGAAGATTCGGGTGGGTATACGAAAGGGCATGGACGCGTGTTGATTATCGAAACACTCGTCCTGATATGATCGGTTGCATAAATAGAGATCACAACGGACCTTTTCTTGATACGTTTTCAAAGTGTTTTTTGAGAAGGGATTTTTTTCTGATGTTTTACCAATTTTCACTCGAACTTATTCGAATCTTTGCGAATCTTCGGCTAGCAGTTTAGAGCGTTTATCTTGTTCTGTCCTCCGATTCACAATGTCGACGGAACCTGTTAGCCTTATCATGAATCACGTAGACTTAGATGTTTTTAGGAGTTTGGCAAAAATCTCGGCAAATATAGAGTTTCGGTGTCCGGGGATTATTCGTTCTATGGACTGCCCCGAGGGATATATTGCTTTGTATGAGTATCCTTATAAGATAGGATTTTAGTGGCCGTTTTCTGGTTTATCTAAGTCATTCATGCAGGATTTCGATGTGTCGCCGGGACAATTGATGCCCCAACTTTGGCGAGTTCTACTGGTTATTGAGCGAGCGTCCTCAAAATGGGAGTCTCATATGATCATGAATGATTTCTTGGTGGCATATCAAGTTAAAAAGGATAAGAACTGGCGTTATAGTCCTTATTCTAAGTTCAGGGGTGATCGTTCTTTGGTTTTGGGAACTGGTGTTAATGATCGTGGGTGGAAGTCGAGGTATGTATTTGTTCTTGCCGATTCACTGATTCCAGCAGCAATTGGATGCGGTCAGGCTAGAATAAGACAGGTATGCTTCGCCATTTCCTGAGTTTCATTTTTATGGCTTTTACTTACCATTCTTCTCCTGTTATCCTCAGATATTCAGTTTGACGAAGTGAAACCGACTGCGGATTCCCATGCTAAGATCAACAAGTTCTTGAGTCTTAGCGTTGACGAACGATCTTTCGTTACGTGGCAATTGGTGGCCGAAGACGAGGACGTGGCGGTGGATGCTGAACGAGAGGAAACGACCGGTAAACATTTTACGATTGTTGATTTTCACCATTTGTATTTTCCATCTGATGTTTCATGTATTTCCTGGTTAGTGTCGACTGAGAGGAAATCAGTCTCTAAGGCGAGAGGGAAGCAGATCATGCGTGCCCTTCGAGGTGAAGACATTTCGACAACTGGGTCGATCCAAAAGAGAACAGGAAGACGTACCTGAGGGAACCGTCATCGAGGGTTGATAACTCATCGAGAGTTGTTCTGCCTAAAAAGGCGAAGGCGTCATCCAGCCGTCCTGGAAGACGTTCCTGAGGCAAGTTCGGCGCTTCCGGCGACAATGACAAGACCGGTGTTCAAGATGTCAACACCATCATCTGCCGTCAGGGGCGAGGGGTCGTCGGCCGAAGTCGCGACGGTTAATTTTTCATTGCCGTCGGACTTTATGGCGGATGGTGTCCTAGACGGGACGACGTTGTTTCCTCACTTGGAGAGGTGTTTGCTTCCATCTTTCAGGGAGCGTTTTCACGGGGTTCCGGCCGGAGAGATAGGATCTCAGGTTGCCAGTCTGGCGTTCTCAGTAAGTGTCAATCTTTCATGACTTGTTTCAACGTTCGATGTCGTTCGTTGTCTAACACTTTTTCGTGTATTTTTAGACGTTCCAATCGTCTCTGGCATTGTACGCCGAGATGTCGAAAGCCGAGGAGTTGGTGGCATCTGCTTCGAAAAGGGAGGAGGCGGCGTTGGAGAGGGAGAGGTTGGCTTTGGCACGCGCCGATGAGTTAGCTATTCAGCTTTTCGATGCTCAGTACGAACTGCAAGCCCTAAGTTGAACGAGGGAAATGGCAGATGATGATCCTCAGGTCGGGACCTCAGGCAATAATGCGATGGATGCTCCTCCTGCAGTTTAGGAATTTTTACTTCCTTTGTTTTTGCTGGCCGTTGGTGGTCAATTTTTTGGATGTAACATATTGACCTGATGAAATGGAAGTTGTTTTTTTATCGAATTGACAATCTCGTCCCATAAATGTTGTTAGTTATGTAACTGATTGTGGAATACATGATAGGTCATGCAACTACGTCGCCTATTGTTAGAGCAAGAGTAAGAGCGTAATATGAGAGCATGCGATTAAAGCACCCATTGACACATAAATCGTAAGGTTTTTTATTACGCTGACAAACATAAATACATGCGACTAAGGCATACATTTAAAACGCGAATTTTTTCTAAGTTAAGAAACTCAGACTGCAAAGTCGTTTAGACTATAAGATCGTGCGATTAAGTCGTCGACGAGCTATGAGGCGTGATCAAGTCATGGACCTGATCATCTATGTCGTGCGATCCTGCGATAAAGCGATGTCGGGGGTTTGGTCGTTGGCTAACAAACGACCCTCCGATGCTTAAGTCAGTAATTGTCTTGGTAAATAATCCTATGTAAAAAATGAAAAAGGGTAAGGAACGTACCTTCTTGTCGAGTGTTCTGAAATACTTTGAATTTTTGGTTTTCATGCTGGGCCTCTGGATATATTGTATCATCTTGCCCCCTTGTGGTGGCTTTGATACGATATGGTAGGTCTGGGACATGTCGTCGCAAGTCACCACAATATACGCATCGCACGACCTGGCGAACCTGTTATTTCAGAAAAAAGAAACAAACCTGTCGTGACTCTTATGATCGTGTTTTGCCTTGGGTTGGAGTGACGTTCTTGACGGCCTATTTTCGCGGCTTCAAGGTGGCTTTATAGCAATCTCGAGCGACTTTTTGCTCGCTTCTGATCTCTTGGATTCCCCACGGCGTAGGGAATTTAATGATTTGATGATATGTCGAGGGAACGACTTTCATTTCATGAATCCATGGTCGACCTAAGATGATGTTATAGGTTGACGCACAGTCGATAACACTGAACTTAGTCTGCTTATTGACTCCTCCGGCATAGACGGGCAAAATTATCTCTCCAAAGGTGCTCGTCGCTTCTCCATTGAAACCGACCAAAGTTGTCGAACGTCGGGTGATTTCTGAGCGATCAATTCCCATGGCTTTGATAGTGTTGAGAAAAATGACGTTTGTTGAACTGCCCCCGTCTACCAATACTCGACGCGTCAAACAGTTACCGACCGTGAGTTGAATGATCAACCCGTCGTGATGCTTTTGGTACGAGTCACCGAGGTCGACTTGGTCGAACACGATCTTTATGGCTTCTAGTTCTAAATCTCCTTTGGGTATGGATGAATGAGGAATAGGACGGTCGTCGGGCGCTTGACTGGCATGACGCTTAGCTGTGGAGTACGTCAGACCACACACGTCCGAACCACCAGTGATGCAATTGATGATCTTTGCAAGCTTGGGCACTGACGATCGGTGGCTATTAGCTGGAAGAACGACATCATCAATAATATCTTTGAGATTACCTTGTGGAACATGATATGCCAATTCCTTCTTGAGTGCGATCCAATCATCTGTCGCATGACCATGGTCGACGTGGAAGTCGCACCACTTTGATTTATCCTTCTTAGCATCGTCCAAGTCAGACTTCTTCGGCCATCGGATGGTTGCTTGGGTGGTCTTCAGAGCTTCGACTAAGTCTTTAGCTGACCCTTTGAACCCATAAGAGGAGATCTTGGGGTACACAGGGAATTTAGTCACGGTTTTAGCTTCTGCCTTCGTCTTGAAACGAACGTTTGAAATCTGACGCGCTGGCTCTATTCTGGATATGGCTTTCGGCTTGAATTCTGGCTTCTTGACACCTAACGGCTTCTTGTCATCAGTGTGTTTGCGACGAAAGGCTGCGTCGTCTTCGACCCTCATATATGCTAAGGTTCGAGCTTGGACGTCTTCGAAAGTCTCTGGGGGATACTTGGTCAGATCGATATATAGACCTGAACTATCGTCTAGACCACGCTTATAAGCTTCGATCGCAGTTTTGATGTCACAATTGCGGATACTGATCATTTCGGCATTGAATCTATTGAAATAACTTCAAATAGACTCATTGGTCTTCTGCACGACATAGTAAAGATCACTAGTCTGCTTTTCCATCTTACGACTGCTGGCGAATTGCCGGGAGAATTGGTTGACCAATTCGGCGAACGACCCGATAGATTTGGGTTTGAGATTGATCAACCACTGGAGAGCTGGACCAGTGAGAGTCGCCCCGAAACTCTTGCACATGCATACTTCCTGGTACATGTGTGGAATCGAGATTGTCCACATGAGCTGCTTATACTGCGCGACATGCTCGGTTGGATCGGTCACACCCGAATACTTGGGAGTGAAGGCAGGAATGTTATACTTCTTTGGGACCTCGACGGTGGCGATCTCGTCGATAAAGGGCGACGCCTGATACCCCGAACGAGGCTCGACGTCGACAGGCACGGCTGCCCCAGGCAACTTGGCGAGCAAGGACAGGACAGGACACACTCATTTTGGTCTTCTAACATCTTCAAACGCTGGGCGACGGGATCGTTAAGATCAGGATTTGCCCCTGTTGAGGGATTGGTCCCTGGACTAGTGCCATTACCATGCGACGAACCATTGGTGTCCCCATTGAACGGGACAAAATATGGCTGCGACCCATAGTGGAATTGCTGCGGTCCATTCTGAAACGATTGTGGTCCCTGTTGAAATGGCTGCGATCTCTGCTGGAAAGATTGCGATCCTTGCTGGAAAGGTTACGGACCACTTTGGAACGGCTGGGAAAATGGCAGGGATCCGTTCTGAAATGGTTGGGTGCCACCTTGCAATGATTGGGATCCATTGTTCAAGGGTGATGGTCGGATGTGCTGAGGGGGAATTGTTGGGAACTGAAGATATGCTAAGTATGGTTAGTACTGCCAGAACAACATTACTTCTGCCAGATCAAGTTAGTACTGCCAAATCAATGTTAGTGCTGCCAGAACAAAGATACTACTGCTAGTTCAAGGTTAGTACTGCTGAGATATTAATACTGCTGGAACATTATTAATACTGCTTATGTGAGGTTAGTACTGTTTGTCAAAGTTACTACTGCTGGTACATGGTTAATACTGCTGAACAAAGTTAATACTGCTGGTATGTTACTACTGCTGGTACATGGTTAATACTGCTGAACAAAGTTAATACTGCTGGTATGTTACTACTGCTGGAATATCATTAATGCTGCTGATCAAAAGTTAGTACTGCTGGTGTCTTACGAAAAGTGTTAGTACTGCTCATGAAGAATGAAGGTTAATACTGCAGAGTTCGTTAAGTTTGGTATGCGATACTTTTGGAGACAAAGAAGGAATTGATCAAGATATGTTTAACGAAGATTTAGAAGATCAAGTTACTTTTGATAGTTATCTTGTAATTATTTTTGTATAAATAGACTTCAATAGATAGCTATTAGAATATACGTGTGAAAAAGAATTCGATATCGTTTTCAGAGAGAATTAACCTCAAGGTGTAAGAACCCTATTTCTAGAGAAGTAGAAGTCGTCTTGTTGAGCCTGTTCAACAAGATTGAGGTTTGGTTGTTAATATTGTGAGTCGAAACAGTGAATACAAAATTGTGTGTTTTCTGATATTCTGTTCATTGATTGTGAGAATTAAAGTTCTATTCCGCAGATTCTTTAATTCTGAATTCTAAGTATTAATTATCTTGTTAAGATTCGATCCTGACAAGTGGTATCAGAGCTAGTGTTTCTTAGAATTCTACAGTCATTATGGAAAATTCTTTTGAATCAAACAGTACTCTTGTATCTAAGGTTCCCATGCTCAGACCCAATGAATTTGACATGTGGAAAATTAGAATAAAGCAGTACATTCTGCTTACTGATTATTCCATCTGGGATATCATTGAGAATGGTCCATGTGTTGAAGGAAGAACTGGACCAGATGGCAAAAGACCTCCTCCAAAGACTGATGCAGAGAGGAAAGTCAGACAGATAGAGATGAAGGCCTTAAGCACTCTGCTTTTGGCTATCCCCAATGAGTATCAGCATCAATTTCATCACTGCACTGATGCTCAGATTCTATGGAATGCTTTGGAGAAGAGATTTACTGGCACCAAAAGCACAAAGAGAAATCAAAAGGCAATTCTCAAGCAGCAGTATGAAAACTTTACTTCTACCAAGAATGAGTCTATGACTCAAACTTTTGATAGATTTAATAAGCTGATTGGAGAATTAGCCACTGTAGGAGTCAAGATGGAGGCTGATGATGTCAACAGGAAGTTCTTAAGATCATTGGGTGAAGAATGGACAATGTACACTGTGTCCTTCAGACAGAATGACCAACTGGAAGATAAGGAACTTGATGATCTGTACAATGATCTTAGAGTCTTTGAATCAGAGGTTGAAGCCAAAAAGAAGCCCTCTGGATATGTTCATAATGCTGCACTTCTTTCAGCATCACCTGATTCTACTGCTAACCATGAATCAGTTAGTACTGCTGGTTCAGTTAGTGCTGCTGGTTCAGTCAATCAGGAAAAGTCCAAAGATACAGTACTAGAAGCTTTCTTTTCCAGTCATATAAATTCCTCTTTGATTAATGATGATTTAGAACAGGTTAATGCTGATGATCTTGAAGAGATTGATATAAAGTGGCAGATGGCTATGCTGTCTATGAGGGTGAAGAGATTCATTAAGAGGACAGGGAGAAACAATTTTTCCCAAAGGAGAGAGGATGGTGTTGGATTTGACAAATCCAAAGTTGAATGCTACAAGTGTCACAAGATGGGACACTTTGCCAGGGAATGCAGAGGAGGAACATCTCATAACAGCCATCAACAAACTCAGGCTGGAAGTTCCAATCAAAACAGAAACTCCATTCAAGCTCTTGTTTCTCAACAAGGAATGGGATTTGACTGGAGTGATCAAGCAGAAGAAGCCATCCAAAATCAAGCACTTATGGCTGAAGTTTCAGATCTTCCCACTGAGGTAAAATCTAATCTCTGTACTCAAGCTTGTATAGACACTGTTAAAAGGTATAGAGATCACAATCAGGGTATGTGTGATGATCTTAAAAGGTTAGAAAAGGATAGAAGAGACTATGTGTTGATTGTTGAGAGGTTTGAAGAACAGATTAGGGCCTTTCAAGCCAATGAACTTCAACACTCATATGATACTAACTACTGGAAGTGGGAAAAAGGTGGTCTGGAGTTCCAACTGAAAGAGTCTAGGGAAGAGTGTGAGAAATTAAAAGAAGAACTTGAGAAAGTTAAAGCTGATGTTGAAAAGTTTTCAAAAGCTTCTAAAGCCATGGACACAATAATAAATGCTCAAGTCCATGGTAAGATGAAAACAGGCCTAGGGTATAATGCCACTCCCCCACCCTACAACAACAACTACATCCCTCCCAGGTCAGACCTTTTAGAAACCTTGGATAGTAAGGACTTATCTGAAGGAGCCACTAGTGTAGACCCATTAGATGCAGTTGTTGTTGAAGATGGATCTGATGGGGAAGATTCTAAGAAGGACAGTGATGAGATCCCATTAGAAAATCACATCAAGACTAATGAGGAAGGTGGAAGTCCTTGGGATAGGAGTAAGGAGATGAAAAGGACTGTAAAAGGAAAGAAAGTTCATTACACACAGACCACAGTTGTGAACTCTAATACTTGTAAACAGTGTTCTTGCAGGAAATCTCAAGAGTATAAGCCCCAAAAACATGATAATAAGAGGGGAAATCAAAGGAACTGGAATAACCAGTGGGCACTAAGGCAAGGAGTTGATCTGCAAAAGATTAACAGACCAAAACCTTGCTTTATTTGTGGCAAACTGAATCATCTTGCCAAATACTGTTTCTTCAATCCTATTAACCAAAAGATAAGTTTTCAAAGAAGTTATCAAAAACCTTCTGGCTATAGGAAGCCTACAAGAACAAATGTGGCTAAGAAACAAGCTGAACCAAAAAGCCACATGAAGAAAAAGCCTGAAAAGGAATGTGTTACAATGTGGGTTACAAAAGGCACTAAAAATAATACTGTTGCTAGCAGTGTTAGTACTGCTAACACTGTTAGTACTTCTTCAAGAGTTAGTGCTGCTAGCAGTGTTAATACTGCTAGTAATTCTTCAAAAGTTAGTGCTGTTAGCAGTATTAGTGCTGCTAACACTGTTAGTACTTCCTATTCAGATAATACTGCTGCTAGCAGTGTTAACTCTGTTAATACTGCTTCTAGCAGTGTTAACTCTGTTAATACTGCTAACTCTGTTAGTACTGTTGATACTGCTGCTAGTACTGATAGTGCTGCTAACGATACTGCTGCTCCCAGTGTTAGTACTGCTAGCACTGTTAGTACTTCTGAGGGTAATACTGCTTCTAGTGCTGCTAAACCAATCATATTGACAAAGTACTCCAGTACTGCAGTACCTAAGGTTGAAAATCTCATCAAAACCAAGTGCAAGTACTTTGATGAGCAAGGGAGACCCAAGACCACTTCGGCTTGGGTTCCCAACAAAACTAACTGATTTATCTTAATGTGCAGGGCAACCAACAGCTCAAGGGGAAGAGCATTTGGCATGTTGATAGTGGTTGCTCCAGGCACATGACAGGTAACATGGCCTGCCTCAAAAATTTCAAAAAGATTGATGGAGGACATGTTGCATTTGGGAATAATCCTGCTGGTGGAAAGATAAGTGGTAAGGGTGATGTTTCAAAAGGTAAGATGACCTTTGAAGATGTGTACTATGTTGAGCAATTGAGATACAACCTGTTAAGTGTATCACAGGTTTGTGACAAGAAGCATAGCATATTGTTTACTGATTCTGATTGTATTATCCTTGCTCCTGGATATAAAGTGGTTGATGAAAACATGATACTTCTGAGAACTCCTAGGAAGGATAATGTATATTGTTTAGATTTGGAAAGTGTTTCATCTGATTCATCCCTAAATTGTTTAGTTTCAAAAGCTTCTTTGGATGAATCATCACTTTGGCACAGAAGGATGTGTCACATGAACTTTAAAACAATGAATAAACTTGTTAAGAATAACCTTGTAAGGGGTTTGCCATCCAAAGTCTATTCATGTGATGATCATTGTGTTGCTTGTCTCAAAGGCAAACAACACAAAACTTCTCATAAGACCAAAGAGATAAACACTATCTCAAATCCTCTTCAACTGTTACATATGGATCTGTTTGGTCCTACTAATGTGATGAGTATTGGCAAGAAATCGTACTGCTTAGTTATTGTTGATGATTATTCTAGATTTACTTTGGTATATTTTCTGAGAACTAAAGATGAGACAAGTGGACTGATCAAATCTTTTATTCTCAAAATTGAAAACCAATCAAATCAAAGAGTGAAAGTCATTAGATCAGATAATGGAACTGAGTTTAAAAATTTTGATCTAAACACCTTTTGTGAAGAAAAAGGAATTGAGAGACAATACAGTGCTCCTAGGACTCCACAACAAAATGGTGTTGCTGAGAGAAGGAATAGGACACTGATTGAGGCTGCTAGATCTCTGTTAGCTGATTCAAAGTTTCCAATTACTTTTTGGGCAGAAGCAGTTAATACTGCCTGCTATGTTCAAAACAGAGTGTTAGTTGTAAAGCCTAAAAACAAGACACCTTATGAGCTTTTCCATAAAAAGAAACCATATATTGGATTTTTCAAACCATTTGGATGTCCTTGTACTATTCTCAATACCAAATCTTACTTAGGTAAGTTTGATAGCAAAGCAGATGATGGTTTTCTTGTTGGGTATTCATCTCAGAGTAAGGCCTACAGAGTTTTTAATACCTCTTCTAGAATAATTGAAGAAAGTGACAATGTCAAATGCAATGAGAACACACCAAATCCTATTTGTTCAGGTCCTAATTGGCTATTTGACATTGATTCACTCACTAATTATTTGGGTTTCAGTAGTGATGTATATGCAGGACAAAGGGATACACCAACATCAGAACACAGAATTCAATCTGTGATATTTCCACTCCCTTCCATTGATCCTGTTGAATTCTGTGAACAACAAGAGGAGGCTGAACCTATTCAGAATGAAGAAGAGAGGAGAGTAGAGGAAAATCAGTCTTCAGGTCCAAATTCCAGAGAATCTGAGGTGACTGAAGAAGCAGAAACCAATCCAGAATTAAATGAGTCAAATCTGGATGAGAACATACAAGAGGAAGCTGGTCATCCAACAAGAACTCAGAAAAATCATCCTCCTGAGTTGGTGATTGGAGATATTGCATCTCCTATGATGACTAGAAAGCAAAGCAGACTCCAAGAGTTGCAAGAGCAGCAAAATACAGTTAATACTGTTCTTACTTGCTTTCTATCCCAGATTGAGCCCAAAAAGGCTTATGATGCTATGAAAGACCCAAGCTGGATAGAGGCAATGCAAGAGGAGCTGCTACAGTTCAAATTACAGGATGTTTGGGACTTGGTAGACCTTCCAAAAGGTCATAGAGCAATTGGCACCAAGTGGATTTTCAGGAACAAGAAGGATGACAGAGGGATTGTGATCAGAAACAAAGCTAGACTGGTTGCACAAGGGTACACTCAGAAAGAAGGAATAGATTATGAGGAAGTCTTTGCTCCTGTGGCAAGGATTGAAGCAATTAGATTATTTCTAGCCTATGCCTCATACATGAAGTTCAAAGTGTACCAAATGGATGTCAAAAGTGCATTTCTGTATGGAAGTATTGAGGAAGAAGTATATGTCTGTCAACCCCCTGGATTTGAGAATCCATTGCACCCTGACAGAGTATACAAGTTGAAGAAGGCTCTTTATGGTTTGCATCAAGCCCCAAGAGCATGGTATGACACCCTGTCTACCTATCTCTTGAAAAATGACTTTGAAAGAGGAGTAATTGACAAGACCCTGTTTATCAGGAGGAGAAAGAAAGACACATTACTTGTTCAGATCTATGTGGATGACATCATCTTTGGATCCACCAATGATCAAATGTGTAAAGAGTTTGAGGAGTTAATGCACAAAAGCTTCAAGATGAGTTCCATGGGAGAACTTACTTTCTTTCTTGGGCTTCAGGTAAAACAAAGGAAAGATGGGATTTTTATTAGCCAATCCAAGTATGTGAAAGACATCCTGGACAAGTTTGGTTTATCAGACTCAAAGCCAGCAAGCACACCTATGGAGACACACAAACAGCTCACTGCTGATCTTGAGGGGGAGGATGTGGATGTCCATCATTACAGATCAATGATTGGATCTCTCATGTATCTCACAGCCTCTAGACCAGATATTATGTTTTCAGTTTGTGTTTGTGCCAGATTTCAAGTTACACCAAAGCAATCTCATCTTCATGCAGTCAAGAGAATTTTCAGATACCTAAGAGGGCAACCTAGACTAGGTCTCTGGTATCCTTATGAATCATCTTTTGACTTGCTTGCATACTCAGATAGTGACTTGGGTGGAGCTAACATGGATAGGAAATCTACTTCAGGTGGATGTCAGTTTTTGGGTACAAGACTAGTATCTTGGCAGTGTAAGAAACAAACCACAGTGTCCTTATCTACCACAGAGGCTGAGTACATAGCTGCTGCAAGCTGCTGCTCTCAGGTTCTATGGATTCAGAATCAAATGTTGGACTATGGGGTAACATTTCTTCACACTCCAATCTTCATTGATAACAACAGTGCTATTAGCATTGTTAATAATCCAGTCAAACACTCAAAAACAAAGCATATAGAGATCAGGTATCACTTTATAAGAGATTGCAATGAAAAGAAATTAATTCAGGTTGCTAAAGTTCATACAAATGACCAGTTTGCTGATCTATTCACAAAAGCTTTTGATGTGGGTAGATTCACCTTTTTGGTAACAAGTGTGGGCATGATCAACCTAGAATAAATTCATGACTTTCTGTTTTTATACCTGTATTTCTTCATATATTTGGTGCTACTAACTCTCTTTCTCAGAATCCTCTGTTTCCCTCAGATTACCAAGTGCAGAAAAGTGTAAGTGTAGTTACTACTGCCTGTGCAGAGTTACTACTGCCAGTGTTCTAGTAGTTAATACTGCTAAGTAGTTAATACTGCCCTTGCAGTTAATACTGCTAAGTGATTAATACTGCTCTGCAGTTAATACTGCTAAGTAGTTAATACTGCCCTTGTAGTTAATACTGCAGGTGTGGTTAATACTGCCTTGTAGTTAATACTGCTTTGCAGTTAATACTGCTCAGTAGTTAATACTGCTAATGCACAGTTAATACTGCCAATGAGTAGTTAATACTGCTTAGCAGTTAATACTGCTTGTGTAGTTAATACTGCTCAGTCGTTACTACTGCTTGTGTAGTTAATACTGCTAATGCACAGTTAATACTGCCAATGAGTAGTTAATACTGCTTAGCAGTTAATACTGCTTGTGTAGTTAATACTGCTCAGTCGTTAATACTGCGTATGTCGTTAATACTGCGTATGTCGTTAATACTGCTTTTGAAAATCTAGGGCAAATACAGCATAAATACCCCTGTTTGCCCGTCAAAGTTCATAACGACTCTTCGCATTAACTACTTCTCTCTCTCGTTCTAACCTCTTCTCCCTAGAATCTCTGTGTTTTCTTTACAAATCCTCAGGAAGCACAACGATTATGGAGTTTGTCGACGAGCATAATGAGATTGCAATGCTTCAGAAGCCGAAGCAGGCCGAAGGATTTCATGAAATTGTGGATTTTCTCAAGTCCACTCATATTTCGTATGCCCTAACGGTGAATCCGACAATATACATCGAGCATCAGACGCAATTCTGGGCCAATGCCACCGTAGAATCCGAAGATGGGCATAAAGTCATTCAAACAAGGGTATGTGACAAACCCTTGAAAGTTTCAGAAGAACTCATTCGCATCACTCTTCGACTAGATGATGCCTCAGGTATATCTTCCACTCCCAATGAAGAACTATTCTCTACTTTACAAAGAATGGGGTATGAAGGTCCCATTGGAGTTTTTAAATTCTACAAGTCAAAGTTTTTTACTCAATGGAGATTCTTTGTTCATACCTTAATGCATTGTATTTCAAGGAAAACTACTGGATGGACTGAATTCAGCAGTACTATTGCTTATGCTCTAGTCTGCTTAGCCACTAACAGGAAGTTTAATTTTTCTCAAATGATTTTCAATGATCTTGTGGCAAACCTGGAATCCAAAAAGCGTTTCTATATGTATCCAAGGTTTGTTCAGGAAGTAATTACCAAGGAATTGACGGATATGCCTCAATTTGATGAGGTATATGTGCCAAAATCCCCTAAAGGGAAGGTTTTTTCAAATATGAAAAGACTTCCTAGGGACTCGGAAGGAGTTGACACACCATTGTTCTCTACAATGATGGTTGTGTCCCACACATTTGAAGGTATGGCATCAGGGTCAAGGCCCTCATTAGACACACCCGCTGATGACCAATCCCAACCTTCCATCACAAAAGAAATCCCTCAGTCCATTCTTGTACGACCCACTCCCATAATAACCAAAAAGTTTGAAAGAAGAAAGGTACACAAGGTTCCTTCCCTTGATGTATCTCCTAAGAGCCCGAAGCCTTTAAGCCCTCTGTTGGAGCATTCTCCAATGGAGAATATCGAAAGGGAAACCACAGGGGTGTCTCCCAACCCCAAGAAGGTGCTCACTAAGGAGAAGGTTGAGCATGTGAGTCGCAAGGCTGCCACTACTTCTGCTAGCAAAGAGAAGGCCAGTGGTAAAATAACTAAGCCCTTCCTCACGGCAACTCAGGGTGAGAAATCATCCAGAGGTCCCAGGTGCCAAGAAACCAAGGGGGTAGGTAGTGCTTTTGCTAGGCAAGAGACACCTGCTAAAACTTCCAATGATCCTTTAAGGGAGGTAAAAACTCCTAAACAGGGTGAGGATAGATATACGTACGAGGAATTGATGGAAACTATTGCAAATATCAACATTGAGGTCATGGATCAGAAAAAGGAAATTGATGAACTCAAGAAAGTGGTCCTCTATCAAAACTCACAGCTTGAGAAGCAAAGGAAGATGATCACTAAGTTGATGCACAGAAAGAAGAAAGCTCAGTTTGTCCTTAGGAGAAGAAATCCTACCAATGATGCTTCCAAAAAGGGGGAGTTAGACTCTGATCTAAACATGGAGGATGCAAACATTGAGGGGGAGTATGAGTATAAGATTGAGGGGGAGACTGAGGAGGCTGCAGATATTACAAAGGAAGCAGAAACAGAAACAGCAGCAGAAACCGTTACTGCTGCTGATATTACAAAAGAAGCAGTAACAGCTATAGCAGTAGAAATGGTTACTGCTGCTGAAAAACAAAAGGCAGCAGAAACTGTTAGTGCTGCTAAAAGCCACAAAGAAGAAACAGCTGAAACCACTCCTGAAGCTGTTAAATCTTTCAAAAGAACAAAGAGGCCAAGAACAATGACAATAGCCTCAAAGAAGAAAGATGTAAAGAAGCCAAGGGTGGATCCAACTGTAGAAGAAGCCCAGGAGGAAGCAGTGAAAGAGAAATCTGATCCAAAAGTTGCTGAAGAAGAAGTGGCAACTTCATCAGGTCAACCAAGCAATGTACAATCACAATCAAATGCTCAATGTGATGTGTATATAACTGTGGTTGATACTAATCCAATCAAGACTACACCATTGTCTTCCATGCCTCCTGAGATCATCTTCTGGGACACATTGAAAGATGGAAGAAAGGAGTTGATCAGAATCAAAAGGGCAGATGGAAAGTTTGAAGTTTGTCCTACTTGGGGAAAACTTATCAGAACATGCTCTAGATCTGACTTGGAAGAGATGTTCAAGGTGGGAATGAGGCTATATGGAAACATGCTGACACAGCAAGGTATGTCTATCACCAAGATGGTTCTTGAATACTTGTGCTTAATGTTCAAACCAGAAGCAGTTCAGTATTTGATGGCAAGGAATTTTCAAGTCATTACCAACTGGATGCTCATTGAGAATTGTGGAGTGTATGTCATCTCTCTTGACAATACATTTCATGAATATTATTTAGTGGATGTTGTATACAAGCACAGCATGAAAAAGTTGAATGGAATGCTACATGCTAAGTTGGTGAGTGACAAAGACTCTAAGATGGCAAGATACCTTGTAAAAAGGATTCTCAATCAAAGTCTGGGATTGGATCCAAATTTATGCGTTGATGATTAGGTTTTGGAAGCATCATCTGAAGAACTTAACTTCTCATCCTGAAAAGTCAAGTTAGGGGGAGATTGTTGGGAACTGAAGATATGCTAAGTATGGTTAGTACTGCCAGAACAACATTACTACTGCCAGATCAAGTTAGTACTACCAGATCAATGTTAGTGCTGCCAGAACAAAGATACTACTGCTAGTTCAAGGTTAGTACTGCTGAGATATTAATACTGCTGGAACATTATTAATACTGCTTATGTGAGGTTAGTACTGCTTGTCAAAGTTACTACTGCTGGTACATGGTTAATACTGCTGAACAAAGTTAATACTGCTGGTATGTTACTACTGCTGGTACATGGTTAATACTGCTGAACAAAGTTAATACTGCTGGTATGTTACTACTGCTGGAATATCATTAATGCTGCTGATCAAAAGTTAGTACTGCTGGTGTCTTACGAAAAGTGTTAGTACTGCTCATGAAGAATGAAGGTTAATACTGCTGAGTTCGTTAAGTTTGGTATGCGATACTTTTGGAGACAAAGAAGGAATTGATCAAGATATGTTTAACGAAGATTTAGAAGATCAAGTTACTTTTGATAGTTATCTTGTAATTATTTTTGTATAAATAGACTTCAATAGATAGCTATTAGAATATACGTGTGAAAAAGAATTCGATATCGTTTTCAGAGAGAATTAACCTCAAGGTGTAAGAACCCTATTTCTAGAGAAGTAGAAGTCGTCTTGTTGAGCCTGTTCAACAAGATTGAGGTTTGGTTGTTAATATTGTGAGTCGAAACAGTGAATACAAAATTGTGTGTTTTCTGATATTCTGTTCATTGATTGTGAGAATTAAAGTTCTATTCCGCAGATTCTTTAATTCTGAATTCTAAGTATTAATTATCTTGTTAAGATTCGATCCTGACAGGAATCTGCCCAGAATGGGGATTCGGAATGAACGGACCCGGCTGCTGATTCTGCATGAATGGACCTGGATGCTGATTCTGCGCGGACGGGCCTGGTCCCGGACCTGGATTATGGATGAATGGTCTAGGACCATTCTGGGGTCCAAAAGGATTCCTTAGCCGCGCGATCTCTTCAGCTGCTCTGCGATTCTGCTCTGCCATTGCATTGAGTTGATTCCTGGCAACCTCGAGCTCCTGATACATCTGAGCGACGGCTTGCTGCGGATTTCCAGGGGCTGCCATTTTCCTGCAACAGAAAATAGAAGACACTCCAAGAAACTATTAGTAGAATGCACGTTCGTCGAGGATTTTCTCTAGATGTAGTCCCACGGATGGCGCCAAACTGTTAATGCCAAAAATCGCACCAAAGGGACAACTTAAGGTCGATGTGGACTTAAACAACTAAAGAAAGAATCTTTCAACGAGACGTGCGACGATAAATAAAATAAAGAAACAAGGGATTTGATGACGCAGGAAAAACCTCAATCGAGGAAAAAACCTGCGGACGACAGTGGATGTCGTCGCTATACTATGGTCGCCAATCAGGGCCGATGTCCTTGGATACTGGTGTCGATTGTACAGTGATTACAATACAAATGAAGAAAATGCTTCGAAATGTAAAGTACAAGTGTTTGAATGTAAAAATAGGTGTTTGTCGTGTACAAAACAAAGTGTGAACTGCTGGTCGAGGGCTGTTGTCGTGCGTCGAGAGCGATACTTAGAATAATGGTTCTTCACTTCAGGTGTTCTTGAATATTGCTTCGGTTGTTAATCGCCAGATATTCGATGTGTTGAAATGTTGATGGAGCTTGATATTTATAGTCTTCGCGTCCTTAGCTTCATCCATGAATGTTCCTTTAATGGCCTTAACGGTTGGAAACGGTCGCCGGAGTAATGATCTTCGTCCGTTACGGTCGCCGGCTGTTTAATGATTGCGTCGGTTATAGTCGTTGCTCCTTAATGACTTTTACTCCTGCATTAAACACTTAATAAACGGTTATGGTTAACGTTAGCTTTGGTCGAGGTCGCACGTCCTTATATAATAGTCGTGCGGATCGGGCGACGCTATGGTCGAGCGTCGTAAGGAACTCTCGACTTACCTTTTATGAGGGACGACGATGGTGTTCTGGGTCTTTGTCGAGACCTTATCTTAATACAAGATATAGTCCTTAATCATACGTCTTACTTGTTCTGGTCGCGGTCGAGCGACGTGATTTTTTGCCCAAACACTTTTCGGCTCCAAACCCTCGACAATCAAGACATCCCACGTAGCTGGAATGCAACGCATCTAAAAAGGTATTTCTTTTAAAACCCCTTTTCTTTCATACTATTTTTTATCACGAACGATTACTGACTTAAGCATCGGAGGGTCGTTGGTTAGCCAACGACCAACCTCTGACAACATTTCATCGCAAGATCGCACGACATAAATCTATCGTTTGACTTCCGCAAGATCGCATAACATAAGTAATCGGGTCAACTATATGACTTGGCGATTTTGTCGCATAGATGCATGATTCAGATTCACCGTACAATTTAATTATGCGATCGACCTATGATCTAAGTGTTTTAACTTAGAAAAATCTCATGTTCTGAATGTATGCTTTGAACGCATGTTTTCTTACACGACTAATATTTTAGTTGTTATCTTCTAATAAAAGCCTTTGTCGCACGTATCTACGGTTATATACGACTTACGATTATTTCCATACGATTGATATTATACTCAACGATTGCTTGTAATTAACAATGAGAAAATCTTATGTTCGAAGGAAATTCCATTCATACTTCAAAATAATTACCCTAAAGTGACCCGACCCCCAACGGTCGGTCAATAAAAACAAAGACAAAGAATTTTTTTAAGTTGAAGGAGGAGCATCAGTCGTATCCTTGCCTAAAGCTTCACCCTGAAGACGCTTGTCTATCTCTTCCTCCTCGACATCCTTCTCGTCATCTGAATCGAGGTCCCTCGCAGATCCAACCTCTTTCAGGTAGATGGCAAGATCCTCCGACGCCGATGCAAGAGGATCCTTCCCCAATAGATGTCGCCTCATAATTGCCGCTCTGGCAGTCAGACGAGCCAAGGAAAAGACGGACTTAGCCTCGTCCTTAAGGCCTTTCACCTCTTTTTCCAGACCCGTCACCCTGGACTTAGAATCCTCAGCTTTCTTCGCAGTCGCAGCCAAGGATTCCTTAATCTTGTCCATCTCCTCCCTTTGATCGGCAATCATGGACAGGGACTGCGTCAGGCGATGGTTGGCCTCATCCTTTGCACGTCCGACAATCTCTAACTGTTTCAGGGCATCGTCGAGACGTTTTGACATAGCTTCTTCGCGCTCTACGGCGACGTTCGCCCTATCTAACGCCGCGTTCCCCCTTTCATGAGCAGCAGACACTAGGTCCTTTATCTATGCCGTCTCGGCACGCAAGGCCAAAGAAGACTGAAACGCCTGTAGAAACATAAAACAAACATTGTTAATAAAACGTGCGACAACGCAAACATCGACAACGTAAACAAGTCTTGAAAGAAAGACTTACCATGAACGCCAGCCCGTCGACATGGGATCCCGTCTCCTCGATTGTGAACCCCTCGAAGCGCTCCCTGAAAGAAGGGAGCAGATATTTTCCTAGATGAGGGAATAAATTCGTCCCGTCTAGGACATTATCAACCTTAAAGTCCGACGGAAACGTAAAGTTGACTGTCGTGACCTTATCCCCTCCCGTCGAGTGATCCTTGCCCTTGCCGGCCGACGAAGGGTTCGACGTGGCAGTCGGGGACTTCGCTGTCGTCGCCGGTGGCACAGAATTGACAGGTGTCGCAGCAATCGGACTAGAAGTCGCCCTCGTCTTCACAGGCGATGCGACCTTCGCCTTCTCAGGCGTAACGACTCTCGATGAATCATCAGCCTTTGAAGACGGTTCCCTTGGAATCATCATCCTCGTTCTTGGTAAAACCCCCGACCCAGTGGTCGAGGTCTTCTGTCTCTTTTCCTTGCCTTTACGGGCAAGCTCAAGTGGTTCTGCTCTCTTAGCAGAGATAGTCGGTACCTTTGTCTGCGATTCTCCTGAAAGCATATAAAAAGAAGCATTACAAGACGGACGTAAGAGTAAAAGACCAGAGTCGAGTATAAAAGAATAAGAAGGTATACTCACCAGTCATCTCTTCTTCTTCTTTCGACTCTTCTTTTTTTTTCCTCTTCCTCCTCCACACCCTTCTCTCCTCGATTCTCTCCTAAATACACCAAGTCGTCGTCGTCCACCAATTGTCGTACGACGAACGATCGTTCAACGACACTGAACTCCAAGAACGAGTCGACCTTTGCTTGAGAGTTAACGTAGGGCTTTACGTCCTCGAATTTAATTTCTGTCGATACACATGAGGCAAGTCAGAGATAAATAAAAAGGGTAACATACGATATATGGCAAGAAGCCAGAAAAATCTTACCCGACATATTCCAGCCGACCCTAATCCAGTCGCTCTCAATATCGAGAGTCGACTTACGCACGAGTGCGTACCTGGTCTTCCATTTACGATCGTTTACAGCAGTCCTTAGGACCAAGGTACGATCGCCCTTATACCTAGAGTACAAACTACAACGATGACATCTGTCCTTCTTGACTTGATAAGCCAAAAGGAGGTCGCGTACATTCAAGGGAGATTCCCATTTTTCAGTGAGGCGTTCGATCACTTGTACGACTCGCCAAAACTGGGGCATTAGTTGGCTTGGTGCTAAGTCGAATTCTAGCATAAAAGCCTTAGCCAGAGGCGAGTAGGGCCATTCGAAACCTATCTTAAAGGGATATTCGTATATCACGATATACCCTACGGGACATTTATTTGGTCGAGTTTGACCTGCTCGGATTAATTTAACCCCCGCAGGGATTTTTGCTAAACTTCTAAGATCATCGAGATCTGATTGTTCTCGAATAGAGCTTTCGGGTTCCATCGATATTTCTAAACGGACTTGAGAAGATTAAAGAAATCGTACCTTATATAGGCGCTCTAGACCTCGAAAAATCTTAACCAACTCGGAGATTCTTGCAGGTTTAGAAATGTAACGTCCCAAAAATTACAAGGAATTTAAAATTTTAAAAATAATGCATTTCGTTACAATCAAACCATAAGTTAACAAATCCCATTACAATAAAAATAAACGTCGTTAATTAAAACCGTCAAATGAAATTTAAGCAGCGGAAAAGTTATATAATTAAATCCCCATTTAAAAAGTTAAACTTAAACAGCCTTCGCCTTGCGCCCGTGTGTACCGTCATGCCCAAGTGCTACTTGCACCTGAAATCATAAGATATTGGGAAGGGGTAAGCACGAAGCTTAGTGAATTCCATCACATGCGCATATAGGAATTATATACACATCACCCCTATCCGCACATAAGCGACAACATCACAGTTACATAAAACGAGTAAACATCTACAAGTAATTATGTATCCAAAACCTCGGTCCCACCGAGCCCTCGGTCCCACCGAGTTGTAATGTAACACACTCGTCACACCGAGTTACCAACGTTTCCTTCCATTTCCTCGGTCCCACCGAGCCCTCGGTCCCACCGAGTTGTAATGTAACACACTCGTCACACCGAGTTCCCACAACGTTTCTTTCCACTTCCTCGGTCCCACCGAGCCCTCGGTCCCACCGAGGTGTAATGTAAAACATTTATACTAAGCATTTAAACCAATCAAATATTACACACCACAAACAACTAGTTCACACCACAAAGACAATAGTACATACAAACTACTATGACATGCATACAACCCCCTAACTACACAGTGAGAGAACTCACCTTAAAGCAACGCGAGTATCCGCAACCGCAATCACAAGCCGGCCAACTTCACTCACCTTATCCCACCTAATAACGTGTTAACAAATGTCAAAGTGACGCCCCAACCCAAAACCACGACTACTAAATTATAACATACACATTCCAGCTTTTACTCTAAAAACACAGGTCTGTTCGGGACCTGTTTAACCCCTTATAAACTGATAAATCCAGAAATATTAATCCATAATCACAAAGTCCCATGTCTTAGGGTTCCAGGGACATATCGCACGCGCTCTAACGATTTTTCTACAATTTACTATGGATTTTACAAAACCGACTTGCAGAACAGTGAAAAAACAGGACCTTTCAGTACAAAACAACAATTTGACACTAGCTATGTTCCGAACTGGTTTTTCCGTAAAACATATGAAACTTACTAGACTCAGAATGGGAGCTTTTGGCACCGATTTCACCCCAATACGACGTTCCTATAAAAAGTTATGGCTTTCCCAAAAACAGTGGCAGAAACTGTGTAATTCACATGAATTGACAAATATTGATTATAAATCCATTAAGTCATAGCTTAACCCAAACAGACCCGAATGAACCTTTGAGGATGCAAACAAATAAGGTATTCTAAATGCAAGTAAAAACAACCCCCAAACATACAATCAACAACCACAATGAGACCCCAAAATTTTAGCGTGGAAAACCCCTCAAAATCGAGAGTAAAAACCACGGGACTACTAGAGCCGCTTCAAATCCACTACCACCAATATTAGCGCAATACAAAGTCTTCTCTAGATTATACTAAAGGCATACAAAACCATCATACACTTGGAAATAAGCACATCAAGATGTATGGAACCAAAATAGAGCAAGAATGGAGATAAATCACCACAAAGTTACTGCTGTGCAGAACCCCACGAAACCATGACCTCCGGACCTCAAAACCACGATCTCACCGTCCAGAATGTTGAAGAAGATGTCGTGAAGCTGTTCACCAAAAATCACGACGATCCAACCGTTCAATCTCCGGGAAACAGAAGTTTTCTGCAGCTAGGTTTACAAATACGAAAAATGGAGTTCTCTCACTTTTTCTTGTTTCTCTCTACTCTCTCTTTTGTTGCTACTCTCTCTCGGCCGAACTCACAAGAGAAGGGGAGGGAGGGGCCGTAGGGTTTTTCCTTCTCCCTTTCTTTCCTCTTTTCTTCCTTGCCAAGCCACGAAACCAACCCCTCAAAATGAAACATGAAATCGGTTTTGGGTTGTGCATGGGCCGAAATGTACATTGTTTTGGCCCTTTAACAATTTGATCCCTCAACTAATTCCATCTCGCACTCTAACCAACGATTTGACATAATTAACTATTAGGTCCAATTCGTCTAACCCCGTTAACGGAAACCACGTTAAATAAAACTTAAGAGAAAAGAATTAATAAAAAGAAAATACATATTGGGATACGGGCTTTACAACTCTCTCCCACTTGGATTAGACTTCGTCCTCGAAGTCTTGGCTAGCGAATAACTCGGAATAGTTCTTGCGCATCTTCACTCCGGGTTTCCACGTCCACTCGAACCCCTTTGGTGCTGCCACTGGACTTTCCTCAACTAGAATCTAAATTTCTCACCCCGTCTAGAATTTCTCGAATACTTTTCTTACTACCAAAACTCCTTCAAGGACACTGAAATTATGACCGAAAGAACACTCCAACAACTGGATTCATTCCTAGCCAAACGACTTCGGTTGCATCCCAACCTTAGATGTTCCATACATCCCGATTCAACTTTCAAGCTCTAACCATTCTAAAGGTACTCACCAATATACCCTACAGGATACTCGAATCCGATCATTCCTACCATTACTGCCGATTACTTCCACGAGTTCTATAGGCTCCCAAAATTTATTTCACACGGATCATCAAACCAGTAAACTTATAATCACCCACGAAGGTCATTCCACCATAACCATTCATCACAATTAAGCATCTCCGGGTTACTACTACCATCACCATAATATCCTTAAAATCGGCTACAATTCTCCAATTACACTAAGGTGTTTGGCCTCAAGCAATAAAGTCGACACCTAAATATACTATTTACCTCAAAAAGGTTACTGCGCATTTATGCTCTTAATTACAAAGGGCATCATTCCCTTAACCGATACTATTCGGCCTACAGTACCAACACGCGTGGAATACCCAACCTTCCACCATCTACTTATCCTCCACACTCGCTCTACGAAGCCTTGTCACGCCGTATCAAGATACACCTTAACGTCTACCTCCCAGGTACGTCTCAAGGCCCGGCACATCGGAACTACCTCCCAGGTAAGTGCCCAAGACTATATCCTCCCAGTGCCTACTGGAAAGTCAAGGTCATAACACACGAATACCGGGGTCCCACCCCGAGATACCCAACCGACCATTACCAATGACTGACTAACGTGACCAAGGATCCATTGTAAACACTCTACCAACAACATGCCTATCCCGGAATGACTCACTCACCCAACATGTAAATACTCAACGTGCAATAAGTTCAAAACTGTGCAACAAAACAACCCAACAACAAGACTCCCATCGAGCCATTAGAACCGTGCAATTGACCCCTGACTATCTCAATGTCAAAACCGAGCAAAATGCTCCACGCTTGCTAGACCCATAAGTCGGTCAAAACGCGTTTAAATAAAGTTTAAGCAAGGAATACTCTAAAATCAACATTAGTCCCAACCTCGACACGGGTTAAACAAGAGTTTTCCAAAAGGACTCACACCCTTAAAGTTCTCAAAATGACACATAACACCTAAAAGCGTATTTCCCAAATGGTTTACAAAATCGTTTACAAAATATTTTCAACGTCAAGATTTTTCATTTCAAAAAGACCGTATGCAATAAAACTACTATTACCAAGTCGGTAGTTACGCAAAAATGGACACGCTCATCTCACACAGAAAAATCATGTTGAAAATCATTCCATTTCTGTTCAGTTTACTTACAAAACACAAAGCGTAATGAATAATTTCTTTAAAAAAAATGGACCGTCACGGTTCTAGTATGGATTGACTCATGACATGTACTCAAAGTAACCGCTCGACCTTACACCGAGTGCGACAAAAGTGTGCACACAATTTCAAAATCAGTTCCACGACATTTGACCCCAAAATTCCTCCTTTTCAACATAAAATGTCGTGGCACAGGGTTCACCAACAAATCTTACGCGCGTCGGCTAGTCATACAAAACGATGAAACGGTTTACAAATATATTTTTGTTAAAACACAACTGTCTCGTGTAAGTTTCAAACTTAAAGATAAAAACCAATCCGTTTCCATCATTTGAAAATATCAACTAAAACCTCATAAAATCTCAAAAGGTGGGGTTCTTTAAATTGATTTCCAAGATTTCCCCAAATGGTCACATAAACAAATAAGATATGCACCTCGTGAAATTAAACCCACACAACTCAACATGCCGTAAAACAAAACTTATTTTAACCAAATCACTAAAATAGCTTTATACAGACATCGTGGAATGTAACTTTCCGTCTCAACTCTAACATATGTGGAGGAGTTCCAATGTTAAAGTCACAAGCCATAGTCACTTGCCCAACATTTTAAACACCACAAAACACGAATATCAACTTACCCGAAAGAACCGTTGGAAAATAACGAAATGAGACAAATTATAACAAAGTTTGCAACTCCCGTGATAAAACGATTTCATCTACTTTCAAAACCATAATTCGAGATTTCGTGTGTGCTGAACATTTCCCAAAGTTCCAAAACACAATCCATAAAAGGATTGGATACACACGAATTAGTTAATGCAATTTATTTTCAAAATAAACTTTGTGCATGACTCAGTCGGCATTCGACGTCTCTACTCGTGCCCCTCCAAATCTCTCCGGTCCACTATCGTCATCCGGACATTTACACCTCTTAGGCAAGTTGGGAAATTACGTCCAATAATCCTTACGGTTTTTCCTCAATTCAAAGTCGGCTCCATAAGCCCATGATTCTAGCACAATCATCAATCTTGACCCGAAATGGCCTACTTAAAATAAACCTCATCCTTATCGTCACTCCAAGGGATTAATACTAGAATCGTCCTTCTATTCCAACGACTACTAGTTTAGAACCTTCATCACTACCCCAACGATCATCTTCTCAAGCAAATCAAGTACACACCTGTACTAGTAGGTTCACTATTGTTGTTCCTCCTTGTGATGGCTATTATGGGTAGATATTGCAACGAGTTATTAGCACATAATAACTCACACTAACAACGCTCACGCTCAACTCCTTGGATTCCTCGTGACTTTCCCCGACCCGAGCACGGATCCTATGCTTCAGATAGTAGGAGCTCTACTACTACCTTCCACACCTATCCTCACTCGTTCCGAGTTCCATCCGATGTGTCCAAGTAGTTCCTTGCCGAAAAACTATACACATATGCCCGCACCGGCATATGTACACACTATTCCTAGCTCCCAAGGAATTCCACCCAATTCCACTACCCTTGCTATGACGAAATCCCCACTAGTCATGACGAGTCGCCTTGCGAATGTACAGTCGCACATAGTGTAAAACCAGATAGACATTCGAATATAAGATTCTATCCTACAACGGTTGGACTCAAACAAGAGCTACGCAATAGAACTAAATCCGACATTCTAGGGCTATTCGGTTCCTACCGCATACAACGTATAGTGCATTCACTTAACAACCTATCAAGGCCAGTATAAACTCCTATTAGCAAGCAACAAACATGCAGTACAGTGTAATAAGCACCAAGCAATCTAGCACACATACTCCTATGTTCTAGAAAGCAATCTAGCATGCATACTCATATGTAAACACTCTTCCCAGCTCACTAGGAATTTCATCTCATCCCACTACCCTTGCTACAACGGAATCCCTATTAGCCATAACGAGTTGCCTCGCGAATACCCAGTCGCATGCAGCGTGAATCAAATAGACATTCGAATACAAGATTCTATCCTAGAACGGTTGGACTCAAACAAGAGCTGCGCAATAGAACTAAATCAAATATTCTAAGGCTATATGATTCTTACTGCATACAACCTATAGGGCCTTCACTTAACAACCTAGTATGACTAGCATTGATTCCTACTAGCAAGCAATCATCATACAGTTCAGTGTAAACCACATAAGCAGTCTAGCATACATACCCTATGAGCTAGAAAGCGATAAATACACTAAGTACTGTACCTTCCCACTTAGCGTCGGCTGACTGTACACACTGCGCCCTCAATCACCGTTTCCCAAACGGGTTTTTCCTTTTTCTTTCATTCAAAAAGATTTTAGTAAAAGAGTTTGAAATTTCATAACCGCAACTTGAGACCAAACACACCGAGATGTGTTTGATTCACTCAAGCTGTGCTCTGATACCAAGTTGTAACGTCCCAAAAATTACAAGGAATTTAAAATTTTAAAAATAATGCATTTCGTTACAATCAAACCATAAGTTAACAAATCCCATTACAATAAAAATAAACGTCGTTAATTAAAACCGTCAAATGAAATTTAAGCAGCGGAAAAGTTATATAATTAAATCCCCATTTAAAAAGTTAAACTTAAACAGCCTTCGCCTTGCGCCCGTGTGTACCGTCATGCCCGACTGCTACTTGCACCTGAAATCATAAGATATTGGGAAGGGGTAAGCACGAAGCTTAGTGAATTCCATCACATGCGCAGATAGGAATTATATACACATCACCCCTATCCGCACATAAGCAACAACATCACAGTTACATAAAACGAGTAAACATCTACAAGTAATTATGTATCCAACACCTCGGTCCCACCGAGCACTCGGTCCCACCGAGTTGTAATGTAACACACTCGTCACACCGAGTTCCCACAACGTTTCCTTCCAATTCCTCGGTCCCACTGAGCCCTCGGTCCCACCGAGTTGTAATGTAACACACTCGTCACACCGAGTTCCCACAACGTTTCTTTCCACTTCCTCGGTCCCACCGAGCCCTCGGTCCCACCGAGGTGTAATGTAAAACATTTATACTAAGCATTTAAACCAATCAAATATTACACACCACAAACAACTAGTTCACACCACAAAGACAGTAGTACATACAAACTACTATGACATGCATACAACCCCTAACTACACAGTGAGAGAACTCACCTTAAAGCAACGCGAGTATCCGCAACCGCAATCACAAGCCGGCCAACTTCACTCACCTTCTCCCACCTAATTACGTGTTAACAAATGTCAAAGTGACGCCCCAACCCAAAACCACGACTACTAAATTATAACATACACATTCCAGCTTTTACTCTAAAAACACAGGTCTGTTCGGGACCTGTTTAAACCCTTATAAACTGATATATCCAGAAATATTAATCCATAATCACAAAGTCCCATGTCTTAGGGTTCCAGGGACATATCGCACGCGCTCTAACGATTTTTCTACAATTTACTATGGATTTTACAAAACCGACTTGCAGAACAGTGAAAAAACAGTACCTTTCAGTACAAAACAACAATTTGACACTAGCTATGGTCCGAACTGGTTTTTCCGTAAAACATATGAAACTTACTAGACTCAGAATGGGAGCTTTTGGCACCGATTTCACCCCAATACGACGTTCCTATAAAAAGTTATGGCTTTCCCAAAAACAGTGGCAGAAACTGTGTAATTCACATGAAATGACAAATATTGATTATAAATCCATTAACTCATAGCTTAACCCAAACAGAACCGAATGAACCTTTGAGGATGCAAACAAATAAGGTATTCTAAATGCAAGTAAAAACAACCCCCAAACATACAATCAACAACCACAATGAGACCCCAAAATTTTAGCGTGGAAAACCCCTCAAAATCGAGAGTAAAAACCACGAGACTACTAGAGCCGCTTCAAATCCACTACCACCAATATTAGCGCAATACAAAGTCTTCTCTAGATTATACTAAAGGCATACAAAACCATCATACACTTGGAAATAAGCACATCAAGATGTATGGAACCAAAATAGAGTAAGAATGGAGAGAAATCACCACAAAGTTACTGCTGTGCAGAACCCCACGAAACCATGACCTCCGGACCTCAAAACCACGATCCCACCGTCCAGAATGTTGAAGAAGATGTCGTGAAGCTGTTCACCAAAAATCACGACGAACCAACCGTTCAATCTCCGGGAAACAGAAGTTTTCTGCAGCTAGGTTTACAAATACGAAAAATGGAGCTCTCTCACTTTTTTTCTTGTTTCTCTCTACTCTCTCTTTTGTTGCTACTCTCTCTCGGCCGAACTCACAAGAGAAGGGGAGGGAGGGGCCGTATGGTTTTTCCTTCTCCCTTTCTTTCCTCTTTTCTTCCTTGCCAAGCCACGAAACCAACCCCTCAAAATGAAACATGAAATCGGTTTTGGGTTGTGCATGGGCCGAAATGTACATTGTTTTGGCCCTTTAACAATTTGATCCCTCATATAATTCCATCTCGCACTCTAACCAACGATTTGACATAATTAACTATTAGGTCCAATTCGTCTAACCTCGTTAACGGAAACCACGTTAAATAAAACTTAAGAGAAAAGAATTAATAAAAAGAAAATACATATTGGGATACGGGCTTTACAAGAAAAGATTGGACGAACAAATGGCAAGGAAATCGAAAAGAAATCTCTGCTTAAAACTCTCTGAAATCGTAAACAGGAAAAGATCCATCGTGATATCTATTTATGCAAAAGATCGTGTCAGGACGAGTCCCTCGATGATCGACACGCGCCCTCGTCTTTTCGTATGACCACACGGATCGCTGACACCTGGCAATGACAGCTGCTAAGCATAATCGTGCGTCAGTGTGACGTCACGATCCTATCCTCTTTTCGACTTCCCCTTTAGTTAGAATTGGACCGATCCAGTTCCAAGACAACCAAGGTAACCTTCGACACGTGTCACAATCCTAGGCGTCCGACTAGCAAAATTTAAAATTTGAATTTGCCATTCAATTTTCAAATTTTGGGGGCAAACTGTTTGGGTAAAATTTCACCAGTCTCGACCACGACCAAAGTAAGGAAAACACTTATTTCTCTTTTCCATAATAAGGTAAAATCATAGTATTATATCCCCTGATTAAACTTGAAATCGAAAGTTATTTACCACACGACACTCGACCATGATGTCGTCTAGTACGCACGACCGACGCGTAAGACCATGCGACCTCGACTAACTAACATGCAATATGACTGTTAAGTTTGTTCAGTGTTTAATGCAGGAATCAATATCATTGATGATCAACGGCTATAACCGACAAAAGCCATTAACAACATTAAAGTCGACGTCCGTTACGTCTGTTACACAAAGCATTCAAGGAACCAATTAAAGCGGCAGAAGACTATAAAAGCGAAGGTTCCATCATCATTTCGGGGGAGGACTTGAACACAACGCACAAGACACAATCAGCTGAACTAAGAAGAACACTTGAAGCAAATAATTCTCTCTCGAGGAATCGCTCTCGACGCACGACATCTACGCACGACACTTAGTTTTTACACACGACGCACATTGTTTTTACATTCAAAACACTTTTTACTTTACATTTCAAAGTCTTTCTTTCATTTGTATTGTAATTTCTGTTCGACCGACACTCGAAAGACAAGGACATTGCCCCTGTTTGGCGACCATAGTGCAGCGACGACTTCCACAGTCGTCCGTGGGTTTTTTTCTCGTTGAGGTTTTTCCCGCGTCACCAAAGTCTTTGTCTCCTCTACATTTTCTATCTTTAACGCACTGTTTTGTCGAACGATTCTTTTCTTTAGCTGTTAAATTCCACAATCAACCTTAAGTTATCCTTTTGGACGATTTTTGGCATTAACAGGAAGTAACCCCCCAAGTTCAAATGATGGGTACGACGCGGGCAATGAACGAAACTATGGTAAAGCAGCAGGAGTTGTTATGAAGCTTTTGGAGGATAGAGATGTTAACCCGCATCGACACGAAACGATTGAAGAAAATGTGGTTGTCGTGGGATCTGGGGGAACCGGTGATCAGAACCGGACGGATGGATTGGTTACTTTGGAGACGAGGCCGATGGGAATGGTTTGTTTCTAAAAAGCATTCCTTTGTTGTAAACCACCGGAGTTTTCCGGTTCTGATAATCCGGTGGCATGCATGAACTAGATTCGGGAAATTGAACAAGACTTCAGGGCTTGTGACTGTGAAGAAAACCAGAAAGTAAAGTTTGGTTCTCAAATGCTCAGAAGTTCAGCTTTAACTTGGTGGAACGTCTACACCTCCACCCTAGAGGCTTCGGTTTTAGCTAAAATGACTTGGGCGACATTCAAGAAGAAGATTTTGGAAGAGTATTGTAACGAGCAAGAGATGGATATGATCGAAGAGGAGTTCCGGTCATTAAAGAAGAGAAATATGTCGGTGAAGGAGTACACCCGCATTTTTATGGAAAAGATGAACCTTGTGGGGCATGTGGCCCCGACTGAGAAGGAGAAGATGAAGGCGTATTTGAAAGGATTGTCGGCGGACATGATGGCGATGGTCCGCAATTCGAAGGCCACTAATGTTGGTCCCTAAGGCCTATACAAGTTTGTAGAAGGGGGGGGGGGGGGGGGTTGAATACAAACACACAGATTTTACTTTTCTAAATTGTTTATTGATAAATCATTAACAATTTACAGCTTGTTGCGGAAACAAGATTAAGGATAAACCTAAATCTAAACAAGTTGGAACACTAAGGTTTCTTGCACTAAGAGAGATAAGGAAATTACTAATAATAACCTATCTGAGATAAGAGATTTGAACTTGTCCAGAGTTAGCAAGTTACTTCAAATGAAGTGAGTTCATCTCTTTATATACTGCATGCATTAAATGCAAATCAGTATATACTTTACACGTGTCATCAGCTGGTTGGTTGCATGTCATTGACCTTGGTTGACAACCTTAGTAGCCGTAAGGATGAACAGTGTAGTATCAGAGTGGTTGTACGATTTCAGATTTTCGGAGGTTCTTTTCTGACATTTCGTACGGAGACGTGCAAGGGTGGTTAAGACAAAAGTACTTTGTACGGAGGACTTCATGATCAGCTTTCGTTGATTCAGCGATTATCATTCTTTATCAGCGAATGATAAAGTTCAGAGATAGCTGAAGTCTTGTACTTGATACTTCACGTTGAGTGGACAAATCTGAGTCTTCGCTGATCTGCATCAGTTCATTAGGAGACTTGTCGCTGGTTCTTGAGCTTGATCTTCGACTTCAGCGTAGAACCTTTGTTGACGTGAAACTTGTCTTCAGAGATCATAAGTAAACAACTAACTTATCAGCGATCATCATAATGACTGAATAGACTCAGAGCATTAATGATGAACAGTGTTCGCTGAATGTTTAATCTAAAGAGCGAGAGTTCCTATCAGAGGTACTGTAAGATCTTAGTACTTATCAGCGATAGTGGAACTCTGATACATATTGTTTACTTACAATTTTCACTAAGTATATAAGAGAGGATCATTATCAAATCACTGAGGGTTTGGATCAACAAGCTCCCCTATTTGATTATGACATAGCAACAAAGAAAATTGCTATTTAATGAAAACATAAGGATAAAAAGAACTCATAAAATATTTGTCCCTTTTACTGTTTTCTGGGATCTTTTCAGTACTTATGGAGTAAAGTACGTTCGCTGAAATCTTTCTTTAAAAAATTGAATCAGGTTACAATGAAGAACAGAAAGATTACAAGTACAAGCGAAATAATTTACAAGTACAGAAGGATAACTGATAAAATAGAGAAAAAGGAGATTATATCAGTTTTCAAAGGGTTCTTCCTTAATGAGAAGTTCATCAAGGGTCTTTTTAATGGGGATCATCCAGTCAGGG
Source organism: Saussurea involucrata (assembly GCA_033807775.1). Lineage (NCBI taxonomy): Eukaryota > Viridiplantae > Streptophyta > Magnoliopsida > Asterales > Asteraceae > Saussurea > Saussurea involucrata. The sequence goes on along the minus strand of CM066322.1, from coordinate 155,010,294 downwards.
ACATTTACTCCTTGATTCTTTAACTTCAGAGCAGCTTCAAAAATCAAGGGTTTTAGGTGTCGTGCCTGAATGTCTTTTCTGAAGTCACACCAGTAGATGAGATCTCTGAGCTGTTCGATTGGAGTGATTGGAAGCTCAGCGATCCGTTGAAAGCATTTACGTCTGTCGTAGTTGAGAAAGAATATTCCATAAGGATTACTGATGACTTTACCAGGGACGAAAAGTTCACATGGTGGCAAAGAAATGTCAAGGGCAGATAGATCAGGGTCAGGACCAAGCACTTCAGCGCGAGAGAAACCAATTCCAGTTTCATTTCGTATGACAGGACCTGAGTTTGAATCTTGACGTTTCTTCTTTGGAGAGGCCCTTTTTCTTTTCAGCTTAAGATCAAGAAGAGGAGGAATGTCCACACAAGAAGATATCAAGTCGATCTGTCTGTTTATCAGCTTTTCAAAATGATCCTTGTACTTAGATTGTGACGAATGGATAGCTAACCTCATCTCCAGCCATTCAGAGAGACCATACCCTTTTACAGTGTCAGCGCGAAAGGCTTCAGATTGGCCATCTTCTCTGAAAAGTTTGATGTCAACAATAGGTACTCCGATAGAGGTTCTTCCAGAGATGAATACCTTGTTGATCTTCGCTGGACGATATTTGAAGTGAATTTTCTCTTTACACCAGATCAGGGTGGTCTGAGAAACTTCAGTTTTCCTTTCCACGATCTTCTGGGCTTCTTCCCAAAGCTTTCGTTGGATTTGAATGGAAACACGTTTCAGCTTGGGGTCTTTGACAGATTCTTGAGTAAGCTTGATGGCGTATTCTCTGTCTTTTTCTTCAGCTTCCTTTCTTTCAGCGATTGGGCGTTAAGCTCTAAGGTGTTCCTGGTATTCAGCTTTGGAGATTTTGAACTTTAGAGGAACTGAAGGAAGTTGATCACGCCTTAGAATGATTCGCTGATCCTCGAATCGCTTTATTATTTCCTCTCTTCTTTTCTGATCCTCTTCACTTAGCTTTTGAGGAACTAAGGAAGGTCTGCGTTTGTGAGAGAGAGTCTGTTTCTCAGGTTCATCAGTCTCAGAGATCAAATCCAAGACTGGGATTATTTCTTCAGCGGCAGCTGGTATTATTGGTGAAGTCGCAGTTGTGGAGCCTTCAGCGATATCCTCAAACATGGGAGAGGACTAGCTGAAACAGAGCGATCTTACCAGTAAGAACTTGGGTAGAAACAGATAGAGAAATTGTTCAAGTGTATAGGCTTGGGTAGAGGAACTGATAGTGTATGATAGAGGAGGGATGGAGTAAGAGATGTTTAGTATACCTGACAAACCGGCTTTTCAAGCAAGATCGCCAGATTTTCATTTTCAGCGACGCCTTTGCCTTTGCCTTTCTCAGCGCCAGAGGCTGAGGGCTTTGTCTTTGTCCGCTCCCCTGAAGGTTCATTTATCGAGATCCCCTTAAGAGCTTTGATCCTTGGGGCAGGTTTGACGATAAAGAAATCATCGTCATCATCATCATCATTCTTCTTTGGAGAAGAAGATGGTTCATCATCAGGGATGTCGACGGCTTCATCATCTTCTGCTTCGGATTCTTCAGCGTCTTCTTCGAGTTGCTCCCCCTCAGATACAGAGGCGAGCTTCTCGGTTCCCTCAGGGTTTTCATCTCCCTGAGGTCCAGCGGCAGCTTCAGTTTCAATAGTCTTCTCACCCTCTTCAGCGAAGGTGAGGTCTTCGTTCTTCTCTCCCCTGATAGATTCATCATGGGAAAGGTCTTCATCGCTCTTCTCCTTGGGATGTTCAGCGCTCTTTTCCCCCTCTTTTTCATGATGACTGGGGGGAGGAATGGGTAGACACTTCAGCTGTGGGAGGCTCTCTGTCTTCTTGGCCAGAGATACCCACACAGCTTTCAATCTTTGCTAATCTGACTTCTAGGCCAGTTATAGCAGGATTGATCTTTTCCAGCTCTTTGCGATCCGTCGCTGTGAAAGTTTCCAATGCAGGGACAGGGGCAGGTTCAGGAGTAGGAGTTCTCGCCTTGTTGAGCAGCTCTTCAATCATTGTTTTCATCGAACCAACGTCGGTCTTTACAGAGCCTAAGTCAGTCGTCAGAGTTTGAACATTTGTCTTCACAGCAGACATATCACCCTCTAGTGCTCCAACCGATGTCTTCAGCGTTGTTACTTCGCCGGACATGGAGGAAACTGATTGTTTGAGTGAGGTGTAGTCTGTGTAGATATCAGCGAGCACCTTAGCGAAATTGCTGAGAGTCTTATCAACTTGCTTCAAGTCATCTGCGGAAGCCGTCTTCTCCACCACCGTTGTCAGCTTTGTCAAATTTTCTCCAGCGGTGGTTACAGCTGCAGAGTTGTCGGAGAGTGTGGTGGTGAGATCTGTCAGCTTTGTTTCCACGGACTTCAGAGAAGCGTTGATGTCTCCCAAATTAGGACCTGTAACACATAAGTACTTGTGAACAAAGGAAAGCTCAGAAGTTTCAGGTTTAGTTACAGTGTATATGGGTTGATTTGTACCTGCAGGAGGATTGATAAACTCGTCAAAGTTGCGGATCCCTGAAAAATGTTCCATATCTTCCTCAAAAGTTCGGTGAGGAATGGTGATCTCTGCAGGTCCTGTCTTCATCATTCTTTGAGAAGCGTCAGCGGAGGCTTCTGGAATGATGGCATCTCCAGTATTCTTTGGAGGAGTGTCCAAGTGAGTAGAGGGAGAAGCGAAGGATAAGAATTGGGTTCGGGTACTGAGTTCATCGTTGGATTCGCTGAAAATGGCTTCATCAGTCTTTGGAGAGACTGAAGGAGGTTGGGTAGGTTCCAAGTTTCTAACCTCAGCGTTTAGAGACGCTGAAGCCGGGATTGAAGGGATGGTTTGAATGGGTGTGGCAGAGCGTACCACAGAACTTTCCTTCAGCTCTTCAGAATGAGCTGAGGAGTCTTCAGCCGGAGATTGCTGGGGCTGCTCCTTGGTTTTCTTGATCCTTTTGGAACCAAGTGGGATTGAAGAGTGTTTCCTTTTCTTAGAAGGAGAGGAATGTGTGGCCGGGGTATCAGCGATGGGTATTGTCGCTGAAGGAGCCACATAAGTTGAAGAAGTTGGGTTGAGAAGAGTGAGAAGGGTAGAAAGACGTACCTCATTTTCGACAGGTTTGAAATCGAGCACCTTAGGGCCAACCTGAGAAAGTTTCAGGTCACCCTCATGAGGATAGCTATCCTTCAGGCCATATTGGAAGATGGCGCTGATGAATCGGGGGTAGGGAACCCATGCAGGTCTGTCAGCAGCAGAATCTACTCTTTGTACTAGGTCATCATAAATGATAGAAGCCCAGTCAATATGTAGACCTTTCAGCAGTGCGTATCCCATAGCCTGCTGAGGTTGAGCGGCTTGATCAGAGGAGCCGGTCTTCGCTGTCATGCAGCTGATCAGGTGTGCGAAGATAAAATTCATCTCGCTGGGCATTTTGGACTTCTTTATCAGCGTCAGCTTCTTCTCGGGCTTCTTGTCCCTTCCAGTTTCCCAGACATAGCCCATTGCATCAAAAAATGCAATAAGAGCTTCTTTGTCAGCGTGCTTTTTATGGTCAGGGAATGGAACAAAAGGTTTTTCTTTGGTAGCGTTGGGAAAGTTTAGAGCTTTGCGAATGATTGCGGGGGTTATCTTTATTGTGCCATACTCAGTATCGCTGAGTATGCAGTCAATAGTTTTGGAGGGATCTTTGGCGGATGGTAGCTGAGAGTGTCTGGCAGAGTACCAGAACTGGGATAGCAAAAGCTGACTTGCAGGAGGTGTGATTGTCAGGGCTGTTGAGATGCAGCTATTCTTAAGGAAATTCACAGCATCATCCAGATGTGTGACTTGCTTTCGAGGAGGAAACTCGAAAAGCGCAGAGAGGTTGTTTATCTTGGTCCAGTCAAGTTGATCCATAGAGAACTTAACCTGTGGAGCCATGATGATATCCACTTCTTCAGAGTCAGTGGAGAAGTTCTCAGCGGTGGCATGAATCTTGGAAGTTGCCATTTCTCTGTATTATCAGTTCAACCAAAGATGTTAACAAATAAGAATTGTCTTAATATGGAAAGAATTTCCATTAAGATAGTTCGAATTTTGTCCATTTCATTCAGACAAAAATGTCTTAATGAAGATTAGGGTTTTTCATGATTTTTGAAACGAAATGTAAAACCCCTAAAGTATTGTATTCCAGTTTCTAAAAAAAACTGGATACGAATGAAGAACAAGTTTAAGATTAAGATTTAAAACTTGAAGAACAACCATGAAATGGTTGTGTTCATAAAACCATGAAAGAAATGATTTCATTTTTTAAGAAGTTCTTTTGTTTGATCTTGTTTAAAACAAAGATAAGATCGGAAACAAGTTAAGCATTTGAAAAAAATAAGAACATATTAACCTTGATGTTTTGATGAAGAAGATGATGAACAGTTCTTTGAAGATTTGAGAGCACAAATGCAACAGTAATTCTTTTCTTGCGGAGAAAGATTGATCGCGTAAAAGATAAAATATAAACCAAGAGTTGTTTATATAGAGATTTTAGAGAGAGAAAACCTTGAGCGGGAAAAGGTTTTCATCATGACACAGACACGTGTTTGCATTTGATTGGAAGTTTGAACGAAACGTGCAAACGTGTGTCAGAAAGAAATCGTGCCGGGGTTTATCCGTTGCAATTACGTCACAACTGTCCTTTCATATTCTTGGTTGTCTCTGAGGTTTTGAAAAAACTCAGGGAGTCTTTGAAAACATGAAGCACTGAATAGAAATATCAGTGAAGGTTTTAAGAAATTTCAAAAAAAGTCGCTGTTAAGGAAGAGATATTCAGCGATGCATTTGTTTTGAAATCTTGCATTTTCATGCGTTTGTCAGAGAGAGAAAACATACCTGGATATCAGTTTAACCGAGTTTATTCAGAGAGAAGATGATTGAATAGGTTATACGAGTTGATTTTATCCTATCGCTGATTAATGTGAACCGCTGAAGATTTTACCCTTCAAAGTTCAGCATTCCAAGCTCGCTGATGAGAAAGTTGAATCTTGTCTCATCAAGAGGTTTGGTAAATAAATCAGCTAACTGATAATCAGTTGGGATAAAATGAAGGTCTATATCACCATTCATCACATGATCTCTGATAAAATGATATCTGATTTCTATGTGTTTTGTCTTCATAGCGATGGCACTAGTGCTGTCGCAATAGATTGGAATTTTTGAGAGCTGAAGATCATAGTCTAGTAGCTGATTTCTCATCCACAAGACCTGAGAACAGCAGCTTCCAGCGGCTACATATTCAGCTTCAGCTGTGGAAGTGGACACTGAGTTTTGCTTCTTACTTGTCCAACTTACCAGCTTTCCACCCAGGAGCTGACATCCTCCTGTGGTGCTTTTCCTATCCATTTTGCAACCTGCAAAATCACTGTCTGAATAGGCGGTTAGATCGAATCCTGAGTCTTTGGGATACCAAAGGCCTAGATTCGCTGTACCCTTAAGATATCGAAAGACTCGCTTTACAACTTTCATATGAGATATCTTAGGTTCAGCTTGATATCGTGCACACAAGCATGTTGCAAACATAATATCGGGTCGGCTAGCTGTAAGGTACAATAGTGAGCCGATCATCCCACGGTACAACGTAACATTGACAGGAACACCCTTTGTGTCCTTATCAAGTGTCAGCGGTGGTGCCATAGGGGTTTTCATAGCTGAACTTTCAGTTAAGTCGAATTTCTTCAGCATATCTTTAACATATTTTCCCTGATTAATGAAAGTTCCTTTTTCAGTTTGCTTAATCTGAAGACCAAGGAAATATGTTAGTTCACCCATCATGCTCATTTTATACTCATCTTTCATTCTATCAGCGAAACGAGTACAAAGCTCAGGGTTAGTAGAACCAAATATAATGTCATCAACATATATTTGAACTAGAATGATATGACCTTTTACTTTTCTAAAAAATAGCGTTTTGTCAATCTTACCTCTCTCAAATTGTTCAATATGGAGATAAGTAGAGAGAGTATCATACCATGCACGGGGAGCTTGCTTTAAGCCATAAAGTTCCTTGTCCAGTTTATAAACATAACCTGGACGCTTAGGATCTGAGAATCCTGGAGGTTGTTCCACATAAACTTCTTCATTCATCTTTCCATTCAGAAACGCTGACTTAACATCCATCTGATGTACAGTGAAGTTTTTGTGTCCAGCATATGCTAAGAAAAGACGAATAGATTCAAGTCTTGCTACTGGAGCAAATGTTTCGTCATAATCTATGCCTTCCTCTTGTCTGTATCCCTGAGCAACAAGACGAGCTTTGTTGCGAGTTACAGTACCATGTTCGTCCAACTTGTTTCGATAGACCCATTTAGTGCATATCACAGTTTTGTCAGTTGGTCTTCGAACAAGTTTCCAAACTTTGTTTCTTTCGAATTCAGTCAGCTCTTCTTGCATAGCGCTGAACCAGTTTGGATCTCTGAGGGCATCATCTATTTTCTTTGGTTCAGTTAGAGAAATAAAGTTAACAAATAAACAAATATTACCTGCACTTCTACGAGTCTGAATACCAGCGTTTGGATCACCAAGAATTTGATCGATTGTGTGATTTACGGTCCATCGCTGAGCCGGAGCATACGTCGCTGACTCAGTCTGAACTGGAGAAACTGAAGATGAGGCTTCAGCTACTTCTGGATTACCAGCTAAGAGAGGAAAGTTTGCATTTGTCACTTCATTCACTGATTGCTGAGAAATAGATGGAATTTCTGAGACATTTGGATCAACTGCAGGTATAGTGTTTATAGGAACAGCTGAGAACCAAGATGTTTCAGCTTCACTATTCTGCATATCTGGAATGATAGTAGGACCATCATTATCTACGGCGTGAGCATGAGGAGTGGGAACTTCTTCTGAATCACCAAGATGAGAAAACATCCATTGATTCAGTTCTTCAGTATCAGCGTTCGGTTTAGAGTTCGCTGAACGGGATTCGTCAAATGTGACGTGAATAGTTTCTTCTACAGTTTGTCTTCTATGGTTGAAGACTCTGAAGGCTTTGGAAACTGAGGAGTATCCAAGAAAGATTCCATCATCAGCCTTAGGATCAAACTTTCCAAGGGCATCTCTGTTGTTCAGTATGAAACACTGACATCCAAAGATGTGAAGAAAGCTGATTGAAGGCTTTCTCCCATGAAAGAGTTCATAGGCTGTCTTTTTGAATCTTTTAACTATCAGCGACCTGTTTTGCGTAAAACAAGCAATGTTGACAGCTTCTGCCCAAAACTGAGTAGGCAGGTGAGAATCGCTGAGCATTGAACGTGCAACTTCAATAATTGTTCTATTTCTTCTTTCAGCGACTCCATTTTGTTGCGGTGTTCTCACTGACGAAAAGTTGTGAGAAATACCCTTACTCTCAAAGAAGGAATCAAGAGAACTGTTTTTGAATTCAGTTCCATGATCACTCCTTATTGAGCGAACAGTCATATTGTTCAGAGTTTCCATCTTCCGAACAAAGGTGATGAGTTCTTCAGGGGTGTCACTCTTAGAACGGAGAAACATTACCCAAGTGAAGCGAGAGAATTCATCAACTATGACCAGCGTATATTTCTTTCCAGCGATGGATTGTTTGTTAACAGGGCCAAACAAATCCATATGGAGTAGTTGTAGAGGAGATGACACTGAGGAGACTTGCTTTGACTTAAAGCTTGCCTTGGTCTGCTTCCCTTTTTTCACACGCTGAACATAATGACTCTTTGGCATATGAATGCTGAGGTAGACCAATGACTAACTCTTTGGAGGAAAGAGTATTCAGTGTCTTGAAATTTAGATGCGAGAGTCTCTTGTGCCATAGCCAGTTGACATCAGAAGATGCCTTTGAGAAGAAACAGGAGTTCTCAGTGGTTGTTGAGTCCATGTTTATTACATAAACATTTTCCAAACGATAACCGCTGAGAGCTATCTTCTCCTTTTTGTCAGTGACAAAGCAGGATTCTTTAGTGAAAATCACTTTGTTATCCATGTCGCAAAGCTGACTGATGCTTAGAAGATTATGCTTCAGCCCTTCAACATATGCGACTCTTCTGAAGGAGGTTGTACCATTTGAAAGTACACCATACCCTCGGGTATGTCCTTTTCCATTTCCACCGAAAGTCACAGAGGGACCTTTCTTTTCTTTGTATTCAGCGAGTAGGCTTTTCTTACCAGTCATGTGTCTAGAGCATCCGCTATCGAGATACCAGATACCCTTCTTAACCTGCAATACAAAGAAAGATTAGTTTTTCTTAGGTACCCACTTAACCATGTATACACGTTTGTCAGTGGAAGTAATTGGAATAGAAGGTTCAGCAGTCTTCGCAGCATTTGAAGATTCAGCTTTGTCTTTCTTCACTTTGGTTAATTTCTTAACCTCAGTGGTAGAATTCACCTTGACCTGATTTGCACCAGGGTTGGTCTTCTTTGCCTTGGAGGCAATCTTCACCTTAGCTATCTTTTCAGCTTTGGTGGCTGTGGGGCACTTACTAGCAATATGATCAGTGAGTCCACAGTGATAACATTTCCTATAGCTAAAAGTAGTTCTAGGACCATTTGAATGCTGAGCTTTTAATTTCGAATTAGAAGTGCCAGCACCAAGTAAACTATTGGCTTTAGAAATGGGTCGAACATTCAGTTCTTCAGATTTCTTACCAAGGACATCCACTCTGAGTCTAGGAGTAGATCGCTGAATAAATCCATAGATCAGCTTTCTAGATCTAGAGGGATGAGTCACTGAAGCTTTAGAAGCATTCAGCTTTGGTACTAAAGTACCCTTCTGAGGATTTTGATAAATAACAATTCCTTTACCTTTGTCTTTAGAGACAGAGGTAGATTTTGAATAAACCATTTTCTCATTTCCTTTTGAGGAGGTAGGAGTTTCCTCAGGGATTGGTGTAATGGACGAGGAGCACTGAGATGATGAAGTGTCAGCGACTGCGGATACGAACGTTCCAAATTTAAGCATTGAACGTTCAGTGGTTGGTTTTGGAGTATCATATTTATAACCCAGACCACGTTTATCACTCAGAGGAATCTGAGCCTTAATTATCTCAGTGATCTTTGTTGAAGAATTACACCATCCTTCAACAGTAGATTTTTCAGCCTCTAATGCAGCGATAGCTTCTGCTCGTTCGATTTTGACTAGCTGATTTAAATATACTTGATCTTTAAAATCTTCTTCAATTTTAGAAAGCTTTTCTTTTTGAAGGTGGCAGTTTTTAAGCTTTTCAGCGAGATCAAGATTTTGGTTTTCAACCACAGTTTTGCCGTTCATGGCTTCGTATAAACTTCTAGTCAAGAGATCGATCTTACGGAGACTATCAGCTTCATCAATATTTGCAATATTGGTAAAGAAAGAAGGTGATACCTGAATAGCAGAGGTTGAAGTGGAGGGAATGTCTGAGCTTTCTTCCTCTTCTTCAATCTTGGCCATGAGACATTGATTTGCTTCATCATCTTCAGAATCAGATGATGATGCTTCTTCATCAGAAGCAGCCCAATCATAGTCAGCCATCAGGCCTTTTCCTTTCTTCTTAAAGCTTTTCAGCTTCGCATATTTGTCTTTCAGCTTTGAGTATTTGTCATCTTTATTCCTTGGAACAAAGGATTTCTTTGTAAAAGCTGAGGGTCTAGAAACTTTCTTAGACCTGCACTCGTTAGCAAAATGTCCTATCTTTTCGCAGTTAAAACAAGTAGCAGTAGCCTTATAACCAAAAACTGATGATTTAGGCTTGTCAGCTATGGAAAGAGGTTTGTTCTTTCTAAACATTTTCTTCTTGGCAAATCTCCTGAACTTTTTGGTTATGAGAGCCAAGGATTCATCATCTGAAAAATCAGAATCTGATGAACTTTCAGAGTTACTCTCTAACTCAGTGATAGTGACCGAGGGTCGCTGAGTAGAAGGTTCCTCTTAGATTAAAGCAACAGGGGTGCTTTTGGAATCTTTAATAAGATTCTTCTTAAGATGGTTCGATTGCTCATGATTCAGCAACGTGCCATATAAGGTAGCAAGGGTCATTGATCTTAGATCCTTTGACAGCTTGAGACACATGGAATAATTGTCCCAGCTTTCAGGTAAACATTCTAGAAACTTTGTCAGCACTTCAAAGTTAGAATATTCCTTACCAACAGTTTTCAGATCTATAATTAAACAATTAAAACGTTGGTGAACTTCAGAGAGAGTTTCATTCTTACCAGAAATGAAGCTTTCGTATTGTCTTACCAGGTTGATCTTTCTTGAGTCCTGGACTTCAGACGTTCCTTCATACTGAACACATATTGTGTCCCACATGGCTTTTGATGATTTCAGGTTCATGACGGAATGGTAGACTTCGTCAGGAAGGGCCATGGATAGTATGGATCTAGCTTTTGTATCTATAGCCACTTTCTTCTTATCTTCTTCAGTCCATTGATGGATTTCTTTAGGTACCAGCCTTTCTGGAATAGCAGGTCTATTCTTAGTGCCTGGAACTGCAGCATCAAATCTTACAGAGATGAATGGTCCATTCTCAATATAGTAAGGCATAGTAGGGTCTACACCTTCTAAGAAGAGTGTCATCCTATTTTTCCATAAGTTAAAGTTATCTCTGGAAAATCTAGGGGGTTTTGCAAGAGAACCATTGTCTATATAATTTGTGTTTGTATTGGTGGCCATTTTCAGATAATAGCAAGGAAGAGAAATATCTTAGATTAGATCTTGTTTATGAGTTTAAACAAATCTGCTCTGATACCACTTGTTGGTCCCGAAGGCCTATACAAGTTTGTAGAAGGGGGGGGGGGGGGGGTTGAATACAAACACACAGATTTTACTTTTCTAAATTGTTTATTGATAAATCATTAACAATTTACAGCTTGTTGCGGAAACAAGATTAAGGATAAACCTAAATCTAAACAAGTTGGAACACTAAGGTTTCTTGCACTAAAAGAGATAAGGAAATTACTAATAATAACCTATCTGAGATAAGAGATTTGAACTTGTCCAGAGTTAGCAAGTTACTTCAAATGAAGTGAGTTCATCTCTTTATATACTGCATGCATTAAATGCAAATCAGTATATACTTTACACGTGTCATTGACCTTGGTTGACAACCTTAGTAGCCGTAAGGATGAACAGTGTAGTATCAGAGTGGTTGTACGATTTCAGATTTTCGGAGGTTCTTTTCTGACATTTCGTACGGAGACGTGCAAGGGTGGTTAAGACAAAAGTACTTTGTACGGAGGACTTCATGATCAGCTTTCGTTGATTCAGCGATTATCATTCTTTATCAGCGAATGATAAAGTTCAGCGATAGCTGAAGTCTTGTACTTGATACCTCACGTTGAGTGGACAAATCTGAGTCTTCGCTGATCCGCATCAGTTCATTAGGAGACTTGTCGCTGGTTCTTGAGCTTGATCTTCTACTTCAGCGTAGAACCTTTGTTGACGTGAAACTTGTCTTCAGAGATCATAAGTAAACAACTAACTTATCAGCGATCATCATAATGACTGAACAGACTCAGAGCATTAATGATGAACAGTGTTCGCTGAATGTTTAATCTAAAGAGCGAGAGTTCCAATCAGCGGTACTGTAAGATCTTAGTACTTATCAGCGATAGTGAAACTCTGATACATATTGTTTACTTACAATTTTCACTAAGTATATAAGAAAGGGTCATTATCAAATCACTGAGGGTTTGGATCAACAACTAATCTTCAGGAGACTATTGAAGAGGCAAAAGTGATGGAAAGGGGTTATGCAAGGGATAGTGAGGAAAAGCAAAGGCTCAAAGAGAAAAGGAGATGGGAGAACTCTCCAAACTCGTTTAAGAAGCCGAGGTTTCAACCAAGTGGAAAAAGGGGACAATCGTCGTGAGGCAAAGTGGTGTCCTAAGTGTAAAAGTAAGCACTTCGTCTCTTGAAAATTCAATTCAAGCTTCGTGCTACAAATGCGGGAAGCCGGGACACATCAGTCTGGACTGTCCTATAAGGGGGGCGGTGTGCTATGAATGTAAGGAGATGGGACACATGAAGAGAGAGTGTCCCAAGTTGAAATGAGATGCAAGAGGGACGTACTCGAGGAGTCAACCAAGGAGGGAGGCCATCCCTAAGGCTTAGGAGGGAGCCTTCCAAATGACGAAGTAGGAATTAAAGGAAACTGGACGTAGTATCGGGTACGTTCTTACTCAACTCTTTACCTGCTAGAGTATTGTTTGATTCTGGCGCAAACTGCTCTTTTGTTTCAAATGTGTTTTGCATATCTTTGAACGTGTCTGCTAGTACACTACCTGATGCTTTAGTTATAGAAGTAGCAAATGGAAAGCAAGTAGTGTTGAGGGAAGTTTTGGAGAAATGTCAACTAGAGGTTAGTGGTGAATTCTTTGAGGTGAACCTACTCCCCATGACTATTGGAAGTCTCGACGTGGTAATTGGGATGGATTGGTTAGAATAGCATCAAGCGGAGATTTTATGTTCCATGAAGCTCATAAAGATATCGTTGCCAAGTGAAGACTTTACCTTGATCTATAGGGAGAAAAGGAAGGGTGACGTGGTCAACATTTCGTCCATCAAGGCAAGGAAGTGCTTAATGAAGAAATATCCCTCATTCTTAGCCTATGTAGTGTTAATGCCAAAAATCGCACAAAAGTACAACTTAAGGTCGATGAGGACATTTAACAACTAAAGAAACGTATCTCAAGCCAAATAACACAATTGCGAGGAAAAAGTAAAAGAGACAAGAGATTTGGTGACGCAGAAAACCCCAAAACGAGGGAAAAAACCGCGGTCGACTCTGTGAGAGTCGACAGTGCACTATGGTCGCCAATCAGGGGCGATAATCCTTGTGTTACAGGTGATTTGTGTACAATAAGTTACAAATGAAGTAAAAATACACTTAGTCGTGTGTAAAAAGTATGCGTCGTGTGTTTAAACGTGTGAAACAAACTGCTGTCGTGCGACTTGAACTGTTGTCATGCGGTTTGAACTGTTGTCATGTGGTACTTGCGTTAGCGACGTGTGCTCGAATGCGAGAGAGAAAATATAGAAGTAGATGTGAAATGTCGTTGTATAGCTTGATGAAATTCGTCCCCTTGCTCGAGGTTGGAACATGCCTTTATATAGGTTTCGCCGGTCATTAATGAGCTTTAATGGTTGGTCTTGTAACCGCTGCCGACATTAAATGCGCTTTGATGATTGTCTTTGTAACCGCTGTCGAGTCTTTAATGTCATTAAGAGCTCGACCGTTATTGTCCGTTGTACCATAATGGCTTGTAGACATGTATTAATGAACAAAAGAAACGACTGTTGACCATTAATTGTTAGTGTAATCGTAAGACCATCTTAAGTTCAGGACGTCGGTCTTATGGAGCATACGACCGTCGCCGAAATACACGACCAGGTATATGACTATAGATGTCTTGTAAGACCTTATCTAAGTATAGGAATGGTCTTATAAAAATGTCGTGAGACTAGGATAAAAATGTCGTAAGACCAGAGAGATATAAGACCGACGACGGGGTACTGTCGACGTAAGACCAACGAGTCGTAACTGGCGACACGTAACTGGCGACATAAGACTAGTGACATAAGGCTAGTGACGTAAGACTAGCGATGTGCGACGTGTGACACGTAATGTGCGATCATTAGATGTAAGATACTGTCTTGAATGACTATTGACGCAAGATGTCTTTTAATAATCAACTATCGTATGTCGGGGATAAGGCAATAATGGGTATTACCTTCATCGATCGGGGGTATGAATTTTGTAGGCGTTAAGGTAATCGAAGTCCATGGGTCATGCCGAAGGAATTCCTCAGGTCGGTCGAGGGTGTGATATTTTACCCAAACATGTAGTAGATGCCAAGGTGGAGAAGAAAAAAAATGGAGGACGTAAAGATCATTAGCGAATTTTCAGATGTATTTCCCGATGACTTACCGGGTTTACCGCCCGATCATCAGGTGGAGTTCAGAATCGACTTAATTCCGGGAGCGGCACCGATAACGCGTGTACCATACCGTCTTGCACTGGCCGAGGTGCAAGAGATGATGACACAACTACAAGAATTGTTAGACAAGGGGTTCGTGAGACCGAGCTCGTCACCTTGGGGAGCTTCGGTACTCTTTGTCAAGAAGAAGGACGGGTTGATGCGGGTGTGTATAGATTAGTGGGAGTTGAAGAAGGTAACCGTGAAGAATAAATATCCACTCCCACGTATAGACGACCTTTTCGACCAACTTCAAGGAACCGGATGTTTTTCAAAGATCGACTTTCGATCTGGGTATCACCAAGTGAACGTTAGAGAAGAGGATGTATCGAAGACGACATTCAGGACTGGTTATGGGCATTATGAGTTCATAGTCATGCCGTTTGGTTTGACAAATGCACTAGCGGTGTTTATGGATATGATGAACCGGGTTTGCCGACCATTTTTGGACAAGTCGGTGATTGTGTTTATTGATAACATCTTGGTTTACTCTAAGGATGAAGCGGAGCACGAGGAACACCTTAGAGAGGTGTTAGAGGTGCTATGGAAAGAGAAGTTGTACGCTAAATTCTCTAAGTGTGAGTTTTGGTGACGGGAGGTTCAATTTCTTGGGGCATGTAGTAACCCAGGAGGGAGTAAAGGTGGATCCCGCGAAAGTGGAGGCAATGATGAATTGGGAGCCTCCAAAGAGCCCTACGGAAATTCGAAGCTTTTTAGGGCTATTCGGGTACTACCGAAGGTTCATCCAAGACTTCTCCAAGATTGCCTCTTCATTGACGGCATTGACACGGAAAAACGTGAAGTTTGTGTGGACCGATGCACAAGAAAAGGCCTTTCGGACTCTACAACGGAAACTTTGTGAAGCTCCAATCTTATCCTTACTCGAAGGAACCAAAGTCTTTGTCGTGTGTAGTGATGCATCCAAGATGGGATTAGGATGTGTTTTGATGCAAAGGGGCAAGGTGACAGCGTATGCGTCCAGACTACTAAAGGAACATGAAAAGAATCACCCAACTCACGATCTCGAGTTGGCGGCAGTCGTGTTTTCCTTGAAGTTATGGCGACACTACTTGTACGAAACAAAGTGCCCACTTTACACCGACCATAGGACTTTGAAGTACGTTTTTGACCAAAAGGAGTTGAATATGTGCCAAAGAAGATGGCTAGAGTTGCTTAAAGACTACGATTGTGAACTAGTATACCATCTGGGCAAGGCGAATGTAGTAGCGGATGCCTTGAGCCGGAAGGAATATAGTGGGAAAGTGCAAATGTCATTGGCAAGAATCGAAGTTGTCTCGAGTTTGATAAACAAGATTAAGACCGCGCAAAGTGAAGCACTCCTTGAAGCAAACTTCAAGGAAGAGTCTATGTTGAAATGACACTCGCTCTTAACGGAAGATAGTAGGGGGTTGAAACTCTTCCAAGGAAGAGTTTGGGTACCAAAAATCGGGGGATGTCGAGACCTACTAATGGATGACGCGCATAAGTCGAAGTACTCAATACACCCGGGGAGCACGAAAATGTATAGGGACTTGAAACTCAATTATTGGTGGCCAGTGATGAAACTTGACGTGGCCGATTGTGTGGCTAAGTGTGTTACTTGTTCGCTGGTGAAGGCCGAGCATCAACGACCTTACGTAAGTTTACAGTCGTTGGAAATACCTGAGTGGAAATGGGATCACATCACTATGGATTTCGTGACGAAGCTATCGAAAACCTTAAGAGGTCACGACACTATTTGGGTGATAGTGGATCTGTTGTTGAAGACCACACACTTCCTAGCTATGCGAGAGACATTGTCGTTGGACAAGTTGGCAAGATTATATATAAACGAGGTAGTCTCGAGGCACGGGGTGCCATTGTCTATCGTGTCCGATCATGATAGTCGTTTCACTTCGAATTTTTGGGACGCCTTTCAAAGGGAATTGGGCACAAGAATAAATCTGAGTACGGCTTACCACCCTCAGGCGGATGGACAGAGTGAGCGGACTATCCAAACATTGGAAGACATGTTGAGGTCGTGTGTTATTGACTTTGGAGGAAACTCGGATACTCATCTACCGTTAGTGGAATTCGCCTACAACAATAGTTATCATTCGAGCTTGAAGGCGGCGCCATTTGAGGTCTTGTATGGCCGGAAATGTAGGATGCCGGTTTGTTGGCTTGAGGCGGGTGATAAGCAATTCGCCGGACTGAAAATTGTGCAAGAGACGGTGGATAAGGTTAAGAGTATTCGGGAACGTTTGAAGGTGGCTCAAGAACGCCAAAAGAGTTATGCCGACAAGAAGAGACGGCCGGTTGAATTCCAAGTGGGAGATCGGGTGATGTTGAAAGTCTCACCTTGGAAAGGGATCATCAGGTTCGGAAAACGCGAGAAGCTTAGTCCTCGTTTCCTTGGCCCTTCCATATTGTCAAACGTGTAGGAATTCAAGCCTACCAATTAGAATTACCACCCGAGATGAGTGGGATCCATCCTACGTTCCACGTGTGTTATCTACGAAAATGTCATTCCATTATCGGAGATCCGGGTGGACAACAATCGATGTATGGAAGAACCATAAACTATTTTGGAAAGGGTAACGAAGAAACTTCGGCATAAGGAGGTGGTTATTGTTAATGCCAAAAATCGTTCAGAAGGATAACTTAAGGTTGATTGTGGAGCTTAACAACTAAAGAAAGGAATCGTTCAACAAAACAGTGCGTTAAAGACAGAAAATGTAAAAGAGACAAAGATTTTGGTGACGCGGGAAAAACATCAACGAGGAAAAAACCCGCGGACGACTGTGGAAGTCGTCGCTGCACTATGATCGCCAAACAGGGGCGATGTCCTTTGTTTCGGGTGTTGATCGTATAGAGATTACAATACAAATGACTTGAAATGTAAAAACAACAAGTGTAGCGAATGTAAAACTAGTGTGTCGTGTGCTAGGACTGCTGGTGGAGAGTGTAAATCGTGCGTCGAGAGTGATCACTTGAGAGAGATTTCTTTGCTTCAGATGTTCTTGAGTACGCAATGTGTGATTCAAAGTTCGATCCTCTGGCAATGATGACTTTGCCTTCATATTTATAGTCTTCGAATGCATTTAATGACTCCATGAATTCCTCTTGTAACGGTCGCAACGGTCTTTGTTGTTTAATGTTCATAACTGCTCTATCGGTTTCGTCCGTTGGCCATAAATGTCGTTTGACCTGCATTAAATGAGGAAAATATAACAGAAGAATCGTTCGTTAGTTGGTCGAGGTCGTGTGTTTCTACACGACGGTCGAGGTCGAGGGATACATAAGATCTCAGTTTTGGTCAAAGGACAAAGGGTTTACGATTTGACTTTGTTTATAAGTGAAGTAAAGTAAATGTTGTTAATGCCAAAAATCACACCAAAGGGACAACTTAAGGTCGATGTAGACTTAATCAACTAAAGAAAGGATCTTTCAACGAGACGTGCGACGAGGACAAAAATAAAGAAACAAGGGATTTGATGACGCAGGAAAAACCTCAATCGAGGAAAAAAACTGCGGACGACAAGGGGTGTCGTCGCTGCACTATGGTCGCCAATTAGGGGCGACGTCCTTGGTACTGGCGTTGGTCGTACGATGATTACAATACAAATAAAGGAAATACTTCGAAATGTAAAGTACAAGTGTTTAAATGTGAAAACAAGTGTTTGTCGTGTGTGAATACAAAGTGTAAACTGTTGGTCGAGGGCTGATGTCGTGCATCGAGACTGATACTTGAGCTTTTCCTTCAAGTGTTCTTGAGTTCGCTGTAGGATTCTGGCTTTCAGTACTCAATCTCCAGAGTTTGAATGTTCTTTGCTATGAGTTTGGATGATTTTCTCTGTTGTTTGATGATGTTCGCTCAAGTGTATTGGATGTTAACCGATGTCCCTTGAAATGAGGCTTTAGCTTGTCTTTTATAGTCTTCACGTCATTAATTAACCCCATTAATGATTCAATCAACGGCTACAACGGTTGGAAACGGTCGCTGGAGTGATTATCCATGATGATCTTCGTCCGTTACAGCTATCGATCGTTGATGGTTGCATCGGTTATATCCGTTGCTCTTTAATGACTTTGACTCCTGCATTAAACACTTAACAAACGTAACAGTCAAGGTTAACGTTAGTTCGGTCGAAGGTACAATGATCTTACGCGATGGTCGTACGGGACGGGCGATACTATGGTCGAGCGTCATGGAGGACGTACGACTTACCTTTTACGGGCGACGACGGATGTTTTATGGGTTCTTGTCGAGACCTTATCTTAATACAAGAGTTGGATTATGACGTGCGTCTTACCTGTTCTGGTCGTGGTCGTACGACGTGGTTTTTTGCCCAAACAGTTTGCCCCCAAAATTTGAAAGAAGGATAGCAAATCCGAGTTTTAAATTTTGTCAGTCGAAAAATATGACAAGAGTTAGAAATTACCTTTGTTACCTTGGAATTAGGCTGGTCCGTTTCTAACGGAACGAGAAGTTGAAAAGGAAACGAGGTCGTGACGTCATACTGACACACGATGATGCTTAACAGCTTTCGAGGACAGGTGGCGACGATCCCTGCGGTCATACGGAAGGACGGGGGCGCGCAACGGTTATCTAGGGATTCGACCTGACATGATCGACTGCATAAATAAAGATTACGACAAATCCTTTCTTTTCTTACGCTGGGTTTATTTTGGAAAGAAATTCCGCTTTGTTCTTCTTGCCATTCTTCTTCCAAATCCCTTTGATTTAGCGGAGATTATTTGGGATTTAGGGCGTTTATATAACGCATTGCTTCTTCCTTTCAGCTTTCTCTGCCTTCTTTCCCCTTGTAAGAAATGTCGACTGACCCAGAGAGTTCCATCGTTAGCCAAGAAGATTTAGACGACTTTAGGCATCTAGCGAAGATTCCCTTAGAAGTAGAGCTATCAAGTCCGGGGACTATTCGTCCTAAGGATTGCCCCGAGGGGTATTTCGTGATATACGAATATCCTTTCGAGATTGGCTTTGAATGGCCGTTTTCGACTTTGACTAAGAATTTGATGCGATGCTTTGGTTTGTCGCCGGGGCAGTTGATGCGTCAACTCTGGCGGGTTCTTTTGGTTATTGAGCGTTTGTCTGCGGATTGGGACCCCCCTGTGTCTTTGAATGATTTCTTGGCAGCGTATCAAGTTAAGGGAGATAAGCGTGGGCGTTATAGCCCGTATTCTAGATATAAAGGCGATCGTGCCTTAGTTTTGAATACTGGAGTAAACGATCGGGGGTGGGGTCCAGGTATGTGTTCGTTCGTGTTGATTCGCTGGATGCCGCCAGCAAGTGGATCCGTCCCGACTGGAATATGGGAGGTATGCTCTTTTTCGATCATAGTATGGTTTTTCTAACCTTTTATTTACTCTTCTCCTCTTGTTGTCTTCAGATATAAAGTTTGGCGTTCCGCACCCGAATGAAGGTTCTCGTGCCAAGATTGACAGATTCCTTAGTTACAGCGTCGAGGACCGATCTTTCGCCACGTGGCAACTGGCGACCGAGGACGAGGACGTGGTGGTTGACGTTGTGGGGGAGGAAGAAGGAGAAGGTGAAGAGGAAAGTGTACGACAGGTTTCCTGTCTTTTACCATATATTTCTTATTCCTGTCTGACGCTTCGCATTTTTCCTGATCAGTGCCAACTGAAAGCAAATCAGTTTCTAGGTCGAGAGGGAAGCAAATCATGCGTGCCCTTCGAGGAGGAGATGTCTCGACAGCTGGGTCGAGCCAGAAGAGAACCAGGAGTGCGGTCCTGAGAGAACCGTCGTTGAGGGTTGATGACTCGTCGAGAGTTGTTTTGCCTAAGAAGGCGAAGGCGTCATCTAGCCGTCCTGGCGTGATGGTCGAGACACCAGCAAGTTCTGCGCCTCCGGCGACGGTGACGAAACCGGTGTCTCAAGTGTCAATCCCAATACCTGCCGACAGGGGCGAGGGATCGTCAGCCGAAGTTATGACGGTCAATTTTACATTGCCGTCTAACTTTATGGCGGATGGTGTCCTAGACGGGACGCTGTTGTTCCCTCATCTAGGGAAGTATTTGCTCCCGTCTTTCGGGGAGCGTTTTCACGGAGTTCCGGCCGGAGAGATGAGATCTCGAGTTGCCAGTCTGGCGTTCACGGTGAGTGTCAATCTTTCATGACTTGTGTAACAACCCAACTTCCAAATATACATACAACATATATAATCCATAACATTTTTTTTCAATAAAGTAATTCATATTTCACATTTGGTCCCAACTAAAGTCTGAACATGAAGAAAATTCAGTACAACTTAATCCACTTTAAGTTACATAGTAATAACAATAAAGTCATAAGTATAAAAGCATCCATATCATGATGATCATCTTCTCAGAAGCTTGCCAACAAGTACTCTATTTACTTGTTCTTATTGGAGTCACCACCTGGAATACATAATTTTTAAAACAGAAAATGAGGGTTAGACCTAAGGGTCTAGTGAGTAAATCCCTGACATTTGTAAATCTTTAAAAATTCATTTATATATAAAACACTCTTTATATAAATACACATACTTAACACGTAAATCAATACCAATTAGAATTTACACAACATACCTGTCTCATCCCACCTTATCCCTCCACCAATGGCCAATATCAATTGGTTGCGAGCCAATTTAACACACCGGTCCAAAGCCCGACCACGTATTATATTTTCATATAATACTCACGTAATTATAATATCCCATTATAATCACTCACGTATGACATATTCATACACTTATCATAATTCATTAATCACATATTGCATTCCAGTAAAATACTCTTTAAAATAAAACTCACCTGATCTGTTTATCACAAAAGCTTTTCCAAGACAATTATCACGTATGATCAGCCTTCACTGAATCTGAAATCACACAAAATACCAAATATCTCTTTTTAAAACTAAACTTATGAAATCCTCAACTCAAGTCGCAACCTACTAAAAAGTACATTAGAATCGCAATGAACAGCACCAAGTCGCAATTACCTACTGCGACTTCACCCCGAAATCGCAACCCACTATTGCGACTCCAATTCTAAGTCGCAATCCACTACTGCGATTCCAAGCCAAATCGCAACCTTCTATGGCGATCTCAACACCAAGTCGCAATCAACGGTTGCGACTCCAATGCCAAGTCGCAATCCACTGTTGCGACTCCAACTCTAAGTCACAACGGTCTACTGCGACTTCACTTCAGAGTCGCAATTGCCTATTGCGACAATCATGAATGTCGCAACTCAAGGTTGCGACTTCGATGATGTTCATCCAAGTCTCAGTCCACTCTGTTCATCCTAAAACCCAGATTTTGTACTTTTAAGCTATGTTTGTTTATACAACTTTGCAGATATGTTTAAAACCATATACACAACCTAACCTTAAACTCAGATTTCCCAAAACATCCCTGAATCATCAAAACCCAATTCTAAAACTTATAGCAAAAACTTTTAAAAACTAAATACTTAAGAGTATGGATTAAACAGAAATATTACCTTGAATTCTTCAGTTGATGTAGCAAAACCCAGCAGAATTAAAAGCTTTACTTCTTCCTCTTCCTTAGCTTCTTTCGATCTCTCTCTCTCTCTCTCCAAACCGAAAACACACACTACACCATAGGAAATTTAGATATTTTGCTAAGAAAGAGACTTCATTTGCCAATTGAAGTACTAAAGGCGGTGGAGGTGGTGTATGGTTTTTGCAATAATACCAATCCAACCCTCAACTTCTCCTATATGGCAAAAATACACCCCTATACTTCCAGATTATAATTATAACTTACCCTTTAACTTCTAACTCCAAAATATTAAATTAAAATACTACTTATAAATAAACCAATAACATACCTGGTTATTACAACATCTCCCCCTTAAAAGAATTCCGTCCCGGAATTCGGTTAAGCGAAAAGATACAAATACTTATCACTACTACCTCGAACTCAATCAAAACCATAGAAACTAACTGAATAGCCACCCCACACCTACCTATATCTCTAACACGGATAAGCAACAAAAGCACGGAAATACCAATAACCATTTTGCACCGAAGTCAGGTAACACCTTAGCACGTATAGAATTTATAAAAATATACCTGTAACCTCATCCGGAATTTCCTCCTCTTCTTGTGTTGTCATTTGGAAGACTCGCCCCTTTGCTTTCGGTTCCTCAGACCCTTGTATCTCTCCCGCCCTAACATTCATTGATCTCTCTGTCATACCACCCTGTCGTACCTTCCATTGTGGACAGTCTGCCTGAATAAGATCAGGGGAATTGCAAACGAAACAGAATCGATTTGTGCGACAATTCTTAGCGACGTGTCCAGCCCTTCCACACTTGTAACAACTTCTAGGATCAACATAACAATTTCCTTGATGTACGCGATTGCATTTTGGACATAGTTTTTCATTTGGTCCAAAAGGTAGGCGACTATCGAACCTCTGAATTTCGTACTCCGTTGAATCATGTGTCATCTCTTCCGATTTTCTTTTCCCAGCACTTTTATCATTTGCATCTCTTTTAATATCCCGCTCTACATTTTCCGCGGCATTTACTGCGGCTGAGAAGTTATCAGGTCCTGTTGCAGTCACTAACTTTCTGACTTCCGAATTTAACCCGAAGATGAATCTCTCAATTTTCATCTTTTCTGTAGCAACATAATATCCTGCAAAACGAGATTTTTCTAAAAATCGAGCAGTATAATCTCTGACTGACATATTCCCTTGCTGTAGATTCATAAATTCTTCTTCCAATTGTCTGACAGCAGCTTGTGGACAAAAGTGTGTTGTGAAAGCTAACACGAATTCCTCCCATGAAAAAGTAGTATATACATCCGCTCCTCTCGATTCTGTATGAGCCTCCCACCAATACAGAGCATCACCTTTTAGCATTGCAGTTCCATAAAGTACTTTATCTTGTTCAGCACATTTACACGTCTTGAAGATGGCTTCTATTTCTTTTAGCCATCTCATTGCTTTTACCGGATCCCGATCTCCTGAATATGTAGGGGGCTTGCAACTAAGAAACATTTTATAGTCACACCTTTTCATCACCGGTAAAACAGTAGAGGTAAGTGGCATTTCAACTTCGTGTTCCGGATTCGGTCTTTCAGTTTCGTTGTGGCGATTATGTTCAAACATAGCTTGTATATTATCCTGTAACCTCCCCATTTCAGCCATCAGATCATCCCGTGTAACAAATTCTGTACCATGCGATTGTGTTCCACCTCCAGTTCGGCCCCCAGTTCCCCTTCCGGTTCTGCCTCTACCACGATCTCCTCCTCTTCCCCTAGTTCCTATTGGTGGATTTTCTCCACCCGAATTCCTTTCTCCTCTTTGGTTCCTTTGTCTAGTGCCACTTGCCATTCTGGTATTTCAAACAAAGTTAATATACACATAAGCACATACCCCATATAACAAGGTATTCCAGTTCAAGCATGCACCTGTAAGATCATAATTACACTGGCCTGGTGAAATTTTGAAATTACCTTACATGATGTTCCTTCTACCTTTTATACTTAGCATCCCCAGGTTCTAACATATTAGGGACATCCTACTTCACATGCAGTTTAAGTCTAGGTACAGATACTAATACCTAAATCCCTTAAACTAGGGCTCTGATACCATTTGTAACAACCCAACTTCCAAATATACATACAACATATAATCCATAACATTTTTTTTCAATAAAGTAATTCATATTTCACATTTGGTCCCAACTAAAGTCTGAACATGAAGAAAATTCAGTACAACTTAATCCACTTTAAGTTACATAGTAATAACAATAAAGTCATAAGTATAAAAGCATCCATATCATGATGATCATCTTCTCAGAAGCTTGCCAACAAGTACTCTATTTACTTGTTCTTATTGGAGTCACCACCTGGAATACATGATTTTTAAAACAGAAAATGAGGGTTAGACCTAAGGGTCTAGTGAGTAAATCCCTGACATTTGTAAATCTTTAAAAATTCATTTATATATAAAACACTCTTTATATAAATACACATACTTAACACGTAAATCAATACCAATTAGAATTTACAAAACATACCTGTCTCATCCCACCTTATCCCTCACCAATGGCCAATATCAATTGGTTGCGAGCCAATTTAACACACCGGTCCAAAGCCCGGCCACGTATTATATTTTCATATAATACTCACGTAATTATAATATCCCATTATAATCACTCACGTATGACATATTCATACACTTATCATAATTCATTAATCACATATTGCATTCGAGTAAAATACTCTTTAAAATAAAACTCACCTGATCTGTTTATCACAAAAGCTTTTCCAAGACAATTATCATGTATGATCAGCCTTCACTGAATCTGAAATCACACAAAATACCAAATATCTCTTTTTAAAACTAAACTTATGAAATCCTCAACTCAAGTCGCAACCTACTAAAAAGTACATTAGAATCGCAATGAACAACACCAAGTCGCAATTACCTACTGCGACTTCACCCCGAAATCGCAACCCACTATTGCGACTCCAATTCTAAGTCGCAATCCACTACTGCGATTCCAAGCCAAATCGCAACCTTCTATGGCGATCTCAACACCAAGTCGCAATCAACGGTTGCGACTCCAATGCCAAGTCGCAATCCACTGTTGCGACTCCAACTCTAAGTCACAACGGTCTACTGCGACTTCACTTCAGAGTCGCAATTGCCTATTGCGACAATCATGAATGTCGCAACTCAAGGTTGCGACTTCGATGATGTTCATCCAAGACTCAGTCCACTATGTTCATCCTAAAACCCAGATTTTGTACTTTTAAGCTATGTTTGTTTATACAACTTTGCAGATATGTTTAAAACCATATACACAACCTAACCTTAAACTCAGATTTCCCAAAACATCCCTGAATCATCAAAACCCAATTCTAAAACTTATAGCAAAAACTTTTAAAAACTAAATACTTAAGAGTATGGATTAAACAGAAATATTACCTTGAATTCTTCAGTTGATGTAACAAAACCCAGCAGAATTAAAAGCTTTACTTCTTCCTCTTCCTTAGGTTCTTTCGATCTCTCTCTCTCTCTCTCTCTCTCTCCAAACCGAAAACACACACTACACCATAGGAAATTTAGATATTTTGCTAAGAAAGAGACTTCATTTGCCAATTGAAGTACTAAAGGCGGTGTAGGTGGTGTATGGTTTTTGCAATAATACCAATCCAACCCTCAACTTCTCCTATATGGCAAAAATACACCCCTATACTTCCAGATTATATTTATAACTTACCCTTTAACTTCTAACTCCAAAATATTAAATTAAAATACTACTTATAAATAAACCAATAACATACCTGGTTATTACAACATCCCCCCCTTAAAAGAATTCCGTCCCGGAATTCGGTTAAGCGAAAAGATACAAATACTTATCACTACTACCTCGAACTCAATCAAAACCATAGAAACTAACTGAATAGCCACCCCACACCTACCTATATCTCTAACACGGATAAGCAACAAAAGCACGGAAATACCAATAACCATTTTGCACCGAAGTCAGGTAACACCTTAGCACGTATAGAATTTATAAAAATATACCTGTAACCTCATCCAGAATTTCCTCCTCTTCTTGTGTTGTCATTTGGAAGACTCTCCCCTTTGCTTTCGGTTCCTCAGACCCTTGTATCTCTCCCGCCCTAACATTCATTGATCTCTCTGTCATACCACCCTGTCGTACCTTCCATTGTGGACAGTCTGCCTGAATATGATCAGGGGAATTGCAAACGAAACAGAATCGATTTGTGCGACAATTCTTAGCGACGTGTCCAGCCCTTCCACACTTGTAACAACTTCTAGGATCAGCATAACAATTTCCTTGATGTACGCGATTGCATTTTGGACATAGTTTTTCATTTGGTCTAAAAGGTAGGCGACTATCGAACCTCTGAATTTCGTACTCCGTTGAATCATGTGTCATCTCTTCCGATTTTCTTTTCCCAGCACTCTTATCATTTGCATCTCTCTTAATATCACGCTCTACATTTTCCGCGGCATTTACTGCGGCTGAGAAGTTATCAGGTCCTGTTGCAGTCACTAACTTTCTGACTTCCGAATTTAACCCGAAGATAAATATCTCCATTTTCATCTTTTCTGTAGCAACATAATATCCTGCAAAACGAGATTTTTCTAAAAATCGAGCAGTATAATCTCTGACTGACATATTCCCTTGCTGTAGATTCATAAATTCTTCTTCCAATTGTCTGACAGCAGCTTGTGGACAGAAGTGTGTTGTGAAAGCTAACACGAATTCCTCCCATGAAAAAGTAGTATATACATCCGCTCCTCTCGATTCTGTATGAGCCTCCCACCAATACAGAGCATCACCTTTTAGCATTGCAGTTCCATAAAGTACTTTATCTTGTTCAGCACATTTACACGTCTTGAAGATGGCTTCCATTTCTTTTAGCCATCTCATTGCTTTTACCGGATCCCGATCTCCTGAATATGTAGGGGGCTTGCAACTAAGAAACATTTTATAGTCACACCTTTTCATCACCGGTAAAACAGTAGAGGTAAGTGGCATTTCAACTTCGTGTTCCGGATTCGGTCTTTCAGTTTCGTTGTGGCGATTATGTTCAAACATAGCTTGTATATTATCCTGTAACCTCCCCATTTCAGCCATCAGATCATCCAGTGTAACAAATTATGTACCATGCGATTGTGTTCCACCTCCAGTTCGGCCCCCAGTTCCCCTTCCGGTTCTGCCTCTACCACGATCTCCTCCTCTTCCCCTAGTTCCTATTGGTGGATTTTCTCCACCCGAATTCCTTCCTCCTCTTTGGTTCCTTTGTCTAGTGCCACTTGCCATTCTGGTATTTCAAACAAAGTTAATATACACATAAGCACATACCCCATATAACAAGGTATTCCAGTTCAAGCATGCACCTGTAAGATCATAATTACACTGGCCTGGTGAAATTTTGAAATTACCTTACATGATGTTCCTTCTACCTTTTATACTTAGCATCCCCAGGTTCTAACATATTAGGGACATCCTACTTCACATGCAGTTTAAGTCTAGGTACAGATACTAATACCTAAATCCCTTAAACTAGGGCTCTGATACCATTTGTAACAACCCAACTTCCAAATATACATACAACATATAATCCATAACATTTTTTTTCAATAAAGTAATTCATATTTCACATTTGGTCCCAACTAAAGTCTGAACATGAAGAAAATTCAGTACAACTTAATCCACTTTAAGTTACATAGTAATAACAATAAAGTCATAAGTATAAAAGCATCCATATCATGATGATCATCTTCTCAGAAGCTTGCCAACAAGTACTCTATTTACTTGTTCTTATTGGAGTCACCACCTGGAATACATGATTTTTAAAACAGAAAATGAGGGTTAGACCTAAGGGTCTAGTGAGTAAATCCCTGACATTTGTAAATCTTTAAAAATTCATTTATATATAAAACACTCTTTATATAAATACACATACTTAACACGTAAATCAATACCAATTAGAATTTACAAAACATACCTGTCTCATCCCACCTTATCCCTCCACCAATGGCCAATATCAATTGGTTGCGAGCCAATTTAACACACCGGTCCAAAGCCCGGCCACGTATTATATTTTCATATAATACTCACGTAATTATAATATCCCATTATAATCACTCACGTATGACATATTCATACACTTATCATAATTCATTAATCACATATTGCATTCGAGTAAAATACTCTTTAAAATAAAACTCACCTGATCTGTTTATCACAAAAGCTTTTCCAAGACAATTATCATGTATGATCAGCCTTCACTGAATCTGAAATCACACAAAATACCAAATATCTCTTTTTAAAACTAAACTTATGAAATCCTCAACTCAAGTCGCAACCTACTAAAAAGTACATTAGAATCGCAATGAACAACACCAAGTCGCAATTACCTACTGCGACTTCACCCCGAAATCGCAACCCACTATTGCGACTCCAATTCTAAGTCGCAATCCACTACTGCGATTCCAAGCCAAATCGCAACCTTCTATGGCGATCTCAACACCAAGTCGCAATCAACGGTTGCGACTCCAATGCCAAGTCGCAATCCACTGTTGCGACTCCAACTCTAAGTCGCAACGGTCTACTGCGACTTCACTTCAGAGTCGCAATTGCCTATTGCGACAATCATGAATGTCGCAACTCAAGGTTGCGACTTCGATGATGTTCATCCAAGACTCAGTCCACTCTGTTCATCCTAAAACCCAGATTTTGTACTTTTAAGCTATGTTTGTTTATACAACTTTGCAGATATGTTTAAAACCATATACACAACCTAACCTTAAACTCAGATTTCCCAAAACATCCCTGAATCATCAAAACCCAATTCTAAAACTTATAGCAAAAACTTTTAAAAACTAAATACTTAAGAGTATGGATTAAACAGAAATATTACCTTGAATTCTTCAGTTGATGTAACAAAACCCAGCAGAATTAAAAGCTTTACTTCTTCCTCTTCCTTAGGTTCTTTCGATCTCTCTCTCTCTCTCTCTCTCTCCAAACCGAAAACACACACTACACCATAGGAAATTTAGATATTTTGCTAAGAAAGAGACTTCATTTGCCAATTGAAGTACTAAAGGCGGTGTAGGTGGTGTATGGTTTTTGCAATAATACCAATCCAACCCTCAACTTCTCCTATATGGCAAAAATACAC
Source organism: Saussurea involucrata (assembly GCA_033807775.1). NCBI lineage: Eukaryota > Viridiplantae > Streptophyta > Magnoliopsida > Asterales > Asteraceae > Saussurea > Saussurea involucrata. The sequence goes on along the minus strand of CM066322.1, from coordinate 154,981,617 downwards.
CCCTATACTTCCAGATTATATTTATAACTTACCCTTTAACTTCTAACTCCAAAATATTAAATTAAAATACTACTTATAAATAAACCAATAACATACCTGGTTATTACAACATCCCCCCCTTAAAAGAATTCCGTCCCGGAATTCGGTTAAGCGAAAAGATACAAATACTTATCACTACTACCTCGAACTCAATCAAAACCATAGAAACTAACTGAATAGCCACCCCACACCTACCTATATCTCTAACACGGATAAGCAACAAAAGCACGGAAATACCAATAACCATTTTGCACCGAAGTCAGGTAACACCTTAGCACGTATAGAATTTATAAAAATATACCTGTAACCTCATCCGGAATTTCCTCCTCTTCTTGTGTTGTCATTTGGAAGACTCTCCCCTTTGCTTTCGGTTCCTCAGACCCTTGTATCTCTCCCGCCCTAACATTCATTGATCTCTCTGTCATACCACCCTGTCGTACCTTCCATTGTGGACAGTCTGCCTGAATATGATCAGGGGAATTGCAAACGAAACAGAATCGATTTGTGCGACAATTCTTAGCGACGTGTCCAGCCCTTCCACACTTGTAACAACTTCTAGGATCAGCATAACAATTTCCTTGATGTACGCGATTGCATTTTGGACATAGTTTTTCATTTGGTCTAAAAGGTAGGCGACTATCGAACCTATGAATTTCGTACTCCGTTGAATCATGTGTCATCTCTTCCAATTTTCTTTTCCCAGCACTCTTATCATTTGCATCTCTCTTAATATCACGCTCTACATTTTCCGCGGCATTTACTGCGGCTGAGAAGTTATCAGGTCCTGTTGCAGTCACTAACTTTCTGACTTCCGAATTTAACCCGAAGATAAATCTCTCCATTTTCATCTTTTCTGTAGCAACATAATATCCTGCAAAACGAGATTTTTCTAAAAATCGAGCAGTATAATCTCTGACTGACATATTCCCTTGCTGTAGATTCATAAATTCTTCTTCCAATTGTCTGACAGCAGCTTGTGGACAGAAATGTGTTGTGAAAGCTAACACGAATTCCTCCCATGAAAAAGTAGTATATACATCCGCTCCTCTCGATTCTGTATGAGCCTCCCACCAATACAGAGCATCACCTTTTAGCATTGCAGTTCCATAAAGTACTTTATCTTGTTCAGCACATTTACACATCTTGAAGATGGCTTCTATTTCTTTTAGCCATCTCATTGCTTTTACCGGATCCCGATCTCCTGAATATGTAGGGGGCTTGCAACTAAGAAACATTTTATAGTCACACCTTTTCATCACCGGTAAAACAGTAGAGGTAAGTGGCATTTCAACTTCTTGTTCCGGATTCAGTCTTTCAGTTTCATTGTGGCGATTATGTTCAAACATAGCTTGTATATTATCCTGTAACCTCCCCATTTCAGCCATCAGATCATCCCGTGTAACAAATTCCGTACCATGCGATTGTGTTCCACCTCCAGTTCGGCCCCCAGTTCCCCTTCCGGTTCTGCCTCTACCACGATCTCCTCCTCTTCCCCTAGTTCCTATTGGTGGATTTTCTCCACCCGAATTCCTTCCTCCTCTTTGGTTCCTTTGTCTATTGCCACTTGCCATTCTGGTATTTCAAACAAAGTTAATATACACATAAGCACATACCCCATATAACAAGGTATTCCAGTTCAAGCATGCACCTGTAAGATCATAATTACACTGGCCTGGTGAAATTTTGAAATTACCTTACATGATGTTCCTTCTACCTTTTATACTTAGCATCCCCAGGTTCTAACGTATTAGGGACATCCTACTTCACATGCAGTTTAAGTCTAGGTACAGATACTAATACCTAAATCCCTTAAACTAGGGCTCTGATACCATTTGTAACAACCCAACTTCCAAATATACATACAACATATAATCCATAACATTTTTTTTCAATAAAGTAATTCATATTTCACATTTGGTCCCAACTAAAGTCTGAACATGAAGAAAATTCAGTACAACTTAATCCACTTTAAGTTACATAGTAATAACAATAAAGTCATAAGTATAAAAGCATCCATATCATGATGATCATCTTCTCATAAGCTTGCCAACAAGTACTCTATTTACTTGTTCTTATTGGAGTCACCACCTGGAATACATAATTTTTAAAACAGAAAATGAGGGTTAGACCTAAGGGTCTAGTGAGTAAATCCCTGACATTTGTAAATCTTTAAAAATTCATTTATATATAAAACACTCTTTATATAAATACACATACTTAACACGTAAATCAATACCAATTAGAATTTACACAACATACCTGTCTCATCCCACCTTATCCCTCCACCAATGGCCAATATCAATTGGTTGCGAGCCAATTTAACACACCGGTCCAAAGCCCGGCCACGTATTATATTTTCATATAATACTTACGTAATTATAATATCCCATTATAATCACTCACGTATGACATATTCATACACTTATCATAATTCATTAATCACATATTGCAATCCAGTAAAATACTCTTTAAAATAAAACTCACATGATCTGTTTATCACAAAAGGTTTTCCAAGACAATTATCACGTATGATCAGCCTTCACTGAATCTGAAATCACACAAAATACCAAATATCTCTTTTTAAAACTAAACTTATGAAATCCTCAACTCAAGTCGCAGCCTACTAAAAAGTACATTAGAATCGCAATGAACAGCACCAAGTCGCAATTACCTACTGCGACTTCACCCCGAAATCGCAACCCACTATTGCGACTCCAATTCTAAGTCGCAATCCACTACTGCGATTCCAAGCCAAATCGCAACCTTCTTTGGCGATCTCAACACCAAGTCGCAATAATACCAATCCAACCCTCAACTTCTCCTATATGGCAAAAATACACCCCTATACTTCCAGATTATAATTATAACTTACCCTTTAACTTCTAACTCCAAAATATTAAATTAAAATACTACTTATAAATAAACCAATAACATACCTGGTTATTACAACTTGTGTAATCTTTGTCGAATGTTCTTGAATGCACCTTCTATTTTTCACAGACGTTCCAGTCTTCCTTGGCGTTACATGCTGAGACGTCAAGAGTTGAAGATCTGATGGCGTCTGCTCTTGAGAGGAAAGCTGCAGCGTTAGAAAGGGAGAGAGCGGCTTTGGATAGGGAAAAGTTGGCCATGGCGCGTGCCGATGAGCTGGATGTCCAACTTTTCGATGCTCAATATGAATTGCAGGAGATTCGTGCGGTAGGAGTGGCAGGTGGAGGCCCTCAGGTCGGGACTTCGAGCAGGGATACGACCAATGTTCCTCCTGTCGTCTAGAATTTTTTTTCTTTCCTTGTTTGTTTGTGCCACTTGACCTATCGGGGGTTGAGTATGTATACAGTGGTTTATGAATATATATCTTTAGCTTATGCTTAATTCGAATCACGTTTGATTATAAAGTCGAACATAAGATACGTATGAAATCATGCGACTAAGGCATTCATTGTAATACGATGACAAGAACGTAAAACAAATATAAAAACACGCGATTAAAGCATCCATTCAGTTAAGAAACCTAGGGTAAAGTCGTTTAGACTCTGTGATCGTACGACCAGATCGTACAGCGAGTTTGTATCGTATGCCCCTGTGGAGAATTAATCAAGTTAGAGACCTGATTCTTTATGTCGTTCGACCTTGCGATATTAAAGTCATATAGTAGACTTAATGATTACTGTCGTGCGACTCTGCGATAATCTGTCGTGCGATTCTGCGATAAAACGATGTCGGGGGTTGGTCGTTGGCTAGCCAACGACCCTCCGATGCTTAAGTCAGAAAATGTTTTGCGAGAAAAAATCTAGAAAAAATCGTATGAGAAAGAGTTAGAGAACGTACCATTTCAGACTCTCTCTATTTGCCCCCTGTCATTTATTACCGTACTCGTTTTGGGAGGAAAAGATAGGTTTTAAATGACAGAATGACACGGAGAAATATTGTTTTGCGGTTGACTATTTTATCGTGCGACGAGGCATCATAGTAGATTTATCCCTGTGGAAAAGATCTTAATATTAGGGATAGAAGAACGAACCTGTCGAGAGCTTGACCTTACGACTTCAGTTTATTTTCTCGGCTTCAAGGTAGACTTGTAGCATTCACGAGCGACTTTTGGCTCACTCTTGATCTCCTGGATTCCCCATGGCGTCGGGAATTTCAACATTCGATGATACGTCGAAGGAACAACTTTCATAGCATGGATCCATGGTCGACCTAGGATGATGTTATAGGCCGACGCACAATCGATGATGCTGAACTTGGTCTGCTTGTTGACTCCTCCAGCATAGATGGGCAAAATTATCTCTCCAAAGGTGCTCGTCGCTTCTCCATTGAAACCGACCAAAGTCGTCGAACGTCGGGTGATTTCTGAGCGATCGATTCCCATGGCTTTGATAGTGTTGAGAAAAATGACATTTGCCGAGCAGCCCCCGTCGATCAAGACTCGACGCGTTAGACAGTTACCGACTGTAAGCTGAATGATCAACCCGTCATGATGCTTCTGATACGAGTCGCCAAGGTCGAAGTGGTCGAACACAATCTTCATAGCTTCTAGCTCCAAATCTCCTTTGGGTCTAGACGAGCGAGGAATAGGCCGATCATCGGGCGCCTGGCTGGCATGACGCTTGGCTGCTGAATACGTCAGACCGCACACATCTGAACCACCGGTGATGCAATTGACGACTTTTGCGTGCTCGGGGGTCGACGGTCGATGGCTATTAGCTGGAACAGCGACGTTGTCAATGATATCTTTGAGATTTCCTTTCGAAAAATGATATGCTAGTTCCTTCTTCAATGCGATACAGTCGTCTGTCGCATGACCATGATCGGCATGGAAGTCGCACCACTTGGATTTGTCTTTCTTAGCATCGTCCAAGTCGGACTTCTTTGGCCATCGAATGGTAGCTTGGGAACTTTTCAGAGCTTCGACTAGGTCCTTTGTGGATCCTTTGAATCCGTAAGAGGATATCTTGGGGTACTGAGTGAACTTAGTTGCGGTCTTGGCTTCTACTTTCGTCTTAAAACGAACATTTGAAATTTGGCGCCCTGGCTCTACTCTGGAAACAACCTTTGTCTTGAACTCTGGCTTCCTGACACCTAACGACTTCTTGTCGTCAGTGTGCTTGCAACGAAAGGCGGCATCATCTTCTACCCTCATATATGCTAAGGTTCGAGCTCAGACGTCTTCGAAGTTCTCCGACGGATATTTGGTCAGGTCGGTGTATAGACCTGAACTATCGTCCAGACCACGCTTATAGGCTTCGATCGAGGTTTTGACGTCGCAATTGCGAATGCTGATCACTTCGGCATTGAACCTATTGAAATAACTTCGAATAGACTCACTAGGTTTCTGCACGATGTAATATAGGTCGCTGGTCTGCTTTTCCATCTTACGACTGCTGGCGAATTGCTGGGAGAATTGGTTAACCAACTCAGCAAACGACCCGATGGATTTGGGTTTGAGATTGATTAACCATTGGAGAGCTGGACCAGTGAGAGTTGCTCCAAAACTCTTACACATGCATACTTCATGGTACATAAATGGGATCGAGATCGTCCACATGAGCTGCTTATATTGCGCGACGTGCTCAGTCGGATCGATCACACCCGAATACTTGGGAGTGAAGGCAGGAATGTTATACTTCTTTGGGACCTCGACGGTGGCAATCTTGTCGATGAAGGGCGTCACTTGGTACCCCGAACGAGGCTCGACGTTGACAGGCACAGCTGCCCCAGGCAACTTAGCGAGCAAGGACAGGACACACTCATTTTGGTCTTCTAACATCTTCAAACGCTGAGCGACGGGATCATTAAGATCGGGATTTGCCCCTGCCGAGGGATTGGCCCCTGGGCTAGTGCCATTACCATGCGACGAACCATTGGTGTCCCCATTGAATGGGACGAAATATGGCTGTGACCCATAGTGGAATTGCTACGGTCCATTCTGAAATTGCTGCGATCCTTGCTGTAAAGGCTGCGATCCACCTTGAGATCCATTCTGAAATGGCTGCTGAAATGGTTGCGACCCTTGCTGGAAAGGCTGCGACCCATTATTCACGGGTGGTGGCCTTATGTGTTGAGGAGGAACTGTCCCAAACTGAGGATTTGGGTTGAACGACCCTGGCTGTTGATTCTGCATGAACGGGCCTGGATGCTGATTCTGCGCGGATGAACCTGGATTCGGGACAAATGGTCTAGGGCCATTCTGGTCGAACGGTCTTGGAACTGGGTTTTGCACGAACGGCCTAGGACCATTTTGAGACCCAAGAGGATTTCTTAACCGTGCGATCTCCTCAGCTGCTCTGCGATTCTGCTCTGCCATTGCATTGAGCTGATTCCTGGTGACTTCGAGCTCCTGATACATCTGAGCAACAGCTTGCTGCGGATTTCCATAGGCTGCCATTTTCCTGCAACGGAAAATAGAAGAAACTCCAAGAAACTATTAGTAGGGTGCACGTTCGTCGAGGATTTTCTCTAGATGAGGTCCCATGGATGGCGCCAAACTGTTAATGCCAAAAATCGCACCAAAGGGACAACTTAAGGTCGAAGTGGACTTAATCAACTAAAGAAAGGATATTTCGACGAGACGTGCGACGAGGACAAAAATAAAGAAACAAGGGATTTGATGACGCAGGGAAAACCTCAATCGAGGAAAAAACCTGCGGACGACAAGGGGTGTCGTCGCTGCACTATGGTCGCCAATCAGGGGCGACGTCCTTTGTACTGGCGTCGGTCGTACGATGATTACAATACAAATGAAGGAAATACTTCAAAATGTAAAGTACAAGTGTTTAAATATGAAAACAAGTGTTTGTCGTGTGTGAATACAAAGTGTAAACTGTTGGTCGAGGGCTGATGTCGTGCGTCATGACTGATACTTGAGCTTTTCCTTCTAGTGTTCTTGAGTTCGCTGTAGGATTCTGGCTTTCAGTACTCAATCTCCAGAGTTTGAATGTTCTTTGCTATGAGTTTGGATGATTTTCTCTGCTGTTTGATGATGTTCGCTCAAGTGTATTGGATGTTAACCGATGTCCCTTGAAATGAGGATTTAGCTTGTCTTTTATAGTCTTCACGTCATTAATTAACCCCATTAATGATTCAATCAACGGCTACAACGGTTGGAAACGGTCGCCGGAGTGATTATCCATGATGATCTTTGTCCGTTACCGCTATCGATCGTTGATGGTTGCGTCGGTTATATCCGTTGCTCTTTAATGACTTTGACTCCTGCATTAAACACTTAACAAACATAACAGTCAAGGTTAACGTTAGTTCGGTCGAAGGTACAATGATCTTACGCGATGGTCGTACGGGACGGGCGATACTATGGTCGAGCGTCATGGAGGACGTACGACTTACCTTTTACGGGCGACGACGGATGTTTTATGGGTTCTTGTTGAGACCTTATCTTAATACAAGATTTGGATTATGACGTGCATCTTACCTGTTCTGGTCGTGGTCGTACGACGTGGTTTTTTGCCCAAACAAATGTCTTTAGAGTTTTGGTCGTGGTCGAGGCTGGTGAAATTTTACCTAAACAGTTTGCCCCCAAAATTTGAAAAAGTGGAGTGGCAAATTCAAATTTCAAAAGTTTTTTTAAGTTTTGCTAGTCGGACGTCTAGGGTCGTGACACGTGTAAAAAACATTTTCAGTTGCCTTGGAACTGGATCGGTCCAATTCTAACTGAATGGGAAGTCGAAAAGGGGATAAGATCGTGACGTCATGCTGATGCACGATCGTGCGTAACAGCTGTATTTGCCAGGTGTCGACAATCTGTCGAGCATTCGAAAAGGCGAGGACACGTGTCGAATATCGATAGGCTCGACCTGACACGACTATTTGCATAAATAGAGACCTTCGACGCATCCTTTCCTTTTACGATTTCAGAGAGTTTTTAAGAGAGATTTTCTTTGATTTGCTTGCTGTTCTTCGCCGAATCTTTTCAAAACCTGCAAGAATCTTCGACCAAGTTAGAGATTTCGAGATTTAGAGCGCCTATAAAGGGTACGATTCTCGGTCTTTGTATGTGTTGCAAGTCGATTGCTAGGAAACCTAGGAAGAACTGGGATATTTGGGGCTTTTCAGAGTCTCAAATTTTGTTGACGGGATTAGCGATGTCGACGGAGCCTAGGAGTACTGTTTGGGCAAAAATTCACGTCATACGACCACGACCAGAGCAGGTAAGACACACGTTATAATCCAAGTCTTGTATTAAGATAAGGTCTCGACAAGAACCCAAAAAACATCCGTCGTCTCCCTTAAAAGGTAAGACGTACGTCTCCCATGACGCTCGACCATAGCATCGCCCGTCCTGTACGACCATCGTGTAAGATCATTGCACCTACGACCAAAGCTAACGTTAACCTTGTCTGTTATGTTTGTTAAGTATTTAATGCAGGAGTCAAAGCCATTAACAGCAAGTAGTCGTAACGGACGAAGAGCACTATGGATAATCACTCCGGCAGCCGTTTCCGACCGTTGTAGCCGTTAATCAAAGCATTCAAGGAGCTAATTAATGGCACGAAGACTATAAAAGCCAAGCTAAAGCCTCATTTAAGGATCCATTGGAAAAATCCGACACACATCAGCGATCATCAGTGAATATCACCAAACAGCAGAGAAAATCATCCAAACTCATATCAAAGAACATTCAAACTCTGGAGATCAAGTACTGAAAGCCAGAACCTTACAGCGAACTCAAGAACACTCGAAGGAAAGCTCAAGTATCGCTCTCGACGTACGACAACAACCCTCGACCAACAGCTGATTACACTTTGTATTCACACAACAAACACCTGTTTTACACTTTAAACACTTGTACTTTACATTTCGAGGCATTTCCTTCATTTGTATTGTAATCATCGTACGACCGACTCCAGTACCGAAGGACATCGCCCCTGATTGGCGACCATAGTGCAGCGACGACACCCCCTGTCGTCCGCAGGTTTTTTCCTCGTTTGAGGTTTTTCCTGCGTCATCAAATCCCTTGTTTCGTTATTTTTATCCTCGTCACACGTCTCGTTGAAAGATTCTTTCTTTAGTTGTTTAAGTCCACATCGACCTTAAGTTGTCCCTTTGGTGCGATTTTTGGCATTAACAGTTTGGCGCCATCCGTGGGACTACATCTAGAGAAAATCCTCGACGAACGTGCACCTTACTAACAGTTTCTTGGAGTTTTTTTGTTCTCTATTGCAGGAACAATGACAGCCCCTGGAAATCCACAGCAAGTTGTTTCTCAGATGTATCAGGAGCTCGAAGTCGCCAGGAATCAGCTCAATGCAATGGTAGAGCAGAATCGCAGAGCAGCTGAGGAGACCGCGCGGTTAAGAAATCATTATGGGTCTCAAAATGGTCCTAGGCCGTTCGTGCAGAACCCAATTCCAAGATCGTTCGACCAGAATGGCCCTACACCATTTGTCCCAAATCTAGGTTCACCCGCGCAGAATCAGTATCTAGGCCCGTTCATGCAGAATCAACAGCCAGGGCCGTTCAACCCAAATCCTCAGTTTGGGACAGTTCCTCCTCAACACATAAGGCCACCACCCGCGAATAATGGGTCTCAGCCATTACAAGGGTCGCATCCTTTCCAACAGGGGTCGCAACCATTTCAGCAGCCATTTCAGAATGGACCTCAAGGTGGATCTCAACCACTCCACGGTGGATCGCAGCCTTTCCAGCAAGGATCGCAGCCGTTTCAGAATGAACCGCAGCAATTCCACTATGGGTCGCAGCCAAATTTTGTCCCGTTCAACGGGGACACCAATGGTTCGTCGCATGGTAATGGCACTAGTCCAGGGACCAATCCCTCGACAGGGGCAAAACCTGATCTTAACGATCCCGTCGCCCAGCGTTTGAAGATGTTAGAAGAACAAAATGAGCGCGTCCTGTCCTTGCTCGCCAAGTTGCCTGGGGCAGCCATGCTTGTCGACGTCGAGCCTCGTTCGAGGTATTAGGTGTCGCCCTTCATCGACGAGATCGCCACCATCGAGGTCCCAAAGAAGTATAACATTCCTGCCTTCACTCCCAAGTATTCGGGTGTGACCGATCCAACCGAGCATGTCGCGTAGTATAAGCAGCTCATGTGGACAATCTCGATTCCACATATGTACCAGGAAGTATGCATGTGCAAGAGTTTCAGGACGACTCTCACTGGTCCAGATCTCCAGTGGTTGATCAATCTCAAACCCAAATCTATCGGCTCGTTCGCCGAATTGGTCAACCAATTCTCCCGGCAATTCGCCAGCAGTCGCAAGATGGAAAAACAAACTAGTGATCTGTACTATGTCGTGCATAAGACCAATGAGTCTATTCAAAGTTATTTCAATAGATTCAATGCCGAAATGATCAGTATCCGCAATTGTGACATAAAAACTGCGATCGAAGCTTATAAGCGTGGTCTGGACGATAGTTCAAGTCTATATATCGATCTGACCAAGTATCCCCCAGAGACTTTCGAAGACGTCTGAGCTCGAACCTTAGCATATATGAGGGTAGAAGATGATGCCGCCTTTCGTCGCAAGCACACTGACGACAAAAAGTCGTTAGGCGTCAGAAAACCGGAATTCAAGGCCAAAGCTGTTTCCAGAATCGAGCCCGTGCGCCAAATTTCAAATGTTCGTTTCAAGACGAAAGCAGAGGCCAAGACCGCGACTAAATTTCCTCGATACCCCAAGATATCCTCTTACGGATTCAAAGGGTCCGCAAAAGACGTAGTCGAAACTCTTAAGTCCGTCCAAGCGATCGTTCAATGGCCAAAGAAGTCTAACCTGGATGGTGCTAAGAAAGATAAATCAAAGTGGTGCGACTTCCACGTCGATCATGGTCACGCGACAGACGATTGCATCGCGCTGGAGAAGGAGCTAGCATATCACTTCCCAAAAGGAAATCTCAAAGATATCATCGACGATGACGCTACTCCAGCTAGTAACCATCGACTGTTGACCCCCGAGCATACAAAAGTCGTCAATTGCATCACCGGTGGTTCAGACATGTATGATCTGACATACTCCACAGTCAGGAGCCTTTGACAGGTTCGTTCTTCTAAAATTATATCTTTTCCACAGGGATAAGTCTACTATGGTGCCCTGTCGCACGACAATATCTCATCAGATCGCAGTGTCATCCTGTCATTTAAAACCTATCTTTCCTCCGAAAAGAATAAGATAATAAATGACAGGGGGGCAATATCCCACTAAAAAGAGAATCTAACGGTATGTTCCTAAATCTTTTTCATGCGATTTTTTCTCACAACTGACTTAAGCATCGAAGGGTCGTTGGTTAGCCAACAACCAACCCTTAACATCGTTTTACCGCAAAATCGCACGACAGCTTATCGCAGGATCGCACGACAGTAGTCATTAAGTCTACAATATGACTTTAAATTCATAAGGTCGCACGATATAAACGACCAAATCTATGATTTGATCATCCTTTACAGGGACATACGATTCAAATTAATCACACGACTTAGTCGTATGATTGCGAGGTCTAACGATCTCATGATCTAAGCCTCTTAACATGGAAAAATTTCATACTCCGAATGTATGCTTTAGTTGCATGTGCTTATGTTTATACACACGATTTAAAAGTCTTATGGCTTACGTACCAGTTATTGTGTTACAATGAATGCCTTAGTCGCATGATTCCCAGATTCAATTTCATAATTGATATGGTATTTGTTTACCAAATATATAAAACGCAAGTTCAAACAAAAGTTCAAAGTTTCATTTACAAAACTGTCGGTTATATTCAAAAGAACTCGACTACCGACGGTCGAGTATACAAAGTTAAAATGGTTCGACCACCAACGGTCGAGACATGAAAAGACATAGCATTTCCTAAACCTAGAGAAAAGCGTCGATGGCAAGCTCTGCCCAAAAGTCTCGACTTTCGAAGCCCTGCCAATCCTGAAGAGCTGATGCAAGGATCAAACGAGTATATTAGGAGTGGTCTTCCAACTCCTTACGCCTCGACATTCTGAGAATATGGCTCTAAAGATTAATGTTAAGGTTGGAGGAAGGAATATATCCTTCTCAACGATCGACCTCCACTCCAGCATTTCCTCTACCTTCACATATTCAATGAGAGGAAACAGAAGCATCTGCAAATTACAAAAGAAACATACTAAATGCTCAGCGAAAGAACTTCGATAACACAAGTTTTGAAAGAAAAACTTACAAAGAACGCCAGTTCAGCTAAACACAGTCTGTTAATGCCAAAAATCGCACCAAAGGGACAACTTAAGGTCGATGTGGACTTAAATAACTAAAGAAAGGATCTTTCGATGAAACGTGCGACGAGGATAAAAATAAAGGAAACAAGAGATTTTATGACGCAGGAAAAACCTCAAACGAGGAAAAAACCAGCGGACGACAGTGGGTGTTGTCGCTGCACTATGGTCGCCAATCAGGGGCGATGTCCTTTGGTACTGGTGTCGATCGTACAGAGATTACAATACAAGTGAAGGGAATGCTTCGAAATGTAAAGTACAAGTGTTTTCAGTGTTTAAACAGTGTGCGTCGTGTGTGAAAATAAGGTGTAAACTGCTGGTCGAGGGCGGATGTCATGCGTCGAGAGCGATTCTTCGAGTGAAAGGTTCTATTCTTCTGGTGTTCTTGAGCTCGCTGTAGAATTCTTGAATTCAGTATCAGATGTTAGCTTTCAGTAGGTGATTTCTTGGATTCGATAGCAGATGTCCCCGAAATGAGGCTTGAGCTTGATCTTTTATAGTCTTCGGGAGCTTTAACTACATCATTAAAGGCTTTGATGACTTGTTGTAACGGTCGTTGTCTTCAATGTGGGATTAAATGCTTGTTAATGACTTTGTTGGTTATAGCCGTTGCCCATTAATGACTTTGACTCCTGCATTAACCACTTAACAAACGTAACAGTTATATTATGTGTTAGCTTGGTTGAGGTCGCATGGTCTATATGCGACGGTCGTGCGGAGCGGGCGACGTCGAGGTCGAGTGTCACGATGAACTCTCGACTTACCTTTCGGAAGGGACGACGGATGTTTTCTGGGTCTTTGTCGGGACCTTATCTTAATACAAGATATGGTTCATAACGAGTGTCTTACCTTTTCTGTTCGTGGTCAAGACCTGCATTAATAAACAAAAGAAACGGATGTTTGACTGTTAACGGTTAGTATAATCGTACGACCGTCTTAAGTCTCGGATGTCGGTCTTATGGAACATACGACTATTGCCAAAATATAAGACCATTTGGTCGTAGGACCAGGATGTCAGGACGATGTTGTCGTAGGACCAGAGCGATATAACACCGATGACATGAGACTGTCGACGTAAGACCGACGGGCCGTAACTGGTGACATAAGACTAGTGACGTAGGACTAGTGATGTGCGAAGTGCGATACGTGACGTGCGATCATGAGATGTAATATGACTATTGACCTAATATGTCAATTATCGTGGTTATTTAACGTATGTCGGGGATATGATAATAATGGGTATTATCATTGTCGGTCGGGGGTAATCAATGTCCATGGGTCATGTCAAGGGGATTTCCCAAGTCGGTCGAGGGTGTGATTTTTTACCCAAACAGTTAGCCCCCCGAGATCTGAATTTCAAAGCCAGTGGAATTTCAGATCTCGCACTAAAGTAAATTGCGTTGCTACGGAGACGTGTTACTTTTGCTAAGATCATCAGAAGAAAAACTGACTTGATCAGCCAAAGAAGGTGACGCAAGTTGTGCTTGCCCTCGAGGCGGGAAAGGAGAAAGAATGCCCCGACAGCTGGGTCGGGAATCTTGAAGAAGACAAGGACGGTAGTCCTGAAGGAACCGTCTTCGTGGACTGATGTTTCGTCGAGAGTTGTCACGCCTAAAGAGGAGAGGGCGTCATCCATACGTTCTGGCGCGATGGACGCGACACCAGCAAGTTCAGCGCTTCCGGCGACAGTGACGAATCTAGTGTCTAAGGTGTTGTCCCCAGCGTCTACCGACAAGGGGGACGGGTCATCGGCCGATGGTGTCCTAGACGGGACGACGTTGTTTCCTCATCTGAGGAAATATTTGCTCCCATCTTTCAGAGAACGCTTACCTATCGAGGAGACAGGGGTCCATGTTGCCGGGTTGGCGTTCTCGGTCGACGTGGTCCTGTGGTCTGGCATTCACAGCCGATACGGTCGTTTAGAGACATATGTTCTGGCGCTCGAGCCGATTTGGTCGTTAAAGACCTTTGATCTGGCGTTTACAGCCGATACGGTCGCTAGAGACCTATGATACGTTGTGTCTAGCATTTTTAGCTAGATGTAAGTTTCGCTTTAGCGATAGTCGGAAAAAAGTTTACCTTTCTATTGAACCTGATTCGTACATGTCATGGACAGATGTAATGTCGACTGTAAAAATTCATTAAGTACAAAAATGAACAAGAAGTCGTGCGACTTGGGCATCAATTGTAATACAACGACTAGAACGTAAGTCATAAGACTTTTATATTCCTGAATCGTATAAGCAAACATAAGCGCATGCGATTACAGCATTCATTCAGAACATGAAGTTTTTCTAAGTTGAAGAACTTAGATTGTGGGGTCGCTAGACCTTATGATCGTTTGATCTGATCATACGATGAACTTTGAATCATGTGTTCCTATGATGGAATGATCAAGTCATAGACCTGATTACTTATGTCGAGCGACCTTGCGAGGTTAAGATCGTACGATAGACTTATATATCGTTTGATCCTGCGAGACTTAAGTCATATAATAGACTTTAGTAACTAATGTCGTGCGATCCTGCGGTAAAACAATGTCATAGGTTGGTCGTTGGCTAGCCAACGACCCTCCGATGCTTAAGTCAGTAGTCGCTATGATGGATAAAAATTATGTGAAAGAAGGAAAAAAGGCTTAGGGGAAATACCTTTTCAAGTGCGTTGCATTCCCACTACATGGGATATCTTGATTGCCGAGGGTTGAAAGCTGATAGGCCTTTTTATCCATGACTTCTGAGATATGACAAGGACCTTCCCATTTGGTGGAAAGCTTACCTGCATTGAGCTTTTGAGTGCTTTGGAACACTCTACGGGGAACGTAGTCGCCTTCTTGAATGACTTTAGCTTTAATGTTCTTGCTGAAGTGTCGCTTGACCGCTTGCCCCTGGGTGTCGAGGTTGTCAGCTTGATGTCGCGGTCTTCACAGAACTGTCGAGTCCTGTTGCTTACGAACTGGGATCCTTTGTCGCAGACAATTTCGGATGTCACTCGGCCAATTATCTTCTTGGTCTTCCATCCGGATGACATCGCCATTTTCGATGGATGACGTCGCCAGATGGGTCATTGGAATGCTGTCGAGTATTGGTTCGACCAAAGCACACGCAAGGTTTGCTAAAGTGTCGGTTTGAGTATTCTGGTCCCTTGGAATCATGACTGGTGATAGCGAGATTCAATGTACAAGTTGTCTTTATTGACGACATATGTAATGACTAGCGATCATAAGATAAAAAATGGGAGACGTCTTTTATCGACGAGTATATATCGTAGGATCTGCGTTTTAAGCCGTAGAGACTTTCGTTTCTTACGATGTAAATCGTAAGACCTGTATTTCTTTCGACGAAACGTGCGACGAGGATAAAAATAAAGGAAACAAGAGATTTGATGACGCAGGAAAAACCTCAAACGAGGAAAAAACCAGCGGACGACAGTGGGTGTTGTCGCTGCACTATTTTCGCCAATCAGGGGCGATGTCCTTTGGTACTGGTGTCGATCGTACAGATATTACAATACAAGTGAAGGGAATGCTTCGAAATGTAAAGTACAAGTGTTTTCAGTGTTTAAACAGTGTGCGTCGTGTGTGAAAATAAGGTGTAAACTGCTGGTCGAGGGCGGATGTTGTGCGTCGAGAGCAATTCTTCGAGTGAAAGCTTCTTTTCTTCTGCTGTTCTTGAGCTCGCTGTAGAATTCTTGAATTCAGTATCAGATGTTAGCTTTCAGTAGGTGAATTCTTGAATTCAGTATCAGATGTTAGCTTTCAGTAGGTGATTTCTTGGATTCGATAGCAGATGTCCCCGAAATGAGGCTTGAGCTTGATCTTTTTTAGTCTTCGGGAGCTTTAACTACATCATTAAAGGCTTTGATGACTTGTTGTAACGGTCGCTGTCTTCAATGTGGGATTAAATGCTTGTTAATGACTTCGTTGGTTATAGCCGTTGCCCATTAATGACTTTGACTCCTGCATTAACCACTTAACAAAGGTAACAGTTATATTATGTGTTAGCTTGGTTGAGGTCGCATGGTCTATATGCGACAGTCGTGCGGAGCGGGCGACGTCGAGGTCGAGTGTCGCGATGAAATCTCGACTTACCTTTCGGGAGGGACGACAGATATTTTTTGGGTCTTTGTCGGGACCTTATCTTAATACAAGATATGGTTCATAACGAGTGTCTTACCTTTTCTATTCGTGGTCAAGACCTGCATTAATAAACAAAAGAAACGGATGTTTGACTGTTAATGGTTAGTATAATCGTACGACCGTCTTAAGTCTCGGATGTCGGTCTTACGGAACATACGACTATTGCCAAAATATAAGACCATTTGGTCGTAGGACCAGGATGTCAGGACGATGTTGTCGTAGGACCAGAGCGATATAACACCGATGACAGGAGACTGTCGACGTAAGACCGACGAGCCGTAACTGGCGACATAAGACTAGTGACGTAGGACTAGTGATGTGCGAAGTGCGATACGTGACGTGCGATCATGAGATGTAATATGACTATTGACCCAATATGTCAATTATCGTGGTTATTTAACGTATGTCGGGGATATGATAATAATGGGTATTATCATTGTCGGTCGGGGGTAATCAATGTCCATGGGTCATGTCAAGGGGATTTCCCAAGTCGGTCGAGGGTGTGATTTTTTACCCAAACACAGTCCAAATCTCTTCAACAGAGATTCTTCGAAAACGCTCCTTGAATGATAAGAGCTGATATTTCCCCAGATGCGAAAGTGACTCTGCCCTGACGAGGACATAGTCAATCAGGAGGGTTGATGACAACGCAAAGTTGTTCGTCGCCATAAACTCTCCCTCTATCTCTCCCGTCTTTACACCCTTGCCCCTGGCGGCTGACGAAAGGGTCGACGAGGATGTAGAGAACATCGTCGCCAGTTGCGCAGTATGAAACACCATCGCCAGTTGCGCAGTATGAAACATCGTCGCCAGTTGCGCAGTATGAAACACCGTCACCAGTTGCGCAGTATGAAACATCGTCACCAGTTGCGCAGTATGAGACATCGTCGCCAGATGTGCAGTATCAACAGATCCAATCCAATCACTGTCCGTATCCAGCACATACCTCGTCTTCCATGTGCGGTCATCGACAGCAATGTTCAAAACTAAGGTACAATCACCCTTAAGTCCTGAAAATAAACTATAACGACGATATTGATCGGTCGTGGCTTTATACGCCACTCCCAGTGCGAGGTAAGTCGCTCGATGATCAGGATAACTCGCCAGAACTGGGGCATCGGTTGCCTCGGTTAAAGATCGGATTCACGCATGAACACTTCAACCAAAGGCGAATACGGCCAGTGGAAGCCCATCTTAAACAGGTACTCATATATCACGGCATATCCATCAAGACACATCTCCGGTCGAACCTCGCCAACCTTGCTTATGGTAATACACATAAGAATCCTCGCTAGACTTCCAAAGTCGTCAAAATCTTTTTCATTTCTAATAGCACCTCTGGGCTCCGTCGACATTCAGCTGGTAAGCACGATCGTATGTCAGCACGACGTCACGACCTCGTGCCCCTTTTTAACTTCTCATTCAGTTAAAAGCGAACCGGTCAAGTTCCACGACAACCAGGTAGGTCTCTCAACTCAGGTCACAAGTCTAAGCGTTCGACAAGCAAAATTTAAAACTCGAATTTGCCATCCTTCTTTCAAATTTTGGGGGCAAACTGTTTGGGCAAAAATTCACGTCATACGACCACGACCAGAGCAGGTAAGACGCACGTTATAATCCAAGTCTTGTATTAAGATAAGGTCTCGACAAGAACCCAGAAAACATCCGTCGTCTCCCTTAAAAGGTAAGACGTACGTCTCCCATGACGCTCGACCATAGCATCGCCCGTCCCGTACGACCATCGCATAAGATCATTGCACCTACGACCAAAGCTAACGTTAACCTTGTCTGTTACGTTTGTTAAGTATTTAATGCAGGAGTCAAAGCCATTAACAGCAAGTAGTCATAACGGACGAAGAGCAGTATGGATAATCACTCTGCCAGCCGTTTCCGACCGTTGTAGCCGTTAATCAAAGCATTCAAGGAGCTAATTAATGGCACGAAGAATATAAAAGCCAAGATAAAGCCTCAGTTCAAGGATCCATCGGATCCATCCGACACACATCAGCGATCATCAGTGAATATCACCAAACAACAGATAAAATCATCCAAACTCATAGCAAAGAACATTCAAACTCTGGAGATCAAGTACTGAAAGCCAGAACCTTACAGCGAACTCAAGAATACTCGAAGGAAAGCTCAAGTATCGCTCTCGACGCACGACAACAACCCTCGACCAACAACTGATTACACTTTGTATTCACACAATAAACACCTGTTTTACACTTTAAACACTTGTACTTTACATTTCGAGGCATTTCCTTCATTTGTATTGTAATCATCGTACGACCGACACCAGTACCAAAGGACATCGCCCCTGATTGGCGACCATAGTGCAGCGACGACACCCCCTGTCGTCCACAGGTTTTTTCCTCGTTTGAGGTTTTTCCTGCGTCATCAAATCCCTTGTTTCTTTATTTTTATCCTCGTCGCACGTCTCGTCGAAAGATTCTTTCTTTAGTTGTTTAAGTCCACATCGACCTTAAGTGTTCCCTTTGGTGCGATTTTTGGCATTAACAAGTACCATCCAGGATCAGGACGCTCTAGACGACTTTAGGGCTTTAGCAAAAATCCCTGCGGGGATTACTGTGAGTAAGGCCGGTAATATTCGACCGGAGATGTGTACCGAGGGGTACGTCGTGATATACGAGTATCCTTTTAGAATAGGCTTCGAGTGGCCCTACTCTCCTCTGGCGAAGTCTTTTATGTGCGAGTTTGATCTTTCCCCTGGACAACTGATGCCCCAATTTTGGAGGGTCATATAGGTCATCGAGCGACTTACCTCACACTGGGAGTCGCCGATGAACGTGAAAGACCTCTTGACCGCCTATCAGGTCAAGAAGGATACGTACCGTCGCTACAGCCTCTTCTCGAGGTATAAGGGTGATCGTACTTTAATTCAAAAAACTGCGGTCAACGACCGTAAGTGGAAGACCAGGTACGTCTTCGTACGGGTAGCGACGTTAGACACTGACAGTGATTGGATCAGGTCCGGATGGAACATGGCCGGTGAGTTTTAGCTGTAGTCGAGCGTCTGCTTTGTTATATTTGTTACTTTGCTTTTTGGCTAACCTTCTTTCTCTGCGTTTTCAGACATCAACTTTGATAGCGTGGAGCCTAACGAAGATTCTCAGGCAAAAATCAAGAAATTCTTGGAGATCAGTCTTGAGGACCGATCATTCATCACACGTCACCTAATAGACGAAGATGACGACACGGTATTCTTGAGCGATAGGATACAGTTGGGTCGAGAGGAAAGAGAGAAAGAAGAAAAGGAGAAAGAAAAGGAGGACAAGTCTGAGGATACCGAGGAGACTGAGGAAGAGGAGAAGAAAGAAGAGATGACTGGTAAGTGTACCCTACTTTGTTCGACATGCTTATCCCTTCGTTTTAGTCGCTTAATTGTTCTTCTTTCTTTGTTTCACAGGAGAATCCCAACAGCCACAGCCGAAGATGTCGTCTGGGATGGCTAAGAGGGCGGCTCAGGCCGAACTGGATCGCCAGGCGAGAGAAAGAAGGAAGGAAGCCCCGACAGTTGGGTCGGGGGTCTGTCAATGCCAAAAATCGCACCAAAGGGACAACTTAAGGTCTATGTGGACTTAATCAACTAAAGAAAGGATCTTTCGACGAGACGTGCGACGAGGGAAAAAATAAACGAGACAAGGGATTTGATGACGCAGGAAAAACCTCAATCGAGGAAAAAATCTGCGGACGACAAGGGATGTCGTCGCTGCACTATGGTCGCCAATCAGGGGCGACGTCCTTGGTACTGTCGTCGGTCGTACGATTATTACAATACAAATGAAGGAAATACTTCGAAATGTAAAGTACAAGTGTTTACATGTGAAAACAAGTGTTTGTCGTGTGTGAATACAAAGTATGAACTTCTGGTTGAGGACTGATATCGTGCGTCGAGACTGATACTTGAGCTTTTCCTTCGAGTGTTCTTGAGTTTGCTGTAGGATTCTGGCTTTCAGTACTCAATCTCCAGAGTTTGAATGTTCTTTACTATGAGTTTGGATGATTTTCTCTGCTGTTTGATGATGTTCGCTCAAGTGTATTGGATGTTAACCGATGTCCCTTGAAATGAGGCTTTAGCTTGTCTTTTATAGTCTTCACATCATTAATTAACCCCATTAATGATTCAATCAACGGCTACAACGGTTGGAAACGGTCGCCGGAGTGATTATCCATGATGATCTTCGTCCGTTACAGCTATCGATAGTTGATGGTTGCATCGGTTATATCCGTTGCTCTTTAATGACTTTGACTCCTGCATTAAACACTTAACAAACATAACAGTCAAGGTTAACATTAGTTCAGTCGAAGGTACAATGATCTTACGCGATGGTCGTACAGGACGGGCGATACTATGGTCGAGCGTCATGGAGGACGTACGACTTACCTTTTACGGGCGACGCCGGATGTTTTATGGGTTCTTGTCGAGACCTTATCTTAATACAAGATTTGGATTATGACGTGCGTCTTACCTGTTCTGGTCGTGGTCGTACGACGTGGTTTTTTGCCCAAACAGTTTGCCCCCAAAATTTGAAAGAAGGATAGCAAATCCGAGTTTTAAATTTTGTCAGTCAAAAAAATATGACAAGAGTTAGAAATTACCTTTGTTACCTTGGAATTAGGCTGGCCCGTTTCTAACGGAACGAGACGTTGAAAAGGAAACGAGGTCGTGACGTCATACTGAGACACGACAATGCTTACCAGCTTTCGAGGACAGGTGGCGACGATCCCTGCGGTCATACGGAAGGATGGGGGCGCGCAACGGTTATCCAGGGATTCGACCTGACATGATCGACTGCATAAATAAAGATTACGACGAATCCTTTCTTTTCTTATGCTGGGTTTATTTTGGAAAGAAATTCCGCTTTGTTCTTCTTGCCATTCTTCTTCCGAATCCCTTTGATTTAGCGGAGATTGTTTGGGATTTAGGGCGTTTATATAACGCATTGCTTCTTCCTTTCAGCTTTCACTGCCTTCTTTCCCCTGGTAAGAAATGTCGACTGACCCAGAGAGTTCCATCGTTAACCAAGAAGATTTAGACGACTTTAGGCGTCTAGCGAAGATTCCCTTAGAAGTAGAGCTAACAAGTTCGGGGACTGTTCGTCCTAAGGATTGCCCCGAGGGGTATTTCGTGATATACGAATATCCTTTCGAGATTGGCTTTGAATGGCCGTTTTCGACTTTGACTAAGAATTTGATGCGATGCTTTGGTTTGTCGTCGGGGCAGTTGATGCCTCAACTCTGGCGGGTTCTTTTGGTTATTGAGCGTTTGTCTGCGGATTTGGACCCCCTATGTCTTTGAATGATTTATTGGCAGCATATCAAGTTAAGGGAGATAAGCGTGGGCGTTATAGCCCGTATTCCAGATATAAAGGCGATCGTGCCTTAGTTTTGAATACTGGAGTAAACGATCGGGGGTGGGGGTCCAGGTATGTGTTCGTTCGTGTTGATTCGCTGGATGCCGCCAGCAAGTGGATCCGTCCCGACTGGAATATGGGAGGTATGCTCTTTTTCGATCATATTATGGTTTTTCTAACCTTTTATTTACTCTTCTCCTCTTGTTGTCTTCAGATATAAAGTTCGGCGTTCTGCACCCGAATGAAGGTTCTCGTGCCAAGATTGACAGATTCCTTAGTTACAGTGTTGAGGACCGATCTTTCGCCACGTGGCAACCGGCGACCGAGGACGAGGACGTGGTGGTGGACGCTATGGGGGAGGAAGAAGGAGAAGGTGAAGAGGAAAGTGGACGACAGGAATCGACAGGTGGGTGTATTATGGTTTCCTGTCTTTTACCATATATTTCTTATTCCTGTCTGATGCTTCGCATTTTTCCTGATCAGTGCCAACTGAAAGGAAATCAGTTTCTAGGTCGAGAGGGAAGCAAATCATGCGTGCCCTTCGAGGAGGAGATGTCTCGAGCCAGAAGAGAACCAGGAGTGCGATCCTGAGGGAACCGTCGTTGAGGGTCGATGACTCGTCGAGAGTTGTTCTGCCTAAAAAGGCGAAGGCGTCATCTAGCCGTCCTGGCGTGATGGACGTGACACCAGCAAGTTCTGCGCCTCCGGCGACGGTGACGAAACCGGTGTCTCAAGTGTCGATCCCAATACCTGCCGACAGGGGCGAGGGATCGTCAGCCGAAGTTATGACGGTCAATTTTACATTGCCGTGTAACTTTATGGCGGATGGTGTCCTAGACGGGACGCTGTCGTTCCCTCATCTAGGGAAGTATTTGCTCCCGTCTTTCGGGGAGCGTTTTCACGGAGTTCCGGCCGGAAAGATGAGATCTCGAGTTGCCAGTCTGGTGTTCACGGTGAGTGTAAATCTTTCATGACTTGTGTAATCTTTGTCGAATGTTGTTGAATTCACCTTCTATTTTTCACAGACGTTCCAGTCTTCCTTGTCGTTACATGCTGAGACGTCAATAGTTGAAGATCTGATGGCGTCTGCTCTTGAGAGGGAAGCTGCAGCGTTGGAAAGGGAGAGAGCGGCTTTAGATAGGGAAAAGTTGGCCATGGCGCGTGCCGATGAGCTGGCTGTCCAACTTTTCGATGCTCAATATGAATTGCAGGAGATTCGTGCGGTATGAGTGGCAGGTGGAGGCCCTCAGGTCGGGACTTCGAGTGGGGATACGACCTATCGTGGGTTGAGTATGTATACAGTGGTTTATGAATATATATATATATATATATCTTTTGATTATGCTTTATTCGAATCACGTTTGATTATAAAGTCGAACATAAGATACGTATGAAATCATGCGACTAAGGCATTCATTGTAATACGATGACAAGAACTTAAAACAAATATAAAAACACGCGATTAAAGCATCCATTCGGTTAAGAAACCTAGGGTAAAGTCGTTTAGACTCTGTGATCGTACGACCAGATCGTACAGCGAGTTTGTATCGTATGCCCCTGTGGAGAAATAATCAAGTTAGAGACCTGATTCTTTATGTCGTTCGACCTTGCGATATTAAAGTCATATAGTAGACTTAATGATTACTGTCGTGCGACTCTGCGATAATCTGTCGTGCGATTCTGTGATAAAACGATGTCGGGGTTTGGTCGTTGGCTAGCTAACGACCCTCCGATGCTCAAGTCAGTAAATGTTTTGCGAGAAAAAATGGAGAAAAAATCGTATGAGAAAGAGTTAGAGAACGTACCATTTCAGACTCTCTCTATTTGCCCCCTGCCATTTATTACCGTACTCTTTTTAGGAGGAAAAGATAGGTTTTAAATGACAGAATGACATGGAGAAATATTGTCTTGCGGTTGACTATGTTATCGTGCGACGAGGCATCATAGTAGATTTATCCCTGTGGAAAAGATCTTAATTTTAGGGATAGAAGAACGAACCTGTCGAGAGCTTGACCTTACGACTTCAGTTTATTTTCTCGGCTTCAAGGTAGACTTGTAGCATTCACGAGCGACTTTTGGCTCACTCTTGATCTCCTGGATTCCCCATGGCGTCGGGAATTTCAACATTTGATGATACGTCGAAGGAACAACTTTCATATCATGGATCCATGGTCGACCTAGGATGATGTTATAGGCCGATGCACAATCGATGACGCTGAACTTGGTCTGCTTGTTGACTCCTCCAGCGTAGATGGGCAAAATTATCTCTCCAATGGTGCTCGTCGCTTCTCCATTCAAACCGACCAAAGTCGTCGAACGTCAGGTGATTTATGAGCGATTAATTCCCATGGCTTTGATAGTGTTGAGAAAAATGACATTTGCCGAGCTGCCCCCATCGATCAAGACTCGACGCGTTAGACAGTTACCGACTGTAAGCTGAATGATCAACCCGTCATGATGCTTCTGATACGAGTCGCCAAGGTCGAAGTGGTCGAACACAATCTTCATAGCTTCTAGCTCCAAATCTCCTTTGGGTCTAGACGAGCTAGGAATAGGCCGATCATCGGGCACCTGGCTAGCATGACGCTTGGCTGCTGAATACATCAGACCGCACACATCTGAACCACCGGTTATGCAATTGACGACTTTCGCGTGCTCGGGGGTCGACGGTCGATGGCTATTAGCTGGAACAGCGACGTTGTCAATGATATCATTGAGATTTCCTTTAGAAAAATGATATGCTAGTTCCTTCTTCAATGCGATACAGTCGTCTGTCGCATGACCATGATCGGCATGGAAGTCGCACCACTTGGATTTGTCTTTCTTAGCATCGTCCAAGTCGGACTTCTTTGGCCATCGATTGGTAGCTTGGGAACTTTTCAGAGCTTCGACTAGGTCCTTTGTGGGTCCTTTGTGGATCCTTTGAATCTGTAAGAGGATATCTTGGGGTACTGAGTGAACTTAGCTGCGGTCTTGGCTTCTGCTTTCGTCTTGAAACGAACATTTGAAATTTGGCGCACTGGCTCTACTCTAGAAACAGCCTTTGTCTTGAACTCTGGCTTTCTGACGCCCAACGACTTCTTGTCGTCAGTATGCTTGCGACGAAAGGCGGCATCATCTTCTACCTTCATATATGCTAAGGTTCGAGCTCGAACGTCTTCGAAATTCTTCGGGGGATATTTGGTCAGGTCGGTGTATAGACCCGAACTATCGTCCAGACCACGCTTATAGGTTCGATCGCGGTTTTGACGTCGCAATTGCGGATGCTGATCATTTCGGCATTGAATCTATTAAAATAACTTCGAATAGACTCATTGGCTTTCTGCACGATGTAATATAGGTCGCTGGTCTGCTTCTCCATCTTACGACTGCTGGCAAATTACTGGGAGAATTGATAAACCAACTCAGCAAATGACCCGATGGATTTGGGTTTGAGATTGATCAACCATTGGAGAGCAGGACCAGTAAGGGTTGCTCCAAAACTCTTACACATGCATACTTCTTGGTACATAAATGGGATCGAGATCGTCCACATGAGCTGCTTATATTGCGCGACGTGCTCAGTTGGATCGGTCACACCCGAATACTTGGGAGTGAAGGTAGGAATGTTATACTTCTTTGGGACCTCGACGGTGGCAATCTCGTCGATGAAAGGCGACGCCTGATATCCCGAGCGAGGCTCGACGTCGACAGGCAACTTGGCGAGAAAGGACAGGACGCGCCCATTTTGGTCTTCTAACATCTTCAAACGCTGAACGACAGGATCGTTAAGATCGGGATTTGCCCCTGTCGAGGGATTGGCCCCTGGGCTAGTGCCATTACCATGCGATGAACCATTGGTGTCCCCGTTGAACGGGATGAAATACGGCTGCGGCCCATATGGGAATTGCTGCGGTCCATTATGAAATGGCTGTGATCCTTGCTGGAGAGGTTGCGATCCATCTTGAGGTCCATTATGAAATGGCTGCTGAAATGGTTGCGACCCTTGCTGGAAAGGCTGCGACCCTTGTGATGGCTGAGACCCATTATTCACGGGTGGTGGCCTTATTTGGGTTGAACGACCCTGGTTGTTGATTCTGCGTGAACGGGCCTGGATGCTGATTCTGCGCGGATGAACCTGGATTCGGGACAAATGGTCTAGGGCCATTCTAGTCGAACGGTCTTGGAACTGGGTTTTGCACGAACGGCCTAGGACCATTTTGAGGCCCAAGAGGATTTCTTAACCGTGCAATCTCCTCAGCTGCTCTGCGATTCTGCTCTGCCATTGCATTGAGCTGATTCCTGGCGACTTCGAGCTCCTGATACACCTGAGCAACAGCTTGCTGCGGATTTCCAGAGGCTGCCATTTTCCTGCAACAGAAAATAGAAGAAACTCCAAGAAACTATTAGTAGGGTGCACGTTCGTCGAGGATTTTCTCTAGATGAGGTCCCACGGATGGCGCCAAACTGTTAATGCCAAAAATCGCACCAAAGGGACAACTTAAGGTCGATGTGGACTTAATCAACTAAAGAAAGGATCTTTCGACGAGACGTGCGACGAGGGAAAAAATAAACGAGACAAGGGATTTGATGACGCAGGAAAAACCTCAATCGAGGAAAAAACCTGCGGACGACAAGGGATGTCGTCGCTGCACTATGGTCGCCAATCAGGGGCGACGTCCTTGGTACTGGCGTCGGTCGTACGATTATTACAATACAAATGAAGGAAATACTTCGAAATGTAAAGTACAAGTGTTTAAATGTGAAAACAAGTGTTTGTCGTGTGTGAATACAAAGTGTGAACTTCTGGTTGAGGACAGATATCGTGCGTCGAGACTGATACTTGAGCTTTTCCTTCGAGTGTTCTTGAGTTCGCTGTAGGATTCTGGCTTTCAGTACTCAATCTCCAGAGTTTGAATGTTCTTTGCTATGAGTTTGGATGATTTTCTCTGCTGTTTGATGATGTTCGCTCAAGTGTATTGGATGTTAACCGATGTCCCTTGAAATGAGGCTTTAGCTTGTCTTTTATAGTCTTCACATCATTAATTAACCCCATTAATGATTCAATCAACGGCTACAACGGTTGGAAACGGTCGCCGGAGTGATTATCCATGATGATCTTCGTCCGTTACAGCTATCGATCGTTGATGGTTGCGTCGGTTATATCCGTTGCTTTTTAATGACTCTGACTCCTGCATTAAACACTTAACAAATGTAACAGTCATGGTTAACGTTAGTTCGGTCGAAGGTACAATGATCTTACGCGATGGTCGTACAGGACGGGCGATACTATGGTCGAGCGTCATGGAGGACGTACGACTTGCCTTTTACGGGCGACGACAGATATTTTATGGGTTCTTGTCGAGACCTTATCTTAATACAAGATTTGGATTATGATGTGCGTCTTACCTGTTCTGTTCGTGGTCGTACGACGTGGTTTTTTGCCCAAACAGGGTCCTTAAGAGAAAAGAGGCTCCGACAACTGGGTCGGGAGTTCTCAAGAGGACGAGGACGTCCGTCTGGAGGGAACCTTCTTTGAAGACGAGCGGCTCATCGAGAGTCGTTTCGCCTGAGAGGCGAAGGTGTCGACCGCATCTGTCGAGAAGACTCCCGAAATGGTCGACACGACACCCGTTGATCCTGCGCATCCGGCGAAATCGACGGGGTCTCCTGTTGCCGCGTTAGGCCCCGCGTCGGCCGACAAGGCCAAGGACACGCAGACGGGCTTTGGAGAGGAAACGACGGTAAACATTACGTTGCCGGCGGATTTCATGGTGGACAACGTCCTGGACGGGACGAGCTTGTTCCCCCATTTGGACAAGTTTCATCTCCCCTCTTTCAGGGAGCGTTTCAACGGGTGCTCTATCGAGAGCTCGGGGACTTATGTCGCCGGAATGGCGCTTATGGTAAGTCTATCTTTCAAGACTTTGTTTCTCGTTGTTGTTATCATTTTCGGTGTTGTTGTCGTTGTCATCGTCGTATGTTCTTACTAACGAGTTTTCATATGTATTTCAGACGTTTCAGTCTTCATTGTCCCTGCAGGCCGAGACGATGAAGATCAAGGGTCTAGTGTCCTCCGCCATTAAGAGAGAGGATGCGGCGTTGTCGAGGGATAAGTCCACTCTGGCGCGTGTCGAGGACATGTTGGTAAAACTTGACGATGCCTTGGACCAGCTAGAAGCCGCCAGTCATGCGAGGGACGACGTGAATTCTCGTCTGAAGGAGTCCTTCTCTGTGATTTCAAATCAGAGAGAGGAGCTGGACAGGATGCAAGCGTCCTTGGTCATGAAGGAGAAAGAGGTTGAGGAGTCCAAGTCCAAGGTGGTGGTGCTGGAGAAGGAGGTGAGGGAGCTCAAAGATGAAGCTGCATAAACCTTTGCCCTTGCTCGTCTAACAGCTCGGGCGGCGATTATGCGGCAACACTTGTCGGGGAAGAATCCCCTTGCGTCCGCGACTGAGGAGCTGGCCTTCTTCGTAGCCAAGGTCGGGACCGACAGGGATCTCGACTCCGACGATGAGAAGGAGGCTGAGGAAGAAGAGGTTGCGGACGAGGGCCTCCAGGGTGAAGCTTCGGGCAAGGATGTTGCTGACGCTCCTTCTAATCGTTCGTTTATGAATGAAATTTTGCTTTTTCATCGAACTTATGTACGATGTCGATTTACACATGTCGTAGATAGATATAATATCAGATGTGAAAACTCGTTAAGTATGTACGATGTCGATTTACCACCCAGCCCCGCCGACCCAATTGTTGGCCGATTGCCAACCTCCCCTGCTCACTCCTCAAGAATTTTACCCCATAACTCAGATACTCCCACTCATCCCAGATTCCAGATCCCCAACCAAAATGACCCACAACCCTCATACATTACTGCCCTCTTCCCAGCCGATCACTTTGAAGATGTCCGAGATGCTAATCGGCAACATCAGTTGGTTGGCAGTTAGTTTGAAGTCTTCAAATAGGCTCTCGTTAGCTTAATCTCTCAGACAAATGATCGAGTCCAGTCTTTGGAGGATCAACCTTCACGGGCCGATTTGGAAGTTTCATTTCACGATCTTGCCCAGTCAATGGCCGATTCTATGGTTGTTATGGGTACTCAGCTCAAGTCCCTCCTGGACTCCAACACCAACCTTACTTTATCTGTGGTAGCATTGAAAGCCGCTTTCGATGCTCGAGATGCTGAAGTCTGGTGCCTACAATCTGAGGCTGAGACTCAGAAAGACATCAACTCCCAACTTCTAGCTTCTCTTCAGTATCTTCAATAGAAGGTAGATTCTCTACCAAAAGCTAAGGATTGGGATATCGAATTGACGGCTATGTGTTTGGGGATGATAACCAGGATGTGTTGCAAAGATTGGCCTGCAGTCTTGATCGGGTTTCTGAATTTCTCAAGGTTTCTTCCCCACCGGCCGCTGAGGGGGAGAAGCTAAAGAAGGCACCTCAAAAGCCCTCCATTGAACCTGCATACTCCAGCGGACAACATGTCCAATGCCACGAAAGTGACAATCGGCACACGTAAATCAAAGCAAATCGGTAGTGGTCGATATCAGCAAATCGGCGCTAGCCGATTTCTCATCATCGTCTGAACTCGATCTCACATCATCGACGGTGGTCGATCCTATCGGATGTGGCCGATGTCCTGAAACCATATGGAACCGATCCTCCATCTGCGGGGGAGAAACAAAGCAAAGAGGAAGGAACCGGCGATCCATCTAAGGGGGATCTGACCGAAGGGAAGAAGGAGAAAGATAAAGGCAAAGGAAAGTTATCAGCTGAGGAAGAGGCCAAAAGGGACAAGGAAGAAAAAGTTGCAAAATACAAGGCCAGATCCTCCGATGCTGACAGACTACAACTCCAACCTCCTCCTTCGAAGGTAATTTCTAATCTTGGTCTCTCTGAAGCAGAACTAAAAGAATCCGCTGAGCTTAATAAAAGACTAGACGCTGATAAGGAGCTCTCCCTTAAAGTTGCTGGTGAGGAAGCTCCTGAAAAGGAAGACCCCATCCTAGCTCAATTCTGTGAGCTTCAAAACTTAGAGGGTTCGGCTAAGGATACTGCTGATCAGAAGGAAAAGACTTAAAATGGTACAAACGGATTCTGACGGAGAGGTTCAACAAGCCTAAAACTGTTGAGGCAAAACTTGGCACAGCCAAAGGCTCCAAGACTGACATTCGGATGATATTGACTCGGGCCGATGGGATTAAGAATAACATAAGATTTTACAATCTTGTTCTATATGGTCTCTCCGAGTGGTATGAAATTGCCGAGTGCTTAAAATTGTTAAAGAGTCAGTATCGGGCTGAAGCAAACAAATATCTGAATGGGCTTCTTGAAAGAGTGAAGAGAATAATAAGACACTATGATGTGGTTCACACTCCCAGACAAGAGGCCCAGATCAAGAGATTCAAATAAATCTACTTCCATGTGCCTTCTTCCTCTTCAAAATCCGCTCAGGAAACTGACTTCAATGATCTTACAGCTAAAGGAATTATGCCAGATGTCATAAATTTAAACCTGAAAGTTCCAACTATACAGCTCTATCCCTCTTCAACGGTGATCTCTCAGGAAGTTCTGGGTATCTACTTTCATAATCCAAGAGGTATGCTCAGCTTCTTCAGGGCCGATGAAATCCCCATAGCCGACTATATTTTCTCGGAAGCTATCCTCGCCATCATCCCCAACATTCCTGAATCCACTTCCCTAAGACAAGACATTCAAGCTGAACTCTAAAGAAGAAAGAAGAAATGAGTCCTGTGGTTTAATTTCATGTCTTTTGAATTGTACTTGTAATTTCCATCCAGCTACTTCAAGTTTCTTTAATACAAGTACACTTTTGGTATTCCTAGTCTGTAAAGCTATACTTTATTTTCTTTCATTCATTTGTAAATGTCAGATACACTTAACAAATCCAAAAAGAACAAAAAGAATAGATTATGTGAAAAGAACTCAAAAAGAGTAAATCAGGGTCAAAATGAAATATTCAGTATGTGAAGTAAAGACTGGCTACCTATAATATAAGCACACTTTAGATATAATGACGATAGATGCATTCGCCATAGTTTCAGCATTACGGCAAAGTCGTATCAAATATATAGCGGATTTGGGCGCTCTAGCCAAAACGAAACTCCTATATTTCTTAAGTATGGATATCATCCTCAAATAGGGGGATATTGTTGGGTCACCTAAGATTTTAAGATGAACTCCCGATCTTTCATACTTACAACATCCCATACTTTGAATACTTTAGGTTCTTTATAGAAGCTTAGTGGTATATCAAATGTTCGGTGAAGTCAAAGATCAGCCGAAAAACAAAGACGAAGTGTATCTGTCAATGCAGATTGAAGATGGACTTCTCAGCCAGTACCTAAGTTGCTCCTGCCGATTTGATGGTCATCATCGGCCACGATCTCACCAGCCAGGAGGCCTGCCGATCACACTTCATCGGCTGGATGATGTGTGTGTGCCGTATTGCACTCCAATTCACTCCACTGATTTTGTCTTGGACAAATCGGTGGGAACCCCTTCGGCACGCATACACTTATACTTTTCCTGCAAAGTATACTTTTGATATCTTGCATTGATGGGAACAATCTGTGGAGATCAAAAAAAGGTTGTTTGGTTTTTACATCCTTCTCGGGAAAGGTCTACACCAAAGTCTGTCGGTCAACTCTACAAGACAAAAAGGACATCATGTACTATTCAAAGACAACCTGCTCTCCTACCCTTGCTTGGCAAGTGTCCCATGCATTTAATGCACATAGGACTATATAAAGAGGAAGACCCTCCCCATGCAAGGTTACCAGTTCACCAAGTTTTTCTAAGTGATAAAAGTGCTCCATCGGCAGACTTTCTTCTCTACCTTTAAAAAGAATTGTTGTTAGTTTTCTTGGTGTAATTTTCAATAGTTATTTTCTTTTATATGTGTAATTCTTGATTTTAAATCAATGAGAATTAAATTTAAAGTAAAAATTTTGTGTATTATATTTAATCCCCCCCCCCCTCTACAATACTTGGTACCATTGCTATTGGATAGCTGCGACCAACAAGTGGTATCAGAGCAGGTCAGTTTAATCTAATAAACTAAATCTGTAATGACAACTTCTTCATCTTTAAACAATGTTTCTTCTCAAAACACTATTGGTGGATCATACGACAATGGCTCCATAGCCAAACCACGAAAATTCAACTCTAATAACTTCTCTCTGTGGAAAATTCGTATGATGCTCTTCTTAGAAGGAGTTGACAGCAAATATCCTATTGTTCTTAATGAAGGACCCTTTATTCTTAAAGTATGGGATCGTTAAAATGCTCAAAAGTCAGATAAATGAGAGGGTGCTGATGATTATTCTGAGGAAGAAAGAACAACAGCAACTGGGAGATATATCTTCAAAGACCCCAGTAAGTACAATAATGATGCGAAGCGTCTTGTAGCTCTTGACACTAAAGTCAGAGCCATCATTTCTCTCTCTCTCTCTCTCTCTCTCTCTGCCTGATAAGGTCTATCACTCTATTGTGAACTTTCCCACGGCTAAGGAAATGTGGTCCACTCGGTGTGTTCTTTATGAAGGTACGTCTGAAATGAAAAAGAGCAGAAAGATTGTTGTTGTTAAAAAATATGAACTTATCTCTTACGAGGAAGTAGAATCACTTTCAGACTACTACAATCGTTTTAATAGTCTTTTCATTGATCTTAAATGTTGTGTCGCATTTATGATGATGGGAAAGTCGTGTGCAAGTTTATGGATTGTCTTCCTGATTTTTGAGAAAACATCTGCACTTGCATAAAGACAACCAAGGATCTTGACTTTATTTCTCTCACTACTCTTTATGGAACTCTCTTTAATTATGAGCAAACTAAGTTGAAACGGAAGTCTATCATTAAATACACAAAGATCTCTCATCTAGCTCTCATAAGTGATACTTCCAAAAAACTGAGTGTATCCCTAGAATCACCTGCCCTTCTGACTCTGACCAAAACAGTCAGGAAGATCCCAATGATCATTCAGAGGCATATCTTAGTGATACTGAAGATGAAAGTGAGGAAACATCTGTTGATCAACTGTCAGATGGTATAGCCATGCTGGCAGGTTATTCTAAGTCTAAATCTCGCTTTTCTTCTGGTAAATCTAAATTTTCTAGAAAGCCTTCTCAAAACTTCCCCAAGAACTCCTCAAATGATAAATCAAATGAGGAATACTTTAAATGTGGGAAGAAAGGTCATTTTGCCTCTGAGTGTAGAAGCAAGTTTTCTGAAAAGTCAAAGACCTCTTCCTCTAGCACATGGGACTATATAACGAGGAAGACCCTCCCCATGCAAGGTTAACAGTTCACCAAGTTTTTCTAAGTGATAAAAGTGCTCCATCGGCAGACCTTCTTCTCTCCCTTTAAAAAGAATTGTTGTTAGTTTTGTTAGTGTAATTTTCAATAGTTCTTTTCTTCTCTATGTGTAAGATTGTTTGAACGCATTTTAATTTGTTCTATTCTGCAACAATCTAAACTTTTCTGTGTGTAACTCTTGATTTTATATCAATAAGAATTAAACTTGAAGTAAAAAATTTGTGTATTGTATTCAACCCCTGATTTTATAGCCCTTACGGTTCATTATTCAACTCGAAATTCGAGATTTGGTACCCGATCCCGTCGATCCACCCCACAACGTCTTCTCTCCTAAAATATTGAGTGTACAAACTACTATTGCCTACGAAACGTGTACCATTGGAAAGGTAAATGAAAAACGAAGCCAACCATATATAATACATCAATTTTGGTTGAGTATTTTACCTCCAATCGTCGTTTTTGTGCGAAATGACCCTACGTTGCTCCAACCTTGATATCTCACTCATTTCTCAATGAAACTTCAAAGTTCCAAAGGGGTTTACTCCCTTACAGCCTTGGAAACATTTACTCAAAATTTCAGCCGAAAACTCAAAGTTATAGGGCATCAAATCGGCTCTGGAATAAGAAAAACGTGATTTGAGAAATGATTTCTGTAACACCCTCAAATTTTGAAAGAGCAACTACTAAAAACTTCGATAAAATAACCAAATGAGGATAAAAATCCCTTCTACAAACCATCCTTGGAAACATCTCAAAATTTAAAATGTAACAACTCCCACAATTAATAACTTATGTCATACAACATGACGAAATAAAGTCGGGTGTTACTTAACCCAAACACAAGTTGCTATTCCCAAAATGAATGCGGAAGACTTCACTAAGAAATTCATCTCTCGAGCACACTACTAGCACTCATCTCTTCACAGTGTCACTAGAACTATTCCCAACATGAACGTGTTGCGCATGCCGACAAATAAAAAGGTTAGGCTAACGCCTAGTGAGTTCAAGAGTTCACATCATGATTAAATAATTCGTTAGACAAAAAGGATGCAACTTAAATCATGATTTCCAAAAAGGGATTTGTATTAAATATACCAACAACCCATTTTACAAACGCACACAAATTCCATGACCAAATCTCCAAGGAAAATCATTTCTCAACAATGGACTCAATTCCAAAACTCACTCAAGATGTGCATAAATATTAAATTTCCAGATAATATCAACGCGAATAAAGCTCCAATAATCGAAACATCCAAACAAGGATGAGGCATAATATACCGCCCATAAATCATGGAAAACAATCCATATAAATATAATACGTCACCGAAAACATGAATAAAAGAAATACCCGAAACAACACCTTTCGGTGACGGGGGAGACCCGATTTCATTGAATGTGGCGGATACATAAGTTAAACCACAATTATAATTTA
Source organism: Saussurea involucrata (assembly GCA_033807775.1). NCBI lineage: Eukaryota > Viridiplantae > Streptophyta > Magnoliopsida > Asterales > Asteraceae > Saussurea > Saussurea involucrata. The sequence continues at coordinate 154,947,102 of CM066322.1, read as the reverse complement.
CAAACATGTTTCATGGATGGAAAAGCCTATGTATCAACCATATCCAGGTCTTTAGTCAATTTTGGACATCAACCCAAACTGGATCTTTAGTCCATGGAGACATCAACTTAAACCGAGTCTTTAGTCTAAGAAGACATCAATCAAAACTGGATCTTTAGTCTATTGTGACATCAACCCAAACCGGATATTTAGTCAAGTGAGGCATCAACCCAAACCGGATATCTATCATAGTGAGACATCAACCCAAACCCGATCTTTAGTCCACGAAGACATCAACCTAAACCGGATCTTTAGTGTATTGAGGCATCAACCCAAACCGGATCTTTAGCCTAAAACCACCAAGTTCAACCCAAACTGGATCTTTATCTTGGGATCTCACCATCCAAAACAAGCTTGTTTAATTTAGAAATTTACATATGACTCCAAAAGAATAACCAACGCATTCAAATCATGTAATTCCCAAATAAGATGCAGTACATGCAAATCATAACCAAAGATCTACATCGAGCTATCAAAATCGGACAAATGTCCTCAAGACCCAACAGAGTCAAAAACCGAGCCATAGGCTTAAAAGATCAAATGACCATTTGTTAAAAGTCAACATATGCAAATGAAGTGTAACTAACCCACATTATGCAAATACATGCTCCAAGGCATGACTAGCTCAAAACCCCTTCATTTTCACTTTCTAATGAAGTCAAACCATATATACATATATACTCAAATACTTTATAACTTGATAGTGTATATAATTCACAATGGTTTATAAAACCCAAAAAGTACCAATAGTGCATAAATGTGAAATGGTATTCATTTATGAGACAAGACACTCAAAAGGGCATATTCTCAAATAAAACGCAATTAAGTGCATAACACATCCAAAGCTCCATCTCGAGCTACTAAAACCAGCAAACACCTCAAAGACCCATTTGAGTAAAAATCAAGCCCTTAGAGGAAAAATAAACGTTTGGCTAAATACGCGAGCCAGTTACATAAACCAAAATACATCGTTACCCAAAATCTTTGTCTCTTGACTCTCAATTGGCCTTCGGCCCAAAATCAAAAGGTTTACAATTTCCAAAATGCTCATAAGGTCGAGATTGACCAAAATCCACAACTCACACGTTCACATTTTCAAAACGTAACATGTTATAAACTTTGCATAATCTCCACAAACCCTAAAAGTGTATTTTGACGAAACAACCTCCACTTATGCAATAAATTAACAAAACACTTTCATTCGTGATTTATTTATCAGTTACCCAAAAATCCCAAAGGTGGGTGTTTTACAAGATTTGTAAAGCTTAACACTTCAAATAATCAAAACCCACTAAATAACTCAACAAGTGATAATTTTATGTAAAACACATAAAAACTCTAAAATAAACATTTTGTCATGTACAACATTTTCACAAATCAAATTGAACTCACCTTGCTAAATTTAGGCTAAATCTAGATTTTACCCCAATAAGAGCTCCTTGAAGAAACTTGAATCCACAAGCAATTCCTTCAAACCATAGATTCAAAAGTTTTCCAAACATAAATATACATGTCCAAGCACTTAGAATCATTTCCCAAACATCTTATATCAAAACTCCAATTTGACCTAACTTCCCCAAAATCATCTAAACCGAAATTTGAGAAACATAAACACCAGGAAGTCATCAATGGAGCATTTTAAAACTCATATTAAAGTTTAGAATCTAGGAGGATGAAATCACCACTTAGGTTTTGATGAAAACCTAGAAAACCCTAATTTTCTTGAAGATGAAGGTGATGATGATGAACTATTGATCTTTGCTTCCACTCCACCACCAAATACGCTTGGATATTCCCAAAACTAACCCTATATCCTAAAAAATCTCTCAAAAACAAAACTATAGCAATTTGAACCGCCAAGTAGAAATGAGAGAGATATGACCAAATGAAGAAAGAGGCTCACAATCGGATTTTTTGCACTGCACCCGCTCGCGAGAGTGACATGCGAAAGTGACAGTGTCACTTTAGCATGTCACTTTCGCCCAAAATGTACCGAGGGCCAATTTTCCTTTGCGAAAGTGACACCGGCACTTTAGCATGTCACTTTCGCCCAGAAGGTACCGAACACTGTTTTGGCCCTAACTTCTTCGTTTTAGCTCTGAAAAGGCCCGTTGGATTTGTATTTGAATTCTACATCCAACAAGACTATAAAATCTAGGATTCAATCCAAAATCCAATTTCTTCTATATCTCCTGAAATATCGATTTCTACACTGACTTGAAATTATACTTACGTTAAAATTACGGGTGTTGCAATTTCTCAAATCTTAATCATTTCCAAACTAGTTTTCTACTTTTAGTAGAACTATTACCTCTAGTCTTCCCTTTTGAATTTTTGTCCCAAATCAAATAAATTCAAAATATTCTATTTTTTGTTGATTTTGTTAATGCAATAAAATCATATTTTTCGAATATTGACATTACAACCCATTATGTCGTTAGTCTTTAAATTTTTACTCTTAATAATTATTTATTTTGTATATCATGAGTTTAGTATGTTTCAAAAACCTTCTTGTTTCATAAAGATTGCAAACTTCGCATACCATTGACTCGAACTCGATTAACCTTTTCAATGTCGGGCTCGAGCTCGAATATTTTTTTCAATGTTTGAGCTCGAGCTTGATGCTCGTTTATGAGCTCGAATTCGAGATCGGTTAACTCGTTTATTTACTCAAGATAGGTGATTTTTATATTTTGATTATATAATTTATAAACATATAAATCTGTCTAGCTCGAAAAAAAGTGTAGACTCGACTTGACTCGTAAAGCTTAGTCGAGCTTTCAAACGAGTTGAGTCGAACATTGATGTTATGGAGTTCGGCTCGTTAAGTTAAACGAGCTTTATTTTGTGTTCGAGATTGACTCGAGGTCGATAACTATTAGTCTCGATCTCGAGATAAACTAGCTCGAGCTCGAGTAGCTCGTTAAAAGTTTAACTCGTTTACACCCCTATATACCACTACATGGATGAAACCCATAGTTTAATTTAAATAACATACTAGTATATAGAAATGATGTCGGTGAATGATTGACCACGTTTTGATGACACCCTTTTTATTGACGCCAATTTCGTGTTAAAAACTGGCAGCCGAATAGACTAGAACTCCTAAACAAAATGTTTTGTATGTTGGTTGGAGTTGGTTTACACATTCGTCATCATTATTGCGACTTCAAATGACAATAAACAATGACAACTTATGGCTAAAAAATCTTTAAATTATACTCAATAATCATGATGCTGTTGAAGGATATGTGTCATCATCAAAAGGAAGTGATTGAAAGAATATTTTTCTAGTATTAGAATTTACCATAATTAATGTTTCTTTTTCGTTGTAAACTCCTCCCTATTTAAAGGGTTTATGATTAATGAGAATGATTGATTTTCGTTCTCTCTACTATATTGTTGTCATGTTTCGTTTTTCCTTTAACACGTTATCAGCACGTAAGCTCGGGAACCAAATGACTAATTTTTTTGTTCCAACCGTCCGGCATTGCAACCTTATTCCAAGTAAGCATAATTTGTTTACTGTTTTGTCCAACTTTTATTCATGATTTTAGGCTTCTTTTTGTGATGTTTATGTGATCGTATCATACGAACATTGTTTATGTTGTTTCTCTTTACAAAAATATATGTGTTTTTTTTGGAGACTCAATGATAGATGGTTATTAGCAATTTTCGTTTTTTATCACTTATTGGTAGATGGATTGGTTAACAATACATGGTACCTCTTGAAAAAATAAGCCTTGAACTTTATGGTAAAAACACTTTGATTATTGTTTTATAATATATATACATAATTGTTTTTCCTTTGTATGACAAGATTTTATATGCATACATTCTTTATGTGATGGATATATATATATTGTTAAATTTAAAATTCTTTATTATTGACGTGAATTTAAAAGATCAATAAGTTTTATATACATGTATATAGGACGATAATCAAATGAGAACCATAAAAAGAATGAGAACCATGAAAACCGATATAGACCATTATTTGATTTAGTCTATTACGGCTTAGATCGGTTCTCATGATTCTTAATCCTTTAATTATAACCTTGTGATCAAATTTTTAATTATAACCATGGGATCAAAACCAAATTACGGCTTAGATCGGTTCTCACGGTTCTCAATATATTTTTGGTTCTCACATGATTTTACACCTATATATATTAGTAATAAATAATATATTTATTTATTTACCATCGTTATTAAAAAAATGCAATTTTATTTAAATAAAATTAAAAGATGAAAGGAACCCCTTTTATGTAAATTACGAACTTGTGTATTAATTTTTCACACATTTTAAGAAAATATGTATATATATTTTTCTTTCCAAATGTTATCCCAAAAGAAAAGAAAAAAAAATCTTTATACGGCAATGAATTTTATGAAGATTTTTTTTATTCTTCAAAATCATATGTATAGTATAATGTTTACATTAATTTATTTAGTAGGTTGATCTATAATTATGGACAGAGAATTTGAATGGGATTATTTGAGAATTTGATTATGTTATTTAAATGTTCATTAATTATGCATTAATTTTTGAATTGATTTATCCATATATTATTTAAATATTTATTTAGATTTTTAGATTAATTTTTTCACATAATATTTAAATGTTTATTTTATTAATATTTACCTACATTCTGAGTTTCTACTCATAATATTCAACTTTATAATTAACTTTTAAAAGTTACACTTTCACTCCCATATATTTTGGTCTTTTACCAAAAACTTCAAAAATATTATTAAGATGTTAAAAGATTGAATTTGACTTTATGTCAAAACTCAAAACCCATATTTATTTGTATTAGGGCAAAATCTCTTAAAATATTATTAAGGTATTGAAACATTGAAGTTGGCTTTATAAGCCAAACTCATACTCATTTTGGCCTTTTGCCAAAAGCTCTATAATTATCAATGTTATATTCATTAAATCGTAAGATATCGATTTGGATTTTGTCAAACGGGAGTAAATAACTCTAAGGTTTGTAGAGACTTAAGAAATTCATGTGATTCCCCTACTACCTGGAAATCCAATAGATTAAGTGATTTCTATTCGCAAATTGAAATAATGATGAAATATTATCAACAAAATGTAAGCATACAAAAATCCAATACTATTATGATAATGAAATTTCATGCATAACATAATAAGTATAAACCATAATTCACTATTTTATAAATAATATGTTCTCCATTTTCTACGACATATTTGAATCAAAAGTACTTGATTACCATAAGATAGGTTCGAAAAAACACAAGAAAATACGCAAAAGTCATCGAACCATTTTCACCCTAAAGAAAAAAAACACTAGATGTTAAGATACAAGTAATATTTTAAAACTTTTGAGACGATAGATTAGTCACAACCTTCAGAGAGAATAACTAGAAACCCCTAAGAACCGTGGGTAGTCCCAAAAAGGAAATTCGGGAATATTCAGTACCATATACTTCTCAAACTAATCATATAGTGGAAAGAAACCTACTTACTTGATTACAAGAAGGTAACTGATTTTGACAAAGAAATGGCATGTCTCAAAATGCATCTCAATCTTTGTGGCAAGGAACTCACAAAAGATTATGCGAATCATAACATCTTTTCATCTTTCCTATATCACCAATCATACTAATGAAACAGTATAAGCTGCAATATAACCTTTAACAAACTCATTAACTTAATGCAAGTGGCTAAGAGTTGTAGCAATGTTTTTTTTAATAACGCTAGACATACCCGGATAAAGAAAATTATTGGGGTTAATAAGGCAAGCGTTGGAGGTGGAAAGAACTCCAAAGGATAGTGAGTTGAACATATCCACACACATATGCTAAATATGTACCATATGGACAAGGTTGTGGAAATGGTCAAATTCATGGAAAGAGTCGGGAACGAACTCCTAATAGAAAATGGAACAAATTATAAATGAACTATGTCATATATAAGATTGTTTAAGTATGAGTTTATTTAAATATAATTTAACTATCAAATTAATAGCATTTGTGTATATATACACCTGAGTTTATAACCATTAGAGATGTAAATGAACATATAAAAGAACAAATGCAAACTCTCAATGTTCTTCGTTCCATGTAGGAATGTATCGAGGAGAAGTTGATTGTTTTTGTGACATATCATACAATCATATAGTTGAACATATCCGACACACATCAGCGATCATCAGTGAATATCACCAAACAGCAGAGAAAATTATCCATACTCATAGCAAAGAACATTCAAACTCTGGAGATCAAGTACTGAAAGCCAGAACCTTACAGCGAACTCAAGAACACTCGAAGGAAAGCTCAAGTATCGCTCTCGACGCACGACAACAACCCTCGACCAACAGCTGATTACAGTTTGTATTCACACAACAAACACCTGTTTTACACTTTAAACACTTGTACTTTACATTTTGAGGCATTTCCTTCATTTGTATTGTAATCATCGTACGACCGACACCAGTACCGAAGGACATCGCCCCTGATTGGCGACCATAGTGCAGCGACGACACCCCCTGTCGTCCGCAGGTTTTTTCCTCGTTTGAGGTTTTTCCTGCGTCATCAAATCCCTTGTTTCTTTATTTTTATCCTCGTCGCACGTCTCGTCGAAAGATTCTTTCTTTAGTTGTTTAAGTCCACATCGACCTTAAGTGTTCCCTTTGGTGCGATTTTTGGCATTAACAAGTACCATCCAGGATCAGGACGCTCTAGACGACTTTAGGGCTTTAGCAAAAATCCCTGCGGGGATTACTGTGAGTAAGGCCGGTAATATTCGACCGGAGATGTGTACCGAGGGGTACGTCGTGATATACGAGTATCCTTTTAGAATAGGCTTCGAGTGGCCCTACTCTCCTCTGGCGAAGTCTTTTATGTGCGAGTTTGATCTTTCCCCTGGACAACTGATGCCCCAATTTTGGAGGGTCATACAGGTCATCGAGCGACTTACCTGACACTGGGAGTCGCTGATGAACGTGAAAGACCTCTTGACCGCCTATCAGGTCAAGAAGGATACGTACCGTCGCTACAGCCTCTTCTCGAGGTATAAGGGTGATCGTACTTTGATTCAAAAAACTGCGGTCAACGACCGTAAGTGGAAGACCAGGTACGTCTTCGTACGGGTAGCGACGTTAGACACTGACAGTGATTGGATCAGGTCCGGATGGAACATGGCCGGTGAGTTTTAGCTGTAGTCGAGCGTCTGCTTTGTTATATTTGTTACTTTGATTTTTGGCTAACCTTCTTTCTCTGCGTTTTCAGACATCAACTTTGATAGCGTGGAGCCTAATGAAGATTCTTAGGCAAAAATCGAGAAGTTCTTGGAGATCAGTCCTGAGGACCGATCATTCATCACACGTCACCTAATAGACGAAGATGACGACGCAGTATTCTTGAGCGATAGGATACAGTTGGGTCGAGAGGAAAGAGAGAAAGAAGAAAAGGAGAAAGAAAAGGAGGACAAGTCTGAGGATACCGAGGAGACTGAGGAAGAGGAGAAGAAAGAAGAGATGACTGGCAAGTGTACCCTACTTTGTTCGACATGCTTATCCCTTCGTTTTAGTCGCTTAATTGTTCTTCTTTCTTTGTTTCACAGGAGAATCCCAACAGCCACAGCCGAAGATGTCGTCTGGGATGGCTAAGAGGGCGGCTCAGGCCGAACTGGCTCGCCAGACGAGAGAAAGAAGGAAGGAAGCCCCGACAGTTGGGTCGGGGGTCTGTCAATGCCAAAAATCGCACCAAAGGGACAACTTAAGGTCTATGTGGACTTAATCAACTAAAGAAAGGATCTTTCGACGAGACGTGCGACGAGGGAAAAAATAAACGAGACAAGGGATTTGATGATGCAGGAAAAACCTCAATCGAGGAAAAAATCTGCGGACGACAAGGGATGTCGTCGCTGCACTATGGTCGCCAATCAGGGGCGACGTCCTTGGTACTGTCGTCGGTCGTACGATTATTACAATACAAATGAAGGAAATACTTCGAAATGTAAAGTACAAGTGTTTAAATGTGAAAACAAGTGTTTGTCGTGTGTGAATACAAAGTATGAACTTCTGGTTGAGGACTGATATCGTGCGTCGAGACTGATACTTGAGCTTTTCCTTCGAGTGTTCTTGAGTTTGCTGTAGGATTCTGGCTTTCAGTACTCAATCTCCAGAGTTTGAATGTTCTTTGCTATGAGTTTGGATGATTTTCTCTGCTGTTTGATGATGTTCGCTCAAGTGTATTGGATGTTAACCGATGTCCCTTGAAATGAGGCTTTAGCTTGTCTTTTATAGTCTTCACGTCATTAATTAACCCCATTAATGATTCAATCAACGGCTACAACGGTTGGAAACGGTCGCCGGAGTGATTATCCATGATGATCTTCGTCCGTTACAGCTATCGATCGTTGATGGTTGCGTCGGTTATATCCGTTGCTCTTTAATGACTTTGACTCCTGCATTAAACACTTAAAAAACATATGAGTCAAGGTTAACGTTAGTTCGGTCGAAGGTACAATGATCTTGCGCGATGGTCGTATAGGACGGGCGATACTATGGTCGAGCGTCATGGAGGACGTACGACTTACCTTTTACGGGCGACGCCGGATGTTTTATGGGTTCTTGTCGAGACCTTATCTTAATACAAGATTTGGATTATGACGTGCGTCTTACCTGTTCTGGTCGTGGTCGTACGACGTGGTTTTTTGCCCAAACAATTTGCCCCCAAAATTTGAAAGTAGGATAGCAAATCCGAGTTTTAAATTTTGTCAGTCGAAAAAATATGACAAGAGTTAGAATTTACCTTTGTTACCTTGGAATTAGGCTGGCCCGTTTCTAACGGAACGAGAAGTTGAAAAGGAAACGAGGTCGTGACGTCATACTGACACACGACGATGCTTACCAGCTTTCGAGGACAGGTGGCGACGATCCCTGCGGTCATACGGAAGGACGGGGGCGCGCAACGGTTATCCAGGGATTCGACCTGACATGATCGACTGCATAAATAAAGATTACGACGAATCCTTTCTTTTCTTATGCTGGGTTTATTTTGGAAAGAAATTCCGCTTTGTTCTTCTTGCCATTCTTCTTCCGAATCCCTTTGATTTAGCGGAGATTGTTTGGGATTTAGGGCGTTTATATAACGCATTGCTTCTTCCTTTCAGCTTTTACTGCCTTCTTTCCCCTGGAAAGAAATGTCGACTGACCCAGAGAGTTCCATCGTTAGCCAAGAAGATTTAGATGACTTTAGGCGTCTAGCGAAGATTCCCTTAGAAGTAGAGCTAACAAGTTCGGGGACTGTTCGTCCTAAGGATTGCCCCGAGGGGTATTTCGTGATATACGAATATCCTTTCGAGATTGGCTTTGAATGGCCGTTTTCGACTTTGAATAAGAATTTGATGCGATGCTTTGGTTTGTCGTCGGGGCAGTTGATGCCTCAACTCTGGCGGGTTCTTTTGGTTATTGAGCGTTTGTCTGCGGATTGGGACCCCCTATGTCTTTGAATGATTTATTGGCAGTGTATCAAGTTAAGGGAGATAAGCGTGGACGTTATAGCCCGTATTCCAGATATAAAGGCGATCGTGCCTTAGTTTTGAATACTGGAGTAAACGATCGGGGGTGGGGGTCTAGGTATGTGTTCGTTCGTGTTGATTCGCTGGACGCCGCCAGCAAGTGGATCCGTCCCGACTGGAATATGGGAGGTATGCTCTTTTTCGATCATATTATGGTTTTCTAACCTTTTATTTACTCTTCTCCTCTTGTTGTCTTCAGATATAAAGTTCGGCGTTCCGCACCCGAATGAAGGTTCTCGTGCCAAGATTGACAGATTCCTTAGTTACAGTGTCGAGGACCGATCTTTCGCCACGTGGCAACCGGCGACCGAGGACGAGGACGTGGTGGTGGACGCTATGGGGGAGGAAGAAGGAGAAGGTGAAGAGGAAAGTGGACGACAGGAATCCACAGGTGGGTGTATTATGGTTTCTTGTCTTTTACCATATATTTCTAATTCTTGTCTGACGCTTCGCATTTTTCCTGATCAGTGCCAACTGAAAGGAAATCAGTTTCTAGGTCGAGAGGGAAGCAAATCATGCGTGCCCTTCGAGGAGGAGATGTCTCGAGCCAGAAGAGAACCAGGAGTGCGGTCCTGAGGGAACCGTCGTTGAGGGTCGATGACTCGTCGAGAGTTGTTTTGTCTAAGAAGGCGAAGGCGTCATCTAGCCGTCCTGGCGTGATGGACGCGACACCAGGAAGTTCTGCGCCTCCGGCGACGGTGACAAAACCGGTGTCTCAAGTGTCGATCCCAATACCTGCCGACAGGGGCGAGGGATCGTCAGCCGAAGTTATGACGGTCAATTTTACATTGCCGTGTAACTTTATGGCGGATGGTGTCCTAGACGGGACGCTGTCGTTCCCTCATCTAGGGAAGTATTTGCTACCGTCTTTCGGGGAGCGTTTTCACAGAGTTCCGACCGGAGAGATGAGATCTCGAGTTGCCAGTCTGGTGTTCACGGTGAGTGTCAATCTTTCATGACTTGTGTAATCTTTGTCGAATGTTCTTGAATGCACCTTCTATTTTTCACAAACGTTCCAGTCTTCCTTGGCGTTACATGCTGAGACGTCAAGAGTTGAAGATCTGATGGCGTCTGCTCTTGAGAGGGAAGTTGCAGCGTTGGAAAGGGAGAGAGCGGATTTGGATAGGGAAAAGTTGGCCATGGCGCGTGCCGATGAGCTGGCTGTCCAACTTTTCGATGCTCAATATGAATTGCAGGAGATTCGTGCGGTAGGAGTGGCAGGTGGAGGCCCTCAGGTCGGGACTTCGAGCGGGGATACGACCAATGTTCCTCCTGTCGTCTAGAATTTTTTTCTTTCCTTGTTTGTGTTTGCCACTTGACCTATCGGGGGTTGAGTATGTATACAGTGGTTTATGAATATATATATATATATATATCTTTTGCTTATGCTTTATTCGAATCACGTTTGATTATAAAGTCGAACATAAGATACGTATGAAATCATGCGACTAAGGCATTCATTGTAATACGATGACAAGAACGTAAAACAAATATAAAAACACGCGATTAAAGCATCCATTCGGTTAAGAAACCTAGGGTAAAGTCGTTTAGACTCTGTGATCGTACGACCAGATCGTACAGCGAGTTTGTATCGTATGCCCCTGTGGAGAAATAATCAAGTTAGAGACCTGATTCTTTATGTCGTTCGACCTTGCGATATTAAAGTCATATAGTAGACTTAATGATTACTGTCGTGCGACTCTACGATAATCTGTCGTGCGATTCTGCGATAAAACGATGTCGGGGTTGGTCGTTGGCTAGCTAACGACCCTCCGATGCTCAAGTCAGTAAATGTTTTGCGAGAAAAAATTGAGAAAAAATCGTATGAGAAAGAGTTAGAGAACGTACCATTTCAGACTCTCTCTATTTGCCCCCTGTCATTTATTACCGTACTTTTTTTGGGAGGAAAAGATAGGTTTTAAATGACAGAATGACACGGAGAAATATTGTCCTGCGGTTGACTATGTTATCGTGCGACGAGGCATCATAGTAGATTTATCCCTGTGGAAAAGATCTTAATTTTAGGGATAGAAGAACGAACCTGTCGAGAGCTTGACCTTACGACTTCAGTTTATTTTCTCGGCTTCAAGGTAGACTTGTAGCATTCACGAGCGACTTTTGGCTCACTCTTGATCTCCTGGATTCCCCATGGCGTCGGGAATTTCAACATTTGATGATACGTCGAAGGAACAGCTTTCATATCATGGATCCATGGTCGACCTAGGATGATGTTATAGGCCGATGCACAATCGATGACGCTGAACTTGGTCTGCTTGTTGACTCCTCCAGCGTAGACGGGCAAAATTATCTCTCCAAAGGTGCTCGTCGCTTCTCCATTCAAACCGACCAAATCGTCGAACGTCGGGTGATTTATGAGCGATTGATTCCCATGGCTTTGATAGTGTTGAGAAAAATGACATTTGCCGAGTTGCCCCCGTCGATCAAGACTCGACGCGTTAGACAGTTACCGACTGTAAGCTGAATGATCAACCCGTCATGATGCTTCTGATACGAGTCGCCAAGGTCGAAGTGGTCGAACACAATCTTCATAGCTTCTAGCTCCAAATCTCCTTTGGGTCTAGACGAGCGAGGAATAGGCCGATCATCAGGCGCCTGGCTAGCATGATGCTTGGCTGCTGAATACATCAGACCACACACATCTGAACCACCGGTGATGCAATTGACGACTTTCGCGTGTTCGGGGGTCGACGGTCGATGGCTATTAGCTGGAACAGCGACGTTGTCAATGATATCTTTGAGATTTCCTTTAGAAAAATGATATGCTAGTTCCTTCTTCAATGCGATACAGTCGTCTGTCGCATGACCATGATCGGCATGGAAGTCGCACCACTTGGATTTGTCTTTCTTAGCATCGTCCAAGTCAGACTTCTTTGGCCATCGAATGGTAGCTTGGGAACTTTTCAGAGCTTCGACTAGGTCCTTTGTGGATCCTTTGAATCTGTAAGAGGATATCTTGGGGTACTGAGTGAACTTAGCTGCGGTCTTGGCTTCTACTTTCGTCTTGAAACGAACATTTGAAATTTGGCGCGCTGGCTCTACTCTAGAAACAAACTTTGTCTTGAACTCTGGCTTTCTGACGCCCAACGACTTCTTGTCGTCAGTATGCTTGCGACGAAAGGCGGCATCATCTTCTACCCTCATATACGCTAAGGTTCGAGCTCGAACGTCTTCGAAATTCTTCGAGGGATATTTGGTCAGGTCGGTGTATAGACCCGAACTATCGTCCAAACCACGCTTATAGGTTCGATCGCGGTTTTGACGTCGCAATTGCGGATGCTGATCATTTCGGCATTGAATCTATTAAAATAACTTCGAATAGACTCATTGGCTTTCTGCACGATGTAATATAGGTCGCTGGTCTGCTTCTCCATCTTACGACTGCTGGCAAATTACTGGGAGAATTGATTAACCAACTCAGCAAATGACCCGATGGATTTGGGTTTGAGATTGATCAACCATTGGAGAGCAGGACCAGTGAGGGTTGCTCCAAAACTCTTACACATGCATACTTCTTGGTACATAAAAGGGATCGAGATCGTCCACATGAGCTGCTTATATTGCGCGACGTGCTCAGTTGGATCGGTCACACCCGAATACTTGGGAGTGAAGGCAGGAATGTTATACTTCTTTGGGACCTCGACGGTGGCAATCTCGTCGATGAAAGGCGACGCCTGATATCCCGAGCGAGGCTCGACGTCGACAGGAAACTTGGCGAGCAAGGAAAGGACGCGCTCATGTTGGTCTTCTAACATCTTCAAACGCTGAACGACAGGATCATTAAGATCGGGATTTGCCCCTGTCGAGGGATTGGCCCCTGGGCTAGTGCCATTACCATGTGATGAACCATTGGTGTCCCCGTTGAACGGGATGAAATACGGCTGCGGCCCATAGGAGAATTGTTGCGGTCCTTGCTGGAGAGGCTGCGATCCATCTTGACGTCCATTATGAAATGGCTGCTAAAATGGTTGCGACCCTTGCTGGAAAGGCTGCGACCCTTGTGATGGCTGAGACCCATTATTCACGGGTGGTGGCCTTATGTGCTGAGGAGGAACTGTCCTAAACCGAGGATTTGGGTTGAACGACCCTGGTTGTTGATTCTGCATGAACGGGCCTGGATACTGATTCTGCGCGGATGAACCTGGATTCGGGACAAATGGTCTAGGCCATTCTGGTCGAACGGTCTTGGAACTGGGTTTTGCACGAACGGCCTAGGACCATTTTGAGGCCCAAGAGGATTTCTTAACCGTGCGATCTCCTCAGCTGCTCTGCGATTCTGCTCTGCCATTGCATTGAGCTGATTCCTGGCGACTTCGAGCTCCTGATACACCTGAGCAACAACTTGCTGCGGATTTCCAGAGGCTGCCATTTTCCTGCAACAGAAAATAGAAGAAACTCCAAGAAACTATTAGTAGGGTGCACGTTCGTCGAGGATTTTCTCTAGATGAGGTCCCACGGATGGCGCCAAACTGTTAATGCCAAAAATCGCACCAAAGGGACAACTTAAGATCGATGTGGACTTAATCAACTAAAGAAAGTATCTTTCGACGAGACGTGCGACGAGGGAAAAAATAAACGAGACAAGGGATTTGATGACGCAGGAAAAACCTCAATCGAGGAAAAAACCTGCGGACGACAAGGGATGTCGTCGCTGCACTATGGTCGCCAATCAGGGGCGACGTCCTTGGTACTGGCGTCGGTCGTACGATTATTACAATACAAATGAAGGAAATACTTCAAAATGTAAAGTACAAGTGTTTAAATGTGAAAACAAGTGTTTGTCGTGTGTGAATACAAAATGTGAACTTCTGGTTGAGGACTGATATCGTGCGTCGAGACTGATACTTGAGCTTTTCCTTCGAGTGTTCTTGAGTTCGATGTAGGATTCTGGCTTTCAATACTCAATCTCCAGAGTTTGAATGCTCTTTGCTATGAGTTTGGATGATTTTCTCTGCTGTTTGATGATACAAGTGTATTGGATGTTAACTGATGTCCCTTGAAATGAGGCTTTAGCTTGTCTTTTATAGTCTTCACGTCATTAATTAACCCCATTAATGATTCAATCAACGGCTACAACGGTTGGAAACGGTCGCCGGAGTGATTATCCATGATGATCTTCGTCCGTTACAGCTATCGATCGTTGATGGTTGCGTCGGTTATATCCGTTGCTCTTTAATGACTCTGACTCCTGCATTAAACACTTAACAAACGTAACAGTCAAGGTTAATGTTAGTTCGGTCGAAGGTACAATGATCTTACGCGATGGTCGTACCAGACGGGCGATACTATGGTCGAGCGTCATGGAGGACGTACGACTTGCCTTTTACGGGCGACGACGGATGTTTTATGGGTTCTTGTCGAGACCTTATCTTAATACAAGATTTGGATTATGATGTGCGTCTTACCTGTTCTGTTCGTGGTCGTACGACGTGGTTTTTTGCCCAAACAGGGTCCTTAAGAGAAAAGAGGCTCCGACAACTGGGTCGGGAGTTCTCAAGAGGACGAGGACGTCCGTCTGGAGGGAACCTTCTTTGAAGACGAGCGGCTCATCGAGAGTCGTTTCGCCTGAGAAGGCGAAGGTGTCGACCGCATCTGTCGAGAAGACTCCCGAAATGGTCGACACGACACCCGTTGATCCTGCGCATCCGGCGAAATCGACGGGGTCTCCTGCTGCCGCGTCAGGCCCCGCGTCGGCCGACAAGGCCAAGGGCACGCAGACGGGTTTTGTAGAGGAAACGACGGTAAACATTACGTTGCCGGCGGATTTCATGGTGGACAACGTCCTGGACGGGACGAGCTTGTTCCCCCATTTGGACAAGTTTCATCTCCCCTCTTTCAGGGAGCGTTTCAACGGGTGCTCTATCGAGAGCTCGGGGGCTTATGTCGCCGGAATGGCGTTTATGGTAAGTCTATCTTTCAAGACTTTGTTTCTCGTTGTTGTTATCATTGTCGGTGTTTTTGTCGTTGTCATCGTCGTATGTTTTTACTAACGAGTTTTCATATGTATTTCAGACGTTTCAGTCTTCATTGGCCCTGCAGGCCGAGACGATGAAGATCGAGGGTCTAGTGTCCTCCGCCATTAAGAGAGAGGATGCGGCGTTGTCGAGGGATAAGTCCACTCTGGCGCGTGTCGAGGACATGTCGGTAAAACTTGACGATGCCTTGGACCAGCTAGAAGCCGCCAGTCATGCGAGGGACGACGTGAATTCTCGTCTGAAGGAGTCCTTATCTGTGATTGCAAATCAGAGAGAGGAGCTGGACAGGATGCAAGCATCCTTGGTCATGAAGGAGAAAGAGGTCGAGGAGTCCAAGTCCAAGGTGGCGGTGCTGGAGAAGGAGGTGAGGGAGCTCAAAGATGAAGCTGCATAAACCTTTGCCCTTGCTCGTCTAACAGCTCGGGCGGCGATTATGCGGCAACACTTGTCGGAGAAGAATCCCCTTGCGTCCGCGACTGAGGAGCTGGCCTTCTTCGTAGCCAAGGTCGGGACCGACAGGGATCTCGACTCCGACGATGAGAAGGAGGCTGAGGAAGAAGAGGTTGCGGACGAGGGCCTCCAGGGTGAAGCTTCGGGCAAGGATGTTGCTGACGCTCCTTCTAATCGTTCGTTTATGAATGAAATTTTGCTTTTTCATCGAACTTATGTACGATGTCGATTTACACATGTCGTAGATAGATATAATATCAGATGTGAAAACTCGTTAAGTATGTACGATGTCGATTTACCACCCAGCCCCGCCGACCCAATTGTTGGCCGATTGCCAACCTCCCCTGCTCACTCCTCAAGAATTTTACCCCATAACTCAGATACTCCCACTCATCCCAGATTCCAGATCCCCAACCAAAATGACCCACAACCCTCATACATTACTGCCCGCTTCCCAGCCGATCACTTTGAAGATGTCCGAGATGCTAATCGGCAACATCAGTTGGTTGGCAGTCAGTTTGAAGTCTTCAAATAGGCTCTCGTTAGCTTAATCTCTCAGACAAATGATCGAGTCCAGTCTTTGGAGGATCAACCTTCACGGGCCGATTTGGAAGTTTCATTTCGCGATCTTGCTCAGTCAATGGCCGATTCTATGGTTGTTAGGGGTACTCAACCCAAGTCCCTCCTGGACTCCAACACCAACCTTACTTTATATGTGGTAGCATTGAAAGCCGCTTTCGATGCTCGAGATGCTGAAGTCTGGCGCCTACAATCTGAGGCTGAGACTCAGAAAGACATCAACTCCCAACTTCTAGCTTCTCTTCAGTCTCTTCAATAGAAGGTAGATTCTCTACCAAAAGTTAAGGATTGGGATATCGAATTGACGGCTATGTGTTTGGGGATGATAACCAGGATGTGTTGCAAAGATTGGCCTGCAGTCTTGATCGGGTTTCTGAATTTCTCAAGGTTTCTTCCCCACCAACCGCTGAGGGGGAGAAGCTAAAGAAGGCACCTCAAAAGCCCTCCATTGAACCTGCATACTCCAGCGGCCACCATGTCCAATGCCACGAAAGTGACAATCGGCACACGTAAATCAAAGCAAATCGACAGTGGTCGATATCAGCAAATCGGCGCTAGCCGATTTCTCATCATCGTCTGAACTCGATCTCACATCATCGGCGGTGGTCGATCCTATCGGATGTGGCCGATGTCCTGAAACCATATGGAACCGATCCTCCATCTGCGGGGGAGAAACAAAGCAAAGAGGAAGGAATCGGCGGTCCATCTAAGGGGGATCTGACCGAAGGGAAGAAGGAGAAAGATAAAGGAAAAGGAAAGTTATCAGCTGAGGAAGAGGCCAAAAGGGACAAGGAAGAAAAAGTTGCAAAATACAAGGCCAGATCCTCCGATGCTGACAGACTACAACTCCAACCTCCTCCTTCGAAGGTAATTTCTAATCTTGGTCTCTCTGAAGCAGAACTAAAAGAATCCGCTGAGCTTAATAAAAGACTAGACGCTGATAAGGAGCTCTCCCTTAAAGTTGCTGGTGAGGAAGCTCCTGAAAAGGAAGACCCCATCCTAGCTCAATTCTGTGAGCTTCAAAACTTAGAGGGTTCGGCTAAGGATACTGCTGATCAGAAGGAAAAGACTTAAAATGGTACAAACGGATTCTGACGGAGAGGTTCAACAAGCCTAAAATTGTTGAGGCAAAACTTGGCACAGCCAAAGGCTCCAAGACTGACATTCTGATGATATTGACTCGGGCCGATGGGATTAAGAATAACATAAGATTTTACAATCTTGATCTATATGGTCTCTCCGAGTGGTATGAAATTGCCGAGTGCTTAAAATTGGTAAAGAGTCAGTATCGGGCTGAAGCAAACAAATATCTGAATGGGCTTCTTGAAAGAGTGAAGAGAATAATAAGACACTATGATGTGGTTCACACTCCCAGACAAGAGGCCCAGATCAAGAGATTCAAATAAATCTACTTCCATGTGCCTTCTTCCTCTTCAGAATCCGCTCAGGAAACTGACTTCAATGATCTTACAGCTAAAGGAATTATGCCAGATGTCATAAATTTAAACCTGAAAGTTCCAACTATACAACTCTATCCCTCTTCAACGGTGATCTCTCAGGCAGTTCTGGGTATCTACTTTCATAATCCAAGATGTATGCTCAGCTTCATCAGGGCCGATGAAATCCCCATAGCCGACTATATTTTCTCGGAAGGTATCCTCGCCATCATCCCCAACATTCCTGAATCCAATTCCCTAAGACAAGACATTCAAGCTGAACTCTAAAGAAGAAAGAAGAAATGAGTCTTGTGGTTTAATTTCATGTCTTTTGAATTGTACTTGTAATTTTCCATCCAGCTACTTCAAGTTTCTTTAATACAAGTACACTTTTGTTATTCCTAGTCTGTAAAGCTATACTTTATTTTCTTTCATTCATTTGTAAATGTCGGATACACTTAACAAATCCAAAAAGAACAAAAAGAATAGATTATGTGAAAAGAACTCAAAAAGAGTAAATCAGGGTCAAAATGAAATATTCAGTATGTGAAGTAAAGACTGGCTACCTATAATTTAAGCACACTTTAGATATAATGACGATAGATGCATTCGCCATAGTTTCAGCATTACGGCAAAGTCGTGTCAAATATATAGCGGATTTGGGCGCTCTAGCCAAAACGAAACTCCTATATTTCTTAAGTATGGATATCATCCTCAAATAGGGGGATATTGTCGGGTCACCTAAGATTTGAAGATGAACTCCCGATCTTTCATACTTACAACATCCCATACTTTGAATACTTTAGGTTCTTTATAGCAGCTTAGTGGTATATCAAATGTTCGGTGAAGTCAAAGATCAGCCGAAAAACAAAGACGAAGTGTATCTGTCAATGCAGATTGAAGATGGACTTCTCAGCCAGTACCTAAGTTGCTCCTGCCGATTTGATGGTCATCATCGGCCACGATCTCACCAGCCAGGAGGCCTGCCGATCACACTTCATCGACTGGATGATGTGTGTGTGCCGTATTGCACTCCAATTCACTCCACTGATTTTGTCTTGGACAAATCGGTGGGAACCCCTTCGGCACGCATACACTTATACTTTTCCTGCAAAGTATACTTTTGATATCTTGCATTGATGGGAACATTCTGTGGAGATCAAAAAAAGGTTGTTTGGTTTTTACATCCTTCTCGGGAAAGGTCTACACCAAAGTCTGTCGGTCAACTCTACAAGACAAAAAGGATATCATGTACTATTCAAAGACAACTTGCTCTCCTACCCTTGCTTGGCAAGTATCCCATGCATTTAATGCACATAGGACTATATAAAGAGGAAGACCCTCCCCATGCAAGGTTACCAGTTCACTAAGTTTTTCTAAGTGATAAAAGTGCTCCATCGGCAGACTTTCTTCTCTACCTTTAAAAAGAATTGTTGTCAGTTTTCTTGGTGTAATTTTCAATAGTTATTTTCTTTTATATGTGTAATTCTTGATTTTAAATCAATGAGAATTAAATTTAAAGTAAAAATTTTGTGTATTATATTTAATCCCCCCCCCCCCCCCCTCTACAATACTTGGTACCGTTGCTATTGGATAGCTGCGACCAACAAGTGGTATCAGAGCAGGTCAGTTTAATCTAATAAACTAAATCTGTAATGACAACTTCTTCATCTTTAAACAATGTTTCTTCTCAAAACACTATTGGTGGATCATACGACAATGGCTCCATAGCCAAACCACGAAAATTCAACTCTAATAACTTCTCTCTGTGGAAAAGTCGTATGATGCTCTTCTTAGAAGGAGTTGACAGCAAATATCCTATTGTTCTTAATGAAGGACCCTTTATTCTTAAAGTATGGGATCGTTAAAATGCTCAAAACACAGATAAATGAGAGGGTGCTGATGATTATTCTGAGGAAGAAAGAACAACAACAACTGGGAGATATATCTTCAAAGACCCCAGTAAGTACAATGATGATGCGAAGCGTCTTGTAGCTCTTGACACTAAAGTCAGAGCCATCATTTCTTTCTCTCTCTCTCTCTCTCTGCCTGATAAGGTCTATCACTCTCTTGTGAACTTTCCCACGGCTAAGGAAATGTGGTCCACTCGGTGTGTTCTTTATGAAGGTACGTCTGAAATGAAAAAGAGCAGAAAGATTGTTGTTGTTAAAAAATATGAACTTATCTCTTACGAGGAAGTAGAATCACTTTCAGACTACTACAATCGTTTTAATAGTCTTCTCATTGATCTTAAATGTTGTGTCGCATTTATGATGATGAGAAAGTCTTGTGCAAGTTTATGGATTGTCTTCCTGATTTTTGAGAAAACATCTGCACTTGCATAAAGACAACCAAGGATCTTGACTTTATTTCTCTCACTACTCTTTATGGAACTCTCTTTAATTATGAGCAAACTTAGTTGAAACGGAAGTCTATCATTAAATACACAAAGAGCTCTCATCTAGCTCTCATAAGTGATACTTCCAAAAAACTGAGTGTATCCCTAGAATCACCTGTCCTTCTGACTCTGACCAAAACAGTCAGGAAGATCCCAATGAAGTCAAACCATATATACATATATACTCAAATACTTTATAACTTGATAGTGTATATAATTCACAATGGTTTATAAAACCCAAAAAGTACCAATAGTGCATAAATGTGAAATGGTATTCATTTATGAGACAAGACACTCAAACCAGCAAACACCTCAAAGACCCATTTGAGTAAAAATCAAGCCCTTAGAGGAAAAATAAACGTTTGGCTAAATACGCGAGCCAGTTACATAAACCAAAATACATCGTTACCCAAAATCTTTGTCTCTTGACTCTCAATTGGCCTTCGGCCCAAAATCAAAAGGTTTACAATTTCCAAAATGTTCATAAGGTCGAGATTGACCAAAACCCACAACTCACACGTTCACATTTTCAAAACGTAACATGTTATAAACTTTGCATAATCTCCACAAACACTAAAAGTGTATTTTGACGAAACAACCTCCACTTATGCAATAAATTAACAAAACTCTTTCATTCGTGATTTATTTATCAGTTATCCAAAAATCCCAAATGTGGGTGTTTTACAAGATTTGTAAATCTTAACACTTCAAATAATCAAAACCCACTAAATAACTCAACAAGTGATAATTTTATGTAAAACACATAAAAACTCTAAAATGAACATTTTGTCATGTACAACATTTTCACAAATCAAATTGAACTCACCTTGCTAAATTTAGGCTAAATCTAGATTTTATCCCAATAAGAGCTCCTTGAAGAAACTTGAATCCACAAGCAATTCCTTCAAACCATAGATTCAAAAGTTTTCCAAACATAAATATACATGTCCAAGCACTTAGAATCATTTCCCAAACATCTTATATCAAAACTCCAATTTGACCTAACTTCCCCAAAATCATCTAAACCGAAATTTGAGAAACATAAACACCAGGAAGTCATCAATGGAGCATTTTAAAACTCATATTAAAGTTTAGAATCTAGGAGGATGAAATCACCACTTAGGTTTTGATGAAAACCTAGAAAACCCTAATTTTCTTGAAGATGAAGGTGATGATGATGAACTATTGATCTTTGCTTCCACTCCACTACCAAATACGCTTGGATATTCCCAAAACTAACCCTATATCCTCAAAAATCTCTCAAAAACAAAACTATAGCAATTTGAACCGCCAAGTAGAAATGAGAGAGATATGACCAAATGAAGAAAGAGGCTCACAATCGGATTTTTTGCACTGCACCCGCTCGCGAGAGTGACATGCGAAAGTGACAGTGTCACTTTAGCATGTCACTTTCGCCCAAAATGTACCGAGGGCCAATTTTCCTTTGCGAAAGTGACACCGGAACTTTAGCATGTCACTTTCGCCCAGAAGGTACCGAACACTGTTTTGGCCCTAACTTCTTCGTTTTAGCTCTGAAAAGGCCCGTTGGATTTGTATTTGAATTCTACATCCAACAAGACTATAAAATCTAGGATTCAATCCAAAATCCTATTTCTTCTATTTCTCTTGAAATATCGATTTCTACACTGACTTGAAATTATACTTACGTGAAAATTATACTTAATCATTTCCAAACTAGTTATCTACTTTTAGTAGAAGTATTACCCTCTAGTCTTCCCTTTTGAATTTTTGTCCCAAATCAAATAAATTCAAAATATTCTATTTTTTGTTGATTTTGTTAATGCAATAAAATCATATTTTTCGAATATTGACATTACAACCCATTATGTCGGTAGTCTTTAAATTTTTACTCTTAATAATTATTTATTTTGTATATCATGAGTTTAGTATGTTTCAAAAACCTTCTTGTTTCATAAAGATTGCAAACTTCGCATACCATTGACTCGAACTCGATTAACCTTTTCAAAGTCGGGCTCGAGCTCGAATATTTTTTTCAATGTTTGAGCTCGAGCTTGATGCTCGTTTATGAGCTCGAATTCGAGATCGGTTAACTCGTTTATTTACTCAAGATAGGTGATTTTTATATTTTGATTATATAATTTATAAACGTATAAATCTGTCTAGCTCGAAAAAAGTGTAGACTCGACTTGACTTGTAAAGCTTAGTCGAGCTTTCAAACGAGTTGAGTCGAACATTGATGTTATGGAGTTCGGCTCGTTAAGTTAAACGAGCTTTATTTTGTGTTCGAGATTGACTCGAGGTCGATAACTATTAGTCTCGATCTCGAGATAAACTAGCTCGAGCTCGAGTAGCTCGTTAAAAGTTTAACTCGTTTACACCCCTA
Organism: Saussurea involucrata; assembly: GCA_033807775.1. Taxonomy (NCBI): domain Eukaryota; kingdom Viridiplantae; phylum Streptophyta; class Magnoliopsida; order Asterales; family Asteraceae; genus Saussurea; species Saussurea involucrata. The sequence continues at coordinate 154,924,283 of CM066322.1, read as the reverse complement.
TATACCACTACATGGATGAAACCCATAGTTTAATTTAAATAACATACTAGTATATAGAAATGATGTCGGTGAATGATTGACCACGTTTTGATGACACCCTTTTTATTGACGCCAATTTCGTGTTAAAAACTGGCAGCCGAATAGACTAGAACTCCTAAACAAAATGTTTTGTATGTTGGTTGGAGTTGGTTTACACATTCATCATCATTATTGCGACTTCAAATGACAATAAACAATGACAACTTATGGCTAAAAAATCTTTAAATTATACTCAATAATCATGATGCTGTTGAAGGATATGTGCCATCATCAAAAGCAAGTGATTGATAGAATATTTTTCTAGTATTAGAATTTACCATAATTAATGTTTCTTTTTCGTTGTAAACTCCTCCCTATTTAAAGGGCTTATGATTAATGAGAATAATTGATTTTCGTTCTCTCTACTATATTGTTGTCATGTTTCGTTTTTCCTTTAACACGTTATCAGCACGTAAGCTCGGGAACCAAATGACTAATTTTTTTGTTCCAACCGTCCGGCATTGCAACCTTATTCCAAGTAAGCATAATTTGTTTACTGTTTTGTCCAACTTTTATTCATATTTTTAGGCTTCTTTTTGTGATGTTTATGTGATCGTATCATACGAACATTGTTTATGTTGTTTCTCTTTACAAAAATATATGTGTTTTTTTGGAGACTCAATGATAGATTGTTATTAGCAATTTTCGTTTTTTATCACTTATTGGTAGATGGATTGGTTAACAATACATGGTACCTCTTGAAAAAATAAGCCTTCAATATGTGAACTTTATGGTAAAAACACTTTGATTATTGTTTTATAATATATATACATAATTGTTTTTCCTTTGTATGACAAGATTTTATATGCATACATTCTTTATGTGATGGATATATATATTGTTAAATTTAAAATTCTTTATTATTGACGTGAATTTAAAAGATCAATAAGTTTTATATACATATATATATAGGACGATAATCAAATGAGAACCATAAAAAGAATGAGAACCATGAAAACCGATATAGACCATTATTTGATTTAGTCTATTACGGCTTAGATCGGTTCTCATGGTTCTTAATCCTTTAATTATAACCTTGTGATCAAATTTTTAATTATAACCATGGGATCAAAACCAAATTACGGCTTAGATCGGTTCTCACGGTTCTCAATATATTTTTGGTTCTCACATGATTTTACCCCTATATATATATATTAGTAATAAATAATATATTTATTTATTTACCTTCGTTATTAAAAAAATGCAATTTTATTTAAATAAAATTAAAAGATGAAAGGAACCCCTTTTATGTAAATTACGAACTTGTGTATTAATTCTTCACACATTTTAAGAAAATATGTATATATATTTTTCTTTCCAAATGTTATCCCAAAAGAAAAGAAAAGAAAATCTTTATACGGCAATGAATTTTATCAAGATTTTTTTTATTCTTCAAAATCATATGTATAGTATAATGTTTACATTAAGTTATTTAGTAGGTTGATCTATAATTATGGACAGAGAATTTGAATGAGATTATTTGAGAATTTGATTATGTTATTTAAATGTTCATTAATTATGCATTAATTTTTGAAATGATTTATCCATATATTATTTAAATATTTATTTAGATTTTTAGATTAATTTTTTTACATAATATTTAAATGTTTATTTTATTAATATTTACCTACATTCTGAGTTTCTACTCATAATATTCAACTTTATAATTAGCTTTTGAAAGTTACACTTTCACTCCTATATATTTTGGTCTTTTACCAAAAGCTTTAAAAATATTATTAAGATGTTAAAAGATTGAATTTGACTTTATGTCAAAACTCAAAACCCATATTTATTTGTATAAGGGCAAAATCTCTTAAAATATTATTAAGGTATTGAAACATTGAAGTTGGCTTTATAAGCCAAACTCATACTCATTTTGGCCTCTTGCCAAAAGCTCTATAATTATCAATGTTATATTCATTAAATCGTAAGATATCGATTTGGATTTTGTCAAACGGGAGTAAATAACTCTAAGGTTTGTAGAGACTTAAGAAATTCATGTGATTCCCCTACTACCTGGAAATCCAATAGATTAAGTGATTTCTATTCGCAAATTGAAATAATGATGAAATATTATCAACAAAATGTAAGCATACAAAAACCAATACTATTATGATAATGAAATTTCATGCATAACATAATAAGTATAAACCATAATTCACTATTTTAGAAATAATATGTTCTCCATTTTCTACGACATATTTGAATCAAAAGTACTTGATTACCATAAGATAGGTTCGAAAAAAAACAAGAAAATACGCAAAAGTCATCGAACCATTTTGACCCTAAAGAAAAAAAACACTAGATGTTAAGATACAAGTAAATATTTTAAAACTTTTGAGACGATAGATTAGTCACAACCTTCAGAGAGAATAACTAGAAACCCCTAAGAACCGTGGGTAGTCCCAAAAAGGAAATTCGGGAATATTCAGTACCATATACTTCTCAAACTAATCATACAGTGGAAAGAAACCTACTTACTTGATTACAAGAAGGTAACTGATTTTGACAAAGAAATGGCATGTCTCAAAATGCATCTCAATCTTTGTGGCAAGGAACTCACAAAAGATTATGCGAATCATACTAATGAAACAGTATAAGCTGAAATATAACCTTTAACAAACTCATTAACTTAATGCAAGTGGCTAAGAGTTGTAGCAATGTTTTTTTAATAACGCTAGACATATCCACTTAGACAATGGACTGTCATTTGTTGCTAAAGCACTATATTAATAAGAACCTTGTTAAGATATTCGTACCAATGAGAAATCATCTTATAAGAATGGAAATGGGTATATGTACATCAACTCTAATGATATGAAAGCAAAATATATTAGAGAAATTAATGTATCAAATTACTGGATTATCTAATCATATTTTGTCACCAATAAAGAACTTTGGAACAATGACACATATATGTTTCTGCATGACCACGTGGGACACCATGGTCATGACATAGTGATCTATGTATTGCAAAATACACTTAGATGCATTCTTTTTCGAGTGAAAGATAAAACGAGGGAATTAACCAAATTGTAAATGTTGACTTCTACTGCACAAGAAGCAACACCACCATCATAACATGCCCTCTCTAATACCTAGAACTTTTATATACCCTGATCCTTAGCCAAATCAGGAATGAGACCATCCTAAAGCTAAGGACATAATATAAAAATATTTCATTCTTACAACGAATACAAGGTGATATTTATGGACATAAACATCCAGAATGCGGACCATTAAAGTACTTATGGTTCTGGTTTTGACACGATGAACACGTGTCGTATTATTGTCCACATGAAATGTTGCACTCCTAGCACTAGTTATATGTTTAAGGACTAACCACCCTGATTTTCTCATCAAGTCTGCATGACTTAGAATGTTGGAGAATTTACATCATAAGGATTTGATGATTATTGCATATGTATAGAGGTTAATGTAGAGTTTCCTATACCCCTTGTGTATATATAAAACGGTCTCGTAGAATGATAAAAGTTGTCATCAAAAGAATATAGATGGTAGCTAGGGCATTGGTTATGCGCACCAATTTATCCAGATCTACATGGGGTTATGCAATATTACATGCAACTTTAATTATTCGTGTTTAGACCCACAACCAACCAACCAATCTTATGCATACCAGTTGGTAACTGGATATAAGCCTGATGTTTTACATTTACGTATGTTTGGTTGTGTTGTATATGTGCCAATTACGCCCCCACAGCGTACCAAAATGGGTCTTAAAGACGATTCATCAAATGTTGGATATGAATTCCCAACAATTATCCTCTAACTAGAACCTTTGACGAGTGATCCTTTACCGCTAGATTTGCGGGTTGTCACTTTGATGAGACAACCTTCCTGTCGTTAGGGGGAGATAGGAAAAAGGATTTTCCATGGGAACGACAGGAAGTGCCATTGAATATTTCAATTGTGTCTCATTTTGATCCCTAAAAACTTCACAATGTAAAGTTGAAGTCAATTGAATCAGACTCGATACCTGATATGTTTAATATTATCTAGAGTGACAAGATCACATATACGAGTTGCAATGTCAAAAGTCCCCAAACAAGGGCACAACGTTGTTGGAAGTACATTGCAATCACACGTGGTGGAGGTGTGGTTGAGGTCGTAGCTCCCAAAAGAAAATGGGGGAAGCTACTTGGTTCGATAGATACTCATCTAAAGGAAGAAAAGAGTAAGGCACAACAATATGTCATCAATACATGAGATTATCTCTGATTAAATCTATGTCTATGAATCATTACTGGAGGACGCTCCGAAGTTAATACTGATTCCAGAGATCAAACAAATCTCAAATGAATATGAGTCGATGGACAGATCATACATACTCAGTGATGATATATTTGCATATACCGTTTCTTATGAGATAACAGAGCACGATGTCATTGAACCATGCTCAGTTGAAGAATGTCAACAAAGAGCAAATTGGCCTAAATGAAAAGAAGCAATCCAGGATAATTATTTGACAAATGAACAGGTATTTGGTCCAGTAGTGCTAACCGACCAAGTGTAAAGCCTGTAGGACATAGATAAACCATTTGTCAGGGAAATGTAATGAGAATAATTAAGTCATAATATATAAGGCTCTCCTTTGGCGCAAGGTTTCTCACAACGCACTGGATTGACCACAACAAGACTTACTCTCTCGTGATGGACAACGTTATGCTAATTAAATTAGCCAAGTACTTTCCGAATGACTGGAAAATTGAAGCTCAACGACGTAGTTACTACATATCTCTATGGGGATCTAAATTCAGAGATATATATAAAAGTGCTTGATGGCATTATACCAATATCAAGTAACTTTAAACTATGAAATGCGTTTACAATAAATATGAAACACTAACTTTATAGATTAATGCAATCTATGCGGATGTGGTATACCCGCCTGAGTGAATACTTGATTGGGAAACGATATATAAGAACGCTGAACTGTGCCCTTGCGTATTTATATAAGAAAACAAGTCCCAGATTTTCATAGTAGCTCTATATGTCGATAATAGACACTCTTGATGAAATAAGAGAAAACACAAGCTACTTGAAATCTGAATTTGAGATGAAAGATCGTGGGAAAACTTGGTTTTGTCTAAATACTTGAGCTACGACACCGAGTTTGAGGAATATTAATCCACCGATCTGCATATGTCTAGAAAATGATCAGGCAACCTAATATGGACAAAGCGCATCCGATTAGCACTCCCATGATCGGTCAAAGTGTTGGATATAAGGAAAGATCCATTTCGTCTAAAGGATGAGGACGAAGAGGTGTTAGGAGCTGGAATTCCATACCTAAGTACAATAGGCGCATTATTGTACTCAACATAATACACTTGACCGTATATTGTACTTCTCACTGAACTTGTCAGCTAGATTTAGCTCAGCGCCAACGCAACGTCATTGGAATGATTTCAAATTAATCTTTTACACCATTGACGTGAGCTTATAATTTCCCTATGGAGAAAAATGGATTGATAATGAAACTTCAATACCTACTTAGATTGTGAGCGGCAAAAGTATTGGCTCTTATAGAAAAACACCAAACAATGCCTTGGTATATATTTGTTGTTATTAGGTATATGTTTGACTCATATAAAGGTTGTTCCCAAACTGGATAAGGAATTATCATATGGAACATGCCGATTGCTTGGAAGTAAACTAAGCAAACCCTTAATAGCTATCTTTTTATATTATCAACAATCTTACTCTCCATGAGACTATTCAATAGTGTATATGGTTAAGGATTATCATTACACATATAAGAGGAGCTAGTAATTTTGAGTTTAACCACTATACAACTTGCATGTATGGAAATAATGCATCATGTATCGAATAAATGAAAGTAAGATACATCAAGGGTTATAACACAAATCATATGTCGCTTAAGTTTTTATACTGTTGGTTCCCGGTTTGTTTAAATAAGATTATCAGATCTATTAGTTCAAGTTTGAGTTTGATGCGGAAGCGTATTTGAAGAACTAACAGATATGTTTGATAGATTTAGAACACAATATAAATAAACAGTGAACAGGAAATAATATCTCAAAGTTTACTGAATATATATATTAAGAACAGATTCAAGAACAGTGAGTAAGCAAAGCTTTTAAAACAGATATGACTCTCAAAGTGTTTAAAGCTATGTGTTCTTGTGATGTTTTTCTCTCTTGATTTCTTGTTTCGATTGTTCGATTGATCGATTGATGGATAGGAAGAACTCAACATGAGTCTTCCTTATATATTAATCTAAGGGGACCATAAAGCATAAGCTACTATTCATAAAGGACGGTATGAATAGTTGGACGGATGGCATGAACAGTTGGACGTGTTGTATTGCATTTAATGCAGCAGACGTCTATTATGTACTAAGCCCTATTGAATCCAATCAGAGTTTGACACGTTGCAGTTGGACAGGGCATGCTACCATGCAAGTTGATGAACAGGTCCTGTAACAGTAGCAAGATATTATAAATATCTTCAAGTCTTTTAGAGACGACCACAGAGGCTCTGTAAAGAGTTACAGAGGTTCTGCGGTCTGGTCCTTTGTAGAGCAGTCTTCCCCGGATTCCGAGTCATTGGTCTTCTTTGCACGTATGACAGAGCTTCTGTAGGGCGCCTCTTTAGCTTCTGTAGCTTCTTGACCTTGATCTCTCGGTAAGTTCGGCAGAGCCTCTGTAAGAGGCTTTCTTCACTTAGCCTATTTTTCACTACTTCTAAATACTTCTATGATTAGGAAGATTGAAGCTAACAATCTCCCCCTAAGTAGTGAAAAATAAAAAATTGAACTTGAGTTTAGTTAGGCTAAGTTAGATAAGACAGAGGTTAAACAATACCTCGAAGGTTCTTTCATTTAGAAATATGCCAGAGGCATTTTACATTTGAGTACAATGAAAGATAAACTTTGACTTGATTTGCAGAGATTTGAGGTTTGAGAATCAGATTTTGGCATCTTTGAAATCGTTGTAGCTTCTATTGTCTCTTCCGATTCTCCTGATTTCTTTGTAGAAACTGATGCAGAGTTCTCTTAGGCGGATTGTGGCATCAATCTCTCTGATGAAAGTATCTGCAGCATCTCTATCCATTTTCTCGGTATCTCTGTATTTTACAAGGGTTGTTCTGAACTTGTTCAGAGTACTAGTTGCGTACTTCTGACAGTCCATGCACACAAACAGTTTGACTTCGCCTTGTGGGTTTTTAAATACTAACCCGAATCTTGGTTCTGTAATGATAGAGTTGGGCACGGCGTCGGGTGGGCAGCGATCTTCTGGTGGTCGTAAATTCAGATGTTTGAGACCAAGATCCTTTCCCAGTTGAAAATCTATCATACTGTAGATCAAAAGCTTTTCCCTCATTGCTTTTCTCAACACTTGATAGGCTCTGGTGTTTGCCTCTGTGTTTTAGTTGTCCTTTGTCCATTGCAGAAGGTCAGGTAGATCATAAGGATTGATATTTCTTAGGTCAGCATCAGCGAAGGTGGTTTCTGAATTGTCTTCTCTTCTGACTTTGTAAAGATTGTACCTGACCCTTGGATAGGTTCTTGTAAAGGAGAACCTGCAGAAGATTACCTTTTTGATCTTGTGGATTGAGAAGACATCTGCTTTGGTTCTTGGCTTTGTCCTTGTGAAGATGTTCTCAAATTCTTCTCTGATCCTTGGATCTGTCACATGATCTGTTGGATGATTGGTCTGAAAGGTTTGTTTATAGAGGTATTTGTATACCACTTCTTTCATCTCTTCATGTGTTGGACCAGGTTGTGGTACTTGTCTTCTGAGACTCTCCATCTTTTGAACAACTTCTGCAGCTCTGCCAGTAAGAGGAATATCTGTCAGAGGCTTTAATCCATATGCCCAGTCCTCTTCTTCAGGCTTTGGAGTTTGAAAGGCATCAAAAGCGCTTTTCATCAATTTTTCTGTAGGCTTGGGCAATGAATTCTTTTTCTTGGGCTCTTCTGTCAGTATTGCTTTGCCCTTGTCTTTGGCTTTTGGAGGTGCAGAACCTGTTTCTTCTGTAGGTTTGGAGGTTGGTGCTTCTGTTGGCTTGATGGTTGCCTTTGTAGGTTTTGACACTTGTGTTTTAGAGGACTTTTGTGGCGATGGTTCTGTTGGCTTGAGTTGCTCTGTAACCTCTGTTGGAGGTTCTTTGGTGACTTCTTCTGTGAGCTCTATTTCTGTTGATGAAGATTGGACATCGAATCTTCTTGCCATTTTGAAAGCTAATGTGAACCTGTGCCTTTCTTCTTCTCTCTGCGACATTCGATCAGACATTGTATTGTGCATCTTTCTCAGAATAGAAGAAGCAGAGGTCGTTGCTCTTTTTGGTTTGGTGGCAATCGACTTTCTTCTTGGTATATTTTGGGATTTTTCTGTTGATTTTGTTGAAGGACTTTCTTCCAAAATGATTACCATAGGGGTGGTTGTTTCCTCTGTGGTTTGCTGATCAGCTTCTGGAATATTGGTTTCTTCAGGACTTGATTCCACAGAGATGGGTGTTGTCTCTGTGGTCTGTTGATTTTGTTGTTGATCTTGGGTTTGTTCTGGAAGGGCTTGACTGATTGGTTCTGCTGCGATTGGTGGAGCTTGTATTCCTCTGGTCGTAGCTTTCTCCCTTATATTCTCCCCCTCAGGATTATCTGGTGGACCAGGATGGTCATCATCAGAATCATCCTGACTCTTATCAGAAGTACCCTCTGCTCTGCAGGAAGCTTTGGATTTCTTTGGTAATTCTGCTCCTGCGGCTATCAACTTTGCACATACATCATCACAGAGGCCGAATAGAGTTGCAAGCTCTGCTTCTGTGTTGAAGCGCATTTTGCCGACACTTTTTCTGAACTCTTTGACGTAGTTGGCATTTGCAGTAGTGAAGGAGACAATGACTTCTGTGACCTGGTTTATGACATTCTGGCCGAGCTCTGTTAGCTGTGCTCTGGTCATGTAGTCTTTAGGCTGCATCAGTATTGTGTTGCGCATTGCTTCTGCTTGAACGTTTTGCAGAGCCTTCTGTAGATCTGCGGGTGTGATGCTCTGTGATTTGTTGGATTGCTTGTTCATTTGTTCAAGGAAAAGTTTGACTGATTCCTTGAATGCAGAAGTTGCGGCAATTCCAAAATCTTTAGCAGCAGAAGTGGCTGTAGTTGTTGCAGTTGTTTGCGCAGAAGATTTCATCTCTGTGATGGCTGTTTTCACCTCGGTGGACAGATTGTCCATTTTGGTGTTCAGATTCAGCAAGGCCGTTGATGTTTTCTCTGCAAAAGATGTGAAATAGCTTTGCAACTCTTTCATGGTTTGGTTCACAAAGGTGACAAGGGTTTGGAACTCATCCCTTGATACTTGTGTTCCTGGTGTAACCTCTGGAGGAACACATTCGTCTCCAGAGTGAGTCCCTGCTCCTGGGACACCTTCGTTCACCCTTGTTTGTACGTTGGGGGTGGAAGGATTTCCATCTGATCTTCGAGCAGAAGCATCTAGTGCTTCAAACTCTACAGAAGTTCTGTGAACGACATTGTCTAGATCCATTTCAGAGGTGGGTACTAGATTATCCTTCTGTTGACTCGGAGACTTGTCTAGAGTCTCTTCGTCGTTGTGCTCACTACTTCTCTCTGAAAGAAGGGTTGGCCCTATTTCGTGCGTGGCAGAGGAAACGAATTCCTTTGTAGGGTGTTCTTGTGTGATATGGGGCAATTGATCACGAACTATAGGTGAGTCTCTTTGAGGAGACTCCCTAGGAATGGATTCCCCGGTTTTTGTGGGCGCAGAAGTCGAAAGAGTGACTTCTGGCTGGAAGGGTTGGGTTTGGATCGAGTTGTGCTGCTCTTTTTCAATAACTCCTTCTGCAGCTAGACCTGCGGAATTAGATGTGTGGGTTGCACTGGGAGGGGGTGAGGGATGTGTGCCTTCTTCATCTTCGGCATCTTTTTCTTTTACATTTTCTTTTCCTCCAGATGTTTCTACCCTATCCTCTGTTGAAGTTCCTTGCTCTGTGCCTAAGAAGTCATACATTTGATGAGAGCCGTATAACTTCATGACATGTGGATGATAGAGACCTTTTCGTATCCAGACAGCTTCTTCGTCGTCTGAATCTACCTCTGAGACCTCCATTCTTGTCTCTGTTACTTCATCTCTATTCCACTGAGCTTCTGTTTGTCCTATTTCTTCTGAAGCTGGGCTTGGACTCCTTCTGTGAACGTCCAATCCTTGCTGAATGAAGGGGTTCTGTAGAATAATAGGTGTCTCAGCTGATTGATCTCTGGGTGTTTGATCATCTTCTTGCAGATGTGTGTCAATGCCAGAAATAGAGAAGTATTGTTCTTCTGGGGAGTGGTGGTCGAGAGGTTGTGCCGTCCACCCTGCTGTATTTAAAGTGTTGGCAATGTCAGGGTTCTATAGGAAATCGTTTAAGTTTCCTTGGTGAGCAAATCGATCTGGGGATTGATGGGGCGATTGATATCCCTCTTCTGTCATTTCTACTTCTGCATCTTCTTCTTCTGCAGTTCTTTCTTCTGCGATTGCTTCCTCTTCTATGGTAACCAATTTCTCAAGTGATTTACCATGCTTCTTTTTGGTTTTCCTCCTCTTAGGTTTTGGTGCCCCTTCCGCTGTGGTTTTCGATTTTCTTTTCTTCTTCAGTTTTGGAGAGGAGGGAGGAGCAGAGGAGTCAATTTCTGTGGCATGAGGAGGTGAAGGTTGATCTTCTGCAGCGCTTGTAGAGGTACCTTCTGCAGTTTTCCTCCTTTTTGATTTTGGAGTAGAGGCAGAAGATTTCGAAGAGGACTTCTTTCCCATGAGCTCTGCACGTTTGGCTATGAAGCTAAGTTGAATAGCCATGTGTTTTGCTAATTTGTTATCTTTTTCTTCTTGAGTGGAAAGAGGTTCTGCAATCATTGTTCCTAGGGGGACACCTAAACGCGGGGGTGTCATAGGACTCGGTTTAGGAGTTCTATGATCGCGTATATACTCTTTCTTAAGGGTTTTATTCGAGGCATACTTCAGAAGTTTCTTTGACAGAGGTCTGCAGTGTGTGTAACCATCTACATGATCAGTGGGGATATTTTTGCTCATTGGGAACTGTTTGGGAATTGGCCCTTCCATTGGCCATTTCTGTATCAGCAACAGAGGTTCGAACAAGACTCCCAGTATTCTTTGGAATTGTAGAGGTGGTAGAAACTTAGGATCGTTCTCTTTGACCCTTCTTGTGTTGTTCTTTCTGTCGATGGTGTTGATGATCTCTTGCATCATTATGGTCGCGTAATCCAGTGGGAGATCATAGTAAACCCCATACATGATGGTTAATATCTGATGTGAGCTCTGGTCAATACTGCCTATCTTCCCTGTCAGGCATCTGTTAAGAATTGAGAACAAGGTGTTCCACAGAGGTGGTAATCTGCCTCTGCGGAAGTCATTTCTCTTCCTCAGTGGGGTGTTGTACCCAAACATTTCTAGGAAACGACATATCTCGTCGTCTGTTGGTTGCTCTGCGTACTACTTCAATCCAAGAAGACCCCTTGTTGGTAGGTTGAATTCAAGTGAGAACATTGTTCTATTGAACTTGATTTCCAGATGCTCAGATTTGTCAGGTCTTGAAATGTACCCTTTGATAAAAGAATCATCTTTATCAAATCGGCAACTTTGCCAAAACTGGTTCAGATATCTAACTGGAATTTTCTTTGGGGTTCTTGAGAGTAAAGGGAAGAGGATATGATTTTCCATTATGTTTAGAAGAATGACATGGGCTTCGCCGAAAGCAGTGGGTGAGGGGACCAAATAGCAATTATTGGATTTGATTGGTAGTACCTTTTCGAAATGATCCTTTGCTATGAAGTTTTGAAGATGTGTGGTTGGAGCAAAGTCTGCTGAATCGCCGGAATCTTCTAGTTCAATGTTTTGGGCAGGGTTGGGGTTTTCTGAATGTTCAGAATGAGCAGGTGAATGTTCTGGTGAGGTCGCCGGAGAGTGTGCAGGGGAGATAGCTTGAGAAGATGAAGCCATTTGGTACTGAGAATAAGAAACTTGCAGGTTTCGCCGGAGAAGAATGAGAGTTTGTAAAAAGTTTATGAGAGGGTAAGCTTGGTTTTTATAGGAGGGTAAAACGGTAGAATTCGAAAGAGTAAAATATATGGCAATGGATTAAAATTTGGAATCCGTACTCAAGTTAGAACGGCGGGTTCAACTTTCCACAGAAAACGTTCCATGTACGCCCAATGAAAATGGGACACGTAGGCCATGTCAGAGGATGACAGGACGTCGTACGCGGCCCATTAATGCTAGGCGCGTGGGGTTATTCTTAGACACATGTAATTTACTCTCAGTAAAAGTAACCGTTATTACTATAGAAATGCCCAAGTAACAGATTGACAGAACTTCTGTAGTTTACAGAAGCTCTGTGATCTTGAAAATCTTTGATGTTTATCCCTTTCTCATATATCTCATTGTTATCATGACTTCTGTGGGGTTCTTTTGTAACCAAAACGTTTGTAAAGGTATTGGAGAGGATCAAATAGGATTTTTAGTTGAGTTTTTACTCGCAGAGGTTTTGTGGCTCTGTTGGAACTTGCAGAAGCTCTGTGAGGGCCAGCAGAAGCTCTATGAGGGAAAAATCCCATAACAAAAATTCTATTAACTTTTCTGATCATCCAATTTTTGATCTGTTTTAAGAGATGTTTTTCGGACGTATTTGAAAGTTGGTGTCCGGAAAAAAATTGTTATGGAAAAAGTTTTGTTCGAGAAGGTCATGGTGAGTCTGTTTGGTTTCCGAGATAACATTCCAAAAGATCGATAGAGGTTAAATTTGCGATCTCAGAGCATATTTCTGGCAGAGCTTCTGTTGAGCTCAGCAGAAGCTCTATGACCTTAAATTTCTCATAACTCAAATTTTATGAAACTTTTTGATCTTTTGATTTTTGAAATGTTATCCACAGTATATTTAGGACATATTTGACAATTTGTGTCCTAGAAAACTGTTTTTAAAAACCTTTTGTGCGAGAGACATACCTTTTGGTTCTTCTTTTCTCGGCAGTGATGTCTGACTTCTGTCGATATAGATTTATCGACATTCTTCTTTGGATTTCCCTTGAAAGTTTTATATCTGTAGATCATTTCAGGATCCCTTTTTGCTCCCCCTTGATCTAATCACCTCTGTAGATCAAATAATTTCCTTTTGCTCCCCCTTGACCTATGCTTGGAGCAAAGAATGATAAGTTTTGCATAGAACATAGGTCATGTTTTCCAGAGGTTCTGTAGGGGTCGTCAGAGGTTCTGAGTAGACTTACAGAAGCTCTGTGATTTTAAGAACTATTTAAGATTGAGAGCTTACATACAAAAATAAATCAATTAAAACAAAAATAATAGAAATATATACATATTTACAGAAGATAAGGCTATACTTACAGAGGATTTTTACGTCATATTGATCATTCCTAACTTACCCACCAAGAAATTGAATCTTTTCTCGTCTAAAGCTTTGGTGAATAAGTCCGCGAGTTGGTATTCTGTGGGCACGAAATGCATCTCGATTGTACCGTATTCAACATGATGTTTCAAGAAATGGTACCTTATATCGATATGCTTGGTTTTTGAGTGTTGCACAGGATTGGCAGAGATAGCAATGGCACTCTTGGAATCACAGAAGATGAGTATTTTGAATAGGATGTGGTCGTAGTCTTTTAGCTGAGTCTTCATCCATAGAACCTGAGAACAACAGCTAGCAGCAGCAACGTATTCAGCTTCTGCAGTGGATGTTGAGACACAATTTTGCTTCTTGGAGGTCCAACTGACTAGTTTACCACCTAGGAATTGACAACTCCCAGAGGTACTCATTCTGTCGAGCATGCATCCTCCATAGTCTGAATCTGTATAAGCTTTAAGACTAAAACCAGAGTTCTGTGGATACCAGAGACCGAGATTTTTGGTCCCCTTTAGATATCTAAAGATTCTCTTAACGGCATCATAATGTGATTTCTTTGGATTAGCTTGATAACGTGCACAAAGACATGTGGCATGCATAATGTCAGGTCTGCTTGCAGTTAAGTATAACAGAGATCCAATCATGCCTCTGTAGAGAGTGCATTCTACAGAGATGCCATCTGGATCTAAGGATAATTTATTTCCAGTGGCCATTGGAGTTTTCATTTCAGAGGTATCAGAGAGACTATACTTGAAGAGAATGTCAGAGACATATTTGGCCTGATTTATAAAAATTCCCTCTGATGATTGTTTGACTTGGAGTCCGAGGAAGAATGTTAATTCTCCCATCATACTCATTTCAAACTCACTCTGCATGAGTTTTTCAAAACTTTTGCACTCTTCTGTATTAGTGGACCCAAAAATTATGTCGTCCACATAGATTTGTACAAGCATTATTTCACTGTTTTTACGTTTATAGAATAAGGTAGTATTTGTTGTACCTCTGTCGTAGCCATTGACTAGAAGAAAGGTAGAAAGTCGTTCGTACCATGCTCTTGGTGCCTGTTTCAGTCCGTACAGAGCCTTTTCAAGGTAGTATACATGCCTTGGGAACTTTGAGCTTTCAAACCCTGGTGGCTGATTTACGTAAACCTCTTCTTGTTGAGAAAAGCTGATTTTACGTCCATCTGATAGACTTTAAAACCTTTGTGGGCTGCGAAGGCTAAGAATATTCTTATTGCTTCGAGCCGTGCGACATGAGCAAAAGTCTCATCGTAATCTATGCCTTCTTCTTGTCTATAACCCTTGGCCACCAATCGTGCTTTGTTTCGGATGACCACTCCATCTTCATCCTTCTTATTTCTGTAGACCCACTTAGTCCCAATGGCCTGTTTCCCTCGTGGCAGAGGTACTAAAGTCCATACTCTGTTACGCTCAAACTGTAGAAGTTCTTCTTGCATGGCGTCTACCCAGTTTGGGTCATCTAGTGCTTCAGAAATCTTCTTTGGTTCTATCACACTAATAAAATTTGTAAAGAAACAAAAATTAGCAGTGGCAGACCTGGTTTTTACTGAGTCATAAGGTTCTCCAATTATTTGGCTTGGAGGATGGCTTTTTGTCCACTGAGTGGTGCGTGGAAGATGGTCATCAATGTCATCGAACCTTTCTTCGGAAGCTTCTTGTGGATCTTCTTCTTGTATAGCCTCTGTCGTTCTTCTTACCTTGGTAGAAGATTCTACCATTTGTGGAATGATTGGTATGAGTGGTGGTGGAGTTTGTTCCTCTGAGGACGTATAGTCTTGGTCCTCAATTTCCTCTGTAATTGGTTCTTCTGTGGATTGTGGAGTTTGTTTTTCAGCAGCTTATGTGGTCGTTTTTCTTGATGTTTCATCTTCTGCATTTTCTTCTTCGGCATTTGCATCTGTAGTATTTATAGAAGAAGATGAAGCATTATTTGGACCAGTTAGAGTCATACCTGTAGGATTTTGTCCAATAGAGGATGGTTCTTCAGAAACTCTGATGGTTCCAACAGAAGGATCAATGTTATCGTGGAACATCTCTAAAAATAGAAGATTCAAGTCTTCTTTCGTTTGCGAGATGTCAGAGGTTTCCTTTTTAAGTTCGAGTTCTGAACTGATTTGCTCAGAAGTCTTCTGGAATGAATCATCAAAAGAAACATTGATACTTTCTACGATTTTGAGAGATCTTGTAAGGTATACTCTGTAGGCTTTGGAAGTGGCAGAGTATCCAATGAATTTGCCTTCGTCAACTTTTACCTCAAACTTTCCTCTTGAATCTCTGTCGTTTAAAACAAAGCATTTACATCCAAACACATGGAAAAACTTGATGTTTGGCCGCCTTTTGTTGATCAGTTCGTAAGGAGTCTTGATGTGTCTTTTTACAATGGTTGACCGATTTTGTGTGTAACAAGCGGTAGAAATTGCTTCTGCCCAAAAGTTTATCGGTAATCCGCATGCTGATAGCATAGTTCTTGCGGCCTCCACGAGCGTTCGATTCTTTCTTTCTACTACGCCATTCTGCTGTGGAGTGCGTGCAGCAGAGAAGTTCTGTGATATTCCTTCTGTAGAAAGATAGGCTTCAATGACAGAGTTTTTAAATTCTGTGCCATTGTCACTTCTTAACTTTTGTATTCTGCATTCATAAAGAACTTGGATTCTTTTCATTAGATTAATCAAGATGATTGGAACATCCGATTTCTTTCGAATAAATTCAACCCATGTGAAACGCGAGTACTCATCAATTAAGACAAGTATGTATTTCTTGCCACCTAGGCTCTGTATGGCAATGGGACCGCAGAGGTCGACATGAAGCATGTACAGAGGCCTAGTGCAAGACACATCTGTTTTGCCTCCGTGGGAAGCTCTTCTGAGTTTTCCCATTTCACAGGCAGAACACAAGTGATCCTTGTTAAATTTAACATTAGGCAAACCTTTAACTAGCTCAAGTTTGACCAGTTTATCCAAGGTGTGAAAGTTCAAGTGACAGAACCTGTTATGCCATAACCAGGCTTCTTTACTTTCGCAAGCTATAAGACAAACTTTGTCCTTGGTTTTTGAACAAAAATTCATCAGATATAGATCACCTCTTCTTTCGGCTCGCAGAAGTTCCATTCCTGTGTCTTCACTTTGCAGAGAGCAGAAAGTTCTTTTGAACAAGACATCAAATCCTGTATCACAGAGTTGACTTACACTGAGTAGGTTGTGTTTAAGGCCATTCACATATGCAACTTTGTATACAGAGACGCTTTCCTTCTTTATGACTCCATAGCCTTTGATGTGTCCCTTCTTGTTGTCTCCAAAAGTTACAGATCCACCATCGTATGTTTCTTTGTACGTGGATAGTAAACTTCTGTCGCCAGTCATGTGCCTTGAGCATCCGGAGTCAAGATACCAAATTGGCACATACCGCTTCTGTAAGACAATCACAGAGACTTAGGTACCCATATCCATATGGGTCCAATATTGTTAGAATTTTTCAAGTTTGCCTTAGCATTCTTGAAATACATTTTATCTTTTGTAGAAAGATCAGATTGTTTCTCTCTAGGTTTTGACTTTGGAGTTTGAATTTTAGTGGAGAGTAAGCAATCTGGACTTGAGAAGTGATTTTTCAATTTGAACATAAGATCAAAACAATGACAGTATTTAATATGAGACGTGATTTGTTTGAACTTTTCATTGAATTCATTGAACTGAGTTACAGAGGCATTACATTCGTTCTTAACATTAGATTTCCTATTACAAGAAGATCTATGAATACTAGAATGTTTTTTGCAAAAATCTTGTTTAGGTCCTGCCTTCTGTGAGTCTCTTCTGTGGTGAACGTATGTCTTCACTGTCACAGAGGAAAGATATTTGTTAGCTTCAGGCCTTAAAGGTTTTGAAAATTTTGAGCTTTTAGGATTTTCAGAGGCCTTTTTCAAATTATCAAGCTCTGTAGAGGTTTTGTCTTGTATACACATTTTTAGAAAATCTGGACAGATAGGTATCTCTGTGATTTTCTCTTTTGGAGAAATTGTTCTGTTAAGAACTTCAGAGGAGAGTTTAATATCCTCTGTGTCACAGTGAATTATCCCTGATTTAGAATCAGACTCTGAGTCGTCAGAGGATGAATCGTCCTCATATACAGAGGTTGAGTCATTTCTTTCGACAGAGGCTGGATTTTCTGAGCATGTGTCGTACAAGCTTTCTTCCTCTGTAAAAAAACTTTCATAGATGGCAGAGGTTTCTGATGAGATCTTTTCAGCGAGAATTTGATCTATAGAAGATGTACAGAGATTTTCTAAAACATTTGATTTCAAAACTTCCAAGATTTTTTTTCAATTGATCTTTTAAGTTTTTCTTCTGAAAAGATGGGTTTAAACTCAGGAGCTTTTGCAGATAATTTCTTTTCGACATCTAACATACAGACAAAAGCAACCTGTGTTTGAGTCTCTGGTTTACCAAACTTGAAGATACCAATCTGATCTTGTGTTTTCAGATATTTCTTTGGTTTGATTCTTCTATTGACAGAGGTTGAAGATGATGAATCTGTGTTTTCAAACCACACATTGATCATCTTCGTATGTTTCCTTAAGTGAGTTTCTGCAGAGATTTTAACCCTTTTACTTACAGAGAGTAAGTTTGGAAAAGATGGTTTATTTGTATTTCCTATTACAAACAGAGAAGACAGAGGTTTAAGTTTTTTGCCTTCAACACCTAGAGTAATATCATCGTACCCTATACCTCGTCTTCCTATTTGTGAGTTTACTTTCTCATACACCTTATGTGCATCTTTATAGTTTTTAAGTAAAACCTCTCTTCTGAGTAGATCTTGCCAAAGTACCTCTCTTTCTTTTTGAAAGTATTCTTTGAGAGCTCTTATGTCAGTTGTTTCACTCCTAGAAGCTGAAAGCTCTTTAGTTTTGACTTTTAAAGCAGAGGTTAATTCAGAAATTTGCCTTTTTAAAGGATCTACATTTTTGCTCCAATATTTTTCTACTCTTTCCTTTTCTTCAAAAATTTTGGCTTTTTCTTGAGTGAGAAGCCTCACTTCTCTCTCATTAAAGGTGAGTTTTTTCTGAATGCTTTCATTTATCTCTTTTAGTTCAATCAGTTCATTGTTAAGTCTAATTGAATCATTTTCTACATATTTAATACAAGAGGTAGAGTTTGAAATGGATACCTCATTGTCAGTGCCGGAGTCGACTTCTGCCACGCCACAGAACAGGGCATTGGTGGTGAATTCATCATCAGAGGTAGAGTCTGACTCGAAGTCCTCCCTATTTGCTTCAGAATGCCCTTTGTTCGCCATTAAGGATTTTTGCGCATAATATTCAGCCTTCTTTTTGTAAAAAGCTGAGTCCTTCTGTGGGCGATTTTGTCTACTTCTTCATTCTTTTGCGAAATGGCCTGGCTTGCCGCAGTTGAAGCATCCTTGGGAGGTGTTTCCAGTTCGATTGTCGGACTTCTGTTGGTCTCCACCTTTCTCTGTTCGGCATTCGTTTGCGTAATGACCAGGCTTACCACATTTGTAGCATTCTTGTATGTGGCCTACCTTGTTATCTGACCTCTGTCGGTCATTTCCTCTGTAGTTTATGTCGCTCGACCTCTGTCGGTCACTTCTGTAGTCTGACCTCTGTCGGTCACTTGATTCATCTCTTCTTTCATCATCTCTTCTATCTCTCTGGTTGTCTCTGCTATATCTGTCATTTCCAAAATTTCTTTGGTGACCTCTGAACTCTCTTGTCAATAGAGCCAATGATTTAGCTACTGACGCAATAGTTATTTCTTCCTCTATCAGCTCGTCTTCTTCGCTATCAACCATCACTATCTTCTTCTTCTACTTCTTCTTCTCCTCTGTTGCTCTCTCATTTCTTGGTCTCTCTGTAGCCTCTCTTGATTTACTAACCAATGCGTATGGTGCAATGGCTATTGTTTTAGCCTGTGCTATTTGAGGCTCTTGTGCAGCTAGTGTTCCATAGAGATCAGAGAGTGTCCATGAGTCTAGATCTTGGTTTGTTTGTAAAGACATAGACAGTTGAAGCCACTCATCATTCAGGCTTTTTAGAAACATGACGTTATTTTATTCCGAGGTTCTGTGAATGCCAGACTTTCTGCATTTGTTTATGAGAGAGTTGAACCTGTCGTACGTTGTTTGCAGAGATTCTGTTGCAGAGGCTCTGAATGCATGATATTCATTTATGTACTGTGCCCTTCGGTTCTTCTGTGTTTTAGCACCCCCTTCCAACTGTCTTTCTAATTCTTTCCAAAGATCGTGCGCAGTTTCACATGCATCTAAGGATTGAAAAAGCTCATTGGGGATAGCCATTATCAGGATTCTTTTTGTTTTCTGTGCAACTTCATCTTCTGCCTTATCCTCATTTGACCATTCTTCTTTTGGCTTTGGTTTTTGATGTTCAGGGATTTCTGGAGATTCAGCAGTAGCTGGTACTCGTGGTACTGCTATCATGGGAACAGGAGGAAGGTTGTAAAGATATTGTACTAGATTTTTTTCAGTACCCTCAAAGAAATGAACCATTTTTATTTTCCATTGAGGATACTTATCTCGTAGGAGAATAGGAGGCTTGGTGAGTGAACCAGCAGTAAAGAAGTTATTTGTATTTGTCATTGTTAAGGTTCTGAAAAGATAGTATGATTAAAGAGTATGAGTCTGATGATCTGAAAAGTTTTCTGGGTTTGAACAGTTCCCAGAGTACACTTTAATGGAGTTTTAACCTAGAGATGAGGAATAGGTAAAAAATGATGTCTATCACTAATCTTGTAAAAACGAGGATCACTTGATATTGAAAATCAAGCTTTTCTCTGATACCAATTGTTGATTCTCGGTTTGTTTAAATAAGATTATCAGATCTATTAGTTCAAGTTTGAGTTTGATGCGGAAGCGTATTTGAAGAACTAATAGATATGTTTGATAGATTTAGAACACAATAAAAATAAACAGTGAACAGGAAATAATATCTCAAAGTTTACTGAATATATATATTAAGAACAGATTCAAGAACAGTGAGTAAGCAAAGCTTTTAAAACAGATATGACTCTCAAAGTGTTTAAAGCTATGTGTTCTTGTGATGTTTTTCTCTCTTGATTTCTTGTTTCGATTGTTCGATTGATCGATTGATGGATAGGAAGAACTCAACATGAGTCTTCCTTATATACTACTCTAAGGGGACCATAAAGCATAAGCTACTATTCACAAAGGACGGTATGAATAGTTGGACGGATGGCATGAACAGTTGGACGTGCTGTATTGCATTTAATGCAGCAGACGTCTATTATGTACTAAGCCCTATTGAATCCAATCAGAGTTTGACACGTTGCAGTTGGACAGGGCATGCTACCATGCAAGTTGATGAACAGGTCCTGTAACAGTAGCAAGATATTATAAATATCTTCAAGTCTTTTAGAGACGACCACAGAGGCTCTGTAAAGAGTTACAGAGGTTCTGCGGTCTGGTCCTTTGTAGAGCAGTCTTCCCCGGATTCCGAGTCATTGGTCTTCTTTGCGCGTATGACAGAGCTTCTGTAGGGCGCCTCTTTAGCTTCTGTAGCTTCTTGACCTTGATCTCTCGGTAAGTTCGGCAGAGCCTCTGTAAGAGGCTTTCTTCACTTAGCCTATTTTTCACTACTTCTAAATACTTCTATGATTAGGAAGATTGAAGCTAACATATACAATTAACAATAATAAACTCTCCTCAAGATTCAAATGAATCAAAAGGATGAGAGGGAATGTAACATATTTGCCTACCAAATCATTTCCTAAAATCATATTTGGAAAACATGTGAAAGTATTATAATGCAAATGTTTTCAAACTCCTTTGATTAATGCATGAGTTAGGGGGAGTAATAGACAAAAGGAGGTGTCTACTAAACATGTATTATTAATGGGTTGTGCTCTTTCCTTCGCCCAAGGTTTTATTTTTCCCACTGGGTTTTGTTCCTTGGTGCAAGGTTTTAGTGAGGCAACATTTTATACATCATCTTGATTTCTATACTTCTTGATGATGCACAAATCAAGAAAAATGGTAAACTAAAGGAATTGTTTATTGGTGTCTTGTACTCTTTCATTCGCCTAAAGTTTTTATTTTTCCCACTGGGTTTTGTTTCTTCGGCGTAAGGTTTTAATGAGGCAATAACTATGCACCATCACTCATTTGATTCGGCACAAGGGGGAGTGTTGAAGGATATGTGCCATCATCAAAAGGAAGTGATTGAAAGAATATTTTTCTAGTATTAGAATTTACCATAATTAATGTTTCGTTTTCGTTGTAAACTCCTCCCTATTTAAAGGGCTTATGATTAATGAGAATGATTGATTTTCGTTCTCTCTACTATATTGTTGTCATGTTTCGTTTTTCCTTTAATCAAGTAAAACCAAACAGTTTAATTTGATATGATTTGATTGTACGATTTTGATGTTCATACACTCCTAAAAACTACAAGGATTCATTTATAAAGTTAAAGAAACGATCTATCAAGAATATCATCATTGTGCGATTTCAAGACATACACTTAATCATGCAAATAAGTTATACATGTAACTTTCATACACTTACTTTAGAATATCTTATCAATAACTATTTTTTTAAATGCTTAATTTAAATAACGCTTACCAATAGTCATTGACAAATTGCTCCCCTTAGTTAATATATGTCGCCTTAAAAATTATCTGACAAATAGCAAAACATGTTTATTTATAGAAAAGTGCAAAAAAAGTTTACCTAATTATGCAATTTATTCAACTTTTATACATCAACAACTTTTACAATACAAAAATCTCATAAACAAATATCAAACTTCAAGGGGATTAAAGTTTGACTTATAACCCTAATCTAGAACAAGATGTATAAAAACCCTAATTCTAGAGAGAGAGTGAGAGAGAGAATCGTAAGCTAAAGAAGAAAAAATGAAATCGTTCAATGATAAAATGAACGATTCTTCACATTTATATATAAACAAGTTAATTGCACTTCAGTCCTTCAGGTCTTTATTAATTGCTCTGCTACCCTTCAATTGCTCCCGAAACTGAGGCGCGGTCCCTTTAGCCTTCTATTATCACACTTGTTCAATTCTACCCCTGAACTTCCTGAAACACAACAAATACTCCCAATAAGTTATAAATGTCAAGATTGGTACAACAAATCTTACCTTTTAACACCCTCCCTCAATTGTGACATTGGAACAAATCCAACATATTTAATTTACCACAAAGATAGTTATGTTGATTCACCCCAAGAGATTTTGTAAAAATATCAGCTAGATTTTCTGTTGAAGCAACCTTAACAGTTTTCAACATTCCCGAAGCTACCTTATCTCTTACTTGATGAACATCTATCTCAATATGCTTAGTTCTTTCATGAAACACAGGATTATTAGCAATCTGTATAGCAGATTTGTTATCACAATTTAGATTTACAGGAAGTACCTTTAAATCTGAGAGGATGTTAAGAACCCATATGATTTCACAAAGAGTAGAGGCCAATGTCCTATATTCATATTCCGCGGAAGAACGAGAAACAGTAGTCTGTTTCTTACTTTTCCACGATATCATACAATTACCCAAAAACAGACAATAACCCGTGACAGAACGTCTTGTTGATAGGCACTTGCCCCAATCAGCATCAACAAAGACGTTAAGTTTAAAATCAGAAGAAGAAACAGAAAAATTTACACATTTACCTGGTGAGGGCTTCAAATATCGCAAAACTCTAAGAGCTAACTTCAAATGAGACAAACGAGGAGAATGCATAAACTGACTTAAACAATGAACTACAAAAGCAATAACTGGTCTAGTAGCAAGAAGATAGATTAATCTACCAATCAACTTTTGATAACCAGTAAAATCTTTTAAAAGAGGATCTTTGGAAGCTGAACCAAATGAATCTGTAACTATCAAATTCATATCCATTGGAGTATTAATAGGTTTAGCTTCTTGTTGGTCCCGAAGGGTTATACAAGTTTGTAGAAGGGGGGGGGGGGGGGGGGGTTGAATACAAACACACGATTTTTACTTTCTAAATTGTTTATTGATATAATCAAACAATTTACAACTTGTTGCGGAACAAGATTAAGGATTAACCTAATCTAAACAAGTTAAGAACACTAAGTTTCTTGCACTATAATTAAGACAGAAAGGAGATAAGAATACTACTAATAATATTCTAACACCAAGAGAGAAAGAAGAAGATGGCCGAGCACTTCAATTCTGAAGTAGGGTTCTTCTTATATATTGCATGCATTTAATGCATGGCAGTGTTACTTTACACGTGGCAACAGCTGAGTGGTTGCATGTTTTGACCTTTGTAGACAACCTTAGTAGCCGCATGGTGCACAGTGTAGAATCAGAGTTTGTTGTACGATTTTAGACAGAAGGGAGGTCCGTTCTGACATTTCGTACGGAGACGTGCAAGGGGGTAAGACAAAAGTAACTTGTTGAGGGAGACTTCATGATTTGCGTTCGTTGAACAATACTTTATCAGCGAGTGATAAAGCTCAGCGATTGCTGAAGTCTTCTACTTGATACTTCACGTTAAATAGACAGGTCTTGCTTCGCTGATATCCGCATCAGTTCATTAGTAGATTTGTCGCTAGTTCTTGGGCTTGATCTTCGACTTCAGCGTAGAACCTATGTTGACGTGAGACTTGTCTTCAGGGATCATAAGTAAACAACTATAGCTTGTCAGCGATCATCACAGAGACTGAACATGCTCAGAGCTACTGGATGAACAGTGTTCGCTGAGTGTCTTAATCTAAAGAGTGTGGGCTTCATATCAGCGGTACTGTAGAGACATAGTACTTATCAGCGATAGTGAAACTCTAATACATATTGTTTACTTACAATTTTCACTAAGTGTTTTAAGAGAGGGTCATTATCAAATCACTGAGGCTTTGGATCAACAATCTCCCCCTATTTGATTATGACATAGCAACAAAGAAAACTGCTAAGTATGAAAACATAAAGATAAAAAGAATTCATAAAATATTTGTCCCTTTTACTGTTTTCTGGGATCTTTTAAGTACTGATGGAGTAAAGTACATTCGCTGAAAGTTTTCTTTTAACTTCGTATAAGGTTACAAAAGGAAGTGGAAAAATTACAAGTACATCAAATAAATTTACAAGTACAGAAGAGGTAAGCTGATAAAGATAGAAAGATTACAAGGAAATCCTATCAAGAAAACCAAGGAGCAACCCTCCAAGCCATCAACGGCTGAAGACTCCACGACTCATCTTATACAAGAGTCGCTGGATAGTTTCGTGGTACGATCTGCCACAGCTGCTCACGCCACCCCTTCCATCCCAACCTTAACGTCTCTAAACACTAAGGTTATAAACTTGGAACTGAACCCACCTCCTTCAGCCTCTCTATAGACTGAAGTGATTCTCAGCGGATCCAACGCTGAACCCAACTCCTTGGTTTTCTTGATAGGATTTCCTTGGCATAAGAGGCTCTCCCATCTCAACTTTAAGACACTGAACACTCTTTCTTCTAAAGAGTTAGTCACTGGTCTACCTCAACACTTATACGCCAAAGAGTCATTATGTTCAGCGTGTGAAAAAGGCAAACAGACCAAAGCAAGCTTCAAGTCAAAGCAAACCTCCTCAGTGTCGTCTCCTCTACAACTTCTCCATATGGATTTGTTTGGCCCTGTCAACAAACAATCCATCGCTGGAAAGAAATATACACTGGTCATATTTGATGAATTCTCTCGCTATACCTGGGTAATGTTTCTCCGTTCTAAGAGTGACACCCCTGAAGAACTCATCACCTTTGTCAGGAAAATGGAAGTCCTGAACAACATGATCGTTCGCTCAATAAGGAGTGATCATGGGACTGAATTCAAAAACAGTTCTCTTGATTCCTTCTTTGAGAGTAAGGGTATTTCTCACAACTTCTCTTCAGTGAGAACACCGCAACAAAATGGAGTCGCTGAAAGAAGAAATAGAACTATCATTGAAGCTGCACGTTCAATGCTCAGTGATTCTCACTTGCCTACTCAGTTTTGGGCAGAAGCTGTCAACACTGCTTGTTTTACGCAAAACAGGTCGCTGATAGTCAAAAGATTCAAAAAGACAGCATATGAACTTTTTCTTGGGAGAAAGCCTTCAATTAGCTTTCTTCACATCTTTGGATGTCAGTGTTTCATACTGAACAACAGAGATGCCCTTGGAAAGTTTGATCCTAAGGCTGATGATGGAATCTTTCTTGGATATTCTTCAATCTCCAAAGCCTTCAGAGTCTTCAATCGAAGAAGACAGACTATTGAGGAAACTATTCACGTCACCTTTGACGAATCTCTTTCAGCGAATTCTAAACCTTCTGTTGATACTGAAGAACTGAATCAATGGATGTTTTCTCATCTTGGTGATTCAGAAGATGTTCCCACTCCTCATACTGAAGAAGATGGTCCTACTATCATTCCAAACATGCAGTCTAGTGAAGCTGAAACTTCATGGGTCTCAGCTATTCCTCTAAACACTATGCCTGCTTCTGAACCTTCTGTCTCAGACATACCATCTACTTCTCAGTAATCAGTGAATGAAATAATATCTGATCCTCGTCCTCTATTGGCTGATATACCAGAAGTTGCTGAAGCCTCATCTTCAGCCCCTCAAGTTCAGGTTGAGTCAGCGACTCATGCTCCGGCTCAGCGATCGACAATAAATCACCCTATTGAACAAATTCTTGGTGATCCAAACGCTGGTGTTCAGACTCGACGAAGTGCAGGTAACTGTTGGTTCCCGTTTTGCTTAGACAAGATTAACAGATCTATTAGTTCGAGTTTATGTTTGATGCGGAAGCGTATTTAAAGAACTAACAGATATGTTTGATAGATTTAGAACACACTATAAAGAAACAGTATTTTAAGAACAAAATGATATCTTGAAGATTACTGTCGTTCGATATATAATAAGAACACCAAGAACAGATTAGAAACTGTTTGGTGTGTGTGAGAGAGTGTAATGCTTAACAGGTTTGATGATATAAAGCATAAGAATGAAACTCAGATTCTTCGTTAAATCCTTAAGATTGTTAAGGAAGATCTCAACAAGATACTTGCAGGTTTTTGCAGGGTTTCGCCGGAGAAGAATGAGGGTTCGTAAAGATTTTATGAGAGGGTAAGCTTGGGTTTTATAGGTGGGTAAAACGATAGAATTCGAAAAGGTAAAGATATTTGACAATGGATAAATATTTGGAATCCGTACATGAGTTAGAACGACGGGTTCAACTTTCCAAAAAAAAACGTGCCATGTACGCCCAATGAAAATGAGACACGTAGGCCATGTCAGAGGATGACAGGACGTCGTGCGCGGCCCATTAATGCTAGGCGCGTGGGGTTGTTCTTAGACACATGATTTTCACTCTCAGTAAAAGTAACCGTTACTGTTTACAGAAATGCCCAAATACCGAAGTCACAGAAGCTCCGTGGTTTACAAAAGATCTGTGATTTTGAAAATCTTGGAATTTCACCCTTTTCTCATATATCTCATTGTTATCATGACTCTGTAGGTTCTATTTTGACCAAAACATTTGTAAAAGCATTGGAGAGGATTAATAGGATTTTAGTGAAAATTTTTCGTTCACAGAGGTTTTGAGGCTCTATAGGAACTTACAGAAGCTCTGTCAGGGCCAGCAGAAGCTCTATGAGTGAAAATTTCTCATAACTAAAAATCTATCAACAATTTTGATCATCCAAGTTTTGATTTGCATTAAGAAAGGTTTTTCGGACATATTTGAAAGTTGGTGTCCGAGAAAACTGTTTTGGAAAAAGTTTTGTGCGAGAAGGTCATGGTGTGTGTATTTGTGCGTATTCGGTTTCCGAGTTAAATTTGCGATTACAGAGCAGTGTTCTGGCAGAACTTCTGTTGAGCTCAACAGAAGCTCTATGACCTCAAATTTCTCATAACTCAAAAATTATTAAAAGTTTTAATAATTTTATTTTTGAAATGTTATTCCAGTATTTTTAGGACGTATTTGACAATTTTTGTCCCATAAAACTGTTTTCAAAAATCTTTTGTACAAGACATACCTTTTGGTTCTTCTTTTCTCGGCAGTGATGTCTGACTTCTGACGATATAGATTCATCGACACTCTTCTTTGGCTCCCCTTGAAAAATTAATCTCTGTAGATCATTTCAAGGTTTCTTTTGCTCCCCCTTGATCTAACTATCTCTGTAGATCAAGTAATTTCCTTCTGCTCCCCCTTGACCTATGCTTGGATCAAAATAGGATAAGTTTTGCATAATACATAGGTCATGTTTACCAGAGGTTCTGTAGGGGTCGTCAGAGGTTCTGAGCAGACCCACAGAAGCTCTGTGATTTCAAGAACTTTTTAAGATTGAGAATTTACATATAGAAAGAAATCAATCAAAGCAATAAATAAAGCAATATATTTATACACATATTTACAGAAGATAAGCTATACTTCAAGTGGATTTTCACGTCATATTGATCATTCCTATCTTACCCACCAAGAAATTGAATCTTTTCTCGTCTAAAGCTTTGGTGAATAAGTCCGCGAGTTGGTATTCTGTGGGTACGAAATGCATCTCGATTGTACCGTATTCAACATGATGTTTCAAGAAGTGGTACCTTATATCGATATGCTTGGTTTTTGAATGTTGCACAGGATTGGCAGAGATGGCAATGGCACTTTTGGAATCACAGAAGATGGGTATCTTGAGTAGGATGTGGCCGTAGTCTTTTAGCTGAGTCGTCATCCACAGAACTTGAGAACAACAGCTAGCAGCAGCAACGTATTCAGCTTCTGCCGTAGATGTTGACACACAATTATGCTTCTTGGAGGTCCAACTGACTAGCTTACCACCTAGGAATTGACAACTCCCAGAGGTACTCTTTCTGTCGAGCATGCATCCTCCATAGTCTGAATCTGTATAAGCTTTAAGACAAAAGCCAGAGTTCTGTGGATACCAGAGACCAAGATTTTTGGTCCCCTTTAGATATCTAAAGATTCTCTTAACAGCATCATAATGTGATTTCTTAGGATTAGCTTGATAACGTGCACAAAGACATGTGGCATGCATAATGTCAGGTCTACTAGCAGTTAAGTATAACAGAGATCCAATCATTCCTCTGTAGAGAGTGCATTCTACAGAGATGCCGTCTGGATCTAAGAATAACTTATTTCCAGTGGCCATTGGAGTTTTTATGGCAGAGGTATCAGAGAGGCTATACTTGGAAAGAATGTCAGAGACATATTTGGCCTGATTTATAAAAATTCCCTCTGATGATTGTTTGACTTGGAGTCCAAGGAAGAATGTTAATTCTCCCATCATACTCATTTCAAACTCACTCTGCATGAGTTTTTCAAAACTTTTGCACTCTTCTGTATTAGTAGACCCAAAAATTATGTCATCCACATAGATTTGTACAAGCATTATTTCACTGTTTTTACGTTTATTGAATAAGGTAGTATATGTTGTACCTCTGTCGTAGCCATTGACTAGAAGAAAGGTAGAAAGTCGTTCATACCATTCTCTTGGAGTCTGTTTCAGTCCGTACAGAGCCTTTTCAAGGTAGTACACATGCCTTGGGAACTTTGAGCTTTCAAACCCTGGTGGCTGATTTACGTAAACCTCTTCTTGGATTTCACCGTTGAGAAAAGCTTCTTTCACGTCCATCTGATAGATTTGAAACCTCTGTGGGCTGCGAAGGCTAAGAATATTCTTATTGCTTCGAGCCGTGCGACAGGGGCAAAAGTCTCATCGTAGTCTATGCCTTCTTCTTGTCTATATCCCTTGGCCACTAATCATGCTTTGTTTCTGATGACCACTCCATCTTCATCCTTCTTATTTCTGTAGACCCACTTAGTCCCAATGACCTGTTTCCCCCATGGCAGAGGTACTAGAGTCCAGACTTTGTTGCGCTCAAACTGCAGAAGCTCATCTTGCATGGCGTCTACCCAGTTTGGGTCGTCAAGGGCTTCAGAAATCTTCTTTGGCTCTATCACACTAATAAAGTTCGTAAAGAAACAAAAATTAGTAGTGGCAGACCTTTTTTTTACCGTGTCAGAGGGTTCACCAATTATTTGGCTTGGAGGATGGCTTTTTGTCCACTGAGTTGTGCGTGGATGATGGTCACCAATGTCATCGAATTGTTCTTCAGAGGCTTCTTGTTGTTGTTGTTCTTCTTCTTCTGGTGTAGCCTCTATCGTAATGCGTGCCTTTGTAGTTGATCCTACATTTTGTGGAATGATTGGTATGAGTGGTGGTGGAGTTTGTTCCTCTGAAGCCGTATAGACTTGGTCCTCTATATCCTCTGTTATTGGTTCCTCTGTGGATTGTGGAGTTTGTTCTTCAGCAGCTTCTGTGGTCGTTTTTCTTTGTGTTTCATCTTCTGTAGACTCTTCCTCAGCATTTGCATCTGTAGCATTTACAGAAGAAGATGAATCATTATTTGGACTAGTTAGAGTCATACATGTAGGATTTTGACCGACAGAAGATTGTTCTGTAGAAGCTCTGATTGTTCCAACAGAGGGATCAATGTCATCGTGGAACATCTCTAAAAATAGAAGATTTGAGTCTTCTTTTGTTTGTGAGATGCCAGAGGATTCCCCTTTAAGTCCGAGTTCTGAACTGATTTGCTCAGAAGTCTTCTGGAATGAATCATCAAAAGAAACATTGATGCTTTCTACGATCTTGCGAGACTTTGTAATGTATACTCTGTAGGCTTTGGAAGTGGCAGAGTATCCAATGAATTTTCCTTCATCAGCTTTTACCTCAAACTTTCCCTCTGGAATCTCTGTCGTTTAAAACAAAGCATTTACATCCAAATACATGGAAAAACTTGATGTTTGGCTGCCTTTTGTTGATCAGTTCGTAAGGAGTCTTGATGTGTCTTTTCACAATGGTTGAATGATTCTGTGTATAACAAGCGGTAGAAATCGCTTCTGCCCAAAAGTTCATCGGTAATCCGCATGCTGATAGCATAGTTCTTGCAGCCTCCACGAGCGTTCGATTCTTTCTTTCGACTACGCCGTTCTGCTGTGGAGTGCGTGCGGCAGAGAAGTTCTGTGATATTGCTTCTGTAGAAAGATAGTCTTCAATGAAAGAGTTTTTAAATTCTGTGCCATTGTCACTTCTTAACTTCTGTATTCTGCATTCATAAAGAACTTGGATTCTTTTCATTAGATTAATCAAGATGATTGGAACATCTGATTTCTTTCAGACAAATTCAACCCATGTGAATCGCGAATACTCATCAATTAAGACAAGTATGTATTTCTTGCCACCTAGGATCTGTATGGCAATGGGACCGCAGAGGTCGACATGAAGCATGTACAGAGGCCTAGTGCAAGACACATCTGTTTTGCCTCTGTGGGAAGCTCTTCTGAGCTTTCCCATTTCACAGGCAGAACACAAATGATCCTTATTAAATTTAACATTAGGCAAACCTTTAACTAGATCAAGTTTGACCAGTTTATCCAAGGTGTGAAAGTTTAAGTGACAGAACCTGTTATGCCATAACCAGGCTTCCTCACTTTTGCAGGCTACAAGGCAAACTTTGTCCTTGTTCTTGGAACTGAAATTCATCAGATATAGATCACCTCTTCTTTCGGCTCGCAGAAGTTCCATTCATGTGTCTTCACTTTTTAGAGAGCAGAAAGTTATTTTGAATAACACATCAAATCCTGTATCACAAAGTTGGCTTACACTGAGTAGGTTGTATTTAAGGCCATTCACATATGCAATTTTGTATACATAAACGTTTTCCTTCTTTATGACTCCATAGCCTTTGATGTGTCCCTTTTTGTCGTCTCCAAAAGTTACAGATCCACCATCGAGTGTTTCTTTGCACGTGGATAGTAAACTTTTGTCGCTAGTCATGTGCCTTGAGCATCCGGAGTCTAGATACCAGATTGGCACATACCGCTTCTGCAAGACAATCACAGAGACTTAGGTACCCATATCCACATGGGTCCAATATTGTTAGAATTTTTCAAGTTTGCCTTAGCATTCTTGAAATACATTTTATCTTTTGTAGAAGAATCAGATTGTTTCTTTGTAGGTTTAGACTTTTGAATTTGAGTAGAGAGTAAACAATCTTGACTGGAGAAGTGATTATTTAGTTTGAACATAAGATCAAAGCAATGATAATATTGAATATGAGACGTGATTTGCTTGAACTTTTCATTGAATTCATTGAACTGATCCACAGAGGCATTACATTCTTTCTTAACACTAGATTTCTTATTACAAGAAGATATATGAATACTAGAATGTTGTTTGCAAAAGCTTTGTTTAGTTCCTGCTTTCTGTGAGTCTCTTCCGTGGTAAACATCTTTCTTCACTGTCACAGAGGAAAAAGATTTGTTAACTTTAGGCCATTTTCCCTTTTGTTGCCAAGTGGGATTTTCTTTAATTTGCCTTAAAGGTTTTGAAAATTTTGAAGTTTTAGGATCTACAGAGGTCTTATTTTTAAGATTTAACATATCAATCTCAGCAGAGGTTTTGACTTGTAAATACCAGTTTAGAAAATTTGGGCAGATAGGTATCTCTGTGATTTTCTATTTTGGAGAAATAGTTATGTTAAGAACTTCATAGGAGAATTTAACATCCTCTGTGTCATAGTGAACTATCCCTGATGTAACATCTGTCTCTGAGTCGTCAGAGGATGAATCGTCCTCATATACAGAGGTTGAGTCATCTCTTTCGACAGAGGCTGGATTTTCTGAACATGTATCGTACGAGCTTTCTTCCTCTATAGAATAACTTTCATAGACGACAGAGGTTTCTGATAAAGATCTCTTCAGCGAGAATTTTATCTACAGAAGATGTACAGAAGTTTTCTAAAAAGTTTGTTTTCCATACATCCAAAATTTCCTTTTCAATTGTTTCTTTAAGTTTTTCTTCTGAAAAGGTGGGTTTAAACTCAGGAGCTTCTGCCGATAATTTCTTTTCGACATTTATCATACAGACAAAAGCAACTTGCGTTTGAGTCTCTGGTTTACCAAACTTAAAGATACCAATCTGATCTTGTGTTTTCAGATATTTCTTTGGTTTGATTCCTCTATTGACAGAGGTTGAAGATGATGAATCTGTGTTTTCAAACCACACATTGATCATCTTCGTATGTTTCCTCAAGTGAGGTTCCACAGAGATTTTAGCCCTTTTACTAACAGAGAGTAAGTTTGGAAAATCTGGTTTGTTCGTTTTTCCTAACACAAACAGAGAAGACAGAGGTTTAATTCTTTTGCCTTCAACACCTAGGGTAATATCATCGTACCCTATACCCCGTCTTCCTATTTGTGAGTTTACTTTCTCATACACCTTCTGTGCATCTTTATAGTTTTTAAGTAAAACTTCTCTTCTGAGTAGATCTTGCCAAAGTATATCTCTCTCTCTCTTTGAAAGTATTCTTTGAGAGCTCTTATGTCTGTTGTTTCACTCCTAGAAACTGAAAGTTCTTTTGTTTTGACTTTTAGAGCAGAGGTTAATTCATAAATTTTCCTTTTTAAAGGATATAGATTTTTGTTCCAATTCTTTTCTACTCTTTCCTTTTCTTCATAAATTTTGGCTTTTTCTTGAGTGAGAAGCCTTACTTCTCTCTCATTAAAGGTGAGTCTTTTCTGAATGCTTTTATTTATCTCTTTTAGTTCAATCAGTTCAATGTTAAGTTTAAGTAAATTATCATCTACAGAATTAGTACAAGAGGTAGAGTTTGAAGTGGATATGAAAGAACAGGATCTAATCTCACAATCAATATAGAAAGCAGTAATTGAGAAGTTGTATGATCAAGCCCAATTGTATTCAATGATGAACAGAAATACAGATCTATGAGAGAGAGAATCTCAAAGATTACAGAGAATGAATACAAAGTTATACGGGAAAAATCAATCAGTTAGCAACATAGAGCTAACTACTATTTATACTGCAACGGACATCTTAAAGCTACAGTACAAATAAGAAAGACTAATAAGAACATAACACGTGTCCTAATTAGTTTATAAAATACTAAGTAAAGTATCTCGTCATAAGTTCTGAACAGGTAGTTCAGAACTTCTGAACATTCTTCTGATAAAGCTTCTCAGATCTTCTGACTCCTTAACTCAGACATCTGACTTCTCTTTCCAGACTTCTGATTTCTCTGATCAATACTTCTGAGCTTTCACAGTCAGACCTCTGACTTCTCTACTCAGAACATCTGAGTCTTCTTATCAGATATTCAACACTTGGTTTATTGACAAAACTTCAGATCTAACAATCTCCCCCTTTTTGTCAAATAAACTTAAACTTTGCATCATCCAGTTCTTTCAGAGCAGGAACAATCTTCTGAAGTAGCACATTTCTCAGATTAAGCCTTTTATCAATTTTGTCAATGATTTCTTGAATAATCTCAACTTGCTGATTAATTACCTCTTGAATCATGTTTGCTTCCTTCACTTTCAGCATCTTTTTCTCCAAATTGTGCTTTATGATTCTTAAAGTTCCAGAACAGTATTTTGCGGTTTCCTTTGCTCTGAAGAAGATCTTTCCACTTTTGTTTTTAAAAAATACTCCCAACTCTGGATATTTGTGAACACTTCCAGTCTTTAAATTCCTTTTCTGTTCATGATCTGTGTTGGGATTTGCCAGATAAACACATGACTTTTGTAGGTACAAAGCTATTTGAAAATCTGTATAGCAGTGCCACCTTAAGATGTAGAACATGGCCTCAATTACCACACTTCTGGCCTTCCTTTCATTTCTGTCTTTGCTTGACTCTTTGAAGCATAGAAAACTGTGTAATCTGTAGAAGTCAACTACTGATAGTTTCTCAAAATCTGCATCAGTAAAGTAATAAACCTTGCCATCTTCTCTCAGAACTTCAAAAGATAAGTACTCCATCTTTCTGAATTTCTTAACCCTCAACTCTCTGATTCCAGTGATTAAAAAATTTGAGTAAACAACTTGCTTTGTTTTGCCAAGACATCTTAATTTTTCAGCCAACCAGATCTGAGTCTCCTTAGGTCTATCATAATACACATCCAAGAATTGTACCTCTTTTGGTTTGAAGAACTCAGGTAAATCAAATTCAAGAAAGTATCCATTTAGATCAATGGATATTTCATCTTCTTTTGGTTCAGACTGTTCAGCTTGATCAAAACTAGTTATCTGCACATTCTGAGATATTGTGTTCTGCATTTCTTCAGCTTCATCTGACAAAATTCCATTCACTTCATACTCAGCAGGGAACACAAAATCATTATGTAGAATCTTTTTGGGATTCACCTCAGATAGCAACCATTCACTACTGTTTCTGATTTTTCTTCTAAGATCCAACCTCCTCTTCACACAGTTTATGCATCTCTTCTTTAAACTCTCCTTTTCAGCGTCCATACTTACTTCCATTCTAATCAACAACCAATTCAGAGTTGCATCACTGTACTTCACCAACTCTTTTAATCTGAACAATTCAAGTCTTTCGTGAACCATATATGTGAACCCTTCTGTCTCCATTCCTTCATTCACAAATCCCTTCACATGCAAATCAACTTCTGTTTTCTTTGTGGGAGAACTCAGATTACACTTTTCTTTTCTTTCTTCAATAGCCAACTGGAAGTCATACAAGTATATATTTCTGACATAAATACCCAGAAGTCTTCTGCATTCAATTTCTATCAAGGCTTCTTCAGTGCTAGCAAAGAACTTGACTAGAAAGATCTGATCATCAAGAGTCAATCTGTGAAAATCAAATGTAGACATGGAAACCTTTGTATTTCTTTCTTTCAGTACTTCCATTCTAACAAACATTAAACCATTGAATTCATCTTGTTGAAACATCAGAACTTTCTCGATTCTTTTCTGAATATGCAGTTTTGAGTCAGGAACTCTGAACATGTTAGAAGCTTCTGAGTAGACCATCTGAGCTCTGTCATCCATAAAACCATCAATGTTACTTTCCAAAAGCTCATACTCTCCTTCTGTGTAGTAGAGATTATCATATATTTCCTCAGGAAAAATATCATCATGAAATTGTCTGGCTAATGGCACATCACTTAACTCTAGAATGAAATCACACACAGGTTCTTCTAGTCTTTGCAATTTAATCTTTGGAATCTCAATTGGTTTTCTGAATACATATTTAGAAGGCATAAAGAAGTCTTTCACTTTCACATACTCTTCTTCTGTATTTAACTCATCACAAAAGTTAAACCTAAAAT
Source organism: Saussurea involucrata (assembly GCA_033807775.1). Taxonomy (NCBI): domain Eukaryota; kingdom Viridiplantae; phylum Streptophyta; class Magnoliopsida; order Asterales; family Asteraceae; genus Saussurea; species Saussurea involucrata. The sequence continues at coordinate 154,888,617 of CM066322.1, read as the reverse complement.
CATCTTTAAAATCCTGAGTATAATCCACAGTTCTGTCTTCTTCTCCCATTAGATCAATGGGTCTTATCACTTTTATCCCTTTATGAATTTTCTGAACACTCAAAGCTCTGACTACTTCATTATGCATTCTTCTGATCAATTCTTCATTCAACCTCCTTTCTTCTGATTCAGACTCCATTGTCCTTTCTCTGTTATAAACCACAATATCTGTACACCTGTTTACCACTGTACTTTCCACTATTTCTTCTATTCTCAAATAAGATTCCTCAATAGCTACAGTTTCATCTGAGTTTCCTTCCATCTCAGTATCCAAGTTCAATTCCTCTGTTTTATCTGATTCATTACTATCAATACTTCCCAACTCCATTTCTTCTGTATCTGAACTATCAAGCTGTACTATCTGAACCATCTCCTTTAAATTTTCCTGTGTCTGATCTTCTGAACTTTTTGTATTGGCTAAGTGCATGTCTGCTATCTCAAAATCTTCTATGCCAATATCATCATCAGAACTTAACCTTTGTCTTTTCTCCCCCTTTTGATGATCATGAGGATCATTATCATCAAACTTCCTTTTCAAGTTCTGATTAAAAGCAACTTCAGGTTCAGCTTCTGCAATAGGAACAGGATCAAGAGGCTTTGAAGTAGAAGCCAAAGATACACTCAATGCTTTCAATATAGATTCCTGAATACCTTGCATCTGTTTTAACATATCTTTTTGAAAACCAGACATTATATCCACGATCTCCTTTTTGTGAGAATCCATGGATTTCTTTACATCATCTACCTTGGTTTCAACAGAAATCAACTTTTTCTCCAACACAACTTTCAAATCTGATACTTCATCATTCAAATCCTCCACCCTCTTCTCCAAATTTTCTACTTTTTCCCCCATCTCCTTGTTTTGTTTCTGAATCTTTTCAAATTCAGAAGTTTCTAACAGTGAACCTGAACCAACAAATGGTCCAGTTTTCATGTGCCCAGAGAGCTCATGGCCTGTAGATAACACACAGTCATCTTGTACAACAGATGCACATTTGAATGAGGCTTTTGTAATGTTCACCTCACCAGGACTTCCATCCAATCCTCGACACCCAACATTAGGTATGTCTATGAATGTTGTTTCCGGAATACGAAATTCCTGATTTCTGCAAGTGTCAAAAGGAATTTCAGGCTCAATATGAATAGGACTGTGGTATTCAGACTCAATGTGTTGAAAAATAAATTGGGATTTATCACCTCCCTCCAAATGAGTTTGGGATGGTTCCCCGGATTTGTGTGAAACAGTAGCATGTTGAAATGCTTCTGAGTGGGTATGGATGGGTTGTTCAAGATCCACCACTAGGTCCATGGTGTTTGTTTCAATATTGGACACCAAGAGATGTGAACCAATAGCATTTGTGGTTACCTGGTCAAGATTAGCTGGTTCAGAGGCATCTCTTTCTGTTTGAACCTCTGTTGACAATCTCTCATCCTCATCACTCTCATTCTGTTTTTCCTCACCAAATCTAACCAAGCTCTCAGAATTTTCCCCCTCAAGTCTCTCAGAATGTTCACCCATCTGAACATCCTCCCCCTCTCTAATTCGACTAGACTCCTCACCTCTCTTCTCAGGTTGGTCCTCTTGGGTAGGGATTTGAGGTAATTCAATTCCCATAGAGGTGCAATAAGCTTTTAAAATCTCACTCTCCCTTGGAATATAGCTCCTAAGTGATTTTGGCAATAGTTTATGATTAGGATAGTTTCAAGTCTTGTTACTGAGGTCATCTTACCCAAATAAAATGTAGGACCATGCTCTTCATTTGTTCTTCTTGAGATTGTTCTGTTTTCCTGCATGGCATACCAAATAACAATTTGCCAGTACCTTATGTAGGGAATGTATGTCAGTGGAGCATCCTTTGTTTTCTTCTGAATTGCTTTCTGATTCTTCTCAAATGTATTCTTCATATTTTCCCAAAGTATTAAAGTATAGTCATAATGCCTATTCTTCACTAAACCTTGAAATATCTGAAGAATTTGTTTAGAACCTTGATCAGCAGAACTATTTTTCCCTGACAAACATTTATTTACCACATGAAAGAAGCAAGCCCAAATAGGTGGTAATTTGTTTCTTCTGAACAAACTGAGAGTCCTCAATCCTTCATTGTATCCCAACTTTATAAACTCTGCTATTAATTCCTCTGTTAAGGGTAAATCCTCAAAATCTGTTCTTCTTTGTACATCATCTTTCTCTGGTAGATTCAGCATTTCTCTTAGTGCAGAGATAGATAAGACAAATGTCACTCCTCCAATTTCAGACACAAACTTATTATCTTCTAACCTAAGATATTTCCACCATTGTTGTATGTACTGAACAGGCACATTTTTACTTCTTGTAAACCATTTTCTGTACGGATGATGTTTGAATAACTCCATGATAATTCTGTGTTCAGGCTTAAAACGACTTTCCTCAAACAATATAACACAGTTATTTTCAGATAATTTCAACCATTCACTCTCAGGAACAACTCTTTCCACTAGAATAGATCTATCTGACATAATAGAACCTGCAGCACTCTGTTCATGTTCAATATTAACGTTTACCTCATCCGCATTTCCTTCAGATTCATCCATTTGTTCATCTTCTTCATCATTTCTTATTGCCCCTTCCTCTGCAACTCTATTTTGTACTTCATCATTTTCCGAATCGGATGAATCCATTATCGATTTTGTAGAATGTAGAGAAATTGGACCACTTCTTCGTATTTCAGACATGATTTAAGAAGAAAAACAGATTCAAAGAACTCTGGATTTGATTCGTATCTCACGTTTCGCTCTGGAATTTGAAAGAAATTTGAAATAGGGATTTTAAGACCTATTTAAAATCCGCGAAGTTGAAAGGTTTAACGGAAAAGCGAAATCAATGTTATAACGGAGTCAACACATGTGAAATACCACAAAGGATTTAAATGAAATACGTGGCATTGTCAAACAAATATGAAGCTGACACGTGTTAGTGGATAGAATTTTGACTCAAGTCAAAGATCTGAATAACACGCACAGATGTTCTGATTCCATGACTCAGAAGAATTTTGCCTTGTAACCAAAATATCTTTTAAAATCAACTTCTGACCAATATAAAACATTTTGATTATTCAGAAGAGGTTTGAACAGATAAGAAATGAAAACAAATCTTTTAAGCATCACAAAATGATTTCCAAAAGAATTTTGATGCTCCCCCTTGATTTGAGCATGCTTTTGATTATTAATGATACATAAAGATGAGATAAAAAGATAATAGAAGAAGCATAATCCATACAGTTGAAGTTATTTGTATTTCTCAAAAATAAATTTTTGAAAGTAAGATTGTTGAAGTATCGACTCAGAATCTCTGACCTTAAGATTCAGAGGTTCTGATCTCAAGACTCAGAAGTTCTGAACTCAAGACTCAGAAGTTCTGAATACACTACTCAGAAGTTCTGAACTCAAGACTCAGAAGTTCTGATCTTAGTACTCAGAAGTTCTGAATCTTAAGACTCAGAGTTCTGAGTACACTACTCAGACAATTTTACTTAGAAAAATTTAGCATTTTTAAGAAAAAAATATTTTCAATTAGGCAGATTAAGCATTCCTATTTTACATATGAGAAAAGAAAACCTTTTGTGATCAAGAGGCTTTGTGAACAAGTCAGCCAATTGATACTTTGTATGCACAAAGTGCATCTCTATAGTTCCTTTTTCCACATAGTCCTTTATAAAATGATACCTCACATCTATATGTTTAGTTTTTGAATGTTGAACAGGGTTCTGAGTAATGGCAATTGCACTTTCTGAGTCACAATAGATGGGAATCTTGTTAAGCTGATATCCATAGTCCATGAGTTGTGTTCTCATCCACAATGTTTGAGAGCATGAAGCAGCAGCAGCAACATACTCTGCTTCAGCAGTTGAAGTGGATACACAATTCTGCTTCTTTGATGCCCAACTCACTATTTTATCTCCCAAAAAGTGACAAGCACCAGATGTACTCTTTTTGTCCAACCTACTTCCTGCATGATCAGCATCAGTGAAAGCAGTCAATTTGAAGTCAGTTTCTTTTGGATACCATAAACCTAGATCAGGTGTTCCTTTGAGATATCTTAAAATCCTTTTGACAGCCAACATATGTGATTCTTTCGGGTTAGATTGAAATCTAGCACAGAAACAGGTAGAAAACATGATATCTGGTCTACTTGCAGTCAAATAAAGTAATGATCCAATCATGCCTCTATAAAGTTTGATATCTGCTGAAACACCTTTGAGATCAGCATCTAACTTTATGTTAGTTGCCATAGGTGTTCTCATAGAAGCACAATCAGACATTTTGAACTTTTTCAGAATATCTCTGACATATTTTCCTTGATTTATGAAAATACCTTTTGGTAGTTGTTTGACTTGAAGACCAAGGAAAAAATTCAGTTCACCCATCATGCTCATTTCAAATTCAGATGACATGATTTTTGAAAAATTATCACATAATTCTGGACTGGTAGAACCAAATATTATGTCATCAACATAAATCTGAATCAGAATCAAATCATCACCCTGTTTCTTTAAAAATAAAGTTGTGTCAATTTTACCTTTCTTGAATCCTGAACCTAACAGGTGTTTAGTAAGAGTGTCATACCAGGCTCGTGGTGCTTGTTTTAGACCATATAAAGCTTTGTCTAAAATATAAACATGATCAGGGAATTCTGGATCAACAAAACCTTCAGGTTGATGGACATACACCTCTTCATTAAGTTTGCCATTTAGAAAGGCTGATTTGACATCCATTTGATACACCTTGAAGTTTTTATGAGCAGCATAGGCTAAAAATATTCGGATTGCCTCTATTCTTGCCACTGGTGCAAATGTCTCATCATAATCAATTCCCTCTTGTTGACAGTATCCCTTAGCAACCAATCTTGCCTTGTTTCTGATGACAACACCTGATTCATCCTTTTTGTTTCTGAACACCCATTTAGTTCCAATAATAGATTTACCTTCAGGCTTTGGGATGAGTCTCCAGACTTTATTTCTTTCAAATTGAAGCAATTCCTCTTGCATTGCTGAAATCCAGTCTGGATCCTCTAAGGCTTCATTAGCTTTCTTTGGTTCAATTACACTCAAGAAACCAGCAAACATTGCTTCATTTGCTGTAGCTGATCTGGTTTTTACTCCTTCTGAAGGATCACCTATTACTTGATGAATAGGATGATTTTTAGTCCATTTATTTGCACTAGGAAGTACATCAATCTCTGAATAATTGTTGTTTGCATCATTCTCATCAATGATTGCTTGTAATTCTGAACTGTCCCCTTTTTCTGATGTATGAATAGAAGTCATATCCAAGTTTGGGTTCTGATTAATGAAGTCAGAATTCAGAGTGACTTGTTCAGAGTTCTGAGTACAAGAATCAGAATTCTGATTACAAGGTTAAGAATTTTCACCACTTGTATGTATTAGATTTGGACATTCCTCTGATGGACCTTTGTCAGAAATTACAGTTGATTGAACTATTTCTGGAGTCTTATTTTTCATCTCTTTGACCATCTTTGGGTTTTCATATTCTGCATAAGAATCAGAAATTAGTTCACTAAAAGCATCCTTAAATAGTAAATTGAGTTCTGAACAGATAGGATTAGAATTTGTATCAGAAGTCATTTTTGTCTTGTTCAGCATGAGTTCTGAACTGTCTTGTTCAGAAGTCCGCATTCTGGCTTCATCAAAAGTTACATTTATGCTCTCCATCATCCTCTTGGTTCTTCTATTGTAGATTCTGAATGCTTTGGAAGTTAAAGAATAACCCACAAAGTATCCTTCATCTGCCTTTTTATCGAATTTGGCAAGATTTTCTCTGTCTCTGAGAACATAGCACCTGCAACCAAAAACATGAAAGAATTTGATTAATGGTTTTCTTTTATTTATCAGTTCATAAGCAGTCTTATTTAATCTCTTATTGATTAAAGTTCTATTTTGTGTAAAACAAGCAGTTGCAATTGCTTCAGCCCATAGGAAAGTAGGAAGATTTGCATAAGCCAGCATTGTTCTCGCAGCTTCAACTAGAGTTCTATTCTTCCTTTCAACAACACCATTTTGTTGAGGAGTTCTGATAGCAGAAAAATTGTGAGAAATCCCAGAACTTTCTAAAAAATTCTGAAGAGTCTCATTTCTGAACTCTGTTCCATTATCACTTCTGATTTTCTGAACTTGAAGTTGTAAGAGAACTTGAATCCTTTTGATAAAATTTATCAATGTAGTAGCAGCTTCTGACTTAGCTCTTAGGAACTCAACCCATGTGTATCTGGATAATTCATCAACAATCACAAGCATATATTTCTTTCCTCCCATAGATTGAACTGAAATTGGACCACAAAGATCAGTATGAATCATTTCTAATGGTGCTTTGCAAGATGAGTCCATTTTTAATTTGTGAGAACTCTTTTTCATCTTGCCCATTTCACAAGCTGAGCATAATGATTCTTTTTCAAATTTAAGCTTTGGTAAGCCTTTAACCAAATGTTTTGCAACAAGATTATTAAGATCTTTGAAATTCAGATGAGAACATCTTCTGTGCCAAAGCCAGCATTCATTTGCAGTTGATTTTGATAAAAGACAAACTGTATTTAATGTTTTCAATTTTGAAAAATTAACTACAAATAAGTCCATATGTCTTTTGGCCCAGAAGACTTTAACATCATTTTCAGTTAAAATCATGCAACCTGTTATTTGAAACTTAATTTGACAAAGACTGTCTAAAAACTGACTTATGCTGAAAAGATTATGCTGTAATCCTTCAACATAGAAAACCTTTTGGATAGTCAGATCCCCTTTAGTTAAATCCCCATAACCTTTGACTTGTCCTTTGCTGTTATTTCCAAAGTTTACTGCTCCTCCAGCCTTTTCTGTGAAGTTTGATAGAAAAGACTTCTGACCTGTCATGTGTCTTGAAGCTCCTGAATCTAAAAACCACACATGACAGCCCTGCAAAAGGATCAGTTAGGTTTAGGTACCCATTTTGGAATGGGTCCATCTTTGTTAGCTTTGTCATTGGATTTAACATTAGTACCTTTTACTCTCCACTCAAAATCTTTCTTCAAACACCACTTTCCTTGAACTTTTATGAAGTCAGAACATTTTCTGCTTACAAGCTTGTTTAAATTTTTTTTGAGAGTTGTAACTTTTGGTTTTGCTATATTTTCAACTTTCTTTTCTTTTATCTTTTCTTTCTTCTGAGTCTGAGGAACAGAAATTTTCTTCTTTTCTGTATTTTGAGAAACAGAAACTTTCTGAATATCTTTTCTTATGTATGAAACAGAAGTTATTTTGACTTGACATTTATGAGAATATTGGAATGAATCATTTTTACATCTAACACAAACAAGATTTTTCTTTGCAAGTGACAATAAATCTGAAACATAGGTCATTTCATTTTTATTGATACTGTTCAGAGTACAATTGCCCTTATTACAAGAATTTCTAGCTTTGAGTTCAGAAGTAGATTTCATTCTAAGCTTCTCAAGATCCCTTTTCAGATCATTCAACTTTGCAAGATCATCTTTCCTTTTGCTTTCTTCTTTTTCTGAAAAATTCAAGTTCTTTTTGTTAGAAGAATTAGATGATTCACCTTTTTCATATGTACTTGATTCATTAAAGAATTTATCATTTTCTCTTGAAGCATTAATTTTAAAAAGATCATACTCAGTCTTCAGTTTTTCAAGCTCTGTTATTTTCTGAATAAAAATATTCTTTTCTTTCAAAGCTTCTTCAAGTTTAATATCCACCTCACAGAAATCATTTTCAAGTTCATCATAAGCTTTCCTTAAGTCCTCAAGTTCTTGACTCACAAGATTAAATCTCTTTTCAAGTTGCAAAAATTCATCTGATTTTGTTTCAGAAAATCCAGTTGAATCAGACTTCTGGCTACCTGAGTCAGAGTTCTGATTTACAGACTCAGATGTCTGATCTTTAGATTCAGAGTTCTAACTACAAAGTTCAGAATCCTGACTAGAAGTTTCAGACTTCTAATTGACTGTTTCAGAATTTTTACTTGTGTCAAATATGCTCTCAATGTCATGATATGAAAAACTTGGTTGTTTATTTTTGTAGCTGACATTTAAGGAATCATACTTGAATTTAGTATCATTGTATCTTGGCTTTTCATCTGTTGGTTTAGAAACTTCTTTCTTAACCTTTTCTTCTGAACCAACTGACTTTTCTGTTTTAGACTCAGAAATTTTCTCATCTGACTTTTTAGAGTTTGGTCTTTGCAAATTGTCAGAACTTGTTATAGAACTAGCAGGTCTTATGAAAACTTCAACAATTTCTGGGATTTTTGGCTTAGAAACTTGAAGTTTTTCATACAAGTTAATTGGAGCTCTTTTTAAAGTGACATTTTCTTCCAATCCCAATCCCTTCTTTGGGTTGTAAAATCTTGTATCTTTAACGTTGTTTAATAAAAGATTTAGTGTTTGATGAGTCTGACCCCTTTTCAAATTCAGATCTTCTAATTCTTTAATTTTAGTGTATAAATTCTTTCTTTCTTCAAATAACATATCAAATTTTATTTGTAAATCACCTTTTTCATCCTTTATTTTTGAAAACTCAACTTTTAGTTCAGAAAGCCTTTTCATCAATTCAGAATTTTCATCTTTAACTTTCTGTTTCTCAGCCTCAGATTCTTCATATTGTTCTTTTATTACTTCGTTTTCAATTCTGAATTTGTTAACCAAATTTCTTTCTCCTTTTATCTGTTTTCTTAGATTAGCAAATTCAGTTTTCATTTCACCAATCTGTGTCATTAACTCTAATTCAAGTGAAGAATGTACCTCAGCAGATGACTCAGAATCAGCATCTTCAAAATCAGAATCATCCTCATTCCTCATTTTTGCCATATAGCTCTGCATCTGTGGAAAGTTGATGTGATCATCTTCATCAGAAGTATAGTACAACCAATTCTCCTGTTCAGCCAACAAAGCAATTTTATCATCTCTCTTCTTTGCAAGCTGAGCCTTCTTGGTGTAGTACTCATAGTCTTTCACAATTTTAACTCTGCAATCCTTAGCATAGTGGCCAGATTTTCCACATTTGAAACACAGATTCTTTTCTTTTCTTTCATCCTTCTCTTCATTGTTTTCTTCACTTCTCTCTACTCTCTTTTCAAACTTATTTTCTTCTCTGTCTTCTTTCTTCTTATAGTCTGAACTCCCAACTCTCTTATAATTTCCTTGAAATCTGCCCTTCCCATACCTTTTATTGAAAGTATTTGTCAACAAAGCTAGTTTCTCAGCCATTATCTTGATATCTTCATCATCTTCTGATCCTTCTTCCTTGTCAGATTCTTCCAGATTAGGTATCTCTGATAGATATGCAGTCTTTTTGGGTGCTTTGATTGCTTTGGACTTTGATAAGAACGCTAACTGATCAGCAACATTTTTCTTCTCTTCCACAACTAACTTGACAGAGTCTTCATGTTGATTAAGAACACAGAATAGATCATTTAAGTCTTCTTCACACATATCCTTGTTCATTTGCAGACTTATGGCAAATGATGACCATTCTGAATTTAGACTGTTCAGAAATTTGTAATTTATTTCTGATTTTGTTTTCTTCAGTCCATTTCTTCTCAAGTCATTTAGAATAGTGCAAAATTTACTGTATGTCTGTGTCAAACTTTCTGACTCTTTTGCTTTGAACCTTTCATAAGCATTTATGCTTTGATTTAACTTTGCCTGAATAGATCTCACAGTTCCTAACATTTGCCTTTCCAATTCGTCCCACATTTCTTTAGCTGATGATCCACTGTCAATCCTGTTAAGAACCTCATTTGGGACAGCCAAAGTCATCAAAGTAATTGCTCTTTTGTCAATAGCATGCCTATTTTTCTGTTCAACTGTGTATTGGGAATAACTCTTTTTCACCCTGGTCGCTGGAATTTCTGGAGTTGTCTCTGTAGCAGGGGTTGCAGCAACATCGATGTATACTTCAATTGGGCCTTCTCGAATAGAAATCATAAGGTTTTCATCAATGTTGTCTAGGAATTGGATCATTCGGATTTTCCATTGCTGATATTCTTCTGGTATAAGAACAGGCGGTTTGGTTTCAGATCCCATGGCTAGATATTCTTTAGAAGACATGATTGTAAGAAAATTCAATAGAAAGACAAATTCGAGTTTCTTGATCGAAATGTAACAGGTAATTCAAGAATTGACAAGAATTCAAGAACTAGCCCTAGCAGCGAAATCGAATTTTGAATGAATCAAGAAATCTTCAAGAAATTTATCAATTGATCTTCGCGATAACAATCTTGAACGAATTTGTTTGTTGATTGGCTCTGATACCAATTGAAAGAACAGGATCTAATCTCACAATCAATATAGAAAGCAGTAATTGAGAAGTTGTATGATCAAGCCCAATTGTATTCAATGATGAACAGAAATACAGATCTATGAGAGAGAGAATCTCAAAGATTACAGAGAATGAATACAAAGTTATACGGGAAAAATCAATCAGTTAGCAACATAGAGCTAACTACTATTTATACTGCAACGGACATCTTAAAGCTACAGTACAAATAAGAAAGACTAATAAGAACATAACACGTGTCCTAATTAGTTTATAAAATACTAAGTAAAGTATCTCGTCATAAGTTCTGAACAGGTAGTTCAGAACTTCTGAACATTCTTCTGATAAAGCTTCTCAGATCTTCTGACTCCTTAACTCAGACATCTGACTTCTCTTTCCAGACTTCTGATTTCTCTGATCAATACTTCTGAGCTTTCACAGTCAGACCTCTGACTTCTCTACTCAGAACATCTGAGTCTTCTTATCAGATATTCAACACTTGGTTTATTGACAAAACTTCAGATCTAACAGGATACCTCAGTGTCAGTGCCAGAGTCGACTTCTGCCATGCCACAGAATAGGGCATTGGTGGTGTATTCATCGTCAGAGGTAGAGTCTGACTCGAAGTCCTCCTTGTTCGCCTCAGAATGCCCTTTGTTCGCCATTAGGGATTTTTGCGCATAATACTCAGCCTTCTTTTTGTAAAAAGCCGAGTCCTTCTGTGGGCGATTTGGTCTACTTCTGCATTCATTTGCGAAATGGCCTGTCTTCCCGCAGTTGAAACAACCTTGGGAAGTGTTTCCAGCACGATCGTCGGACTTCTGTCAGTCTCCACCTTTCTCCGTTCGGCATTCGTTTGCGTAATGACCAGGCTTGCCACACTTGTAGCATTCTTGTTGTGTGTGGCTCACCTTGTCATCTGACCTCTGTCGGTCATTACCTCTGTAGTTTCTGTCGCTTGACCTCTGTCGGTCATTTCTATCATTTGACCTCTGTCGGTCACTCGATTCTTCTCTTCTTCCATCATCTCTTCTATCACCTCGGTTGTCTCTGCCATATCGATCAATTCCTGAACCCCTCTGGTTCCTCTGAACTCTCTTGTCAACAGAGCTAAGGATTTAGCTAACGACACAAGAGTTATCTCTTCTTCTATCAGCTCATCTTCTTCGCTATCAACCATCACTATCTTCTTCTTCTCCTTCTTCTTCTCCTCTGTTGCTCTCTCATTTCTCGGTCTCTCTATAGCCTCTGTAGATTTACTAACCAATGCGTATGGTGCAATGGTTAGTGTTTTAGCCTGTGCTATTTGAGGCTCCTGTGCGGCTAGTGTTCCATAGAGATCAGAGAGTGTCCAGAAGTCTAGATATTGGTTTGTTTGTAAAGACATAGACAACTGGAGCCACTCATCATTAAGGCTCTTTAGAAACATGACGTTATTTTCTTCCGAGGTTCTGTGAATGCCAGACTTTCTACATTTGTTTATGAGAGAGTTGAACCTGTCGTACGTCGTTTGCAGAGATTCTGTTGCAGAGGCTCTGAAGGCATGATATTCATTTATGTATTGTGCCCTTCGGTTCTTCTGCGTTTTAGCACCCCTTCCAACTGTCTTTCTATTTTTTTCCAAAGACCGTGCGCTGTTTCGCATGCATCTAACGATTGAAAAAGTTCGTTGGGGATAGCCATGATCAATATTCTTTTTTTTTCTGTGCAACTTCATCTTCTGCCCTATCTTCATCTGACCATTCTCCTTTTGGCTTAGGTCTTTGATGTTCAGGGATTTCAAGAGATTCAGCAGTAGCTGGTACTCGTGGTACTATTATCATGGGAACTTGAGGAGGGTTGTAAAGATATTGTACAAGAGTTTTTTCAGTACCCTCAAAGAAATGGATCATTCTTATCTTCCATTGAGGATACTCATCTCGAAGGAGAGTAGGAGGCTTAGTTAGTGAACCAGCAGTAAAAAAGTTATTTGTATTTGTCATTGTAAGAGTTTCGAAGGTTCTGAAAAGATAATATGACGAAAGAGTATGAGTCTGATGATCTGGAAGGTTTTCTGGGTTTTAACAGTTCCCAGAGTGCACTTTAATGGAGTTTTAACCTGGAAAAAATAGTTTCTTTTAAGAATACCAATTTCGAATAAATCGAAAAATGATAGGAAAACAGAAACTTTTCGACGAAATGAAGAACAGGTTAAAACAAAATGATGTCTATCCCAAATCTTGTAACAAAGAGGATCACTTGATATTAAAAATCAAGGATAGCTCTGATACCAATTGTTGGTTCCCGTTTTGCTTAGACAAGATTAACAGATCTATTAGTTCGAGTTTATGTTTGATGCGGAAGCGTATTTAAAGAACTAACAGATATGTTTGATAGATTTAGAACACACTATAAAGAAACAGTATTTTAAGAACAAAATGATATCTTGAAGATTACTGTCGTTCAATATATAATAAGAACACCAAGAACAGATTAAGAACTGTTTGGTGTGTGTGAGAGAGTGTAATGCTTAATAGGTTTGACGATATAAAGCATAAGCATGAAACTCAGATTCTTCGTTAAATCCTTAAGATTGTTAAGGAAGATCTCAACAAGAGACTTCCTTTTATACTACTCTAGGGGACCATAAAGCATGAGCTACCGTTGATCGGACGGCATGAATAGTTGTACGTGATGTATTGCATTTAATGCCGCATACGTCTATATTGTACTAAGCCCTATTGAGTCCATTCAGAGCTTGACGCGTGTTGAGGTTTGACAGGGCACGCTACCATGCAAGTTGATTAACGGATCCAGTAACAGTAGCAAGATATAAAATATCTTCCAAGTCTTTATTCGTAAACCACATAGGCTCTGTAAAGGGTTACAGAGGTTCTGAGGTCTGGTCTTTTGTAGAGCAGTCTTCACCGGGTTCCGAGTCTTTGGTCTTCTTTGTGCGTAGGACAGAGGTTCTGTGGGACACCTCTGTAGCTTCTGTTGTCTTTTGACCTTGATCTCTCGGTAAGTTTGGCAGAGCCTCTGTAAGAGGCTTTTCTACACTTAGCCTACTTTTCACTACCTCTAAATACTTCTACGATTAGGAAGATTGAAGCTAACAGTAACATTTGTTTATTCGTTAACTTTATTTCTCTGATTGAACCAAAGAAAACAGATGATGCCCTCCAAGATCCAAATTGGGTCAGCGCTATGCAAGAAGAGCTGACTGAATTTGAAAGAAACAAAGTTTGGAAGCTTGTTCCTCGTCCATCTAACAAGTCAGTGATGGGCACTAAATGGGTCTATCGAAACATGTTGGATGAACATGGAACTGTAACCCGCAATAAGGCTCGACTCGTTGCTAAGGGATACAGACAAGAGGAAGGTATAGATTACGACGAAACCTTTGCTCCAGTGGCAAGACTAGAAGCCATTCGTCTATTCTTAGCTTACGATGTACACAAAGACTTCAAAGTATATCAGATGGATGTTAAGTCAACGTTCCTAAATGGAAAACTGAATGAAGAAGTCTACGTGGAACAACCTCCAGGATTCTCAGATCCTAAGCATCCATGTTATGTTTATAAACTGGATAAGGCACTTTATGGCTTAAAGCAAGCTCCTCGTGCATGGTATGACACTCTCTCTACTTATCTCCATATTGAAAAATTTGAGCGTGGTAAAATCGATAAGACTCTATTTTTCAAGAAAGTAAAAGGTCATGTTATTCTTGTTCAGATATATGTTGATGACATTATATTTGGTTCTACTAACCCTGACCTTTGTACTCGTTTCTCTGAAAGGATGAAAGCAGAGTACAAAATGAGTATGATGGGTGAGCTAACATATTTCCTTGGTCTTCAGATAAAACAAAATGAAAAGGGAACTTTCATTAATCAGGGAAAGTATGTTAAAATATGCTGAAGACATTTTATTTAACTCAGAGTTCAGCTATGAAAACCCCTATGGCACCACCGCTGACACTAAACAAGGATTCTTCTGGAATACCTGTTAATGTCACGACGTACCGTGGGATGATCGACTCTCTTCTGTATCTTACAGCTAGCCGACCTGTATCTTACAACTCTTCTGAAGGTTGTCGTACCATTAGAGAGTACACCGAAACCTCGGGTATAGCCTTTTCCATTTCCACCGAAGGTCACTGAGGGACCCTTCTCTTCCTTATATTCAGTAGGCAGGTTCTTCTTACCCGTCATGTGTCTAGAGCATCCGCTATCGAGATACCAGATAGTCTTCTTAACCTGCAAACAAAGGAAGATTAGTTTGACTTAGGTACCCATTTCATCATGTGTACACATTTGTCAGTGGGAGTAGAGGAGGTGGAAGGTTCAACATTCTTCGCAGCATTTGAAGATTCAGCTTTGCCAGTTTTCACTTTGGTTAATTTCTTAACCTCAGTGGTCTTCTTTGCTTTGGGAGCATTGATCTTCACCTTAGCTATCTTTTCAGCTTTGGTGGTTGTAGGGCACTTACTAGAAACATGATTTGTAAGTCCACAGTGATAACATTTCCTATAGCTAAAAGTATCTTTAGGACCATTTGCATGCTTACTCGTTAATTTTAAATGAACAGGGCCAGCACCAAGTATACCTTTGGCATTGGAAATGAGAGGAACTATCAGTTCTTCAGATTTCTTACCAATTATATCCACTTTAAGTCTAGGAGTAGATCGCTGAATAAATCCAGGGATCTTGTTCTTAGAAGTAGAGGGATAAGTCACTGAAGCTTTAGAAGCATTCAGCTTAGGTACAAAGGTACCCTTCTGAGGTTTTGGATAAATAATTTTCTCTTTACCTTTAGAAACTAAGGTAGAGATTTTCTCAGGGATAAGAGGTTTTGAAGAGGAACACTGAGAGGATAAAATGTCAGGGATAGAAGAGACAAACATTCCGAACTTAAGCATGGAATGGTCAGTGGTTGATTCTTTAGTGTCAGCTTTATAACCAAGACCACGTTTGGCACTTAGGGGAATCTGAAACTTAATTATCTCAGTGATCGTTGTTGAGGATTTACACCATCCTTCAACAGTAGCTTTTTCAGCTTTTAATGCAGCGATAGCTTCTTCGCGTTCGATTTTGACTAGTTGATTTATGTGAACTTGATCTCTCAAATCTTCTTCAATTTTAGAAAGGTTTTCTATTTGAAGGTGACAGTTTTTAAGTTGTTCAGCGAAATCAAGGTTTTGATTTTCAACAACAGGTTTGCCATTCATGGCTTCATATAAACTCATAGCCAGGAGATCGATCTTTCGAAGACTATCAGCTTCATCAATATCTAAAATATTTGTAAAGAAAGAAGGTGATACCTTGGTAGCAGAGACTGAAGTAGAGGGAATATCATACTTTTCTTCCTCATCTTCGATTTTGGCCATGAGACAGAGATTGGCTTCATCATCATCTTCAGAGTCAGATGATTCTTCTTCGTCAGAGGCAGCCCAATCATAGTCAGCCATCAGGCCTTTGCCTTTCTTCTTAAAGCCTTTCAGCTTTGCATACCTTTCTTTCATCTTGGTGTACTTTTCATCTCTAGACCTGGGGTTAGAGGATTTCTTGGAGAAAGCTAAGTTTCTAAAAACTTTCTTTGACCTGCACTCGCTAGCAAAATGTCCTATCTTTTCACAGTTATAGCAAGTAGCAGTAGCCTTATCAACAGGAGTTGATGATATTGGCTTGTCAGTAATAGCAAGAGGTTTGTTCTTTCTGAAATTTTCTTTTTGGAAAATCTCTAGAATTTATTAGAAAGGAGAGCCATAGATTCATCAAGATCTGAGGAGTCAGGATCTGATGAGCATTCTGAGTTAGTCTCCAACTCAGTGATAGTGATAGTAGATCGCTGAGTGGAAGGTGTCTCTGAGATTAAAGCAACAGGGGTTCTTTTGGAATTTTTTACAAGATTCTTCTTAAGATGACTTGATTGCTCATGATTAAGCATCGTGCCATATAAGGTAGAAAGAGTCATTGATTTTAGATCCTTTGACAGCTTGAGACACATTGAATAACTGTCTCAGCTTTCAGGTAGACATTCTAAGAACTTTGTCAGAAGTTCAAAGTTAGGATATTCCTTACCAACGGTTTTCAGATATATTATTAAGCAGTTAAAACGTTGATGTACTTCAGAGAGAGATTCATTCTTACCATAAATGAAGCTTTCGTACTGTCTTACCAGGTTGATCTTACGTGAGTCCTGGACTTCAGATGTACCTTCATACTGAACACAAATTGTGTCCCACATGGCTTTGGAAGTTTCAGGTTCATGACGGAATGGTAGACTTCGTCAGGAAGAGCCATGGAAAAAATGGATTTGGCTTTGGTGTCGATAGCCACTTTCTTCTTGTCTTCATCAGTCCACATATGAATTTCCTTGGGAATCAACCTTTCAGGAATGGCAGCTCTATCAGCAGTGCCTGGGACTTCAGGGTCAATTCTAACAGGAATATATGGACCATTTTCGATGTAATAAGGCATAGTAGGGTCTACACCTTCTAAGAAGAGTATCATCCTGTTTTTCCATAGATTGAAATTATCTCTGGAAAATCTGGGAGGTTTTGCAAGAGAACCATTATCAATGTAGTTAGTGTTTGTGTTGGTAGCCATTGTGAGAAATAGCAAGGAAGATAAAAGATTAGTGTAAGCAAGATCTTGTTTATGAGATTAAACAAATCCGCTCTGATACCACTTGTTGGTCCCGAAGGGTAATACAAGTTTGTAGAATGGGGGGTTGAATACAAACACACGATTTTTACTTTCTAAATTGTTTATTGATATAATCAAACAATTTACAACTTGTTGCGGAACAAGATTAAGGATTAACCTAATATAAACAAGTTAAGAACACTAAGTTTCTTGCACTAGAATTAAGACAGAAAGGAGATAAGAATACTACTAATAATATTCTAACACTAAAAGAGAAAGAAGAAGATGGTCGAGCACTTCAATTCTGAAGTAGGGTTCTTCTTATATACTGCATGCATTTAATGCATGGCAGTGTTACTTTACACGTGGCAGCAGCTGAGTGGTTGCATGTTTTGACCTTTGTAGACAACCTTAGTAGCCGCATGGTTCCCAGTGTAGAATCAGTATTTGTTGTACGATTCTAGACAGAAGGGAGGTCCGTTCTGACATTTCGTATGGAGACGTGCAAGGGAGTAAGACAAAAGTAACTTGTAGAGGGAGACTTCATGATCAGCGTTCGTTGAACAGTACTTTATCAACGAGTGATAAAGCTCAGCGATTGCTGAAGTCTTCTACTTGATACTTCACGTTAAATGGACAGGTTAATTCGCTGATATCCGCATCAGTTAATTAGTAGATTTGTCGCTGGTTCTTAGGCTTGATCTTCGACTTCAGCGTGGAACCTATGTTGACATGAGACTTGTCTTCAGGGATCATAAGTAAATAACTATACCTTATCAGCGATCATCACAGAGACTGAACATGCTCAGAGCTACTGGATGAACAGTGTTCGCTGAGTGTCTTAATCTAAAGAGTGTGGGCTTCATATCAGCGGTACTGTAGAGACATAGTAATAATCAGCGATAGTGAAACTCTAATACATATTGTTTACTTACAATTTTTGTAACACCCTCAAATTTGGAACGAGTAACTAACTTTAAAATTCAATAAAATAACCAAATTAGATATAATCACTTTTACAATTCATTCCTTAAAAACCTCGGAATTTAAAACATTATAAGTCCACGATAAAATAACTTAATCGGGTGCTACATAACACAACACAAGTTGCTAGTCCAAACAATTGCGGAAGGCTTCACTAATTAAGTCACCTCTCGTGCACTATACTAGCACTCGCCACTTCACAATGTAGCTAGAGCTACCCCAACCTGAGCCTGTTGCACATGCCGACAAATAAAAAGGGTTAGGCTTACGCCTAGTGAGTTCAAGCACTTTATCATGACTAAATAAAATCATAAATCGGAAATTAGTAGTTTTAGTCATGATTCAAATAAATCTTTAAATGAAAGTTGCAACAAGATTATCATTTCCAAAAGGGTTTCCCAAACGGGCATAAATGACTCATTTTCCAACGCACTCAAATTCCATGGAAACCATTCCCGAAAAAGTGTAAAGCATTTTCCAAAATGAGATACGAATCCCAACCCACTCAAATACGTGAATAAATCTAGTTTTAGGCAAAACCTTTAAATACGGTTGACAATACATACTCAACCCGTAAAGAATGGAAACCATCCATTTAAATATGATCTTTCATTGGAAACATAATACGAAGCAAAACTCACGCAAACGTAAAATGTATTAAAATCCAAATACCATAAAATAAAACTCCAGCAGTTTAAAACATCCAATAAGAATGTAACATAAATCCGCCCATCAATCATGGAAAACAATCCATATGCATGTATTATAACCTCAACAATGTGAATAGATAAAATACCCGAAATCAACACCCTTCGGTGACGGGGGAGACCCGATCTCATCGAATGTGGCAAATACATAAATTAAACCACGATTAAATAAATGCAAGTAAGCTTATTGGATGTGGAAAACGGATGACATCAACCATACTAGGTCTTTAGTCAATCCTCGGCATCAATCATACTAGATCTTTAGCCCATCTTAGACATCAAACATACTAGGTCTTTAGTCCATCTCAGACATCAACCATACTAGGTCTTTAGTCCGTCTTCGGCATCAACCATACTAGGTCTTTAGCCCCTCTTAGACATCAACCATACTAGGTGTTTAGTCCATTTAAAACCACCAAGTTCAACCATACTAGGTCTTTACCTTGGCAAACCCACCATCCAAAACAAGCTTACTTAACTTAAAAATTTATACATGACCTCAAAAGAATAACCAATGCATTCAAATAATGTAAACCTCAAATATGATGCAACTCATGCAATGCAAACCCCAAGCCCACGTCGAGCTTATTAAAACCGGGCGAATGCCCTCAAGATTCAATCGAGTCCAAAACTGAGCCCTCTGCTCAAAGATCTAATGATCATTTATCAACGTCAAATCATGCAAATAAGATGCAATTAAGCATATAACACATTCTAGACTCCATCCTGAGCATGTAAATATCAACAACATGAAATAATATTCAACACGGTGCAATAAAAGCAACCCGTAAATAAGACTCCACATCGAGCCATTTAAACCGGACAAATGTCCCAAGACTATCTCAAAGTCAAAACCGAGCAAAGTGCTCCAAGCTTGCTAGACCCATAATGTCGGTCATCATCGCATAAAACGCGTTTAATCATTGTTTAAGAAAACACGTATCCCGAAATCATCATTAACCCCAAAACTCAACACGGGTTAAACAAAAGGGTTTTCCCAAAGGACTCACACCCTTAATATTCTCAAAATGACTCATAACACTAAAAATGCATTTTCCCAAATGGTTTATTAAAATCATTTACACTAACATGATTAAACCATCAAACAAACCTCATTTTGAGCAATTAATCTTTTAAAGACAATTTATGGTTTCTAACCATCCAAATATTCAAAAGCCCCAAATATGGTGTTTTACACATTTATGAAGATAAACACTTCAAGAGAGTTAAACTTATCCAAATAACTCAACCATATACATTTTCAAGTAAAACACGCAAATATTTGTAAAATACTCATTTTGGCATGTACAAGGTTTTCGCAAAGTAACTTGAACTCACCTTTGCTAGATTTAGCTAAATCTAGATTTTTCCCCAAACGTATGCTCCTTTGATGCACATGAATCCTCAAACCAAAACTTCAAAACCACTTAGGTTTTGATGAAAACCTAGAAAACCCCAAAAATCTCTAGTGTTGTGGATGAAATTTGCTCTTGCATCAATGAATGAAATCACTAGCATAAAGTGGATAAGAAACACATTAATCTCCAAGAAAAGCACCAAAATCGGTTAGGGTTTGTGAGGAAGAAAGGGAAAACGTTTTGGGAGAGAAAGGGAAGAGATCTGAGAGACTTACCACCACCAAACACCCTTGAATCTTCCTATGAACTTCAAAACTCTTTCTAGATCCTTGAAGTGCTCTCAAAATCGGAACCATAGCAACTTGAATGACCAAAATCGGAGTTGAAATGAGAGAGATATGAAGAAATGAAGTTTGAGGTGTGAATTTCGTATTTGACAGTAACCAGGTACCCGTCCGCGACAATGACACTCGACAATGACACGGTCATAGTCGCTGGTCATAGTCGCACAAGGTGTACTGTAGGCCGTACCCTTGGCGCGACAATGACACGCGACAATGACATGGTCATAGTCGCTGGTCATAGTAGCTCCGCGTTACCCAATCTGTTTTGGCCATAACTTCTTCGTTATAGCTCCGTTTTCGCTCCGGAAAGAACCGATGGACTCGTATTCGAATTCCTCATCCAACAAGACCATAAAATCTAAGATTTAACCCAAAATCGTACTTTTCATATTTTTCCTAAAAGACCGGTTTCTCACTGATTCGAAATTATGCTTATCCGAAAATTACGGGTGTTACAATCCTCCCAACCTTAGGATGATTTCGTCCTCGAAATCTAAAATCCTTTACAACAAAAGGCTAACTGACTCAACGCTGACCATGATCCATCAACTCTTGACTGGAATCTAAATTTCCATTATACAGTCTATTAAGACAAGTCCTCGAACAAATTCTTACCAACAAAGCCCATTCAAGTAAACTGTACTTATGTCCGGGAGAACACTCCAACCGTTGGAATAACTCTTAGTCAGACAACTTCGGTTGTCTCCCAACCTTAGATGAATGTTACCAAAATGTTCTTTCATGCATTACTTAAGTCACGTATAAGTCAATCCATACACTGAACTATTTGCAACAAAATACTTAATAACACAAACTCTTGAAAGAAAAGTTACGCGACACTAGTGTTCCAAACTCATCTCTTCTTAGTCGCCTTATGGCATAAAATTAACTTTTCTCAACAAAACTCGAGTGGGACCAAATACCCAACATAACTCGTAAACTTTTCACATTAGTAAATAGAGTATGAACATAGTAAAATTGTACCCACACGACACAAAACGTCGTACAATAAAACTCCATGAACTTCAATGGACTCAATGACCTCAAGTAAATAAAACGGCACTAAACATCATGCTTCCAAAGCCAAATCGCTATAAGCAAAATCATGAATGCGACGCCAACATCCCAAAAATTCCCTTCTAAGGTAATATCATATAAACAACATTGTTTAACAACTCACATTAAACAAATTCCCAAAATAACTTTACATAGACATAATGGAAAATAACTTTCCGTCCAAACTCTAACATATGTGGAGGAGATCCAATGTTAAAGTCACAAGCCGTAGTTATTGCCCAACATCTTAAACATCATAAAATATGATTATCATTATATCCAAAACAGATGTTGAACAACAATGAAATAAGACAAAACAAATCCCGGCGGAGTTTGCGACTCTCGCAATAACATGGTTTCATGCACGTTAAAACCATGATTCAAAATCTTGTGTGTGTGCCAAACATTTCTCAAAATTCATAACACAATCCATATAAGAATTGGAAACACAAGCAATAGTTGATGAAATTTATTTTCAAAATAAACTTTGTGCATGACTTAGTCGGCATTCAACATCTCAACTCATACTGTAAAGCCCGTGTCCCGATTTGGTTTTTAAAATTCTTAATGTATTTTTTTTTTTTTTTAAAGCGAGTCTCGTTAACGGAAGTTGTCAAAGGGGACCTCGAATGTTATGTGTGGCAAACCTCATTCCCTTTTTACAATGTTATGGAAACTTAGGGACCAAAAGTGTCAAAGTGGTTGTGTCTAGGGGCCAAAGGTGGCCAATGGGATTTTGTGCATGTGAATGGCCAAGGAAGGGGGACCGACCCCCCCCCCCCCCCTCTTCTTCTTCTCGACGGTTTCATGCAGTAAACAAACAGCCCTTTGTTTTTTTTTCTTTCTTGATGGTTTCTTTTGGTTTCCATTGCCGAGAGAGATAGAAAGTGAGAGAGAGAGATCGCAAGTTAGAGAGAACCGAGCAAAGAGAGAGAGAGTGGGTCGCCGGAAGTTTCTTCCAGTTGCCGGAGAACCTTTCCAGTAGCCGGAGGTCGCTGCCACCGCCATCAATCGCCGGAGAAGTCGAGGGAGAGGAGCAACATCGCAAGGTAAGTCATTCCCTCGCTCCATCTTGTTTTTTTTGTGTTCGTTTTTCCGGCGAGCAACAGCCGCCGCACGCCGCCGTACGCCGCCACTGTGGTGGCTGAGCGTGGGCAGCAGTGGTTGCGAGTGCGGGTGTGTGTGCACGCTTAGAGCGATCGAGAGAGAGAAGGACGGTGACGCGAGAGGATGGCGTGAGTTGTGTGTGTGTGTAATCACCGCCGGCCGCCGCCTGCTGCCGCCGCCGGCAACCACCCTGCCGGAGAGGGTGGTGGGTGGTGCTCGTGTGGCGGGACCCTACTGACCTAAACCCATCGTTGCTTAGAAATCCCGAACTCGTAAAATCAGCTGCGTAGTCGTATTATAAAAATCGTCAATTTATGTGATTAATCGTTCTGCCACTGTTTTGCGGTGGCTATAACTTTCCCGTCATAACTCCGATTGAGCCGAAACTGGCGCCCACGCTTCGAGCTCGGGACCGGGCACGTTTTCTGTGTTTTAGCGGAAAACTGGTTCGGCCTCGAGCTAGGAGAAAAAGTGGCCGCAAGTTCAGCGGTTCGTCATTTCATGTAAAGAATTCTGGATTCTGCCCTGTTCTTGCGTAGCCGATAACTTTTTACTCGTAGCTCGGTTTGGGGTGAAATTAGTGCCAAAAGTTCCCTTTTCGAGTCTAGCAACTTTTCTGTGTTTTGTGCAAAACCCAGTTCGGACTGTAAATAGGGTCGAATTGCTGTTTTATATCGAACAGTGCGGTTTTTCGCTGTGCAGCTAACCGGACTTGTAAAATCTATAATAAATTGTAGAAAAATCGTTAGAGCGCGTGCGATATGTCCTTGGAACCGTAACTCAGAGCACTTTCTAGTCATATAAAATGTTTGAGGATTTTCTGGGTTTAGGAGGGTCGAATCAGGTCCCGAACAGACCCGTTTAGTTAGGTGGAAAAGTCATTTTAGTGACGGTTGTAGCGTGCGTCGCGTCTTTAGGTCCGAGTCTCGTATTAATGCATGTTAACGTTCGTTTAGGTATTGGGAAGTGATTTTTGGATTGTGGAGCTTGGAATTTTGATTACGAGCTAGACGCGCTTTTGAGGTGAGTTCTTTCACCGCGTAGTTAGGAATTTCATGTATGTTGTTTTTGTGTTATTGGTTGTTACGTATAATTATGTGGTTGCATGAGATAATTGGTATGCGGTAACTGTTAATGATTGGCGATTTGTATATTTACATTTTGTTTTACTCGGTGGGACCGAGGGCTTGGTGGGACTAAGCTTATTTGTATTGTTTACTCGGTGGGACCGAGGGCTTGGTGGGACTAAGCTTATTTGTATTGTTTACTCGGTGGGACCGAGGGCTTGGTGGGACTAAGCTTATTTGTATTGTTTACTCGGTGGGACCGAGGGCTTAGTGGGACTAAGCTTAGTTATATCTTGTTTTACTCGGTGGGACCGGGGGCTCGGTGGGACTGAGCTTATAATTAATTTATCTAGTTGCTCGGTGGGACCGAGGTTTGTTTTTATATGATAATTGATTGTGGCTGTATTCAAGGTGATAATGATGTGACCTACTTGCGAGTAGGGGCGATATACATGGGTTGCTACCTACGTGTGTGTTTGAATTCACTAAGCTTTAGCTTACCCTTTTCCCTTATGTTGTGACCTCAGGTGCGAGGGGCAGGCAGGCTTGACGGTACACACAAGCGCGGGTGCTGATGATGTTTTTTATTTTATTTTTACTTTTAAACCTTTAGACTTGTTTATAACATTTTCCGCTGCATAACTTTTTGGATGGTTTGGTAAACGAAGTATTTCAATTGGGTTTGCAAATTATTAGATTGGAGGATTTTTATAATGAAATATATGTTTTAATTTTTTTTTTAAAATTCCTTGAAATTTTTGGGACGTTACAACTTGGTATCAGAGCACGGCTTGAGTGAATCAAACACATCTCGGTGTGTTTGGTCTCAAGTTGCGGCTAAGAGATTTTAAATTCTTTTATTTGATCTTTTTAAAAATTAAATAAAAAGAGAAAACCCGTTTGGGAACGGTGATCGTGGGCGCAGTGTGTACAGTCAGCCGACGCCAGCTGGGAAGGTAAGGAACTTAGTGTGTCTATTGCTTTTCAGGTATAGTGTATGCATGTTAGACTGCTTATGTGAACTGTATGGTACCGTATGCTGGTTTATCGCTTATAGGAACTCCTGCTAGCTTTGATAGGTTGTTAAGCGAATGCACTCTAGGTTGTATGCCGTAGAAACTGAATAGCCTTAGAATATTAGATTTAGTTCTATTGCGCAGCTCTTGTTTGAGTCCAACCGTTCTAGGATAGAATCTCTTATTCGAACGTCTATCTGGTTTTACACTGTATACGACCGTGCATTCACGAGGCGACTCATCAGGGTTAGTGGGGTTTCCGCGTTAGCAAGGGATAGTGGGTGATATGACCTTTCTAGGGAGTAGAAAAGGTGTTTGTACGGGCTGGATTGGCTATATGTGTTTATTTGTGGTAACCGACTACTTGAATGTCTCGGGACAGGACTCGAAACGAGTAAGGATAGGTGTGAAGGGTAGTAGTAGAGCTCCTACTATCTGAAGCACAGGATCCATGCTTGAGTCGGGGAGAGTCACGAGGGAGCCAAGGAGTGGAGTATGAGCGTGGTAGGGTGAGTTATATATGCTTATAGATCTCTGAATTTTCTCTTTCTAGAATGGTCAATACAAGAAGGAACAACGCGGCGGCGCAAGCCGGGACGGGGGTTACTGAGGAGCGTATTAGGGAACTGATTGCTACTGAGGTTTCCCACGCGATCGGGGAGGCGATCCCCGAAATCATCACTGCTATTCGAGAGGAGGTGGTGATCCTACTGGAGGAGCGTATTGCAGCTATTCCACTGCCTGCGGAGGGTCATCCCCGTAACCGAGAGTTCCAATACCGGGATCTCTCCGCCTGTTCCCCGCCAGAGTTTAAGGGAGACCTGGACCCGATTACCAGTATGCGATGGGTATCTGACATGGAGTTCGCATTTTTGACCAGTGGTTGCCCGGACAACCTAAAGGTCCGTTTTGCAGTAAATCTACTTCGTGACGGCGCGAAGGATTGGTGCGCCTCGGCATTGACGCCTGCCGAGCGCACTACTTTGACTTGGGACGAGTTTGTCACTCGTTTCCGTGCGGAGTATGTACCGCCAGTAGAGATGGAGCGAATCGCTAAAGAATTCCTAGAGCTCACCCAGACAACAGAGACGGTAAAAGAGATGAACAGGAAATTTACCGAGATGGCATTATTCTGTCCTCAGTATGCCGCCTCGGAAGAGATGAAGATGTCAAGGTATAAAGATATGCTACGCACGGAGATCCGAGAATTTGTTAGCACGGCACAGTACACTTCGTTATCCGCCATGATGGACGCCGCTCGAAGGAGGGAGCTTGAGCTGGAGACCCAAGCTAAGAAGCGGAAGGCGGCACAGCCAGTGACGCCCATCTCGGCAGCACCGAAGCGTTCGAGGTTCACAGATACGCGCGCGGGTTCTGGTAATGGCGGGTTTAAGCCCCGAGATACCGGAGTGAGGAGAGTTGAGGGGTGTTTTAAGTGTGGCCAACCCGGTCACCTCAGCCGGGATTGTAAGGTTCCGTTAGTGGTTTGCTTCAACTGTAATCAGACGGGCCATGTAAGGGCCAACTGTCCTAGAGCAGGGGTAGCTATTGGGGGTGGAGCACAGAGGGCGCCTGGGAATGCCCCATTACGCATCACTGATGGTCATACTGATCAGCCGGGGGCGGGAGCGGCTCGAGGGAGAGTTCATCAGTTGACGGTGGATGAGGCGCAAGCGACGCCTAAAGTGGTTACAGGTATATCCCTTTTGCTTCTTTCTTCTTGTCTTTCCGTTCCATGTCATGTATTTATTTGTGGTTCAGTTATACGTTAGGAACGTTCCTAGTTAACTCGGTGTCTGCGGATGTGATGTTTAATAGCGGGGCTACTCCCTCTTTTGTGTCTCGCACTTTTAGCGAGGGTTTGGGTCGAGTTGTAGGACGATTGAGTCATCCTCTTGTTGTCGAGGTGGCTGATGTTAGGACCTTGACGGTCACGGACGTGTTTCGCGGGTGTACCCTAGAGATCTCAGGAGTGCGGTTTCCCATAGACCTGGTCCCGATTGCTATGCGGGAACTTTGTGTGATTGTGGGCATGGACTGGATGGATAAGTTTGACGCGGAGATTGTTTGTCGTCACAAACAAGTGCGAGTTCGAACCCCAAGCGGGGGAGAACTGTTAGTTCAGGGAAATTCGTCTAGGCAGACTACGGCCATAGGTTTAGCTGCGAGAGCTCAGAGGTACCTCCAGCATAGTGGGCAGGGATACTTGGCTTATGTGATGGACACGCGAGTTGGGGAAGCGAAGGAGGCTGAATAAGCTTACGATAAAAGATCGTTATCCTTTGCCAAGGATTGACGATCTTTTCGATCAGTTGCAGGAACTTCTCGAAGAGGAGTTCATAAGTCCAAGTTCTCGATTCACCCGGGAGCTACAAAGATGTACAAAGATTTGTGTGGAGTTCTTTGGCGGAATTTTCCTACAACAACAACTACCACTCTAGTATTGGCATGCCGCCATACGAGTTTTTGTACGGTAGGAAATGCAGGACGCCCGTTTGTTGGGGCGAGTTTGGGCATCGGGTGTTAGGGAGTACTGACATCGTGTTGAAGACGACCGAGACAATTCAAATGGTGCGGGACCGTTTGGTTACTGCACAGAGTCGGCAGAAGAGCTACGCTGACAAAAGGCGATCCAACTTGGAGTTCAGGTAGGTGATGATGTATTGTTGAAGGTTTCACCCTGGAAAGGGGTGATCCGGCTTTGTAAGCGGGGGAAGCTAAGACCTCGTTATTTTGGGCCTTACCGGATCATCGCCCGCGTGGGGGAAGTGGCTTACCGGTTGGAGCTACCGGAGGAACTGAACCTGATTCACAACACCTTCCACGTTTCGCAATTGCGGAAGTGTGTGATGGATGAGTCTGCAGTAGTACCGCTCGAAGATATTCAGATCGACGAGTGGCTTAATTACGTGGAAAAGCCAGTTGCTATTCTTGACAGGAGGACGAGAACCTCGCAGAACAAGGTTGTTGGTTTGGTGGAGGTTCAATGGAGACACCGAAAGGGTTCCGAGTGGACTTGGGAACCTGAAGCGGAGATGCGAGAGAATTATCCAGAGCTGTTTGCGGGTGTAGACTTCGGGGACGAAGTCTAATTCAAGCGGGGGAGAGTTGTAAAGCCCGTGTCCCGATTTGGTTTTTAAAATTCTTAATGTATTTATTTTTATTTTTTTTTAAAGCGAGTCTCGTTAACGGAAGTTGTCAAAGGGGACCTCGAATGTTATGTGTGGCAAACCTCATTCCCTTTTTACAATGTTATGGAAACTTAGGGACCAAAAGTGTCAAAGTGGTTGTGTCTAGGGGCCAAAGGTGGCCAATGGGATTTTGTGCATGTGAATGGCCAAGGAAGGGGGACCGACCCCCCCCCCCCCCCCTCTTCTTCTTCTCGACGGTTTCATGCAGTAAACAAACAGCCCTTTGTTTTTTTTTCTTTCTTGATGGTTTCTTTTGGTTTCCATTGCCGAGAGAGATAGAAAGTGAGAGAGAGAGATCGCAAGTTAGAGAGAACCGAGCAAAGAGAGAGAGAGTGGGTCGCCGGAAGTTTCTTCCAGTTGCCGGAGAACCGTTCCAGTAGCCGGAGGTCGCTGCCACCGCCATCAATCGCCGGAGAAGTCGAGGGAGAGGAGCAACATCGCAAGGTAAGTCATTCCCTCGCTCCATCTTGTTTTTTTTGTGTTCGTTTTTCCGGCGAGCAACAGCCGCCGCACGCCGCCGTACGCTGCCACTGTGGTGGCTGAGCGTGGGCAGCAGTGGTTGCGAGTGCGGGTGTGTGTGCACGCTTAGAGCGATCGAGAGAGAGAAGGACGGTGACGCGAGAGGATGGCGTGAGTTGTGTGTGTGTGTAATCACCGCCGGCCGCCGCCTGCTGCCGCCGCCGGCAACCACCCTGCCGGAGAGGGTGGTGGGTGGTGCTCGTGTGGCGGGACCCTACTGACCTAAACCCATCGTTGCTTAGAAATCCCGAACTCGTAAAATCAGCTGCGTAGTCGTATTATAAAAATCGTCAATTTATGTGATTAATCGTTCTGCCACTGTTTTGCGGTGGCTATAACTTTCCCGTCATAACTCCGATTGAGCCGAAACTGGCGCCCACGCTTCGAGCTCGGGACCGGGCACGTTTTCTGTGTTTTAGCGGAAAACTGGTTCGGCCTCGAGCTAGGAGAAAAAGTGGCCGCAAGTTCAGCGGTTCGTCATTTCATGTAAAGAATTCTGGATTCTGCCCTGTTCTTGCGTAGCCGATAACTTTTTACTCGTAGCTCGGTTTGGGGTGAAATTAGTGCCAAAAGTTCCCTTTTCGAGTCTAGCAACTTTTCTGTGTTTTGTGCAAAACCCAGTTCGGACTGTAAATAGGGTCGAATTGCTGTTTTATATCGAACAGTGCGGTTTTTCGCTGTGCAGCTAACCGGACTTGTAAAATCTATAATAAATTGTAGAAAAATCGTTAGAGCGCGTGCGATATGTCCTTGGAACCGTAACTCAGAGCACTTTCTAGTCATATAAAATGTTTGAGGATTTTCTGGGTTTAGGAGGGTCGAATCAGGTCCCGAACAGACCCGTTTAGTTAGGTGGAAAAGTCATTTTAGTGACGGTTGTAGCGTGCGTCGCGTCTTTAGGTCCGAGTCTCGTATTAATGCATGTTAACGTTCGTTTAGGTATTGGGAAGTGATTTTTGGATTGTGGAGCTTGGAATTTTGATTACGAGCTAGACGCGCTTTTGAGGTGAGTTCTTTCACCGCGTAGTTAGGAATTTCATGTATGTTGTTTTTGTGTTATTGGTTGTTACGTATAATTATGTGGTTGCATGAGATAATTGGTATGCGGTAACTGTTAATGATTGGCGATTTGTATATTTACATTTTGTTTTACTCGGTGGGACCGAGGGCTTGGTGGGACTAAGCTTATTTGTATTGTTTACTCGGTGGGACCGAGGGCTTGGTGGGACTAAGCTTATTTGTATTGTTTACTCGGTGGGACCGAGGGCTTGGTGGGACTAAGCTTATTTGTATTGTTTACTCGGTGGGACCGAGGGCTTAGTGGGACTAAGCTTAGTTATATCTTGTTTTACTCGGTGGGACCGGGGGCTCGGTGGGACTGAGCTTATAATTAATTTATCTAGTTGCTCGGTGGGACCGAGGTTTGTTTTTATATGATAATTGATTGTGGCTGTATTCAAGGTGATAATGATGTGACCTACTTGCGAGTAGGGGCGATATACATGGGTTGCTACCTACGTGTGTGTTTGAATTCACTAAGCTTTAGCTTACCCTTTTCCCTTATGTTGTGACCTCAGGTGCGAGGGGCAGGCAGGCTTGACGGTACACACAAGCGCGGGTGCTGATGATGTTTTTTATTTTATTTTTACTTTTAAACCTTTAGACTTGTTTATAACATTTTCCGCTGCATAACTTTTTGGATGGTTTGGTAAACGAAGTATTTCAATTGGGTTTGCAAATTATTAGATTGGAGGATTTTTATAATGAAATATATGTTTTAAAATTTTTTTTAAAATTCCTTGAAATTTTTGGGACGTTACACATACCCTTCCAAATCCCTCCGGTCCACTATTGTCATCCGGATGCTTTAACCTTTTGAGGCAAGTTGGGAATTACATCAATTAGCTTTACGGTTTTTCCTCAAATCAAAGTCGGCTCAATCAGCCTATGGTTCTAGTCCAACCATCAATCTTGACCCGAAACGGTCTACTTAAAGCAAACATCATGCTTATCGTCACTCTAAGTGACTAATACTAGAATCGTTCATCTATTCCAACGACTACTAGCTTAGTTCCTCCTTTACTACCCCAACGATCATCATATTAAAGTAATTCAAGTATGCACATGTACTAGTAGATTCACCACAACACTGGCCAGGTGTCACTATGAACGCACCGTACATGATTATCCTTGTTACTCTCGACGTGATTCTCGTTTCTAACAGTTCCATCAACTTCAAAACATCCTATCTTAAAGTGCCTAAAGGTGAATTTCACTCTCATTTACTTAAACAAACGCTAGTTTGAGTCTAGGTATCCAAAATCAACACCTAAATCTCTCAAACTTATGCTCTAATACCAACTTGTAACACCCTCAAATATGGAACGAGCAACTAACTTTAAAATTCAATAAAATAACCAAATTAGATATAATCACTTCTACAATTCATTCCTTAAAATACCTCGGAATTTAAAACATTATAAGTCCACGATAAAATAACTTAATCGGGTGCTACATAACACAACACAAGTTGCTAGTCCAAACAATTGCGGAAGGCTTCACTAATTAAGTCACCTCTCATGCACTCTACTGGCACTCGCCACTTCACAATGTAGCTAGAGCTACCCCAACCTGAGCCTGTTGCACATGCCGACAAATAAAAAGGGTTAGGCTTACGACTAGTGAGTTCAAGCATTTTATCATGACTAAATAAAATCATAAATCGGAAATTAGTAGTTTTAGTCATGATTCAAATAAATCTTTAAATGAAAGTTGCAACAAGGTTATCATTTCCAAAAGGGTTTCCCAAACGGGCATAAATGACTCATTTTCCAACGCACTCAAATTCCATGGAAACCATTCCCGAAAAAGTGTAAAGCGTTTTCCAAAATGAGATACGAATCCCAACCCACTCAAATACGTGAATAAATCTAGTTTTAGGCAAAACCTTCAAATACGGTTGACAATACATACTCAACCCGTAAAGCATGGAAACCATCCATTTAAATATGATCTTTCATTGGAAACATAATACGAAGCAAAACTCATGCAAACGTAAAATGTATTAAAATCCAAATACCATAAAATAAAACTCCAGCAGTTTAAAACATCCAATAAGAATGTAACATAAATCCGTCCATCAATCATGGAAAACAATCCATATGCATGTATTATAACCTCAACAATGTGAATAGATAAAATACCCGAAATCAACACCCTTCGGTGACGGGGGAGACCCGATCTCATCGAATATGGCAAACACATAAATTAAACCACGATTAAATAAATGCAAGTAAGCTTCTTGGATGTGGAAAACGGATGACATCAACCATACTAGGTCTTTAGTCAATCCTCGACATCAATCATACTAGATCTTTAGCCCATCTTAGACATCAATCATACTAGGTCTTTAGTCCATCTCAGACATCAACCATACTAGGTCTTTAGTCCGTCTTCAGCATCAACAATACTAGGTCTTTAGCCCCTCTTAGACATCAACCATACTAGGTCTTTAGTCCATTTAAAACCACCAAGTTCAACCATACTAGGTCTTTACCTTGGCAAACCCGCCATCCAAAACAAGCTTACTTAACTTAAAATTTTATACATGACCTCAAAAGAATAACCAATGCATTCAAATCATGTAAACCTCAAATATTATGCAACTCATGCAATGCAAACCCCAAGCCCACGTCGAGCTTATTAAAACCGGGCAAATGCCCTCAAGACTCAATCGAGTCCAAAACTGAGCCCTCTGCTCAAAGATCTAATGATCATTTATCAACGTCTAATCATGCAAATGACGTGCAATTAAGCATATAACACATTCTAGACTCCACCCTGAGCATGTAAATATCAACAACGTGCAATAATATGCAACACGGTGCAATAAAAGCAACCCATAAATAAGACTCCACATCGAGCCATTTAAACCGGACAAATGTCCCAAGACTATCTCAAAGTCAAAACCGAGCAAAGTGCTCCAAGCTTGCTAGACCCATAATGTCGGTCATCATCGCATAAAACGCGTTTAATCATTGTTTAAGAAAACATGTATCCCGAAATCATCATTAACCCCAAAACTCAACACGGGTTAAACAAAAGGGTTTTCCCAAAGGACTCAGACCCTTAATATTCTCAAAATGACTCATAACACTAAAAGTGCATTTTCCCAAATGGTTTATTAAAATCATTTACACTAACATGATTAAACCATCAAACAAACCTCATTTTGAGCAATTAATCTTTTAAAGACAATTTATGGTTTCTAACCATCCTAATATTCAAAAGCCCCAAATATGGTGTTTTACACATTTATGAAGATAAACACTTCAAGAGAGTTAAACTTATCCAAATAACTCAACCATATACATTTTCAAGTAAACACACACAAATATTTGTAAAATACTCATTTTGGCATGTACAAGGTTTTCGCAAAGTAACTTGAACTCACCTTTGCTATATTTAGCTAAATCTAGATTTTTCCCCAAACGTATGCTCCTTTGATGCACATGAATCCTCAAACCAAAACTTCAAAACCACTTAGGTATTGATGAAAACCTAGAAAACCCCAAAAATCTCTAGTGTTGTGGATGAAATTTGCTCTTGCATCAATGAATGAAATCACTAGCATAAAGTGGATAAGAAACACATTGATCTCCAAGAAAATCCCCAAAACCGGTTAGGGTTTGTGAGGAAGAAAGGGAAAACTATTTGGGAGAGAAATGGAAGAGATTTGATAGATTTACCACCACCAAACACCCTTGAATCTTCCTATGAACTTCAAAAATATTTCTAGATCCCTGAAGAGCTCTAAAAATCGGAACCATAGCAACTTGAATGACCAAAATCGGAGTTGAAATGAGAGAGATATGAAGAAATGAAGTTTGAGGTGTGAATTTCGTATTTGACAGCAACCAGGTACCCGTCCGCGACAATGACACGCGACAATGACACGGTCATAGTCGCACAAGGTGTACCGTAGGTTGTACCCTTGGCGCGACAATGACACGCGACAATGACATGGTCATAGTCGTTGGTCATAGTAGCTCCGCGGTACCAAAACTGTTTTGGCCATAACTTCTTCGTTATAGCTCCGTTTTCGCTCCGGAAAGAACCGATGGACTCGTATTCGAATTCGTCATCCAACAAGACCATAAAATCTAAGATTTAACCCAAAATCTTACTTTTCATATTTTTCTTAAAAGACCGGTTTCTCACTGATTCAAAATTATGCTTATCCGAAAATTACGGGTGTTACAATTTTCACCAAGTGTTTTAAGAGAGGGTCATTATCAAATCACTGAGGGTTTGGATCAACACTTCTAAATATCCAAAGTCATTAAGCAATTCAAGGAAATATTTACGTTGTGACATGCAGACACCTTTTTTAGTTCTTAAAATTTATATTCCTAAAAAGAATTTCAATTCACCAAGATCTTTAATTTTAAAATTAGATTGTAAATGATCTTTTACCTTTTTAATTTCAGACATACAATATCCTGTAAGAACAATGTCATCAACATAAACCAAAAGTACTAGAAAAACAGACCCAGAACTTTTAGTAAACAAGGAATAATCACTAGAACTTTGACTAAAACCATTATCAACTAAGCACGAAGATAACTTTTCATACCATTGTCTAGGAGATTGTTTCAAGCCATACAAAGACTTAACAAGCTTACAAACCCTTTTATCATTAGCAGAAAAATATCCAAGATGAAGAGACATAGAAACTTCTTAAATTAAATCACCACAAAGCAAAAGGGTTATTAACATTAAGCTGACACAAAGGCCATTGATGTTGAACAGCTAAAGCAATTACACAACGGACAGTAACCATTTTTACAACAGGAGAAAAAGTTTCTTCATAATCCAAACCTTCACGTTGAGAATAGCCTTTGGCTACAAGCCTGGCTTTATACCTTTCAATCTCACCAGTAGATTTATATTTTATTTTATAAATCTACCGGCAACCAATAGGTTTATGACCAAGAGGCAAATCAGTTAAAATCCATGTACCATTTAGATACAAAGCCTCCATTTCATCATTCATAGTTGTAACCCAATTTTGGTCTTTACTAGCCTCAAAAGAATTATTGGGTTCAACAACTTTATTTAAAGTAGTAACAAAACAGAAATTCTCATGACTAAGAAAATAATAGTTAACAACTTTTTCTAACCCATACATGACTTTTCCTTCTACTGTATAATCATTAAAACGATGAGGCAAATTAGAAGGACGAGTAGATTTTCTAACAGAAGTAGTATTAGGGTTAGAAGAATTACCCTCAGAAGGGGAACTCAAAAGATCATCATGATATTAAACACTTAAGGGACTAAAATCAGCATCTCGTTGATCATTGGCAGCCATTTCAGTACTACCCGGATCTTGAGATCCGACAGCCCTATTGGACATATTATTCTCACTAGAACTGCCAGAACTAATTCTGGTAGCTCTATCTAGGCCACTCAGATGATCACAGTTACTACTGTTCTCAAAATTATTAGGATTAGTTACCTTTTGAGTTTTGTCCATATTTTCATCATCGGGTATTCCAGAAGTGAGATCATTAGTCTGAAAAATAGAATCAAATAAATTTAAAGTGTTTATACCACTAGAGCCTAAGTCTTGTTTGGTTGCACACATTTTAAAAGGAAATATTGTTTCATATAATTTTACATCCCGAGAAACAAGAATTTGTTTGGAGTAAAGACTATAAAGCCTATATCCCTTATTTGAATTCGAATAACCAAGTAAAACACACTTTTCAGCTCTAGAAGAGAATTTATCAGAAACATTAGGTTTAATGGCAAAACAAAGACACCTAAAATTTCTCAAATTTCTCAAGTGTGTAAGAATAGGTGCAAACCCATATACAAGATCATAAGGAAACTTTCCATTTAAAACAGAAGTATGAGTTCTATTTATAAGATATGTAGTATTGAGTATACACTCACTCCACATGTTCAATGGAATTTCTCCTTGAAACATTAAAGTTGTAGCTACGTTTAACAAGTATCTATGCTTACGCTCCACAACCCCATTTTGTTGGGGTGTGTAAACGCAAGAGGTTTGATGAATAATTCCTTTAGACTTAAAAAACTCACCTAAGTTATTGTTCACAAATTTAGACCCATTATCACTTATGAACACCTTTATATGTTTGCCAAATTGTGTAAACAGCAAACTGTGGAAAGCCACAATATTGTTATAAACTTCATCTTTATGTTTTAACAAATAAACCCATACAGAGTGAGTAAAACCATCAACTATGGTTAAAAAAATACCAATATCCCTCCTTACTAGCCACACGATAAGGACCCCACAAATCAAGATGTATCAAATCACAAAGATTCTTGGCCATATGTTCACTAAGTTTAAATTTATCTCTAGCCTGTTAAGCTTTATGACAAATTTCACAAGGACCAGAATCATGTTTATTTTCTTGATTCAACTTATTTTTTAACACATCAAGAACTTGATCAGCAGGGTGCCCTAAACGACTATGCCAGAGTTGATGTGAAACATTACAGTAGATGGACATATTAGACTCATAAGCAACATTATTTGAAACTTTAGAAACAAAGTATTCACTCTTAGTAACCTGATCAAAGAAGTAAAGCCCCCCTTGTTCACTACCAGTCCCCACAACTTTCATTGTAGAAAAATCATGAATTAGAAAGCATTTAAATTCATTAAAGCCTACAAAGATTTTACTATCTCTTGCAATTTTATGCACATACAGTAAATTAACATGGAAATCTGGTATAACTGATAATATCGTTTTCCGACGTTATTTTGAAGCCTAAATCGGTCTTTTCGTTGTCAGTTTCCAAGTAGAATGGTGTGTTTTAATAGAATTTTATGAGAAAGTACAGGTCATCTTGAGTTTTCGAAGCTAGACGAGTTTTGGGTGAGTTAGAGGAAGATTTTGGCACCTCAGGTTAAGGATTGAAAAAATAGCATTTTGGATCAAACATTGCTTGGCGCTAGTCCCCGCGCTAGCCGAGTCGCGCCACCATCCGCGCGGAGCACTGGAGAGTGTCTCGCGCGATCCACCGCACGGTTCCACCTGTGCCACCACTCGCGCCGAAGACCTGGCCATTTTAAAACTCTTTTGTCGGCTAGGGTTGGGTCATTCAACATCAGTTATGAAATTTGAGAGCAAGGGGCGATCTTGGGAGCAAGGAGAACGGTTTTTGAAGGGGAGAATTCAAGAAAAACACATATTAGAAGGGAAATCAAAGCAGATACGAGTACGTTAGATCGGAGGAATTTCTTCTCAGGGAGTTGTTATTACATTCATTTTCATAGAACAATAATGTTTTCTTTCAATTTGGGTATTTCATTTCTACTTTTGAAAACCCCCAACATAAACTAATTCTTTCATGCTGGGGGGTTGGTTTGAATCGTGGATAAATAAACTTGTGGCTAAGTAGAGAGCTATGGTTGGATTATTTTTTATTGATGAAACATATGAGATTATTCTTAATGCTTGTAATAGTCTGATCAACTGTTCGATGATTCAATAAATCTTTAATCTTTGATAAAAGTTTTGAGATTTGAACTATCTTGTATGTCTTGGATGTGATTGAGATAGAAATATAAGATTTCATCCATGTTGTTTTTAATCACTAAATTATTCAAGTTAATATTGTTTAGATCGAGAGATGATACAATGTTTTGAATAATTATTTGCTATAGCTTAATGAAATATAGTGATAGTTTGTGATTATGCATTTCATTCTCAATTTAATCCGATATCGTTCAACCTATTTAGTCACTAGTGTGTTATTTATGAGGATTCCAACCCTCCAACCTTTTTCTATCCAATTAAATGATTTTCAGCTCTCAGTTTGCTTATTGCTTAGTGAAGTAATTTAATTCTTATTTTCATCAACAACAAATCAATTTGCGTTCGTCTAGTTAATAATACATACAGTCATTGTGGTACTTGACACCTGGTTCCTTTGGTTTGATACTCGTACTTCCATACTATTACTTGATTTCGACATCGTACACTTGCGGTTAGATTAAGGGGGGGTGTAAAAACCACTTATCAAGTTTTTGGCGTCCTTGCCGGATAACCTATTTTGTGATGATATCACTACCAGCTGTAGAAGTTATTACATTAGACACCCTGTTTTAGTTTATTTTATTCACTCTAAAAGTTCATATATTTCTGGGTACTCAGATTTTTGTTTTCTCCGTTTCAGATTACTTCCTGGTTTATGCCAAGAAGGAGACTATTTCGGGAGTTATACCGATTAATCCAGAAATAGAGAGGACTACCATAGATTTAAGACGACAAGCACGAGCCAGACAAGTACAAAGCATGGATGGTGTCAATACTGGATTAGATGAGGAGATACCTGTAACACCCTAAAATCAGGGCTGTTTTGAACCTCAAATTATAATACGTTATGATACAAGAAACTTCAACTTATATAAATATAGCAAGGAAATTAATCATCAAGAGTATATTTGCAATACAGGATCCTTCAAATAACCTATCAATCTAATCATATCATTATAATCAGATTAACTAAGTTATCTAAGCAATCCATCAAAATCTCTTCTTGTTAATTAACACCTCTTGCTATTCCAAAACGCTCGTCCCACAACCCTTTATTTCCCCGAGCTGGTACCTGGTTAGAAAAGTTGATTTGAAACAATTAGGCTTACGCCTAGTGAGAACATCCAGTTTTAAATTAAAACATTAACAACATTGAAATCTTAGATAACCAACGCATATATTCAAACCTGCTTTATCACCATTCTTACCATACTCATGCTTGTCTCATAAAAACATAACCATACTCAACCCCACGAGTATAACTACCATTCATAAATTCGTATCACCATATCCAATAACCTACTACGAATCCTCACGGATTCTAGTTTATCAATCAATTTTACAGACTTACGTTCAAACATCATACTTTCTCTTTGAAATGGAATACAGAAATAGCACTTATATATACATTGCCTATTTCAAATCCGTCAAACAACACTTACACTTCATCTAATTCACACTCCCACATCTCACTTACCAATAGCAACTCTCTTTGTCCATTAACTCATTCAACCCGAATAGCAATTATACTTATGCCTATTCAAACATTCAACCTTAATAGCAATTATAATATGCCTATTCCAACATTCCGTATGAATAACAATTCTACTTTGTCTAGTCAAACATACACACGAATAACAATTCTACCTTGTCTAGTCAAACATACACATGAATAACAATTCTACTTTGTCTATTCAATCATACACATGAATAATAATTCTACTTTGTCTATTCAATCATACACATGAATAACAATTCTACTTTGTCTATTCAATCATACACATGAATAACAATTCTACTTTGTCTATTCATCAATCAATGTGAATAGCAATTATACTTTGCCTATTCAATCCTTTCCAAGGATACACGGGAATAGCAATTATACCTCGCCTATTCCTCCTTTTCACGGATACACGGAAATAGCAATTATACCTCGCCTATTCCTCCGTTCAACAAGAATATCAACTATACTTTGCATATTCTATTATTGTAATATGAATAGTAATTCTACTTTACCTATTTAATCATTTCAACGTGGATAGCAATTCTACTTTGCCTATTCCATCTTTTAAACATGAATAGCAATTCTACTTTGCCTATCCTACATTATCCAACACAACTAATGTTTACAAATCCTTTACACCTTACTAACATATATACGTAACAACAAATCATGCCACTCTCGTATCATATTCTCAATTCTAAGAATATCTAATAACCTATCGTGTCCTCATCCTCAATTGTTTCCCCTTCGGCAACTTGACACGGGGGTTCCGCTACCCTGTTAGCGGATGGGATCAAGGGGCAATGCCCTTGCGAGGTCTGGGGGCAGCGCCCCTATAAATTATTTTTAGTAACTAAATCAGATAGCACATCCAGAAACTATATCCAGACATGAGAATTATCGGGACAACAAAGGTTTCCGGATACACACAACTTTTCCGGATACACACACCTTTTCCGGATACATTATCTTTCTGGGTATTTCACTAATCCGGATGACATCCGGATACCAAGGTAATCCGGATACCATCCGGTAACTCGATTTATCCGGAAACTATAAGAAACTTAAGACTTACCGGATACCTTGTCTTGTCCGGAGACATTCATCACCAGGGTTTCCGGATACGACGTTTCATCCGGAAACCTTCGAACTGCAGCCTAAAATCCAATCTACTTCGATGTCTGTTTGATTCAGCTCATTCCAGACCATCCCATACAGTTCATAACTAGTTTATACATGTGTCTTAACATTTAATTTGACAGAAAGCATGTATTTAATCAAAAGTGAATGAACTCACCTCTTAAGGAAGTTTTACCCACTTTGCACAATCTGATTCTTCGAATCTGTTGTTTATGATTCTGTAATTCAATCCAATACACAGATTCGTCCATCATCATTCATTCACAACAAGCTAACAAAAAAACATAATCAGATTTCCTTACCAATTTGATGAACAAATCTTGTTTTCTTCTTCTTTTCTCTTTTCTCCTTCTCTCTATATCTTTGATTCTCCAAACTGACCCTTAGCATAAGAAATCAGATAAAATCTGATTTCAGCTACGTTATCTACACACACTTTCCAATTGTGACCAAACACACCCCCAAGTTTCAACCTTCCAACATTGACACTTAACTTTTACCACTAACATTTTAACCTCATTTTGAAATATAAATCACAACATAATCCAAAGTTAAAACTAAAAATACAAACAATCCCAATTCTCATTAAAATACCATAACTGAAAATTCAGGATGTTACAATACTCCCCAACTTGAAAATGATTTCGTCCCCGAAATCAAGATCAGGTAAACAGATGGGGATACCTATTCTTCATATTCTCTACCGACTCTAAAGTCACATTAGCACCTCGATGGTGTTTCCACTGTACTTTTAACATAACTACTTCCTTGCCATTACATAGCTTCCTAACCGACCTTTCCAAAATTGCTTCTGGTTCTTCCACACATCGACTCTTTTCATCTACCCTTACATCAGCAAGTGGAATCACATCTTCCTCTTCGGCTAGACATTTCCGAAGATAACACACATGAAACGTGTTATGGATCCCTTCCAACTCCGGTGGAAGGTCCAACTGATAAGCCTGCAATCCTATCCTTTTTGTTTTCACTATACGTGTAACTCTATTCCGTTAGCACGATTTTACCCAATTCCATGAATATGCCTGACCCACTCCCCAACTTGAAATTTTGCGAATCCCTTTGGGGTAACTATACACTTTATCAAATCTTTTATCCAACTAAACTTAATCTTATTTTAACTCAATCATTAAAACATCATTGAACCACAACAGCTAATACAACTAATTTTTTATACCGACCAAAATACAAAAGATAAGTTAGCATCATTTACATAATACACATACACCTATGTGTGGAATAAACAAGGACAATATCAAAAACGTATCCATCCATTCCTTAACGTCTTTTATCATCACGTGGAAAGTTTCAATCCTTTGTTGTTGAGATGTTGGGTTTCTTCCCTTTACTCCCGCTATCTTTCAGCGTTGGGCAATCCCTTCGATAATGACCAGGCTTCTTACATTCATAGCAAGTTGGTCCTTGGATGGGAAAACTCTCTATTTGATGACCACTCTTTCCACACTTAAAACATTCCCTCGATATCCCCCGACATGACCCAAAATGTTTACTCTTACATTTCTGACACCAATTAGACTCTGGTCGAGTCTCGAATTGAGTGTCCTTACTAAGGGATTTCAGTCCTAGTGAAGGTTCCGATCGACTTTCAAATTTTCTTTTCTCTCCCATTTGAGCCTTCTCCGCTTTATCCCTGGCGTACATCTCTTCTATTACTTTCGCTTCTTCGATTGTCTCCCTTAAAGTAGTAGTTTTCGAACTTCGGACCCTCGTCATCATATCCGCCGGTAAACCCTTCAAATAAGCTTTAACTTTATCTTTTTCATTTGGAGCCACATGCCCCACCAGGTTCAGCTTCTCCATGAAGGATTCTGTATACTTTCTCACAGTCATATTTCCTTTCTTGAGGTTCCTGAACTCTTCCTCAATTCGATCCATTTCAGTTTCGTTACAGTACTCCTCCAGAATCTTTGCTTTGAACTGATCCCAAGTCATAGCATTCAAAACAGAAGCTGACACAGAAGCTGCTAGCACATTCCACCAAGATAACGAGTTACCGCGTAACATCTGTGATCCAAATCTAACTTTAGACTTTTCATCATAACACTCACAAGCTCGAAAACCTTGTTCAATTTCCCTTAGCCAATTCATGCAAGCTATTGGATTATCTTGTAACATCCTGAATTTTCGTTATATTATTTTGTGAATTATAAATTAACTTGAGGGTTAAGTTTGTAATTGTTTACAAGTGTTGATTGAAGAGGATTTCCAATTTGAGGGTTGTATTGTTATTTCTTTAAAGTTGGAGGTTTGTTTAGTAAGAGTCCTATGACTCATGTCTAATTTAAGGTTGAGGTGTCATCTATTAAGATATACAAGATTAATTTGTGAGTGTGAGACTTTATCTTTTGTGTGTGT
Source organism: Saussurea involucrata (assembly GCA_033807775.1). Lineage (NCBI taxonomy): Eukaryota > Viridiplantae > Streptophyta > Magnoliopsida > Asterales > Asteraceae > Saussurea > Saussurea involucrata. Next base: position 154,846,682 of record CM066322.1, on the reverse strand, counting down.
GTTTTCGGTTTTGAGAAGAGAAAGAGAACCGAGATTGGGAAAGATTTGAGAAAAGAGAAGGAGAAATCAGTTTCCTTTTCAATTGGAAAGCAAGAATAAAACAAGGTAAACATCATTAATTCCTTTATCCCTTTTAGTTAAAAGCTTTCTTGAGAGTTTTAGTTTGGGTTTTGGTAAAATATGATAATAATGAGAATCTGAGTTTTAGGATATGTTAAGATAAGTGTATGAAACATATCTGCAAATTGGCATAAACAAACATAGAGTAAAACTGCAAAATTCTGGGTTTAAGATTGAACAGAGTGGACTGAGACTTGGTTGAATATCATCGAAGTCGCAACCTTGAGTTGCGACATTCATGATTGTCGCAATAAGCAATAGCGACTTGGAGTTGGAGTCGCAGCAGACCATTGCGACTTGGCTTTGGAATCGCAATAGTTGGTTGCGACTTGGGTCGAAAACGCAATGGACAGTTGCGACTTGGTTTTGAAGTCGCAACAGTTGGTTGCGATTTGGGGTGGAATCGCAATGGAGAATTGCGACTTAGTACTGTAGTCGCACAGTTGGTTGTGACTTGGAAGTGAAATCGCAGTAGGTGATTGCGAATTCAGTTGGTTGCGATTTAAGATGTAATTTTAAGAGATTAAGGATTTTCAATTGTAGAGGGTTCTGTTTTGGAAAATTAATATCAGTATATGTAAACTGAATAATACAGTAAGCTGTGGTAGTGAAGAAAGGAGCCTTACGAGTTAAAAAGGATTAAAAGGAGTGATAACGCATCAGGTGAGTTTATTCAACTCTCTTTAAAATTCAGTAATTAATATTGGATTAGATGTTTTATATGTATGCATGAATATGTTTTATATGGACTTGATTAAAATCCGAGATAAGCCAAGAGAGCAATTAAAAGTTGTGCTATGTTAATTTTCATGCTAAAAACTTCTATGATGAGTTAGCTATAAAGTTGATGAGCTAATATTTTATTATTATTCTTATATGCTAAGATGGATTATCTACTATATGCATTTTGCTATATGGTTATGAACTCTATATATGATTTGAAGCTTTATTGAGATAAACTATAAAGATCCATCCATGAGTTCAAAAATATAGATTAACAATTGATATATATACATTAACTCTCGTGTTAAATTACTATGAGGGGATAGTTAAGAAGTTGATGAACAGGAATTATTCATATTCCTTATAATGAGCATGATTATTTGCTATATGCAATATGTTAGATGATTATGAACTCTAAATGTGATTGAGAAGCCAAATTAAGATATATTATAAAGGCCTATCTATGAGTTCGAAAATATAGATAATTTTGAGATGGTGATCCTCGTATCAGATTTCAGAGAAGGGGTAATAAAGAGATTGAGATGTGGAGTAATAATATTCTTTATTTTATATATAGAATATGTTCAGAGAAATGATACATTCTATGGTGGACGCATATAGTAGTATCGATTGTATTATATTATGTGATTATGTGCTTTTACTAAAATAGGCATCCGGTCACCGAAGGCACTTGGGTACGGTATGATGGGAACCGATTACTCGCCATAGACCAAAGGGATGTAATTTTAGTAATTGGGTGTACCTTGAATCATGAGTCTCGATTTGAGTATCGCGATATTATAATCCCATGGGGACCATTGATTCTGAGGTGGAATGTGGAATAGGCAGTTGTGCTTAATAATTCCCATTTCGATTTGGGAAGATCGGAGATTTCCCTGTGATGAGAGGAAGATTAGAGATAGGCATAAAGTAATTTGTAATCTCTACTTCCTGATTAAGAAATAGACAGGTTTGGACTTGTAATTTCTTGTGTGTGATTTTGATTGTGAATCTGGAATGATTCATAGTTAACTCTTGTTTTGTTGTTACAAGTAAATGAGTTAGTCGTAGGAATGGGAGTGGGGTAGATTCCCCGATTTGGAAAGGAGTTGTCGTACGGTAAGATGGGCGAGAACAGGTTTGAGTTATCTGTTCATGTTTTAATTATTAAATTTTATTTTGATTTGAGTATTCTCACTAGGCGAAAGCCTAATGTTTCAAGTTGAATCTTCTTACCAGGTACAAGCTCCGGGAAGTAGCGGGAACGAGAGAAGAGAACTTTTGGAGAGATTCAGACTTAGAGATAACAAAGGATCTAGTTATTCTTTGAAGTCTTTGAGACAGTTGTTTAGATAATTCGACTAATCTGATTGTTATGAGGTGATTAGATTAATAAGTTATATTAAGTAATGTCAGTTGTATATAGAAACCTTACATTTGATCCTCAGGTTATATAAGTTTGAAAGTTTTTGATCATAACTGGTGGAAATTTCAAGGTTTAAATTGACTCCGTTTCTAGGGTGTTTCAGTATGGTATCAGAGCTTTAGTTTAAGCGAACTAGGTATGAATTTGAGATACCTAGACTTAAGCTGAGATGAGTTAAGTTATGATCCGTGAGTTCTGGGTAGAAGTGTTAAGACGGGATAGTCTTAGAGTTAACAGAAATACGTGAAATTAGTGCTATGACAATCATAATAGGGATTCTCCTGTATGATATATTCACAATTACAATTAGCTACTGTTATTATGAATACATTGTTACACGAGCATGCCTATTTCTGAATTGTTACAGTGACTAACGATCGGTAAAGTACGTTGTTGTATGTATGTAAGTGCATAATTATTTCGCATGGTTATCTCTATAAGTTATAGTAAAGTGATGGTAAATTCATCACCAAGGTCCTTTAAAGGACAGAGCAGTACATGATTGGGGTTTTGAAGGACAAACTGGAAATTGGTGGGACTCATGAAAGTCTGCCAAAGCAATCTTTATTAGGTGATTTGATAAGTGCAGAGATAGAGTATGAGATGATTGGTTAATACAGAATTAGTATGACAGGGTTGAGTATGGGAGCCATGGAATGTAGATGTAGCAATTATTATAAGGCCGAGAGGGCGATTTCGGGTCGGAAGTAAAGTGTCAATGATAAGTTATGAAAGTAAAACGATTGACCTCGTTGAGTGATTAGCCTTCATTTGCGAGTAAAGTTTTATGCATGGTGTTTTAGTGTGTGTTATATGAATTTTCATGATTTCAAACCAAATGCATAAATAACAGTTTTAATCAAGTTTGAATTAGTGTGTGTAAGTGTGTATTTGAAGAAAAAGGGCAATCCCAGTTACGTTGCACAACGAAATTTTGGAGTTGTTACAAAAATATTTCTTACTTTACATGAAAAGTTGATTTGTAGCAAGAAGGCATTGGTCAGCAAAACGTTTAATAACCAACAGGAGTATTGATCTAACAACATCACATAAATGAGTGTGAGAAACGACTAGTTTACTTTGTGTCAGTAAATTTTAAACTTTTGTCGTATGAAAAGATCTTCATTTAAGATATTACTGTTGTAACAACATCTATTGGTTGAGAAAGATTGAGTTTTACGGAAATTAGTATACAAACGATTTTGAGATTGTTGTGTAGTACATGGGAGTTATGAAAATGATTGGGGTCGTGTGTGCCCACGTTGTTTCGAATGTTGTTTATTTAAATGAGAAAAGTGTGAATTGAGTTATTTATTATATTGTCATGCATGAAGGCTATGAACTCGCTAAATCGTAGAGTATTACGCTATAAACTAAGAAAGAACTCCAAGAGTGGAGTGGTGTTGGATAAACATTGGGAGAAAGTTTGTGGTTTTGGTAATTATATTCAAATTAGAGATGAACAGTGGGAGAGTCGAAAGTGAACTTTAGTAACAATATCACGAGGGTCTGTACTCTTGTTCGGTGACTAGTAATACAGTTGCCGAGGGTCGGTCGTGTCTGGAGGAAGAATTAGGTTCAGGGTTAAGGAAGTATTGAGATGACGAGTTTTAACTTTGAAGGCGAGAGTTGTGTAAAGTATATGAGGCCTTTTGTTTGTCATTGGGTGCGGTCTGGATGCGTTCCGCGTATGCCGTGCGGGTAGGAACAAAACCGTGAGCGATACCGGTATGATGTTATGCAGAGGGTATGCGCAAAGTGGATTTTAGTGTGTGCGACACAATTGGGGAACTGTGAATGTTTTGAGAGTGATAAACTTTTATTTTGGGAACGATGGCCAATAAAGGGATTAATAAGGTAAAGATTTTGAGTAAAGAGGCATTTTGGTTTACGTAACCGTGTGAGTGACATGTGTTTAACCAAACGTTTGTTTTGGCCTTAAAAGCCTAATTTATGTTCAAATGAGTCTTTTGAATGTTTGTCAGTTTAGTGATTCGAGATGGAGTATTGGATGTGTTATATGCTTAACTGCATTGTATTTGAACCAGTGACGGTTTAAGTGTTGGTCTTAGGTGTAAAGACTGTTTGTTATTTTACTTAGTATCTTTAGAACTAATGAACTTGGGCATATTATATACATTGTGGAGTATGAAAAGAGTTGCAGTTACGTGTACTTGCAAATGATTTGACTTCATTAGGAAAGTAGCAAGAAGGGGTCGTAAGATTATCACGTCTCGGAGCGTATGTTGCATAATGTGAGTTAGATGTATTTGTTTGCGTGAGTGATATTGATAAATAATCTTTAGATCCTTTGAGTAGATGACTCGGTTTTGGATTCAGTTAAGTCTTGAGAACTTTGACCGATTTGATAAGCTTGGCGTAGGCTTGGGGTTGAACTTGTATAATCGGTATTAAAAATTTAAGTTTATATAATGTGAATGCATTGTTTATCCTTTTGGAATTTTGTGTGAATGTTAAGTTTAAATCAGAAGCTTAAAAGTTGAAAGATCACTTTGTGGGATTGTTAGAACAGTGAAGGACTGTTGCTTTCTGATAAGTGTTTACTTACGATATGGAAGATCTATAAAAGATAAAATACTAGAGATAAACAAAGGGGGTGTATAGATTGTGTTGATCTGTGAGGAATTGTACCCTGTCTATGCAACATATTGGAATTACAAAGAGCTAGTAAGAACGAATAAGTTCAACTAAAGTTGGGGAGGAGATATTTAGTGATATAGACCTGTGTATTTAGACGAGAAAATGGGATTGTAAAATTAAATATGTACGAATGACTATGAGAGACATGGTATGTGGTAAATGTGATGGGTGGAGAATGTATGAACGAGTAGTGGCATTAATTGCCAAGATACATGTGTCATCTAGTATGAGACGTGATATTAGAAAGAGGAAGTATCCGAATGGAAGTTTTGGGAATTTCGGTTGGAAAGTATTAATTGTTAATAAAAGTTGATAAAACATGTGGTTTGTAAGATAAATGGGTAATATGGTTTATATTGAAATAGAATGTCGGAGCAGTGGTGAGTGTTTATCCAAAGAAATTTTGATGGTATGAGTTGCCAATTAAGTTGTATTTTGAATCACTGGAAGTTTAATAAAGATGATGAGTATGTAGATCAATGTGGTGTAGCGAAGGCAAGATTGTTAAGGAATATAAGTTACTCCTTATGTGTGAAAGAAATGTACGAGAAATTATTAGTTGAAGATCTAAGAATGGTAATGTCGTTTCAAGATAACTTGGCTGAATGTTCTAAGTTAGGGATTTTGATGAAACTGTTTAGCTATGTTTCGTAAGAAGAAATACTATCGGTATGTGGAAAGTTGGGAGAAAGAGACAGTTAATACTTGAAAAATAGTATTCCATACTAACGTGGGAAAACAAGGATAGAGAGATTGAATTTAAAAATGTAATTACATTGCAAAGTTCAATAAGAGTTACTACTTCTGATGTTCAATATTTTGGTGTCTGGTTATATTGTGGTTGTACAATGAGATAGTGATGTGAGGAGGTAATAATGGGATACCGGGGTTATTGAAGTATTTAATAATAACATGTATGCTTAATTTATAGTGTACGTATTTAGGTAGTACATGTTAATGTTATTTTGAGGTCTGGAGAGTGAGTTGTAATGATGATGCGGTGTGGAAGAATCAGAGGTAATTTTTGGAAAGATCAGTTAAAAAGCTACGTAGTGGTAATGAGGTAGCTATGTTGAAAGTACAGTGGAGACCATAGAGGTACTAATGTAACTTTAGCGTCCAAAGAGAGTATGAAAAGTAGGTATCATCTTTTGTTTATCTGACCTTGATTTCGGGGACGAAATCATTTTCAAGTTGGGGAGTATTGTAACATCCTGAATTTTCGTTATATTATTTTGTGAATTATAAATTAACTTGAGGGTTAAGTTTGTAATTGTTTACAAGTGTTGATTGAAGAGGATTTCCAATTTGAGGGTTGTATTGTTATTTCTTTAAAGTTGGAGGTTTGTTTAGTAAGAGTCCTATGACTCATGTCTAATTTAAGGTTGAGGTGTCATCTATTAAGATATACAAGATTAATTTGTGAGTGTGAGACTTTATCTTTTGTGTGTGTGTTTTCGGTTTTGAGAAGAGAAAGAGAACCGAGATTGGGAAAGATTTGAGAAAAGAGAAGGAGAAATCAGTTTCCTTTTCAATTGGAAAACAAGAATCAAACAAGGTAAACATCATTAATTCCTTTATCCCTTTTAGTTAAAAGCTTTCTTGAGAGTTTTAGTTTGGGTTTTGGTAAAATATGATAATAATGAGAATCTGAGTTTTAGGATATGTTAAGATAAGTGTATGAAACATATCTGCAAATTGGCATAAACAAACATAGAGTAAAACTGCAAAATTCTGGGTTTAAGATTGAACAGAGTGGACTGAGACTTGGTTGAATATCATCGAAGTCGCAACCTTGAGTTGCGACATTCATGATTGTCGCAATAAGCAATAGCGACTTGGAGTTGGAGTCGCAGCAGACCATTGCGACTTGGCTTTGGAATCGCAATAGTTGGTTGCGACTTGGGTCGAAAACGCAATGGACAGTTGCGACTTGGTTTTGAAGTCGCAACAGTTGGTTGCGATTTGGGGTGGAATCGCAATGGAGAATTACGACTTAGTACTGTAGTCGCACAGTTGGTTGCGACTTGGAAGTGAAATCGCAATAGGTGATTGCGACTTCAGTTGGTTGCGATTTAAGATGTAATTTTAAGAGATTAAGGATTTTCAGTTGTAGAGGGTTCTGTTTTGGAAAATTAATATCAGTATATGTAAACTGAATAATACAGTAAGCTGTGGTAGTGAAGAAAGGAGCCTTACGAGTTAAAAAGGATTAAAAGGAGTGATAACGCATCAGGTGAGTTTATTCAACTCTCTTTAAAATTCAGTAATTAATATTGGATTAGATGTTTTATATGTATGCATGAATATGTTTTATATGGACTTGATTAAAATCCGAGATAAGCCAAGAGAGCAATTAAAAGTTGTGCTATGTTAATTTTCATGCTAAAAACTTCTATGATGAGTTAGCTATAAAGTTAATGAGCTAATATTTTATTATTATTCTTATATGCTAAGATGGATTATCTACTATATGCATTTTGCTATATGGTTATGAACTCTAAATATGATTTGAAGCTTTATTGAGATAAACTATAAAGATCCATCCATGAGTTCAAAAATATAGATTAACAATTGATATATATACATTAACTCTCGTGTTAAATTACTATGAGGGGATAGTTAAGAAGTTGATGAACAGGAATTATTCATATTCCTTATAATGAGCATGATTATTTGCTATATGCAATATGTTAGATGATTATGAACTCTAAATGTGATTGAGAATCCAAATTAAGATATATTATAAAGGCCTATCTATGAGTTCGAAAATATAGATAATTTTGAGATGGTGATCCTCGTATCAGATTTCAGAGAAGGGGTAATAAAGAGATTGAGATGTGTAGTAATAATATTCTTTATTTTATATATAGAATATGTTCAGAGAAATGATACATTCTATGCTGGACGCATATAGTAGTATCGATTGTATTATATTATGTGATTATGTGCTTTTACTAAAATAGGCATCCGGTCACCGAGGGCACTTGGGTACGGTATGATGGGAACCGATTACTCGCCATAGACCAAAGGGATGTAATTTTAGTAATTGGGTGTACCTTGAATCATGAGTCTCGATTTGAGTATCGCGATATTATAATCCCATGGGGACCATTGATTCTGAGGTGGAATGTGGAATAGGCAGTTGTGCTTAATAATTCCCATTTCGATTTGGGAAGATCGGAGATTTCCCTGTGATGAGAGGAAGATTAGAGATAGGCATAAAGTAATTTGTAATCTCTACTTCCTGATTAAGAAATAGACAGGTTTTGACTTGTAATTTCTTGTGTGTGATTTTGATTGTGAATCTGGAATGATTCAGAGTTAACTCTTGTTTTGTTGTTACAAGTAAATGAGTTAGTCGTAGGAATGGGAGTGGGGTAGATTCCCCGATTTGGAAAGGAGTTGTCGTACGGTAAGATGGGCGAGAACAGGTTTGAGTTATCTGTTCATGTTTTAATTATTAAATTTTATTTTGATTTGAGTATTCTCACTAGGCGAAAGCCTAATGTTTCAAGTTGAATCTTCTTACCAGGTACAAGCTCCGGGAAGTAGCGGGAACGAGAGAAGAGAACTTTTGGAGAGATTCAGACTTAGAGATAACAAAGGATCTAGTTATTCTTTGAAGTCTTTGAGACAGTTGTTTAGATAATTCGACTAATCTGATTGTTATGAGGTGATTAGATTAATAAGTTATATTAAGTAATGTCAGTTGTATATAGAAACCTTACATTTGATCCTCAGGTTATATAAGTTTGAAAGTTTTTGATCATAACTGGTGGAAATTTCAAGGTTTAAATTGACTCCGTTTCTAGGGTGTTTCATATCTTCTCCTTTGAATTCCGGTGGTTTACAGCTCAAGAAGGTTTTGTAGGAGAAATTTCTTTCAACCCTTCTTTCAGTCTCCGACCCTGGGTTGCCAGTGGGATTTATCACACTAGTATCAACTCTTGTTCGTATTGGTTCCGTACTTCGATCATTAAACAATTTCATGAACATTTCTGCTTGTCTTCCCATGGTGATGTTCATCATTTCAGCTTGTCTTTCCATTGATGCATTCATCAATCTGGTAACATTATCCATAATGCGTCCTTCCATACTTGCTTCCGATGATGTTTGATCGACATCACTGATACCCATTCTGTGTACCGGATTACGCACTCCTCCTAAAGAAAGAAAATTTGGTGGCGTCTCATGAATTCCGCCTACTCCAGTTTGTCTTTCTCCCGTATCGTCTAACCAATTCCTATTCATAGAAGAATTAGGAGACCTCGGCGGAGTATTTACCATTGTTCTGGATGAGTACAAAAGAATACCCATCAGTAATGGTTTATACATAACTAGACATACAAAAACGTAATTTACCGCTAATCAGTCACTGTAACCATTTAGAAACAAGTATGCTTATGTAATAATATATTCATAAATGACAATAGCTAATTGAAATTGTGAATATATTATACAGGAGAATCCTCGTTACCATCATTACAGTACTAATTTCACGTATTTCCGTCACCTCTAAGACTATCCCGTCTTAGTATTCCTACCCATTCTCACGAATCATAACTTAATTCATCACAACTTAAGTCTAAGTATCTCATCAGCATACTTAGTTCGCTTAAACTAATGCTCTGATACCATATTGTAACACCCTAAAATCAGGGCTGTTTTGAACCTCAAATTATAATACGTTATGATACAAGAAACTTCAACTTATATAAATATAGCAAGGAAATTAATCATCAAGAGTATATTTGCAATACAGGATCCTTCAAATAACCTATCAATCTAATCATATCATTATAATCAGATTAACTAAGTTATCTAAGCAATCCATCAAAATCTTTTCTTGTTAATTAACACCTCTTGCTATTCCAAAACGCTCGTCCCGCAACCCTTTATTTCCCCGAGCTGGTACCTGGTAAGAAAAGTTGATTTGAAACAATTAGGCTTACGCCTAGTGAGAACATCCAGGTTTAAATTAAAACATTAACAGCATTGAAATCTTAGATAACCAACGCATATATTCAAACCTGCTTTATCACCATTCTTACCATACTCATGCTTGTCTCATAAAGACATAACCATACTCAACCCCGCGAGTATAACTACCATTCATAAAGTCGTATCACCATATCCAATAACCTACTACGAATCCTCACGGATTCTAGTTTATCAATCAATTTTACAGACTTACGTTCAAACTTCATACTTTCTCTTTGAAATGGAATACAAAAATAGCACTTATATATACATTGCCTATTTCAAATCCGTCAAACAACACTTACACTTCATCTAATTCACACTCCCACATCTCACTTACCAATAGCAACTCTCTTTGTCCATTAACTCATTCAACCCGAATAGCAATTATACTTATGCCTATTCAAACATTCAACATGAATAGCAATTATACTATGCCTATTCCAACATTCCGTATGAATAACAATTCTACTTTGTCTAGTCAAACATACACACGAATAACAATTCTACCTTGTCTAGTCAAACATACACATGAATAACAATTCTACTTTGTCTATTCAATCATACACATGAATAACAATTCTACTTTGTCTATTCAATCATACACATGAATAACAATTCTACTTTGTCTATTCAATCATACACATGAATAACAATTCTACTTTGTCTATTCATCAATCAATGTGAATAGCAATTATACTTTGCCTATTCAATCCTTTCCAAGGATACACGGGAATAGCAATTATACCTCGCCTATTCCTCCTTTTCACGGATACACGAAAATAGCAATTATACCTCGCCTATTCCTCCGTTCAACAAGAATATCAACTATACTTTGCATATTCTATTATTGTAATATGAATAGTAATTCTACTTTACCTATTTAATCATTTCAACGTGGATAGCAATTCTACTTTGCCTATTCCATCTTTTAAACATGAATAGCAATTCTACTTTGCCTATCCTACGTTATCCAACACAACTAATGTTTACAAATCCATTACACCTTATTAACGTATATACGTAACAACAAATCATGCCACTCTCGTATCATAATCTCAATTCTAAGAATATCTAATAACCTATCGTGTCCTCCTCCTCAATTGTTTCCCCTTCGACAACTTGACACGGGGGTTCCGCTACCCTGTTAGCGGATGGGGTCAAGGGGAAATGCCCTTGCGGGGTCTGGGGGCAGCGCCCCGAGAAATTATTTTTAGAAACTAAATCATATTGCACATCCAGAAACTATATCCAGACATCAGAATTATCGGGACAACAAAGGTTTCTGGATACACACAACTTTTCTGGATACACACAACTTTTCCGGATACATTATCTTTCCGGGTATTTCACTAATCCGGATGACATCCGAAAACCAAGGTAATCCGGATACCATCCGGTAACTCGATTTATCCGGAAACTATAAGAAACTTAAGACTTACCGGATACCTTGTCTTGTCCGGAGACATTCATCACCAGGGTTTCCGGATACGACGTTTCATCCGGAAACCTTCGAACTGCAGCCTAAAATCCAATCTACTTCGATGTCTGTTTGATTCACCTCATTCCAGACCATCCCATACAGTTCATAACTAGTTTATACATGTGACTTAACATTTAATTTGACAGAAAGCATGTATTTAATCAAAAGTGAATGAACTCACCTCTTAAGGAAGTTTTACCCACTTTGCATAATCTGATTCTTCGAATATGTTGTTTATGATTCTGTAATTCAATCCAATACATAGATTCGTCCATCATCATTCATTCACAACAAGCTAACAAAAAAACATAATCAGATTTCCTTACCAATTTGATGAACAAATCTTGTTTTCTTCTTCTTTTCTCTTTTCTCCTTCTCTCTATATCTTTGATTCTCCAAACCGACCCTTAGCATAAGAAATCAGATAAAATCTGATTTCAGCTACGTTATCTACACACACTTTCCAATTGTGACCAAACACACCCCCAAGTTTCAACCTTCCAACATTGACACTTAACTTTTACCACTAACATTTTAACCTCATTTTGAAATATAAATCACAACATAATCCAAAGTTAAAACTAAAAATACAAACAATCCCAATTCTCATTAAAATACCATAACTGAAAATTCAGGATGTTACAATACTCCCCAACTTGAAAATGATTTTTTCCCCGAAATCAAGATCAGGTAAACAGATGGGGATACCTATTCTTCATATTCTCTACCGACTCTAAAGTCACATTAGCACCTCGATGGTGTTTCCACTGTACTTTTAACATAACTACTTCCTTGCCATTACGTAGCTTCCTAACCGACCTTTCCAAAATTGCTTCTGGTTCTTCCACACATCGACTCTTTTCATCTACCCTTACATCAGCAAGTGGAATCACATCTTCCTCTTCGGCTAGACATTTACGAAGATAACACACATGAAACGTGTTATGGATCCCTTCCAACTCCGGTGGAAGGTCCAACTGATAAGCCTGCAATCCTATCCTTTTCGTTTTCACTATACGTGTAACTCTATTCCGTTAGCACGATTTTACCCAATTCCATGAATATGCCTGACCCACTCCCCAACTTGAAATTTTGCGAATCCATTCGGGGTAACTATACACTTTATCAAATCTTTTATCCATCTAAACGTAATCTTATTTTAACTCAATCATTAAAACATCATTGAACCACAACAACTAATACAGCTAATTTTCGATACCGACCAAAATACAAAAGATAAGTTAGCATCATTTACATAATACACATACACCTATGTGTGGAATAAACAAGGACAATATCAAAAACGTATCCATCCATTCCTTAACACCTTGTTTTCTTCTTCTTTTCTCTTTTCTCCTTCTCTCTATCTCTTTGATTCTCCAAACCGACCCTAAGCATAAGAAATCAGATAAAATCTGATTTCAGCTACCTTATCTACACACACTTTCCAATTGTGACCAAACACACCCCCAAGTTTCAACCTTCCAACATTGACACTTAACTTTTACCACTAACATTTTAAACTCATTTTGAAATATAAATCACAACATAATCCAAAGTTAAAACTAAAAATACAAACAATCCCATTTCTCATTAAAATACCATAACTGAAAATTCAGGATGTTACAATACCTGTCAACAATGGACCCCCGCTGAATAACGGACCTCCAATCCACAATGAAATTCCAAACAACAATGAGATTCCGAATCCGAATCAGAATGGTGAGATTCCGAATATCAACATCAACAATCCGCCGCCACCACCACCACCGAATTAACAAAGGGTGCCTATGCGAGCCTTTGCCAACCCGAACATGGGAGCTGCACAATGCGAACCATATGTACCTCCGATACAAGCAAATAACTTTCAGATCAAGACTGATACCATCCAGTTGGTGTAGGCAAATATGTTCGGGGAGTCAGCAGCGGAAGATCCACACAGTCACCTGAGAACATTCGAGAAAATCTGCAACACTTTCAAGGTGAATGGTGTTAATCAAGATGCAATTAAGTTACGCTTGTTCCCGTTCTCACTAAGGGATCGGGCAACTACCTAGGAAGAGAGTTTGCCAGTCGGGAAAATTCGCACTTGGAATGACATGGTGACAGCTTTCCGCAACAAATTCTTTCCACCAGGTCGAACGACCCAACTTCTTTCTGACATTACCCATTTTTCTCAATGGGACCAAGAATCATTGTACGAGGCTTGGGGAAAGGTACAAGAGGATGCTCAAGAAGTGTACCCATCATGGGTTGCAAGACTGGATGATCATCCAAACCTTCTTTGTGGGATTGCATCCACAGTTCAAGAACGATATCACGGCCGCGACTAGTGGAGCATTGATGAATAAATCGTTCGAGGAAGCGTATGAACTCATTGAAAATCTTGCCGAGCATAGCTATGCTACACCTAGGGCAGCCACTAGATGGGTGGCAAGTGTGCAAGAAATGGAAGAGTTGAAAGCTATCAAGGAACAATTGGCGGTGTTGACCAATCAGTTGAAGGGAACTACCAATCAACCAAACTTCCAGAATGACATGGGTAATCAAGACCTGTTCACCAATTCTAAAGAGTATCAATCACCGAAACAAGTCCAGTTTGTTTAAAACCAAAAGAATCGGCCGAGGAATGATCCCTTCTCCAAAACATATAACGAGGGATGGAAGCGACATCCCAACTTCTCGTGGAGTCAACCTCAACAAGGTCCATCCAAGGAAACAATGGGACAACAACAACAACAACATCAACAGTACGGTAATCATTCTAACTTTTCAAACTCTTCTCAATCTAACAATGTTTACCGTCTCCCAGGTTACAATCAAAGAAAGTATGATGATGGGCAAGCTGCGGAAAAAGAAGACTGGTTTACAGGACATGATGATGAAGTTCATGTCAAAGATGGACACAACAGTGGAAGGATTAGCAGGCACAATGAGCAATGTGAAGGAGGCAACTGACCAAAATACCGCCTCAATCAAGATGCTAGAAAGGCAAGTGGGGCAGATTTCTGATGCCCTACAAACCCGAGCTCCCGGGAAATTTCCATGTCAAACAGAAAAGAAGGGTAGAGAAAATTGCAAAACCATCAGTCTGAGGAGTGGCAAACAACTTATTAGAGACCCTACTAGATATCCTCCACCAGTAAAATTGACACTAAGGTAAGCGATATTGAACCGGAGGAGATGGAGGAAGAGAAGGTTGATGAAGAGGTGGAGATGGAAAAGCCAGATAGTAAAAAGGAGGAAGAGAACACGCATACTTCCAAGCAAGTGCCAGTCAAGCCTGTCGTACCAACAGTTCCATATCCTAACAGGCTTAAGGCCAACAAAGATGACACTAATTTTGCTAAATTTCTTGAAGTGTTTAAAAAACTGCATATTAACATTCCATTTGCAGACGCTTTAGCACAAATGCCATCTTATGTGAAGTTCTTGAAAGACATCCTCTCCAACAAGAGGAAAATTGAGGAGCATGCCACGGTTGGACTTACTGAGGAGTGTAGTGCTATTATCCAGCACAAGCTTCCCCCGAAGCTTAAGGATCCAGGGAGTTTTACTATCCCTGTTCACATTGGGAATTCTGAATTTAGTAAGGCATTATGTGATCTCGGAGCTAGTATTAATCTAATTCCATTGTCTATTTTTAGGAAATTGGGGCTTAGAGCAATGCAGCCAACGAATGTTACATTGCAGTTAGCTGATAGATCCATTAAATACCCATACGGGGTGATTGAAGATATGCTGATTAAAGTAGACATATTTTACTTCCCGGTGGATTTCATGGTTCTTAACATGGACGAAGATAAAGAGATCCCGTTAATTCTTGGCCGACCATTTTTGGCCACGGGAGGAGCATTGCTTGATGTCAAGGGAGGCAAGCTAACACTGCGAGTGGGAGATGAAGAAGCAGATTTTAACGTATTCCGAGCAGCAAAGCACCGAATGCAAGCGGATGAATGTTATCGAGTGGATATAATGGAATCCGCAATCAGAGAAACATGCAGGGTGTAAGTCATTCAAGACCAATTGGAGAGTGTAATCATGGGTACCAATGATGATCCGGAAAGTGAAAGTGTGATGCAACTGAATGCATTACCAACTTTTAGAGGCCCGAGAAGACCGAGTGTTGAAGATTTGAGAGACCCAATACCAAAGTCTCAACCATCATCACATACTCCTCCTAAACTCGAGCTCAAACCGTTACCTTCACATCTTGAGTATGCTTACTTGGGGGAAAAAGAGACATATCCGGTAACTATTTCATCCAAGTTGAGCTCGAAGAATAAAGACAAGTTGTTAAGAGTGCTACGAGAACATCAAACGGCAATTGGATGGACCATAGCCGATTTGAAAGGCTTAAGTCCAACCTTTTGTACGCATCGGATTAATCTTGAAGAAGGGCACCGAGCAGTAGTTCAGCACCAACGCCGGCTTAATCCAAACATGAAAGAACTGGTTCACAAGGAGATTCTGAAACTACTAAATGTTGGAATCATTTATCCAGTACCTGATAGTCCATGGGTGAGTCATGTTTAAGTAGTACCAAAGAAAGGCGGTGTCACAGTGGTTTGCAACAACAACAATGAACTCATTCCTTCCCGAACAGTCACGGGATGGAGGGTTTGCATTGATTATCGGAAGCTGAATGATGTCACTCGAAAGAACCATTTTCCATTGCCATTCATTGATCAAATGATAGAGAGATTATTTGGGCACGAGTACTACTTTTTTCTGGATGGGTATTCGGGGTACAATCAAATATCGATTGCCCCCGAAGACCAAGATAAATCCACATTCACATGCCCATATGGTACTTTTGCCTATCGAAGGATGCCTTTCGGGTTATGTAATGCACCCACAACTTTTCAGAGATGTATGATAGCAATATTTTCGGACATGGTGGAGCGTACGATTGAGATATTTATGGATGAATTCTCGGTTTTTGGACCCTCTTTCGATACGTGTGTGTCGCATTTAGAAGTCGTTCTCAAAAGATGCAAGGAGACGAGTTTAGTGCTGAATTGGGAGAAGTGTCACTTCATGGTGACTGAAGCAATAGTGCTGGGACACAAAGTGTCAAGATATGGAATCGAAGTCGCAAGGCCAAAGTGGCGGTGATAGAAAACTTACCGTACCTGAATTCTGTCAAAGGAATCCGAAGCTTTTTGGGACATGCCGACTTTTACCGGCGTTTGATAAAGAATTTTTCCAAAGTCACCAAACCTTTGTGTACTTTACTTCTTAAGGATGCTATGTTCGATTTTACTAATGAACGTGTTCTTGCTTTTGACAGGTTGAAAAAGGAGTTAATCTCAGCACCTATCCTCACAGCACCTGATTGGAATCTTCCTTTTATTATAATGTGTGATACGAGTGACACGGCAATCGGAGATGTGTTAGGGCAAAGAATGGACAAGAGGATGCACGTCATTTACTATGCAAGCAAGACATTGGATGAAGCCCAAGTGAATTATGCCACCACCGAGAAGGAGTTACTAGCGGTTGTCTATGCTTGTGAGAAGTTCAGATCGTATCTGGTTGGCGCCAAGGTAATCGTTTACACCGACCACTCAGCTCTTAAATACTTGATGGCCAACATGGATGCCAAACCGAGGCTTATTAGATGGGTGCTATTACTTCAAGAGTTTGATCTGGAAATTTTAGACAAGAAAGGCTTAGAAAATACAGTAGCAGATCATCTCTCTAGACTTGAAGGTAATCAAGGGCATGGAGAAGATAGAACTGTCATCAATGATGCATTCTCGGATGAACAACTCCTAAAGGTTAGTCATTCGGAACCTTGGTATGCAGATTTGGTGAACTTCTTAGTCGGAGGAGTGGTACCTTACAACATGAATTCACATCAAAAGAAGAAATTCCTTTCCAACGCTAAGAGGTACTATTGGGATGAGCCATATCTTTTTAAGAGTTGTGCTGGTGGGATGATTCGAAAGTGTGTACCGGACGAGGAAAAGGTGTACATTCTTACACATTGTCATACACTAGAATGTGGGGGCCACTTTAGCACTGATAGAACCGTCACAAATATTTTACAATCCGGGTTCTTTTGGCCGTCAATGTTCAAGGAAACGAGGGAATTTATCATCAGATGCGACCGGTGCCAAAGAGTTGGGAACATAACAAAGAAAGACGAGATGCCCATGAAGATTTTCATGGAAGTAGAGCTATTTGACGTTTGGGGAATAGACTTCATGGGACCATTCCCTATCTCGTTCCGAAATGAGTACATATTGGTAGCGGTCGATTACGTTTCCAAGTGGGTGGAGGCAATTGCAACTCCGTCGAATGATTCCAAGGGGGTGATCAACGTTTTGCGGAAGCACATTTTCTCATGTTTTGGAGTTCCACGAGCGCTAATCAGTGATGGGGGTAGCCATTTTTGCAACCGGTAATCAGTAAAACACAAAGTAACCACACCCTACCACCCTCAAGCAAACGGGCTAGCTGAAGTGTCCAATAGAGAGTTGAAGCAAATTCTAGAAAAGACAGTGAGTGCATCACGCAAGGATTGGTTATCAAAGCTGGAGGACGCTCTTTAGGCATACCGGGCGGCATTTAAAACACCTCTTGGAACCACACCGTGCCGGTTGGTATTTGGTAAGTCATGCCATTTACCCGTGGAGTTAGAGCATAGAGCGTACTGGGCAATCAAGCAGCTAAACATGGAGTTGGATGCGGTCGGAAGAAAGAGGTTTTTATAGTTGAACGAACTAGAGGAGATCCGACTTGATGCATATGAAAATGCATCGATTTACAAAGAAAGAACGAAGAAATTCCATGACCAGCAGATTCGTGAGAAGGTAATTACCCCTGGTATGAATGTTTTATTATTTAACTCACGGTTGCGTCTTTTTCCAGGGAAATTGAAGTCAAAGTGGTCAGGACCGTTTAAGGTCATGGAGGTGTTTCCAGGGCATGATGGGCAGACATTCAAGGTAAATGGCCAAAGGGTCAAACCATACATGGGAGGTGAAATAACCGGTGTCGCGAGCATATATTTGGATGAATAGATGTAGTGATCGATTCGAGAAGTCGTGCCACGACGTGAAATACGGCGCTGGATGGGAGGCAGCCCACCATAGGTTTAATTTTCTTATGATCGATATCTTGTAGTTTGTGGTTTTTGATTTTATTTTTTCTTTTGTTGTTTTATTTATCTTGTTTTTAGTTTTTGTTATCCCCGGTAGTAAGTCCGATGTGGTTAAGAGCAAACCAGTAGAAAAGAGGAAAACTGGGGTAAACAGTTGTCCGCGCGACCCGTGGCGCTACTCCAGCCGTGCGGCCATCAGCGCGGAACACTGGAAAGTTGGAAACTTTTACACCACGCGACCCTTGGCGCTACCCGAAACGCGCAACCATCTGCACAAGGCACTGTTTGTTTTAAACTCCAGTGCTTGGCGCGACACGACGTGCGACTCCATCCACACCAACGTCCGCGCGAATATTTAATTGTGTGTCGAATCAGTGTCGGCGCGACCCGAGCTGCACGAACATCCGCGTACGGGCCCTGTGCAGATATATAAAGCAATAACCGCCCCCATGGTATTTTTCTCAAATCCTAATGCTCTTTTAGCCGCATTCTCTCCAAAAGACCTCTCCCACCACCGATTTCAACCCCTCCACTCAAGGTTCTTCAAATTTTACTCAACCTACCTTCCACCAAGATCAAAAGGTACAATTTCTTGCCCTAATCTCTCAATTTTTAGGGTTTTTGACATGTAAAACAAGGTACACTCAATCTCTTTCATATTCTATCAATTCTTGATGTATGCAAGTTCTTACTTTGTTATGATGTAGAAAACTTCCATAGTTGTTTTGATTTGAAAGATTGGCATGACACTTTTATGGAATTTTGGTATGATAAGTGCTTCTAGAGAGAAATCATGTTGGATGACTTGAATGTTAGAATTCTTGAGTTTGTGTGCTTACTTGTACAAGATAAACCAAACCTAGGTTCCACCAAGGTTTGGGGTTCTTGCTTTTCTTGGGTCAAAAAGGGGTTTCATGTACAAATTTCTAGGGTTCATGTTCTTGGTGATTTTGGATTTGGAATTTTAGGGATATGTTTGCATCTTGTTGTGTAGATGAATAACCTTTGTCTTAGTGTTAAAAGGCTAACCAAACTTAGGTTTGGGGTTCCAATTTGGGATCATCTACACAACAACCCCCTTTACAAACCTCGGTTTCACCAAGTTTTGGGGTGCCCCTTATTTTGTGACTTGAATTGCATAAATCTAAGATGTGAAAAACCTAATCTCAAGATTAGAATTGGGGTGGCATAAATAATCTTTTTTGTATCTAATGGATGCACCTTTTTCAGGAAAGATGGTTCCGATACCAAAATATGCGCTAAGCTGAACGTGAGGTGTTAACCGAAAGAAGCCATGACAGGGTTGATCAACGTCGAGAATAGTTCAGAACAGCCTAATATGGCCGGAGCGGGGGATGAAGCTCATTGAGATACAAAACCCAAGAGTCCGCGAGATTGTAGAAGAACGAGGGTGGACCACTTACGTGAATGATCCGAAACCATATGATCAGGAGCTGGTACTTGATTTTTATGCTTCTATGATACCACCAACTTTCAACGAATATCATTCGGTGGTGGTGAGAGACAGGCTAGTGCCCATGCCGATGGAAGCTATTTGTGCTCATTTTGGAGTACCTCGTCCCAAGGATCTTGGGATGATCTTTGGCTTAACCCCAATTCCAAGAGTGGGGACTCATGACAATTATAGTGAGGTGATGTCCTCGGCTTTAAGAAGGAGTGGTCGATCTCATTGGGTGCCACATGAAGATGACGTCAAAAAGAGTGAGCTTCACCCGGAAATCGCGCTATGGATGAAGTTCTTGAAGTGCAATCTGATCCCTTCCACCCACGAGACCACAGTTGATGCATATGTGGCCAAAGTCCTCTATAGTGTCCAATTCAATCTGCCTATAGAGATAGGTCACATCATCCAACTACAAATGATAGACGCATCCTCTAGCTGCAACAATATTGGTATCTTGCCCTTTCCTTGTTTGATCACTAAGTTTTGCAGGGATTCCAGAATTGAGGTCGGTAATACTATTACACCACCACCACCCTTCGATCGAGTCACCTATATAGCACAGCTAGTTGCGGCAAGGAGGCTTGATAGGCGCGTGGCTGTGGAGAACGAGCAAATGCGTATTCTGGAAGAGGTTGACCACGTGGAGGCGGACGAAGATGATGATGTGGACTGTGATCCGGCTACGGACATTAGAGGAGGAGATTTGTCGAGTGATGTTCCAGTTTTGGCGAGGCACTTTGATAACCACTTACGATTGTTGGAAACTGAGGTACGCCGAGGCTTTGCTGAGATGAGGAGTTTGATCACGGGAGAGCCAAACCCAAATGAGGCGGGTCCTTCCAACCCGCAACCTGCTAGGAGAGTACGGAGGCGAGCTCCAGGTGGTTCAAGCTGCCGCGCACATGACGTTTGAGGGTTGATTCTTTCTTTGTTTTGCTGCTTTCATGATCTGACTTGTTTATGATATATTTTTAGTTGTTGGATGACTGTACTCAAAATCGCTTATTTCATGGTTGCTCTTTGCCTTTATCTAATTAATTACATTGGGGATAATGTATTATTTTGGTTTGGGGCGGCGTGTTGAGTTTATCATTGTTGATCTCAGTAGATTGAGCGATCACTTTATTATTGTTAAGAGCGAACCACCCTTTTAGTAGGCCTTAGTGTGGATTTTCGAAAACACTAATTTTTGAGGGGTGAATCTATAAGGGATAATATATGGACTTAGGTGACTGCATGTTTCATATACATTAGTGGAGACCACCCGTGAATTTGTTGAGCCGTACAAGTACTAACTTTGATTCCGAGAGACTAAATATGCATTAATCGATACACTTTTTGTTTAGTCCTTTGGTCGTTGTTATAGCAGATATCACTGTAACTTGCATCCATTATCAAAGACATTCGTAGGGATAGAAAGTGAAGCTCTTGCCCATCTTTTGAACAAACCATAAGTGAAAACCTCAGGCATGTTTGTTGTTGTTGTTATCTTGCTTTTCATGGTGAAAATTCTGCACCTTAGCCTCTTTTGTAGCCCTTCAGTTCCATATCAAAATTGAAAACCCACTTGTCAACCCCAGTTACAAACTCTATAGAATGACAACTGGTTTGAGGGTTTTCATATTAAAAAAACATTATTTCTGAGAGGCCTATCTAAGGGGTGTGGGTGATTTGCAGTAAAGAAAGCACAAGAGAGAAATGGGGCGGTAACCAGTTGTCATTAAATACCCTTTTGAGGATTTTTAATCCATTCACCTTCCATCTTTGAGCAACAACCTTAGCCTCTGATTAACACTTGAAAGACCTGGGTGTTCACATGGAGAGTTTGTAAAGAGAGGCAGAGCAACACTTCTAGTCCTAGTCTTGGTATTGGATTCCGTTGGAGATAATTTATTTGTACATTTGTGCGTCATTCTTTAATTGTTGTTCATGCATGCACTTGTGATTTTTTCTACTCAACTTCCATAAGCACGACAACATGTGTGAAACCTAGGGCTCGAGTGAAGAGAGAAACCAGTGAGGTAGGGTCGAGCCGAAATCCTCTCTGTGCATGTTTAACCTGAGTACATAGTAGTGTGGTGTGGTCCCTGATAGTTCCCTTCCGAAAGATTTGCTGTCTAGAATTCAACGGTTAGGCCAGTTGATTGGTAGTTCGTCTTACAAGTAATTCACTGTGATTGCTGAGTTGACTAGAGATCATCAATGATATTCTCGACAGCACGAAATTGCGATTGGTTGTTCTATGGCTTATTTCTATTTTCCGTTGTTTTGCTTGGGGACAAGCAACGCTCGGTTTGGGGTTGTTGATAATGTCGTTTTCCGACATTATTTTGAAGCCTAAATAGGTCTTTTCGTTGTGAGTTTCCAAGTAGAATGGTGTGTTTTAATAGGACTTTATGAGAAAGTACAGGTCATCTTGAGTTTTCGAAGCTAGACGAGTTTTGGGTAAGTTAGAGGAAGATTTTGGCACCTCGGGTTAAATATTGAAAAAATAGCATTTTGGATCAAACAGTGCTTGACGCTAGTCCCCGTGCTAGCCGAGTCGCGCCACCATCCGCGCGGAGCACTGGACAATGTCTCGCGCAATCCACCGTGCGGTTCCACTCGCGCCACCACTTGCACCGAAGACCTGGCCGTTTTAAAACTCTTTTGTCGGCTAGGGTTGGGTCATTCAGCATCAGTTATGAAATTTGAGAGCAAGGGGCGATCTTGGGAGCTAGGAGAACGGTTTTTGAAGGGGAGAGTTCAAGAAAAACACATATTGGAAGGGAAATCAAAGCATGTTAGGGCAATATTTGGTTGCATAGAAGTTCAAGGGCTGTATTGCAATTCTTTATTTTGAGCCTTATTAGTGAACGGGTCGTGGGCTTGTTGCCACGGGCCCATTAGTATATAATGTTCATTAGCTTAGAAAATTAGGCTAGTTGTCTATTTACACTTTCTAAACTTTATTGTAATTCTCTCTACAATTGAAAGTGAATTGGATGACCAGTTGAAATCATACAAACTGTTTCGTATCTATTGATTTCTTCTAACCGTTGCACGAATCTGGAACTCACAACTGGTATCAGAGCAGACAGACGAATCGATTCAAAGTGTTTTTCTTGATTTCTGGTATGTTTTCTAAACACAGTCGACTTGTTCTTGACACTTGAAAGTCATATTTTGATTTACTCAAAATTGATCGTTTTCGTTTATTGTATCACCCGGTAACCTCTGTTACCCGGTAACTCAAGATCATCCGGTAACCTTCTGCAAAGTTACATGTGTTTCATAATCTGATCCGGACACCTCCAGATCAGATAGCTTTCATCCGGATTCCTATCTGGTTAGCTCTGTTTGGTCATTTCTTACCTGTTTCTAGTATAATTCACTCTTAGAACCTGCGTTAGGAATTCACTTTTAGTGCCTTGCATTAGGTTATCACTTTGAATCGAACAAATCGTCTGACGATCACTCTAGTGCAACTTAAGATATTTTCACGCGACGCTCTAGTTATCGGCACCGATTCCAAACCACCTTGCCTCTACCAAGGTGAGTACAGCCAGTACCGGGACAGATTCATAATCTTCATTGAGTCAAAGGACAACTTCGAGTATATCTGGCGAGCTCTAGAAGACGGGCCAATTCCTCTACCCATGAAGACAGTACCAGCCACTGCAAATAGTGAAGCTCGTACCGAGATAAAGACACTCACCGATATGACTGCCGACGAAAGAGGCATGCTTGAGGGAGAAAAGCATGCTAAGAGGTATCTTGTTCAAGCTCTACCCAACACGATCTACACTGCCATCGACAGCTACAAAAAGACAGCAAAGTTTGAAGAAAGAGACTCTCTTTCACGTTGAGAAAGTTTTTCTTCAATTCAACGTTTTCATCTTCCAACGTTGTTCTTTTCTCTTGAACTTCTTTTAATTGAGCTCGTAAATGTAAGTTCCAGTTCACTCTCTTTTCTTCCCTACTCTTCATATCAGCATTTTCACTTTGAAGAGTTGTTACTTTCTCTTGAAGTTTCTCGATTTGATCGTGCAGACTTGAGTTGTCTTTCTTTGTTTCAAGACCTGCAATATAAACTTCAAGATCATTAATTCTTTTAGTAAGTTTAGCATTTGAAGAAGAAATGTCTAAAATTTGTCTCTTCAGATTAGCATTTTCTTCCTCTTTATTTAACACAGGAGCTGAAGGATTTGAAGTATTAGATTTAAGAGTTTCCTTCAAACCTTCACTACTAGATTTAACAGAAGTTTGAGATATTGGAGATATTTCTGTTTTAAAAGTTTGCTTCAAACTTTCATTATTAGATTTAACAGAAATTTGTGATATTGGAGGTATTTCTGTTTTAAGAGTTTGCTTCAAACCCGTTTCTCTTTTTGGTATTGCTAGAAGTTGATCTTTCAGGAAATCAAGAAGAAAGTGTACGAAATACACTATAGAAAAAAATTTATATAAAAATTTTTCTTGAAACACTTTTAAAGTGTATGAAATACACTATAGAAAAAAATTCTATATAAAAAAATTTCTCAAAATACTTTTTTTTAAATCAACACTGAAGAGTAGTCACAATTCGGATCAAACACAAATCACAAGATTTCGGATCAAGTTGGATGCGAAACCATATGAATTCGGATCAAGAAGGATGCGAAACCACGGAATCCAGATTTTCCTTGATGCGAAACCAATGGTTTCGTATTGGTCTTGATGCGAAACCAATGGTTTCGTATGTAGTTGGATACGAAACCACATATTTCGTATGTATAAGGATCCGAAACCAACAGATTTCGTATGTATAAGGATGCGAAACCACATATTTCGTATCCTTAAGGATCCGAAACCCAAACTTGTGAAATTACAAATCCCAATGTGATCCGAAACCAAGCTTGAATGATCCGAAACCCGCTTGAATGATCTGAAACCCTCTTGAATGATCCGAAACCTTCACTTAAACACCGAAAAACACTGAATCAGCCATAACCTTTTCAATTCTTGATCAATTGAAATGAAACTTGCACAGATTTGTTCGAAAATTGATTCCACACACTTTCTTAGTTAATCACAAATCCTAATTCGATCAATTTAATCGAATTAAGATCCAAAACAGTAAGAATATGGTTTTCGAACAAACAGATCTAAATTGATAAATTTGATGATTTCTGTGCAGAATTTGGTATAGATCCTTGAATTAAAGATGATCAGGGATGAAAAAACGAGTTCAGTAGTGTCAAGAATCAATCCAAAAGATAAAAAATGGTAGAAATGATGAAATCTGGATGAACAGTAAACGAAGAA
Organism: Saussurea involucrata; assembly: GCA_033807775.1. Lineage (NCBI taxonomy): Eukaryota > Viridiplantae > Streptophyta > Magnoliopsida > Asterales > Asteraceae > Saussurea > Saussurea involucrata. The sequence continues at coordinate 154,821,424 of CM066322.1, read as the reverse complement.
CAATCAGAAATCATGATGAACAGTAAACGATGAGTGATCTGAATCCATCAGGTACAATGTAAAAAATCTCTGAAGTGGTCTGAATCTGCTTGAATTTCCTGTTTGTGCTCTGATACCAAATGTGAAATCCCAGATCTAGAAATACAATATAATCACAAGTAGAGAGAATCTAGAGAGCAAAGTTGTCATCCATGTATTGATCACAAAAGTACAAATGACATATGCTTGTAAGTGTTTCTCAAAGTTCTAGATTGTTACTAGCTAATAAACTAGACATGCCTATTTATACCCCATGCATACAAGGTATAAAGGCATTTACAATACAGCATAGACTATTACAGATATTGACTTTACAGTAAATCTTGAATACAATAATGCTCTAACAACTATGCTTGATAATGTTTCTATTTTAGATCAAGTCCATGAATTTCTAATCCTTACTTCTAAGTTTAAGGATTTGAATATAGCCATTCCTGATAAATTGATCGTTGATGGAATCATTGCCAAGTTACCACCTTCTTGGCAGGATTATCGAAAGAAACTTTTGCACACAACTGAGGATTTCACTTTGGAACAAATTCAAAAACATCTTCGGATTGAAGAAGAAACACGCAATCGTGAGAAAGATCTCAATGTTTCTTCGAGTTCCAAAGTGCACTATGTTACTCAGAAAAATCAGAAGGGAAAGAAGAGAAAGACCTACGAGCCAAGTACATCAAATTCAAACACCAAGAAAAGGAAAAGAGATTTTTCGGAAATCGTGTGTCACAAGTGTGGAAAGAAAGGACACATACAACAATTTTGTCGAAATCCCAAGAAAGAACACATTCAACAAGGAAATGAAGCAAGTGGAAGTGGCATGGCAAGTGCAAGTTTGGTTGAAGATACCAATGAAATCATTGCTATGGTTTCGGATTTGCACATTGGTATGATTCAAGAGGTTCATATGGCTGCTGCGGTTGTGAACAATGATTGGTGGTATGATTCCGGTGCAACTACACATGTATGTAATAATCGTTCCTTTTTCAAGGATTACATGGAAACTTCTAATGGTCATGGACTTTTGATGGGAGATCATCATACCGACAAGGTTCAAGGCAAAGGAAGTGTGGAATTATCTTTCACTTCCGGTAAGAAGATCATTCTCACAAATGTGCTTCATGTTCCGGAAATGAGGAAGAATTTGGTGTCGGGCTATATCTTATGTAAAGTGGGTCTTAAGGTTGTCATAGAAGCCGATAAGATAATTTTATCTAAGGCTGGGTCGTTTGTTGGGAAAGGTTATGTATCGGATGGTATGTTTAAATTATCTATAAATAAAGTTGGAAGTTCTGCTTACTTTGATGTGTTACATTTTAGTTCTAATTTTAATATTGAATGTTCGAATTTCAATCTTTGGCATAATCGTTTGGCACATGTTAACTATCAAACTATGAAGTTTATGAATAGAGATGGATTAATTTCTTATCAAAATAAACATAATGATAAGTGTGAAGTATGTGTGCAAGCTAAGATGAAAAGAAAGCCTTTTCCAAAGGTTGAAAGAAATTCTGAAATTTTAGAACTTGTTCATTCCGATATATGTGAACTTAATGGAACATTAACTAGAGGAGGATGTAGATATTTTATAACATTTATTGATGATCACTCTAGATTCACTTATGTTTACTTAATGAAGACCAAGGATCAAGCTTTTGACGTGTTTCAATTGTATAAAACCATGGTAGAAACACAAAAAGGAAAGAAACTTAAAATTCTACGTAGTGATAGAGGTGGAGAATATTTTCCTACTAATTTTGTTTCCTATTGTGAAGAACATGGTATAATACATCAAGTAAGTGCACCATATAGACCTCAACAAAATGGAGTATCAGAAAGAAAAAATGGAGTCTTAGTTAATTCACATTTACCACTACACTTATGGGGTGAAGCCTTGTTGACAGCATGTTATGTGCATAATAGAGTGCCTTCTAAAAAGCTTAAATTATCCCCATATGAGTTATGGAAAGGTAGAAAACCTAATTTAAGTTATCTTAGAGTTTGGGGATGTCTTGCTTACTATAAAGTTCATGATCCTAAGAAAACTAAGTTAGGACCTAGAGCTTTAAAAAGTGTGTTTGTGGGATATGCAGAAAATTAAAAAGCTTATCGGCTTTTGGATTTGGAATCTAATGTAGTTGTAGAGTCACGAGATGTTGAGTTTTTTGAAAATAAGTTCAAAAGTGATGCTACAAACATTGATGAAATAAGACAAACAACATTTGGAGATAATATGCTTGAACCTTCTACTAGTAATAAAAGAACTTCTTCAAGTGACATTGTTGAACCTAGAAAAAGTGGAAGAGCTAGAAAAGAAAAGAATTTTGGTCCTGATTTTATTTTCTTTCTTGTAGAAGGAAATAGAGAGATTGTTACAAATAAAATACCCATTTTCTTTAATATTGAAGATGATCCCAAAACATTTAAAGAAGCAATAGCTTCTAGAAATTCTTCATTTTAGAAAGAGGCAATAGATAATGAAATGGAATCTTTAATAGCCAATAAAACTTGGGTTATTTCATATTTGCCTCCTAGTTCCAAAGCAGTTGGTTGTAAATGGGTATTTAGAGTAAAACGTAACACGGATGGATCTGTTCAAACTTTTAAAGCTAGACTAGTAGCACAAGGTTTTAGTCAAAGGGAAGGTATTGATTACTTTGATACTTATGCACCAGTGGCTAGACTTACGTCTATTAGAGTACTTTTGGCTTTAGCTTCAATCTAAGATTTGTATGTACATCAAATGGATGTAAAAACATCTTTCTTAAATGGTGATTTAAATTAAGAGGTGTACATGAAACAACCTGAAGGTTTTGTACTTCCTGGAAATGAAAAGAAAGTTTGTAAGCTTGTTAAATCTTTGTATGGTTTAAAACAAGCTCCTAAACAATGGTATGAGAAATTTGATTCCGCTATATTAAAGAGTGGTTTTACTCATAATTCAGCGGATAGATGCATATATTCTAAGTTTACAAAGGATTATTGTGTCATTGTATGCCTTTATGTTGATGATATGTTAATCATTGGAACAAACATGAAAGGTATAAATGAAACTAAGGCTTATTTAAGTTCTTGTTTTCAAATGAAAGACTTAAATGAGGTTGATACTATATTAGGTATCAAAGTTAAGAAAAATAGTGGGGGTTATTCTTTAAGTCAATGTCATTATGTTGAGAAAATGCTAACTAAATTTGAGCATTTAAAATTTAAAGAAGCTAACACTCCATATGATTCTTCTTGTAAACTTATTCCAAATAATGGAAGAGCTGTAGCTCAAATTGAATATGCTAGTGCAATAGGTAGTTTAATGTATGCTACACATTGTACTAGACCAGATATTGCTTATGCTGTATGCAAACTTTCAAGATTTACTAGTAATCCTAGTTTAGAACATTGGAAAGCCATTGGAAGAGTGTTTGGTTATTTAAAGAGAACTAAAAAGCTAGCGTTACACTATGGTAACTTTCCAGCAGTTCTAGAGGGGTATTCTGATGCTAGTTGGATTACTGGTAATAGTGATAATAAATCCACAAGTGGTTGGATTTTTATGATTGGTGGTGGTGCTGTTTCTTGGGCCTCAAAGAAACAGACTTGCATAACTCATTCCACCATGGAATCTGAGTTTTTGGCCTTAGCGGCGGCAGGCAAAGAAGCAGAATGGCTTAGAAATATGTTATTGGATATAAAGTTGTGGCCACAACCGATGTCAGCCATCTCTTTGCATTGTGATAGTGAGGAAACGTTGTCTAGAGCTTATAATAAGATTTATAATGGAAAATCTAGACATATTAGTTTGAGACATGCGTATGTGAGAGAGTTAATATCCGACGGGATAATAACAGTTACGTATGTAAGAACTTCTAGAATCAGGCTGATCCATTTACAAAAGGACTCTCAAAAGATATGGTATTTGGAACAAGCCGTGAAATGGGACTACGACCTATTAAATAGTTGGCAACAATGGAAACCCAACCTTTTTCTAAATATACCCTTAGATAGAGGTTCAATGTGGTAATAACAACTGGTTGATTTTCACCTAGGTTTATACTAAGTAACTCTAGTATATATTTTCTAGGGTGAGTGTTCAACTCTTAATGAAATTTAGTGGTTAATGAATTTCACCTATATGAACATAAGAGGTGGTGCCGCTTCTACCAAAAGTGTAGGTCAATTTTTGTAAATGTTCATGAATCCGGGATGAGCACATGGCCATAATGGTGCTATATGTTTTAGAACATGTGTTAATGCCAAAAATCGCACCAAAGGGACAACTTAAGGTCGATGTGGACTTAATCAACTAAAGAAAGGATCTTTCGACGAGACGTGCGACGAGGGAAAAAATAAACGAGACAAGGGATTTGATGACGCAGGAAAAACCTCAAGCGAGGAAAAAACCTGCGGACGACAAGGGGTGTCGTCGCTGCACTATGGTTGCCAATCAGGGGCGACGTCCTTGGTACTGGCGTCGGTCGTACGATGATTACAATACAAATGAAGGAAATACTTCGAAATGTAAAGTACAAGTGTTTGAATGTAAAAACAAGTGTTTGTCGTGTGTGAATACAAAGTGTGAACTTCTGGTCGAGGGATGTTGTCGTGCGTCGAGAGCGATACTTGAGCTTTCCTTCGAGTGTTCTTGAGTTCGCTATAAGATTCTGGCTTTCAGTACTTGATCTCTAGAGTTTGAATGTTCTTTGCTATGAGTTTGGATGATTTTTTCTACTGTTTGGTGATGTTCGCTGATGTATACTGGATGTTCACTGATGTTTTTTTGATGGCCCCCTTTGAAATGAGGCTTTAACTTGGCTTTTATAGTCTTCGTGCCATTAATTAGCTCCTTGAATGCTTTGATTAACGGCTACAACGGTCGGAAACGGTTGCCGGAATGATTATCCATAATGCTCTTTGTCCGTTACGACTGCTTGTTGTTAATGGCTTTGACTCCTGCATTAAATACTTCACAAATCTAACAGACAAGGTTAACGTTAGCTTTGGTCGTAGGTGTAATGATCTTACGCGATGGTCGTACGGGACGGGCGATGCTATGGTAGAGTGTCGCGGGGGACTCTCGACTTACCTTTCATGACGGACAACGGATGTTCTCTGGGTCTTTGTCGGGACCTTACCTTAATACAAGATTTGGATTATAACGCGCGTCTTACCTGCTCTGGTCATGGTCGTACGACGTGATTTTTTGCCCAAACAACATGTTTGCTAATTAATTGTGTGTATGATTATTCCGGTTTTAACTTATATAAATCTTGGCTCAAAATCTATAAGACGCCATAGATTTAGTTAGAACTTTGAATGATTTATACTAATTTAAAGTTCAAATCGCAAGATACTTTAACTTATGCATAATTAATTTGTAATTCTATGAAGACTAAGTGGGGGAATTTTATATGTATAGTCTTCAAGTGAGATTATCATAATTTGTTTTATGAAGACTAAGCGGGGGATTGTTATATATATAGTCTTCATAATGAGATTTGTCCCACATAGAAACAATAGTGATACTTTACTTGAAGACTATAGTCATATATCTCTAAGGCTTAATTACTTATCCCACATAGGAAAAGTAATATAATCTTTCATAGTTTATAGTCTTTAAACAACTTGTAGAGTTGTTTAAGAGATCCATTGAACTAAGAAAGATTTGGCCTTGGTATGTGGATTTTGCACATATATTTACGGTTCAACAAAAATGGATTTTTTATATAACAGCAGTTCTTGGCGCGACCTGGGACCAGCCCCGACCATTGTTCTGTTTTTGGCTGTTTTTTTGACAGTTTTCTGTTTTTCTATACAAATTTGAATAAGATTTTACTGGTTAATCTTATCCAAGTTAGTTACAGAATGTGTCTATATATATGTGTGCTATTGTTACATCTTTGATCATCTAAAAATCTTCTCCCATCTATTCATATGAATTCTGCAACTATGTTCTTGAAGACTATGTTTTGTTGTTAAACATATTCTTATGATTAGATAAATCCTGGGGGTGTATTAGCCTAAACCCAAACAACCTTGATAGTGGGGGCTAAAAATATCCTAAGGATAGTTATCCTATCACGTTCTAATCATTGTTTTACTGCATCTTTTCTTTCAATCTTCTCAGTTTTTCTAACACCCTTTCGACAAACCTCTTCCAAGTCATATTGACTTTCTTTCGCCAGTAGTTAATCGACCGGTCAATTTTCAAAAAGGCGACTGTTCTCAATCCAAGACTCCGGCTGTGATTAAGATTTCTAAAAATGCTTCAAATTCTCAAAAACAATCACAGCCGAAGCAAAAGACCGATCGACCGACTAATAAGATTCATGTTTCTTCAAAAGTCACAGACCATGTTGTCCCTGTTGTTTCAGATACAACTGGTCGCGCTAAAAAGGACAAACAAAAGTGGCTAGCTAAGGAATCTATCGAGGATGCTGCATCAAAGTCTTTCAATACTTTTTTTATCCTAGAATGAACAAAAACGATTGTGCTTGGAATCATATGAATGATTTTGTTAAACGAGATGTTAATTTTCCAATTAAGCTTATTCCATTCAACAATTGATTCAATTATCGCATGATTGTTTGTGTTGTTCTAGTTGTGGTTGGAATGACTTTGATGATATTAATAATAATGATTGGTTTGGGTCATATCATATTTATAATCATTCACCCAAGAGCAACCCCGTAAGAACAAAAAGAAACACCATAAACAACGGGGTCCCCAATCAGAGGTCAAACCCAAACAAGAGAGGAAACCCCGTTCAAACAGGGTTCCTTCTACTGAGGGTAAACCTACACCCAAGAGGCAACCTGCTCCAAAACATGTTCCTCCAAAAGGTGTAAACCCTACACCCAAGAGGCAATCTGTTTCAAAGTAAGTTCCTCCGAAGGGTGTCAAACCTAACCCTCCAGGACCTATGCAAATATGGGTACCTAAAGTCCGCTAAACTTGTTTTTGCAGGACGGTCATGTGTGGTACTTAGACTCTGGTTGCTCCAAGCACATGACCGGAAGGAGGGAGCTTCTCACTAACTACATAGAACAATATGGCCGAGACGTGAGATTCGGGAACGATAACAAAGCGCCGATTTTGGGCTACAGCGACATTGTTCAAGACAAGATCACCATCAATAAGGTTTCACACGTCGCGAGATTGGGACACAATCTGTTCAGTATCGGCCAATTCTGCGACAAAGATCTCGAGGTCAGATTTAAAGCCAAAAGGTGTAGAATCCTCAATGACGACGGAAAGGAGCTACTGGTTGGAACGCGAAAGACCAACCTCTACACCATCGACCTCGCAGCCCTGAAGACTGATCCCTCTGTCTGCCTGATGTCAAAGGCCAATTCCCAGCAAGTGTGGATTTGGCATCGACGTCTCTCGCGCCTGAACTTCAAAAGTATCAACAAACTGGTGCTGGGCGGACACGTGAAAGGCATGCCCAACCTTCAATTCATGAAGGATCGACTCTACGGGCCATGCGAAATGGGAAAGATGAAACGAGCGACGCATAAGCCGAAGGCCGCTCCGAGCACGTCCCGGTCCCTTGAACTTATCCATATGGATTTGTGTGGACGGATGCGTGTTCAGAGCATCAACAATTGCAAGTATGTCCTGGTGATGGTGGATGATTTCTCTCGCTACACATGGGACAAGTTTCTACGCACGAAGGATGAAACCTCGGAGCTGATCATCAACCATTTAAAGACCATCCAACTGAACCTTCAAAGACAAGTTCAGACCATCAGGACCGACAACAGGACGGAGTTTAAGAATCAGACTGTGGATGATTACCTCACTTCAGTAGGTATCTTGCACAACTTCTCGGCTGCACGCACTCCTCAACAAAACGGAGTGGTGGAAAGACGCAATCGTACCCTCGTCGAAGCTGCTTACACCATGCTTTCTCAGTCTAAACTGCTGTTATTTCTCTGGGCCGAAGCGGTGTCTACTGCTTGTTACATGCAAAACCGCTCCATCATCAACAAGCGGTTCAACAAGACGCCGTACGAGATCATGAACAACCGCGTTCCGAACAGCAAGTACTTCCATGCGTTCGGATGCACGAGCTACGTCCTCATCGACAAAGATGATCTCGGCAAATTCAGCCCGAAGGCGGATGAAGGAGTCTTTATTGGATACTCCATGCAGGCTACGGCGTATCGCGTTTACAACAAATGGACTAAAACCGTTACCGAGATTCTAAACGTGACATTCGACGAAGCCGCAGATTTGGCTTCTAAACACATCAGTTTAGAACCCGGTTTAACTGGCGTGCTACCTTCCAAACTTTCATGTTCGGGATCTGCACAAGCGAAAATAAATCCGAATCATGCATCTACGTCGAATGCTGATCTTTCAGATTTAGATTTATTGCTCCAATATTTTTATGATGATATGCTTAACATTTCTACTCCTCGTGTCTCAGCGCAACCACGAATTGAAACTGCTCAAATCGAGGATTCGGTGATTCTCTCCGGTCCGCCGGCCTTGACTAGCACTCCATCCATCACTTTGGAGACACCTCAGACATCATCCTCAACATCAACTGATACAATCATTCCCCCAGATGAGCTAGTACACAACACGGAGATCGCTCCTGAAGCTTCGTCATCTACTACAATCAATGATCAACCTATGAATTCCTCGGAACCAGAAGTTACTCAACCTTCGACGAACCCTCCCCCATCTCCTCCGAGAAACCAACCTGCGACACTTGAAGCTGTACAAGACCTTCCATCTGGTGATTATGTGGATCCGGACGCACTCAACTCAGCAGCCGCTTCCACACACCATCAAATGGACCAAAGCTCATCCCCTACACCAGATCATCGATGATCCCTATACTCCAGTCCAAACGCGAGACGCATCGGCCAATTTCTTCCTCTTCTTTGGATTCTTGAGCAAGATCGAGCCCATAACCGTCCGCGAAGCACTCGAAGATCCGGACTGGATCATAGCCATGCAAGAGGAGCTCAACCAATTCGAGGCTCTCAAAGTATGGCGACTTGTACCACGTCCGACTCACAAGACGGTGATCGGCACTAAGTGGATCTTCAAGAACAAGAAGGACGAGGATGGCATCGTAGTACGTAACATGGCGCGTCTCGTGGCCAAGGGATACCGTCAGCAAGAAGAGATAGATTATGACGAAACATACGCTCCGGTAGCGAGGATCGAAGCAATCCATATGTTCCTTGCATATGCCGCACACAAGAACTTCATGGTCTTCCAAATGGATGTGAAGACCGCATTCATCTACGGCGATATCAAGGAAGAAGTGTACGTCTCGCAACCGGACGGGTTCATGGACGATTCGAAGCCTGATCATGTCTACGTTCTAGACAAGGCGCTTTATGGTCTAAAGCAAGCTCCACGAGCCTGGTATAATACTTTATCAGAGTTTTTGATAAAATCGAAATTCACACGAGGTAAAATCGATTCAACTCTTTTTATCAAAAACGAAAAGGGTCATAGTCGATGACATAATTTTCGGTTCTACTAATCCTAAGTATGCTAAGAACTTTACCAACTTAATGGGACAATTTTTTAAAATGAGTATGTTATGTGAGATGAATTTCTTTCTCGGTCTTCAAGTTAAACAACTGTCGACCGGGATATTCATAAACCAAGCTAAGTACATCTGGGATATTCTTAAGAAATTCCAGATGGAACAGTCCTCACTATTGAAAACTCCCATGGCACCCGGTACAAAGTTACACGCCGATCCTAACGGAAAGGATGTGAACACTAAAACGTATTGGGGAATGATAGGTTCTTTAATGTACCTAACTGCTAGTAGACCGGACATCATGTTTTCCACATTTCTTTGTGCCCGGTTTCAGTCAAAACCGAAAGAGTCTCATTTAATAGCTGTCAAACAAATTTTTCGTTATTTACGTGGTACTGCTGATCTTGGCTTGTGGTACCCGAAAGAGACAGGTTTTGAGCTGTCTGCATACTCTGATGCGGACCACGTGGGTAGCATGATGGATCGGAAGAGCACATCGGGTTATGTGCAGTTCTTGGGCGATAGCTTGGTGAGTTGGGCATCCAAGAAGCAGCAGTGCGTCTCCACGTCGACTGCCGAGGCGGAATATGTGGTCGCCGCGAGCTGCTGTTCTCAAGTGATTTGGATGCGGACGCAACTCAAGGACTACGGCTTTACATATGTCAAGGTGCCCATCTATTGCGACTCGAAGAGCGCTGTTGCAATATCCAGCAATCCGGTCCAGCATACGAAGACAAAGCACATAGACGTTCGGTACCATTTTATTAAGGATCACATTGAAAGAGGTACAATCGAACTCTACTTTGTAAATACCGAACATCAGTTAGCAGACCTGTTTACAAAACCCCTGGACGAAAAACGCTTTAATTATCTAGTGTCCAGGTTAGGTATGCTAAATCTGAAGACTTAATCTGATTGTGTACCCTATACAAGTTCCATACATCTACGCGAAACTGTCTAAGCATCATCTACTGTTCACACTCTATTTGATTGAATATACACTTTCTCGCATCTGTATTCTACTTGTATCAGTTACATAGTTAAGATTGAGTCTCTGTATTTACTAGGTAGATTTCGTTTGTTTACTTACTTTCTACGTATGTTTCTTTTATTCAATACTGTCGTCTAAGTTTATTTGGTTATATCTGTGCTTTCACAAGTGTTCATGTGTTTAGGGGGAGCACGACCAGCTATCAGGTATGTTATCCTATTGTTGAGGGGGAGTGTCACATACGTTTTTCTTTCACTGCCAGAAAAGTTTTTTTGTGTCTAAGGACATTTCCGAGTGAACTTCACATCACACATTGTGCACATTCTGAGGGGGAGCAAAATATTTATGTTCATCACTTGAGGGGGAGAGTCACATTTTTCTTTAAAAGTATAAAAGTTTTTTTGTGTCAACGTCTCCTACTTTACTCACATTCCTGTTCCGAGGGGAAGCAGGGTGATCCTCATGCAAAGGTCGAGGGGGAGCGGGAAAATTTCCTAAGAAAGGGTTCTTTGGATCAAGTTTTCTGAGTTTCTAGACACTTACCCGGTAAGTTACCGGGTAACCATAGTTACCGGGTAAGATTACCGGACCGGGTAAGTTAGCGGGTCATCTACCCGGTAAGGTCCACCCATATATAAGCATCTGGTAACACTGAACTTCATTATATCCGGAAACCCACTAAAACCCTACTCGATTCTCTCTCGCGACCAAGCTCTCGGAAACCCATGTCTTTTTGCTCGGATCATAGTTTTCAGCCTCGAATCTTACAGGTACTATTTCTATACTCATTTCGAATGTTTTTCGATCACTGTCGACCACACTTATCCATGAATCGTCATCGATTTGATCACTTCAATGACCAAAACGGGTCTCCTAAACCCCAACCTTGCATCGACTCACATACAAACCGTTTTCTTGTGGTTAAATCATGGTTTGTACCTTATTTTTATGATTAGAATGATCGTAGCCACATAGATTTAACTTTGGTTGGGTGTTTGATTGAATTTTGGTACCTCAGTCGCGCACCAGGAAACCCTAGTTACCCAGTAACATTCATGTTACCCGGTAACTAGCAAGTTCCCGGTAACGTTCATCATACCCGGTTAGTTCTTATTTTTCAAAAAATCCGGACACCTTGTTCCCCGGTAACACATGTCGTCCGGATACCTTTGTATCCGGTAAGTTCGACATCCAGTAAGATCAGTATCCGGTAACCTCTTTCAATCCGGTAACCTGTTTGCTCCGGTAACGTTACCACACCCAGTCAGCCCTATTTTGTCCGGTAACTATTAGTTACCCGGTAACTACTATGGTTACCCGGTAACCCCTGTCTGTCCAGTAAGTTTTGCTTGTCCGGATACCCTATTTATCCGAACACTGCTCGAGTCCAATACCTCTGCATTTTTTCCACATTGGCAATCCCAATGTCCTGATTTTACAGCTAGTCCTTAATCACCGCTGATTGAGCCATTCAAAAGCCAAGGTACACATTGAGGTTAAACGTATCCCGTTCATATACTGACACTGTGCTTTATAGGTATAATACATGGCGGAACAACAAGAGCAGCAACAGCAGAACGTTCCTCCACCGGAGGACATCATAGACGACGAGGCTGACAATGCCTTGGTTCCCGTGGATCAGGAAATTGAGAAAAATCCGAACAACCACCACCTTGACGTTGCTGCAGTCCGACCCGATCACCGGGTAGTGATTGATATCTTGCTCGGCCATCCGCTTCGCCGAGCACTGACCGCGACAACACACGTCCCTCTCATATATGTACATCAAGTATGGCACACGGCGAGGGTGGTCATTGTCAACAACGTCCAGACCATCACTGCCCCTTCCGGAAACTCTCACACTGGAGTCCTTCCGCCGACTACTGTCCCTTCCGGAACCAAATACCGGAGGCCATGCCGCATATGCACCCACCATCGATGATGTCACACTCTGTGCTGAGGTTCGTGCACTTGGATATCGTCACGACCTCGATCGCCCGTCCGCTTTCAACAGGAAATACATCGCCCCGGTCTGGTACACTCTATTTTCCATCCTAAACCGGTGTCTATCCTCCCGATAGAAGGGGATAGACCAATGAACTGTAGACTTCCTATGTTTATTTCATGCGGTTGTTTACAATCGTCACATAGACTACGCAACAGTCATTTGGCGTGAAATGGTGCTAGCCATCAGACAGACCGGTGGTACCAAAAAGAAGTTCCTTCCATTTCCGCGATTCTTTACTCTAGCCGTTCGACAACATATGGATGCGAACCCTCTGATCCCACGACGAATCAACCATCCGGTATGTCCTCATCACAATCAACAATACTTGGTGATTCGTAACCCATCTGATACCCCATCCATGCCTATACCTGAACATTTACTGGCACACGCGGACCCCACTACACCGAGTGTAGTAGAATATAGGCGAGCGTTAGGAAATCCCATGGTCCAGCCAGCGCCGGAGGGACCTCCCCCGGGACATAGAACTGAGGGACGTGAGGGTCCAAGGACGAGAGGAGGTAGAGTCCGGGTAGCTGGGGCTCCCGGGCGGGGTGTGTTGAGATTACACGGGAGGGGAACAGGCGTGGGCGGTGCAGTGGATACACGAACCAATACTTCCGAAGCCGGACCAAGCCAACAACCCATTCATATCACCCGCACAACAACTGAAGCAGGTACGTCATCCAGACCCATGCTTCACCGTGACCCTGAGCCATACTTATCTGATCCTCCCTCACCGACCAGATAGATTGAGGATGTGGCATCCGACTCCACTGAATCTGATACGGACCGAGCCATTCACGCTTCCTTAATACCTACCAGTATCGGACCAAACCCAGATTTTACCAAAGGCATCCCATCTGACTCACCTACAATTAAGCTAGTTGCCTATTTACACTTTCTAAACTTTATTGTAATTCTCTCTACAGTTGAAAGTGAATTGGATGACCAGTTGAAATCATACAAACTGTTTCGTATCTATTGATTTCTTCTAACCGTTGCACGAATCTGGAACTCACAAAGCATATACGAGTACATTAGATCGGAGGAATTGCTTCTCAGGGAGTTGTTATTACATTCATTTTCATATAACAATAATGTTTTCTTTCAATTTGGGTATTTCATTTATGCTTCTGAAAACCCCCAACGTGAGCTAATTCTTTCATGTTGGGGGGTTGGTTTGAATCATGGATAAATAAACTTGTGGCTAAGTAGAGAGCTATGGTTGGATTGTTTTCTATTGATGAAACATATGATATTATTCTTAATGCTTGTAATAGTCTGATCAACTGTTAGATGATTCAATAAATCTTTAATCTTTGAGAAAGGTTTTAAGATTTGAACTATCTTGTATGTCTTGGATGTGATTGAGATAGAAATATGAGATTTCATCCATGTTTTTTTGAATCACTAAATTATTCAAGTTAATATTGTTTAGATCAAGAGATGATACAATGATTTGAATAATTATTTGCTATGGCTTGATGAAGTATAGTGATAGTTTATGGTTATGCATTTCATTCTCAATTTAATCCGATATCGTTCAATCTATTTAGTCACTAGTGTGTTGTTTATGAGGATTCCAACCCTCTAACCTTTTTCTATCCAATTAAATCATTTTCAGCTCTCAGTTTGCTTATTGCTTAGTGAAGTAATTTAATTCTTATTTTCATCAACAACAAATCAATTTGCGTTCGTCTAGTTAATAATCCATACAGTCATTGTGGTACTTGACACCTGGTTCCTTTGGTTCGATACTCGTACTTCCGTACTATTACTTGATTTCGACACCGTACACTTGCGGTTAGATTAAGTGGGGGTGTAAAAACCACCTATCAATAACAAGCACATCAAACATAGTAACTTTGCTATTAAGTTTAAAATTTCCAATTTTATTGATTATAGCCTCATCACCATTAGGTTGACTGATAGGTGAGTTTACACCCCCCCTAAATCTAACCGCAAGTGTACGGTGTCGAAATCAAGTAATAGTACAAAATTACGAGTATCGAACATAGGGAACTAGGAACTAAGTATCACAATGACTATAAGATCTATTAACTGAACGGTTGCAGTTTTGAGTTGTTGGTATTAAACTAATTAATTGCAAATAAACAAATCAAGACGAGACAATAAACAACTTTGGGAACGTTGGATAGAGAAAACAGTTGAGGGTTGGAAATCCTAAGGTTTTCACAGATAAACACCTGACTCAAAATAGTTACCAGCTATTCCATTTAATGAATACCCAATCTCTAAAACCACCGTTGTTCTTTCTCAAGCAACCACGGATTTTATTTTGAAAGCACAAGTTTTATCTCTCGATCTCAACCTATGGAATCCAAAACACATTAAAATCAAGATCTCAACGGGACTAAGGCTTACTTGGTATATCTCTATCCAATTTCTCACCTTAGGCATGCAATTCTAGTCCTAGTTAGCAATTAACTCTCTCGAACTTAATTGATAACAAACGAATTAGATGAAAGTTGGCCAAACTCACAAAAGCATTAAAACCCAAATCACATGCTTCATTAAATAGGAAAAACTGCTAAATGTCTCAAATCACATGTTCATAAGCTTAAACCAAATTCAAACCAACCCCTAACATCTAAAGATTAGTTCATGTTGGTGGTGGACAAAAACATAAGAAAAGGGAGTGAAATAGTGTGTGTAAACATAGAAATCGTAAACGCGAAGAATGTACTGATGAACTCCCTTCTCTCGGCTCTAATCCGCTTCGCTTGGTGAACTTCTCCTCAATCGGTCCTCCATCGTGGCTCAAAAGTATGTGAAAAACCTCTGAAAATTACCCCTTCGTAGCCTACCGTCGCACGTCGAGAAGTAATGACCTAAATTCCAGAAAACACAAAATATAGCAAACAAACAGAGGGTTGCGCGACCTGGTCTACGGCTTAAGGCCGCGCAATAAGCCGCGCGGTTTCCTGAAAGGTCCGGGTCAGGTCTGGTTCATGGTTTGGGTACGGGCTTGGATCTTGGGCTTCCGTTGGGCTTCGTTTTGGACTCTCTTTTGGACTCTTTTCCGCTTCTTTTTCTCGATGCTACTCTTATTCGGATCACCTGCGCATTTCACTCGATAAACCATAAAATTCCGCCTTTTTGCATCAACACAAGCCAATTTCATTGGTTTGTGGACTGAAAATAACGCCAAAAAGTGGCGTTATCAACAACCCCAAACCGAGCGTTGCTTGTCCTCAAGCAAATTAGTGATAAAAGAGAATAAAAGCATATATCAATGAAATAATAACTGCACAATTCCCAATCGGTACCACGTAATGCACTGGTGATTTCCCATACCCGTGAATGCTTATCTCACACTCGCCTCATCCTTATTCTGTTTGATCTATGGCCTTCCATTGTGAGTTGAACTCGTGACTGCTCCGATTACATTAAGATTGTACTAGGTCCAGACATACTAGGGAAAACATTTCGCCTCGACCCTACCTCACGGGATACTCTCATTTCACTCGAACCTAGGCTATCGCACATGTTGTCATGTATAAGGAAGTTATGTACAAGAATACTCGATAATTACATGACAACTCTAAGGAAAGACGCACAAATGTCCAAAAGTTGATCTCAGAAAAGAATCAAGTAGCAAGACAGGGACTATTGGCAACGGTGGTCGTATACCCTAATCACATTTTCCAGAAGATCATCCAGGTCTTTTTCAAAGGTTGTAACGGGGCTAGGGTTATGGCTAAGAAATGAAGGGTCAGCGGATCAAAATTCCTCGGTGTGTCAATCCTTAGCAGTTCTGAACTTCCATGGCTTCATTTACTATTAATTGGCCCTTTTTGTCATTGCTGGAGTCGCTTTGACTCTCTTATTTTATGATGTAGATACTATCTAAACTAACATTTTTTTGGGGCATCATTGGCCCTCTTTATTTGATTAGGGCTACATTGGCCCTCTTTTCTATCTATTATTTATTTTCATGATTGGCCTGTACTTTTTCTTTTCCGCTTTATCTTCTGCTATTCATTACCGCTTCTGATTGACACACTTTCGGATACGGGTTGGCTAAGGCTTTTGGCTAAGGTTTAATAGTGGGGTAAACGAAAAGGTGATAAGTGTTTGGCTGCAAAATGGGTTGTGGGTACACACATAGTGGGTCAAAAGGAACGATAGCTAAAAACGGGTTAAAACTGCACACAATGCGTGGAATCATCTCTTAAGGTCCACGCGATATGGTCTACTATACCCTTACCCAATATCCCGATGGTTGTCTTTGCTACTCAATGCAATATTATAGCGAGATCATTCTATAATCACGACAAGGAATTCGAAAAAGTGTATACGAATTAAGTGTTTCAATCCCTCGCAATGAAATACGTCATTTAGGCTCAAATCTCGCTATTGGGTGGTCTCCACAAATGTCCCTAGTCATGTCTTTTCCCGGTCCTTCTCTAATGGTCACGTTACTATCACAAGATTCTTCCCACAATGGTCGGTCTCAATCATCCAAAACAAAAATTTAGCTAATATGATCTAAACATTCAGATGTGCAGGAAATCTACGTGCATATATGTGGGCCCGATTGGGCAACCCCAAACCTTACCCACACATTGTCCCCAATGTGTAAGTGCCGGTGCAGGCGATACACATGTGCGACACGTATCATTGTGCAGTTATTGCAGTTATCAGACAGGGAAGACAAAGTATTAGCACGAAACATCAAAGAGCTAGCCCAAAGTTATTCAAATATGGTCATCCCAAACCTAGGTCGTGGCCTAGGTTTGCCAAATAAAGCCAACCCCAAACCTCGGTAAGACCGAGGTTTGCACAGGGGTAAATGTGAGCGTGTAGATGTAAAACAAAAGGTAAGGCACCCCAAACCTAAGTGAAACTTAGGTTTGTTGCATCTCGTTTAACTAATAAGGAACCAAAGCATCACACACTATCATTAGACATATAGAGTTAGTACATACCTGTCTGGCCGGAAGGAGGTGTGTCTCTTGAAAAAATGGAGAGAATAGTTGGGAGAAACCGGGAGAGATGGAGAAGAGGCACAGAAAACAAAAAAACAAATGAAAGCAAAAGGAGAAAGAAAGCAAAGAACGAAACGACAGAAAGCACGAAAGGGACAAACACTGCACGATAAATAGCCTAGAAGCCTCAGTGGAGCCGTACGGCTTTGGGCCGCGGCTTGATCCCGCATGGCATCCCGCGTAACTCTTTGTTTCGCAAAAACCTCCAGAGGCTTACACGGCTTGAGGCCGTGGCCCAGCCCGCGAATGTCTCTGCTCCATTTTTTTTGTAAATAAAAAACACTCAAAAACGTAACTTGAATAAGAAAGAAAAAACAAACCTCAGTGGGTTGCCTCCCACCTAGCGCCTTAGTTAAAGTCGTGGCACGACTGTGTGGCTTTCAATGTGGCTTGTTATTTGATCCAATATGTCCCGTTTTTGGTTCACCCCTATCTTCTATTCTTTTGAGAACATGGAATATTACCTTTTCGTTCCCAACTCTGAAGGTCATCACACCCTCCTCCATATCTATCAGAGCCTTGCTTGTGGCTAAGAATGGTCTTCCCAAAATCAATGGTACTTCAACATCGTCTTCCACATCTAGGACTATAAAATCAACGGGAAAATAGAACTTTCCAACCTTTATCAAAACGTCTTCAATGATTCCATACGGGTACCTTACCGATCTATCTGCAAGTTGAAGTGTCATGTTTGTTGGATTCACTTCCCCCAAGCCAAGTTTCCTGAAAATAGATAGAGGCATTAAATTAATACTTGCTCCTAAATCACATAACACCTTATCAAAACAGAGATTTCCAATTTGTATAGGTATAGGAAAACTCTCTGGATCTTGAAGCTTCGGGGGAAGCTTGTTCTGAATGATAGCACTGCACTCCTCAGTAAGTGCAATGGTAGCTTGGTGTTCAATTGTCCTCTTCTTGGATACGATGTCCTTCATGAACTTCAGATATGTTTGCATTGGGCAAGTGCTTCTGCAAATGGAATGTTGATGTGCAGCTTCTTGAAGATGTCAAGAAATTTCTTGAATTTTTCCTCATTGTTGTGTGCCTTCAATCTATTTAGGAAAGGCACTCTTGGAGCTACCGGCTTGACCGGTAGTTGCTTTGGGACCTTTGGTCGCCCCTTCCTTTTCTCTTCACCCTCCAGGTTTTCCTTCATCACAACCTCTTCATCGGCTTCCACCTCATCCAGTTCTATGATCTCAATGTCTTGCCCCTTGGGATCGGTTTCCTTTGATGAAGGTTCTCGTGTAGTATCCTTGATCATCTCCTTGCCACTTCTCAGTTAAATGGCTTTGCACTCTTCCCGTGTTTTCCTTTCGGGTTGACTCGGAAATGTTCTGGGAGCTCGATTTTGTAAGGCTTCAGAAATTTGCCCCACTTGCCTTTCAAGGAGTTTGATGGAGGCGGTGTTCTGTTCCGTTGCTTCTTTTACTGTACTAATCGTGCTTTCCAATCCTCCGACTGTGCTATCCATCTTGGTCATGAACTTCATCAGCATACTCTCTAACCCTGGTTTCTTCTCCCCGGACTGTCCTTCATCATATTTCCGTTGGTTGTAACCTGGAGGACGGTAAACATTGTTAGATATAGGAGAATTAGAAAAGTTGGAATAATTACCTTGTTGTTGTTGGCCGCGTTGACTCCATGGAAAATTAGGGTGTTTCTTCCACCCCTCATTATAGGTGTTCGAGAAAGGGTCATTCCTTGGAGGGTTGTTCCAGTTTTGCAAAAATTGAACCTGTTCAGGTTCTTGAGACGCGGGGAACACTTCTGGACCGCCTTCCTTCAAATGATTTGTGATATCGGCTATTTGAGCTTTCATCACCTTCAACTCCTCTGATTTTTTAACATTGGCTACCCGTATGATCGAAGATCGTGGAGTGGCATAGCTATGCCCGGCTAAGTTGTCGATCAACTCAACTGCTTCTTCATTCGTTTTGTTCATGAAAGCGCCACCCGCCGCAGCTGTGATGTCATTCTTAAATTGTGGGTGGAGTCCACTGAAAAACGTCTGGATGATGACCCAACCGTGTAACCCATGATGAGGACACTTTTTCAACATGTCTTTATATCGTTCCCATGCCTCGTATAGTGTCTCTTGGTCTCATTGAGCAAAATGAGTGATATCGGCCATCAGTTGAGCGGTTCTTCCCGGTGGGAAGAATTTCTGGAGGAACGCAGCTTTCAGGCCTGCCCATGTAGTAATCTGAGCTGATAGTAAGCTCTCTATCCATACTTCAGCCCTACCCTTGAGGGAAAAACTGAACAGCCTCAGCTTGATCGCATCCTCTTCCATCCCATTGATCTTGAATGTATTGCAAATGCTCTCAAATGCACAGAGATGTGCATGAGGATCTTCTGTTGGGGCTCCTCCATACTGATTCTGTTGTACCATGATGATGGTACTCGGTTTAATATCAAAGTAGTTCGCCCCAGTAGTGGGCAGTTGGACGCCTATACGTGCAGCTGCCACATTAGGATTGGCAAACGACCGCATAGGACGTCTTTCCGGAGGGGCTTCGTCATCCATCTTCGATTGCCTTTGAGCTTTGGATGCTTTTCGTAATTGACGGGCGGTTTTTTCGATTTATGGATCGAGCGGTTCGATTTCCTTCCCTCGGGTCTTCCTTGGCATACACCAGTTAGTACCTGAAATGGAAAGTAGGCAAAATTAGCAATCCAGAAACTGAAAGCAATAAAACGAAATAACAAAATGAAAAAAAATGTTCAATGTAATAGCGTTTATAGTTGGTAGAGGTATCAGTTGCAACTAGTTCCCTGGCAGCAGCACCAAAAACTTGATAGGTGAGTTAACCACCCTAAATCTAACCGCAAGTGTACGGTGTTGAAATCAAGTAATAGTACAAAAGTACGAGTATCGAACACAGAGAACTAGGAACTAAGTATCACAATGACTATAAGATCTATTAACTGAACGGTCGCAATTTGGAGTTGTTGGTATTAAACTAATTAATTGCAAATAAACAAATCAAGACGAGACAGTAAACAACTTTGGGAACTTTGGATAGAGAAAATAGTTGAGGGATGGAAATCCTAAGGTTTTCACAGATAAACATCTGACTCAAAATAGTTACCAGCTATTCCATTTATTGAATACCCAATCTCTAAAACCACCGTTGTTCTTTCTCAAGCAACCACGGATTTTATTTTGAAAGCACAAGTTTTATCTCTCGATCTCAACCTATGGAATCCAAAACACATTAAAATCAAGATCTCAATGGGAATAAGGCTTACTTGGTATATCTCTATCCAATTTCTCACCTTAGGCATGCAATTCTAGTCCTAGTTAGCAATTAACTCTCTCGAACTTAATTGATAACAAACGAATCAGATGATAGTTGGCCAAACTCACAAAAGCATTAAAACCCAAATCACATGCTTCATTAAATAGGAAAAACTGCTAAAAGTCTCAAATCACATGTTCATAAGCTTAAACATAATTCAAACCAACCCCCAACATCTAAAGATTAGTTCATGTTGGTGGTGGACAAAAACATAAGAAAAGGGAGTGAAATAGTGTGTGTAAACATAGAAATCGTAAACGCGAAGAATTTATTGATGAACTCCCTTCTCTCGGCTCTAATCCGCTTTGTTTGGTGAACTTCTCCTCAATCGGTCCTCTATCGTGGCTCAAAAGTATGTGAAAAACCTCTAAAAATCGCCCCTTCGTAGCCAACCGTCGCACGTCGAGAAGTAATGACCTAAATTCCGGAAAACACAAAATATAGCAAACGAACAGAGGGTTGCGCGACCTGGTCCACGGCTTCAGGCCGCGCAACAAGCCGCGCGGTTTCCTGAAAGGTCCGGGTCAGGTCTGGTTCATGGTTTGGGTACGGGCTTGGATCTTGGGCTTCCGTTGGGCTTCGTTTTGGCTTCGTTTTGGACTCTCTTTTGGACACTTTTCCGCGACTTTTTCTTGATGCTACTCTTATTCGGATCACCTATGCATTTCACTCGATAAACCATAAAATTCCGCCTTTTTGCTTCAACACAAGCCAATTTCATTGGTTTGTGGACTGAAAATAACGCCAAAAAGTGGCGTTATCAACAACCCCAAACCGAGCGTTGCTTGTCCTCAAGCAAATTAGCGATAAAAGAGAATAAAAGCATATATCAATGAAATAATAACTGCACAATTCCCAATCGGTACCACGTAATGCACTGGTGATTTCCCATACCCGTGAATGCTTATCTCACACTCGCCTCATCCTTATTCTGTTTGATCTATGGCCTTCCATTGTGAGTTGAACTCGTGACTGCTCCGATTACATTAAGGTTGTACTAGGTCCAGACATACTAGGGAAAACATTTCGCCTCGACCCTACCTCACGGGATACTCTCATTTCACTCGAACCTAGGCTGTCGCACATGTTGTCATGTATAAGGAAGTTATGTACAAGAATACTCGATAATTACATGACAACTCTAAGGAAAGACGCATAAATGTCCAAAAGTTGATCTCAGAAAGGAATCAAGTAGCAAGACAGGGACTATTGGTAACGGTGGTCGTATACCCTAATCACATTTTCCAGAAGATCATACAAGTCTTTTACAAGGGTTGTAACGGGGCTAATGTTGTGGCTAATAAATGAAGGGTCAGCGGATCAAAATTACTCGATGTGTCAATCCTTAGCAGTTCTGAACTTTCCTGGCTTCATTTACTATTAATTGGCCCTCTTTGTCATTGTTGGAGTCGCTTTGACTCTCTTATTTTATGCTGTAGATACTATCTAAACTAACTTTTTTTTGTGGGGCATCATTGGCCCTCTTTTATTTATTGGGGCTGCATTGGCCCTCTTTTCTATCTATTATTTATTTTCATGACTGACATGTACTTTTTCTTTTCCGCTTTATCTTCTGCTATTCATTACCGCTTCTGATTGACACACTTTCGGATACGGGTTGGCTAAGGCTTTTGGCTAAGGTTTAATAGTGGGGTAAACGAAAAGGTGATAAGTGTTTGGCTGCAAAATGGGTTGTGGATACACACATAGTGGGTCAAAAGGAACGATAGCTAAAAACGGGTTAAAACTGCACACAATGCCTGGAATCATCTCTTAAGGTCCACGCAATATGGTCTACTATACCCTTACCCAATATCCCGATGGTTGTCTTTGCTATTCAATGCAATATTATAGCGAGATCATTCTATAATCACGACAAGGAATTCAAAAAAGTGTATACGAATTAAGTGTTTCAATCCCTCGCAATGAAATACGTCATTTAGGCTCAAATCTCGCTATTGGGTAGTCTCCACTAATGTCCCTAGTCATGTCTTTTCCCGGTCCTTCCCTAATGGTCACGTTACTATCACGAGATTCTTCCCACAATGGTCGGTCTCAATCATCCAAAACAAAATTTTAGCTAATATGATCTAAACATTCAGATATGCAGGAAATCTACGTGCATATACGTGGGCCCGATTGGGCAACCCCAAACCTTACCCACACATTGTCCCCAATGTGTAAGTGTCGGTGCAAGCGATACACATGTGCGACACGTATCATTGTGCAGTTATTGCAGTTATCAGACAGGGAAGACAAAGTATTAACACGAAACATCAAAGAGCTAGCCCAAAGTTATTCAAATATGGCCATCCCAAACCTAGGTCGTGGCCTAGGTTTGCCAAATAAAGCCAACGCAAACCTCGGTAAGACCGAGGTTTGCACAGGGGTAAATGTGAGCGTGTAGATGTAAAAACAAAAGGTAAGGCACCCCAAACCTAAGTGAAACTTAGGTTTGTTGCATCTCGTTTAACTAATAAGGAACCAAAGCATCACACACTATCATTAGAACATATAGAGTTAGTACATACCTGTCTGGCCGGAAGGAGGTGAGTCTCTTGAAAAAATGGAGAGAATAGTTGGGAGAAACCGGGAGAGATGGAGAAGAGGCACAGAAAACAAAAAAACAAATGAAAGCAAAAGGAGAAAGAAAGCAAAGAACGAAACGACACAAAGCACGAAAGGGACAAACACTGCACGAGAAACATCCTAGAAGCCTCAGGAGAGCCGCGCGGCTTTGTGCCGCGGCTTGAGCTCGCGTTGCATCCCGTATAACTCCCTGTTTCGCAAAAATCTCCAGAGGCTTACGCGGCTTGAGGCCGCGGCCCAGCCCGAGTATGTCTCTGCTCCATTTTTTGTAAATCAAAAACGTAACTTGAATAAGAAAGAAAAAACAAACCTCGGTGGGTTGCCTCCCACCCAGTGCCTTAGTTAAAGTCGTGGCACGACTGTGTGGCTCTCAATGTGGCTCGTTATTTGATCCAATATGTCCCGTTTTCGGTTCACCCGTATCTTCTTTTCTTTTGAGAACATGGAATGTTACATTTTCGTTCCCAACTCTGAAGGTCATCACACCCTCCTCCATATCTATCAGAGCCTTGATTGTGGCTAAGAATGGTCTTCCCAAAATCAATGGTACTTCAACATCGTCTTCCACATCTAGGACTCTAAAATCAACGGGAAAATAGAACTTTCCAACCTTTATCAAAACGTCTTCAATGATTCCATACGGGTACCTCACCGATCTATCTGTAAGTTGAAGTGTCATGTTTATTGGCTTCACTTCCCCCAA
Organism: Saussurea involucrata; assembly: GCA_033807775.1. Taxonomy (NCBI): domain Eukaryota; kingdom Viridiplantae; phylum Streptophyta; class Magnoliopsida; order Asterales; family Asteraceae; genus Saussurea; species Saussurea involucrata. Next base: position 154,797,266 of record CM066322.1, on the reverse strand, counting down.
GCCAAGTTTCCTGAAAATAGATAGAGGCATTAAAATAATACTTACTCCTAAATCACATAACACCTTATCAAAACAAGGATTTCCAATTTGTATAGGTATAGAAAAACTCCCTGGATCTTGAAGTGTAATACCCCGGGTAAGTCCGTTAAATTTATTTAACTAAGGGATTTTGATATTAAGGGGAAGTTTGAGATAAGTTATAAGATTTGGGGTGGGTTGGTCATTAATGGGTAGTTTGTGCCAAAAGTGTAAATGGAGATATAAATATCTCTCACACTTCAGTTATCCCTTCAAAAACCTAAATATAGAAAGACAGTGTGTGTGTGTGTGTTCGTGAGGCGAAAAAGGAGCAGAAGTGGAAAGGTTCGGTTTGAGCATCGATTGAAAGGGTTTGAGTCGATTTTAAGGTATGTACCCTTTAAGTTTTATGTTTGTAATCATCAATAGACAGTTTCTATCGGATTAGAAAGTTTAAATCATAGCTGTATAGATTTGATTTGGGTTCTGGATTAGAAAAGCGACCGACTGTGTTCTTGAGAGTCCCGGGGAAGTCCCGGTAGACTCCCGGTACTAACGACTCCCGGCAATGTGAGTCCCGGTATTGCAGACTTCCGGTAGTATAGAGTTCCGGTAATGTGAACTCCCGGTATAGGAACTCCCGGTACCATGAAGTTCCGGTAGTGTTGTCTCCCGGTACTCTGGGTAGTCCCGGTACCTTGTTATGTTTTGTTGTTAAGTCACAAGGGTAAGAGTATAAGTGAAACATTGGAGGGCCGAAACTTAGTAGGTTTTATGTGTTTTGCTAGTAAAGCGATATATGTATCTTAAATGGTTACAAATTCTGTGGAGTCAAGGTGAAGGATAGGATCTTTTTGAAAGGAGCTTGCAAGTGTTTTTGGATAAGCAATCGAGGTGAGTTTTACTTTTAAAAACGTTTTCAACTGGGATACATATATATATATATATATATGAGATGGATACTATGGATTGTGAATATGACATATGGTTGGTTATATGTTTACGTTAAGAAATATATAGATATATCATATTGTATTTATATTATACAACACGAGTATATGTTAGCCGAACTATTAGTCGGCGGAGCTGTATGGAATTACAGCGGAGCTGCATGGAATTGCAGTGGAGCTGTATGGAATTACAGCGGAGCTGTATGTAATTGCAGCGGAGTCGACTGTATTGTACAGTGACGATAATTAGGTGGCTTGCTACCAACTAATATGACAATGGTAACGAGGAATGAGGAGGAGTTGAGAACGATGCACGAGTCTTGATGTGGTAATTAAAATATGTGTAGTATATATATGTGACGTTTATATACTTATTATATATGTGTGTGTATTGGCAAAGGTTGTATTTAAACTATTTTGATTGACGAAAGGTTTTATAATGATTTTGGAAAGGACAGGGATTGACTCACTAGACCCGTTTGGTGTAACCCTCATTTTTGTTTTCAAAAATATGTTTTCCAGGTCGAGGAATTGATAGCGGCAAAGGAAAGAATAAGGTGTAGACGGCCTTCGTGGACGGATGTGGATTAGGAAATTTTATGTAATTTGTAGTTTTGAGACTAAAAGAGACCGTACTTGGTTTGCTATGTAACTTTTGTTGTAAATCAATGATATGTATGCATGTTATGTGTTATGATGTATGTTATGGGAATTGGGTTGTTACAAATGGTATCAGAGCCCTAGTTTAAGGGATTTAGGTATACGGATCTATACCTAGACTTAAACTGCATGTGAAGTAGGATGTCCTTAGTATTTTAGAACCTCGGGATGATAAGTATAAAAGGTAGAAGGGACATCATGTAAGGTATTTTCAAATTACACCTGGCCAGTGTAATCATGAACTTACAAGTACACGTTTGAACCTGAATACCTTGTTATATGGGGTATGTGCTTATGTGTATATTAATTTTGTTGAATCAACAGAATGGCAAGTGGTACTAGACGAACGAACCGAAGGGGGAGAGTAAATCCGAATAGTACAAATCCGCCGATAGGAACGGGGGAAAGGGGAGGCAGAACTGGGGGCAGAATCGGGGGTAGGACTGGAGGCCGAACTGGAGGCAGAACTCAGCAACAAGATACATAGTTCGTTACGAGAGGTGACTTAATGGCAGAGATGGGAAGGTACAAGCCAGTATTCAGGCAATGTTTGATCAGAATCGTCACGGTGAAGCTGAAACACCGGATCCTGAACCGGAAGCTGAAATGCCAATTACACCAACTGTTGTACAGGTGCCAAGGAGGTGCGACTACAAAATGTTCTTAAGCTGTAGACCTCCGACCTACTCAGGAGACAGGGATCCCATGAAAGCAATGAGATGGATGAAAGAAATAGAAGCTATTTTCAAGACAAGCAAGTGTGCAGATGAAGATAGGGTATTGTACGGGGCAACAATGTTAAAAGGGGATGCTTTGTATTGGTGGAAATCTTTTATTTATTCTAAAGGATCTGATGTTTATTCTACCCTCTCCTGGGAAGAATTTGTGATAGCCTACAGGAACGCATTTTATCCCCAAGCAGTCGTCAAACAACTGGAAGGGGAATTTATGAATTTGCGGCAAGGAAATTTATCAGTTAGGGACTATACTGCCCGTTTTCTGGAAAAGTCACGTTTCGCGGAATACTACGTGGCCACGGAGGCAATGAAGACAGAAAGGTATATTTTCGGGTTAAATTCGGAAGTCAGAAAGTTAGTGACTGCAACAGGACCTGATAACTTCTCAGCTACAGTAAATGCCGCGGAAAATGTAGGGCGAGATATTAAGAGAGATGCAAATGATAAGAGTGCTGGGAAAAGAAAATCGGAAGAGATGACGCATGATTCAACGGAGTATGAAATTCAAAGGTTCGATAGTCGCCTACCTTTTATATCAGATGAAAGACTATGTTCAAAATGCAACCGTGTACATCAAGGAAATTGTTATGTTGATCCTAGAAGTTGTTACAGATGTGGAAGAGCTGGACACGTCGCTAAAAATTGTCACGCAAATCAATTATGTTTCGTTTGCAATTCCCCTGATCATATTCAGTCAGACTGTCCACAAAGGAAAATACAACAGGGTAGTACGACGGGGAAACCAATAAGCGTCAGGACGGGAGAGATACAAGGGTCTGAGGAACCGAAAGCAAAGGGACGAGTATTCCAAATGACAACGCAAGACGAGGAGGAAATTCCGGATGAGGATACAGGCACATTTCTAATAAACTCTATACGTGCTAAGGTGTTATCTGACTTCGGTACGAAGTGGTTCTTGGTATTTCTGTGCTTATATTGCTGATCTGTGTTAGAGACATAGGTGGGTGTGGGGTGGCTATTCAGTTAGTTTCTATGGTTTTGATTGAGTTCGAAGTAGTAGTGATAAGTATTTGTATCTTTTCGCTTAACCGAATTCCGGGACGGAATTCTTTTAAGGGGGAGATAATGTAATACCCCGTGTAAGTCCGTTAAATTTATTTAACTAAGGGATTTTGATATTAAGGGGAAGTTTGAGATAAGTTATAAGATTTGGGGTGGGTTGGTCATTAATGGGTAGTTTGTGCCAAAAGTGTAAATGGAGATATAAATATCTCTCACACTTCAGTTATCCCTTCAAAAACCTAAATATAGAAAGACAGTGTGTGTGTGTGTGTTCGTGAGGCGAAAAAGGAGCAGAAGTGGAAAGGTTCGGTTTGAGCATCGATTGAACGGGTTTGAGTCGATTTTAAGGTATGTACCCTTTAAGTTTTATGTTTGTAATCATCAATAGACAGTTTCTATCGGATTAGAAAGTTTAAATCATAGCTGTATAGATTTGATTTGGGTTCTGGATTAGAAAAGCGACCGACTGTGTTCTTGAGAGTCCCGGGGAAGTCCCGGTAGACTCCCGGTACTAACGACTCCCGGTAATGTGAGTCCCGGTATTGCAGACTTCCGGTAGTATAGAGTTCCGATAATGTGAACTCCCGGTATAGGAACTCCCGGTACCATGAAGTTCCGGTAGTGTTGTCTCCCGGTACTCTAGGTAGTCCCGGTACCTTGTTATGTTTTGTTGTTAAGTCAGAATGGTAAGAGTATAAGTGAAACATTGGAGGGCCGAAACTTAGTAGGTTTTATGTGTTTTGCTAGTAAAGCGATATATGTATCTTAAATGGTTACAGATTCTGTGGAGTCAAGGTGAAGGATAGGATCTTTTTGAAAGGAGCTTGCAAGTGTTTTTGGATAAGCAATTGAGGTGAGTTTTACTTTTAAAAACGTTTTCAACTGGGATACATATATATATATATATATATATATGAGATGGATACTATGGATTGTGAATATGACATATGGTTGGTTATATATTTACGTTAAGAAATATATAGATATATCATATTGTATTTATATTATACAACACGAGTATATGTTAGCCGAACTATTAGTCGGCGGGGCTGTATGGAATTGCAGTGGAGCTGTATGGAATTACAGCGGAGCTGTATGTAATTGCAGCGGAGTCGACTGTATTGTACAGTGACGATAATTAGTTGGCTTGCTACCAACTAATATGACCATGGTAACGAGGAATGAGGAGGAGTTGAGAACGATGCACGAGTCTTGATGTGGTAATTAAAATATGTGTAGTATATATATGTGACGTTTATATACTTATGATATATGTGTGTGTATTGGCAAACATTGTATTTAAACTATTTTAATTGACGAAAGGTTTTATAATGATTTTGGAAAGGACAGGGATTAACTCACTAGACCCGTTTGGCCTAACCCTCATTTTTGTTTTCAAAAATATGTTTTCCAGGTCGAGGAATTGATAGCGGCAAAGGAAAGAATAAGGTGTAGACGGCCTTCGTGGACTAATGTGGATTAGGAAATTTTATGTAATTTGTAGTTTTGAGACTAAAAGAGACCGTACTTGGTTAGCTATGTAACTTTTGTTGTAAATCAATGATATGTATGCATGTTATGTGTTATGATGTATGTTATGGGAATTGGGTTGTTACATGAAGCTTCGGGGGAAGCTTGTTCTGAATGATAGCACTGCACTCCTCAGTAAGTGCAATGGTAGCTTGGTGTTCAATTGTCCTGTTCTTGGATACGATGTCCTTCATGAACTTGAGATATGTTGGCATTTGGGCAAGTGCTTCTGCAAATGGAATGTTGATGTGCAGCTTCTTGAAGATGTCAAGAAATTTCTTGAATTGTTCCTCATCGTTATGTGCCTTCAATCTATTTGGGAAAGGCACTCTTGGAGCTACCGGCTTGACCGGTAGCTGCTTTGGGACCTTTGGTCGCCCCTTCCTTTTCTCTTCACCCTCCGGGTTTTCCTTCATCACAACCTCTTCATCGGCTTCCACCTCATCCACTTCTATGATCTCAATGTCTTGCCCCTTGGGATCAGTTTCCTTTGATGAGGGTTCTCGTGTAGTATCCTTGATCAGCTCCTTGCCACTTCTCAGATAAATGGCTTTGCACTCTTCCCGTGTTTTCCTTTCGGGTTGACTCGGAAATGTTCCGGGAGCTCGATTTTGTAAGGCTTCAGAAATTTGCCCCACTTGCCTTTCAAGGAGTTTGATGGAGGTAGTGTTCTGTTCCGTTGCTGCTTTTACTGTACTAATCGTGCTTGCCAATCCTTCGACTGTGCTATCCATCTTGGTCATGAACTTCATCATCATATCCTCTAACCCTGGTTTCTTCTCCCCGGACTGTCCTTCATCATATTTCCGTTGGTTGTAACCTGGAGGACGGTAAACATTGTTAGAATTAGGAGAATTAGAAAAGTTGGAATGATTACCTTGTTGTTGTTGGCCGGGTTGACTCCATGAAAAATTAGGGTGTTTCTTCCACCCCTCATTATAGGTGTTCTAGAAAGGGTCGTTCCTTGGAGGGTTGTTCCGGTTTTGCAAAAATTGAACATGTTCAGGTTTTTGAGATGCGGGGAACACTTCTGGACCGCCTCCCTTCAAATGATTTGTGATAGCGGCTATTTGAACTTTCATCACCTTCAACTCCTCTGATTCTTGAACATTGGCTACCCGTCTGATAGAAGATCGTGGAGTGGCATAGCTATCCTCGGCTAAGTTGTCGATCAACTCAACTGCTTCTTCATACGTTTTGTTCATGAGAGCGCCACCCGACGCAACTGTGATGTCATTCTTAAATTGTAGGTGGAGTCCACTGAAAAACGTCTGGATGATGACCCAACCGTGTAACCCATGATGAGGACACTTTTTCAACATGTCTTTATATCGTTCCCATGCCTCGTATAGTGTCTCTTGGTCCCATTGAGCAAAGTGAGTGATATCGGCCATCAGTTGAACGGTTCTTCCTCTTCCTGGTGGGAAGAATTTCTGGAGGAACGCAGCTTTCAGGCCTGCCCATGTAGTAATCTAAGCTGATGGTAAGTTCTCTATCCATACTTCAGCCCTACCCTTGAGGGAAAAACTGAACAGCCTCAGCTTGATCGCATCCTCTTCCATCCCATTGATCTTGAATGTATTGCAAATGCTCTCAAATGCACGAAGATGTGCATGAGGATCTTCTGTTGGGGCTCCTCCATACTGATTCTGTTGTACCATGACGATGGTACTCGGTTTTATCTCAAAGTAGTTCGCCCCAGTAGTGGGCGGTTGGACGCCTATATGTGCGGTTGCCACATTAAGATTGGCAAATGACCGCATAGGACGTCTTTCCGGAGGGGCTTCGTCACCCATCTTCAATTGCATTTGAGCTTTGGATGCTTTTCATAATTTACGGGCGGTTTTTTCGATTTCTGGATCGAGCGGTTCGATTTACTTCCCTCGGGTCTTCCTTGGCATACACCAGTTAGTACCTGAAATGGAAAGTAGGCAAAATTAGCAATCCAGAAACTGAAAGTAATAAAACGAAATAACAAAATGAAAAAAAATGTTCAATGTAATAGTGCTTATAACTGGTAGTGCTATCAGTTGCAACTAGTTCCCTGGCAGCGGCGCCAAAAACTTGATAGGTGAGTTTACACCCCCCCCCCCCCCCCCTAAATCTAACCGCAAGTGTACGGTGTCGAAATTAAGTAATAGTACAAAAGTACGAGTATCGAACACAGGGAACTAGGAACTAAGTATCACAATAACTATAAGATCTACTAACTGAACGGTCGCAATTTTGAGTTGTTGGTATTAAACTAATTAATTGCGAATAAACAAATCAAGACGAGACAGTAAACAACTTTGGGAACGTTGGATAGAGAAAACAGTTGAGGGTTGGAAATCCTAAGGTTTTCACAGATAAACACCTGACTCAAAATAGTTACTGGCTATTCCATTTAATGAATACCCAATCTCTAAAACCACCATTGTTCTTTCTCAAGCAACCACATATTTTATTATGAAAGCACAAGTTTTATCTCTCGATCTCAACCTATGGAATCCAAAACAAATTAAAATCAAGATCTCAACGGGACTAAGGCTTACTTGGTATATCTCTATCCAATTTCTCACCTTAGGCGTGCAATTCTAGTCCTAGTTAGCAATTAACTCTCTCGAACTTAATTGATAACAAACGAATCAGATGAAAGTTGGTCAAACTCACAAAAGCATTAAAACCCAAATCACATGCTTCATTAAATAGGAAAAACTGCTAAAAGTCTCAAATCACATGTTCGTAAGCTTAAACCAAATTCAAACCAACCCCCAACATCTAAAGATTAGTTCATGTTGGTGGTGGACAAAAACATAAGAAAAGGGAGTGAAATAGTGTGTGTAAACATAGAAATCGTAAACGAGAAGAATGTACTGATGAACTCCCTTCTCTCGGCTCTAATCCGCTTTGCTTGGTGAACTTCTCCTCAATCGGTCCTCTATTGTGGCTCAAAAGTATGTGAAAACCCTCTGAAAATCGCCCCTTCGTAGCCTACCGTCGCACGTCGAGAAGTAATGACCTTAATTCCGAAAAACACAAAATATAGCAAACGAACAAGGGGTTGCGCTACCTGGTCCGCAACTTCAGGCCGCACAACAAGCCGTGCGGTTTCCTGAAAGGTCCAGGTCAGGTCTGGTTCATGGTTTGGGTACGGGCTTGGATCTTGGGCTTCCGTTGGGCTTCGTTTTGGACTCTCTTTTGGACTCTTTTCCGCTTCTTTTTCTCGATGCTACTCTTATTCGGATCACCTGCGCATTTCACTCGATAAACCATAAAATTACGCCTTTTTGCGTCAACACAAGCCAATCTCATTGGTTTGTGGACTGAAAATAACGCCAAAAAGTGGCGTTATCATTGACTTTTAACCTTAAGTCAGAAATATCAACCACATTATCTAAACAAGACACAGAAGATTGATTAGCACCTGAATCTATAATCCAACCAGATTTATTTAATTTGGAAGAAATGCCAGACATGTTAGCTGAGAACATACCATCCATGTTGCCAGAAATTCCCTTAGATTGTTTCTGATCAATTAGAGATAACAACTTGGAGATTTGTTCTTCATTAAGAACTGCATTAGCCCATTAAGAACTGCATTAACTTCAAAAGTTGATTATATTTGGAAAACTCATGTGCGGCATTACAAGAACATGAAGGTAGTTTTATTAAAGCATGAAATTGTTTCCGAAGAGCATTTAATTTGTGATAGTATTCAGACACAGGAGCACCATTCTGGCTTAGAGAATTGATCTTTTGATGCAGGTTAAAAGTAATAGAACCATCAATTTTATCATATGTTTCCTTAAGTTCATCCCAAACTTCAGAAGCAACTTTAGAGAAAACCTGACTAACAAACAAGTCTTCTGAAATAGAACCAAGGATCCAGGACAAAACAACAGAATTACACCTATCCCATTGTTTACCCAAAATATCATTATCAGAAGGACGAACAACAGACCCATTCACAAAACCAAATTTATTTTTGGTTTCCAAAGCAAGAATCATAGCACAAGACCATACTTTGTAATTCTCTGTACCACTCAACTTCATACTCATAATAGAAGCACCAGAAGTATCACTCGGGTGGAGATACAAAGGATCTCCAAAGTCCAGTTTAGCAATCAGAGATTGCTCTCCTGGCTCTTTGGCAGACTCTCCACCGATCATGATAACACTATGAAAACAACACACAGTGAAACCTAAGAAACTATACAGCAGGATTCTTTGCCACTCAGATGTGGTAGGTCAAGACAATCTCTTAGTCACCAAAACAAAGAGAAGAAAAGGAAGAAGAGGCACACTGAGAAGAGACAAGAAACCAAACAACTTACCAAGCGTTTGCAACAACCTGTAAGGGCAAAGAACAACTTACAGAGGCTTCCTTATTTTGAGCATAATGGAAAACACGGGCACATGTCTCTGAAACAGAGACCAGAACAACCACTTGAACAAATCATAGGACCAGAAGAGGTCAAGGTCTAAATTGTGTGTGGAGGATAAACTCCAAACACACCACCACAAATTTAGTATCTTGACCAGATCTGGTTAACAAAAGAAACAAGATACAAAAGAGATAAAAGAAAAAAATGATATGAACAGAGGAAGGAACCAACAGATCTGAAGGTTACAGATTGTTATCAACGTTTTTCCTCAAGTAATACTCAAGAGTTGATATATCATTCTTAACAGACCACCAGATCTGACAAAAAAAGGAACAGAAACACGGACTCAAACTGAACATATCCTTATATGGACAACGATACGCCTCAAAGAAGCAGTGGTTAAGTCCAAGAGACCAAAAGTTCAGAAAAGCCTGAAAGATGTGAAGATTTGAGAAGAAAACTTGAGCACACAAGATTTAACAAACATGCAAGGTAGATATCAGAGAACTGAACAAAATAACTAAACAAATTAAGTCTAAGTCTAACCAGAGATATAGAATCTGAACACTAACAATGCATGAACCTTTAATACACAAAAAACGTACAGATCTATGAAGAACAAGTAGAAATATATTAAGATGCATAGAACAAGTAACCAGAAGAACAAACAGCTCACGAATTTGTTCAAATCAAGAATGATTAGAACAACTTCAAGAGAAAAATGAATAACAATGTATGGTAAAACAAATGAGTTCAGATCTAACAAGATAAGAACTACAAGTTGTATGAGATACCAAAAAACCCGAAGAATAATCCAGATCTAAAAAGAAAAGGGCTAAAACTTTGAGTGATAATCTCGAAGATGAGTCCAGATCTAAAATGAAAAGGACCAAAACTTTGAGAAAAAATACAAGAACAAAAGCAACAGATTCGAGGGTAAAACTCACTCGAAAACCATAACGGATCTGAACACAAAAGGTGATTTAGATTATCGTTTATTTGAAAAAGAAACAAACAGAAGGAACGATGAAAAATGAAAGCTTACCACACACATTGATGTATGGAACGAGCAGATCATAATTTCAGCTCTGATACCATATTCAAGTTTTATACATCAACAACTTTTATAATACAAAAATCTCATAAACAAATATCAAACTTCAAGAGGATTAAAGTTTGATTTATATCCCTAATCTACAACAAGATGTATAAAAACCCTAATTCTAGATATAGTGTGAGAGAGAGAGAGAGAGAGAGAGAATCGTAAGCTAAAGAAGAAGAAAAATGAAATCGTTCAATGATAAAATGAACGATTCTTCACATTTATATATAAACAGGTTAATTGCACTTCAGTCCTTCAGGTCTTGATTAATTGCTCCGCTACCCTCCAATTTCTCCTGAAAGTGAGGTGCGGTCCCCTAAGCCCTCTATTATGACACTTGTTCAATTCTACCCCCTAAACTTCCGAAAACACAACAAATACTCCCAATAAGTTATAAATATCAAGATTGGTACAACAAATCTTACCTTTTAACACAACTTGTTACACTAAATTTCACCAAATAACTTTGATATATATTTGTCTGGTGATTAAAACATAAAAATACACATATTTGATGGTTCTGGGGTTACTCAGTTAACAATATTACAATAAGACAATCGAGAAGAGATTAACAGTCTTTCAGGGTGCGTTTGGTATGGAAACAAGACATGACATGACAGAACAGTTGAACTATTTAACGTTTGGTAAGACATAATAGAACGAGACAGAACATGACAGGTTAAATGAATAATTTACCCCTAGTGAGATGTTTAGTGTTTTTACACCAGATAATCAACGACAGTTCTTCATCTCCATATCCATACCGGATTTCGTTGTGGTTGCTTCAACCACCATTTTTTGTTTCGTCATTTTCTTAAATTCTAAAATCAATTAACCTCTAATAATCACCTCCTCTTCCTCTCGTTGCTGTTGCTGCCGAATCATATTCAGTTTTTACAATGAAAATAAAACATGTGGTTTTTTCAGAAAACAAAAACATGGAACAAATATGTTTTTTGAAAGCAAGTATATATAATATTGGAAATACCGACGAAAGATAAGTTTCAAAACATGTATAAAATCGTGGAAACACAATCACAAAGATAGAATCTTGCATGTCGTTCAGAAAATTAAACAAGCATTTAAAACCTGTTTTTGAAAACAAATTAAGAAAACAAGATATATATATATATATATACTAGCAGTGTACCCGCACAATGCGGCGGGAGCCGTAAATATAAACGATTTTAAAGCTTTAATAGTTTTGTTATAGGAGATTTTAACGATGATATGAATTACACCTAGGGATCGTTTACTAAACGCTTACCCGGATCATTTACTTTACCGGATGAACTTGGCAAGGGTCATGAATCCTACTCGGTACGACCGATGAATAGGATCGATGGAGAGTCTTACCATTAAGCCACAATCGGACATTCCCTAACTCCAGGTTTATTACATTTTTATATACAAAATGCCAAAATGTGTAACTATTCAATTACCTTACAGTGGCAAACATTGGACCGTACCTCGTGAAAAATATGGCAAAGGCCGAGAATTTTAACCGGTAAGAGTGTGTTATGATTTTCATATGATAGGCTCACCAAGTAAGATGAGAAGATCACAATTCTTACCCGACACAATAAGATGCAATTATAAATAGACAATGAAAAATTAATACAAAGCACACGTCTATATGTATATAATATGTATGTATACGAGGGGAAAAACTAACATTTTTATTTAAAAGGGATTGGGTTTGATAGTTAACAAAAATATTGAAGAAGTTAACAACCTTCTCCTTAATCATGAAAAGTAAAAAGCCTGCAAATATACTCTATACTATTTTGGTGCTCATTCCTTTGTAGAAAAAGAAAAAACAACTTAAATACCTTAATATCTCGATGATTTTTTTTTGAATTGTAACCAACCGAATTTATAACCCAAAGAAAGCAACAATACAAAGTTCCAGGCCACATAAGCCAAGACACAACACAGCCATAAGACCAACGAAACCAAGGCTAAAAGTACAAAAAAACTTAATACAAAAAACAACAGTATACGCAGAGCTTAATGAAACAGACCCCAAACAGCCAGTCTGCAAGAGGCAAACTCAGCCCAGCCTTGGTGCGCCAGACCAGCACTGCTGAATGGTTTAAGATGATCCAAACGAACCCACTCTGTACAGCCAATTAGCCCTGCTTAATGAGAAAAGTCCTTCTGGATGTATTAAGCCAAACGATCCAGACCCTTCTCTGCTAAACCGAACCAGGCTTGTTTAAAACAGAACCTTCTCCCGGTTAAACCCCGCTATGAAAACGACCGTCCTCCTTCGTCCAGCTCACGCATTACATACGTTAAATCCTTGTCTCTACGAGTTACCCAGTCGAAGGTTTTGAGCTGAAAGTCAAAAAAGAGATCTGCAATCAACCCATTAGCTTTTTTACAAACAACTATAATGATTTCTTGACTGTAAATATATTATTCAACAAAAGTTATCCACAAGTTTTAAATACAAGAAAATAAATAAGATTTCAAGTATAGGTTAATATGGATTTAACATATATTCACCTAAGAAATTATGTAATCCTAATTGTAGAACATTAAGATATCCAATTGACCAAGTAAATAATCATTATGTTGACACAAAATTAAAGTTTCAAAATACAAGCCAATATATTAAAGGTGTGTATGCAATCAGATTGAGCAAAATAATCCAAGTGGAACCCAAACAGAACCAGAACCACAGGGTCCCAAGTAGATCCCAAAAAACAAGCCCATCAAAACTGATCCCATAGAGGTTCCAAACAGCAAAAAATTACAAAATTACAGATTAATCCAACCTTATTCCATCTTGGGATCTGATTAAGCTGGGGGTGGACCAAAACAGTAGTTGAGATACTGCATAATTTCCCATTTGACACCATCTCTGCAAATCAAAAGCCAAATTACAATGGCAATAAGGCCAAAGGCTATTGGCAAGAAATCCAGGAGCAACAGCTAGATAGAAAGCAAAATGACATTCATAATACACCAATCAAAACTACAAATAATGGGTACGTCACAACACCAGAAGCAAACAACAATAGATAATATAAGTTGTACAAATTTAAAACTATTTGTTCAGTAACATACTATACGTACACATATCATTTGGAAGGGTTTTTGAATTAAGATTGGGTGAGTTTTGGCGAAAACTACGTGCAGTGCAAGAGCAGAGCTCCGTGCGGGTTCTGGTGCGATTTAGGCTGCGTGGAAGGTCGTGCTAGACACTGGACAATGTCTGGTGCGAGTTTCATATGAATCTGACCCTATATATATATATACAAAAAAACTACAGGTACCAAAATTGCCACGTCCCTTTTTTTATTTCCAATTAAAAAGTATACAAATATTTTATATAGATATATATATATATGTATCATCTTCTCCACCAGCACCCACATTAACCCATTTTCCAGTTTATATAGGCTGAACAAAAAATCTAAACTAAATCTAACCTCAATCTAAACTCAATCAAACCCAATATAAACTAAATCAAATAGTTTAGATTCATTAAGATGGATGGTTCAAATAATTGGTTATGCTCAAACCCTTCATGCAGATACATTCAACCTCTCCATTTTTGTTTTTTGGATAAAAGTCAACAATTGTGATATTATGGTTTACAGTTGAACATTGATTTAAATGATGAACATGCTGGAGTCTGCTGTTCTCGACCTAGCTGCAGACGATAGTGGGGGATTACAAAAACAGAAGTCTTCATATCATTGGGATAAGGTTTAAAATGTTGAGATATTATATTGTAATTCTTTACTTGTGTCTTTCTGTTCTGTCCCTCAAATACAAGGATTTTATCTGATGGCAGAGGAGTAAAAAGTACGTCAAGTTGAACAATGGTGACCGGGTGACAGCTAGTGGGAAGGTACATTTTGATACTCTATAATACCTGAATTGCTTCGAAAGATAACTTACTTGCAATGGTATACAGATAATAACAGAGAGCGGTTCCAAAGGGAAGGCCAATAAAACTGGAATATATAAAAGATGGAAAGAAAAATCACACAGTAAGATATCTTTCCAAGGAACAAACAATGAAAGCAGCGCCGTGGATTCTACAAGTCTCAAAGGTATGGAATTTTTTGTTGTTTTATTTATGAATATAATTTGAGTATGAATGATGATGATGTTGTTGTTTTAGCAGGAGGGGGTGGAATGCATAAGAGAGGAGGGTTTAGAGGTGGGAACAACAGTCGTTCGGTTCCTAATGCTCATGTGCGTTCAGAAGTTAAAAATCTTGAACAAGTTAGGAAAGAAAGGCAGACAAAAGCAACCAAAGCTGCTTTGATGAAGAATAACCCACAGAAAGGGAAAAAGTCGGGGAAATATGGTGGTAAAGGGGGAAAAGGAAGGAAATAGACGCACGCAGGCACATTTTTGCTGCTGCTGTTGTTATGATTGTTTATTTCTTGTTTTCATGGCACAATCAAGATTCATGAGTTGGTTGCAGCCTTTGGTTTGGTCTACACAAACATAACTTAATGCTTCAATTAATATAGACTGATTATAGTTGGATCTCATTTAATTAGGCATGAGGGTGACATTTTTTTTATCCTAGTTGCATCATTAATCTTTTTCCAAACAGCAGCACACCCACCATCTCCCTTACTGATTTTTCCATGTTGTATATGATAATAGATTTACATATGTATATAAAATTTATCTTGTCCAACTGTTAAGCTACTCCATAATTACCCCTAATGGATATTATTACATGCACTTATCAGTTTCTTTGGTCTTTACTTGTTCCTATCCTTTTCAGAACAATAAGTTACAAGAGACTACATCTTTTGCCTGCAAAAGTTAAGTTGTTAACTTGAAATGATTATTATGTAATATGGGATTTGTTTTGATCAGGTTGTATGTGGGTGAAATCCATTTTGTAATTGTGCAATTAACTGCTTCCGCCATAAAATAAGAAACAAGTGTCATACGTGCTTGGTTATGAGGACCTTTTGGAGTTATTAGAAATTAATTTGGTATATATTTGCTTCTTGTCTAATAGAATTTCTTATCATATCTCTAGAGGGAACTGGGAACTGGGAAGGGATCATATATGATGTTTATAAATCATGTCATATTTTTGTGTGTGTATGTATGTATGAATGCTACATAATCATGATGAAATGTTTACACAAACAAAGTTAAAGTTATATATATTTCTGACAACAATACCCACGCAGTAAAGACTCTTGGAGAACCGACAACTTGTCAATCCAATTTTGTAAACTCGTCGTCTCCGGCGCCGACGGTCCGATGTCGCAGACGAAAGAACACGTTGGAAACGAACCGGGTTGATCTTCGACCGGAGAAATCGGCGGAGAGTTCTGATTTTGAGGCGGAGAGAGGGCTGAAATTAGGGTTTCGGTAAGGGGCAGCGGTGGCGGGTACGGATCTGGAGAAGACGATACGGATCTGGTAAGGGGCAGCTGAAATTAGGGTTTTGATTTCATGTATAGTGTGATGGGGATGATGATGATATGTTTGGTGTTCATGATATGAGGGTTTTCTTCGATGGGGATGATGATATGTTTGTGTGTATTTATATGCAGAAGAAATCTTTCATTTAAGAGAAACAGGAAGGAAGTAGAAGGAATCGTACGAATCTATCCAAATCCGTATGGCTTGAGGCGTGAAATCAGTATAAGGGATGGAGGTCTACTCTGTTAATTTTCATAGGGCGTGGATCAGAAGGCATGGGCCGGAGGTGGATCAAAAGCATGGCTGGAGATGTACTCTATTGGACCGGTTTTAAGTTCCTTGCATCAACAAGTTGTACCCAATGCATTACATGTAGTAATTAAGAGTTTTTTGATTTTGTTGCTTTAAAGTCTTGTACAATATGCTTAAGGAGTTGTCTTTAAGACATTTTGCTTAAATGCTTATATATGTAGTATAGATATATATATATATATATATATATATATATATATATATATATATATGGGAGGTTTCTTTTGCAAACCATTGCATTTGTAGAAACTATAGAAAACACCTCCCAACCAATGATTTTAAAAAAACTAATTAAAATTAATTAATTATTTTACTAATTGCGCAGGGGCTATTAAGTAATTTTATAATTTCGTTTTTTTAATATTTTATTTAGTGAATCACAATAATTATGGAAGTTTCCTTAATTTTAGTGATTTAGTTAATAATCTAATTCATTAACACAATCCTTAATCCTTTTAACTTTTTCTTTGTTTCATCCGGTTTTCTGCAAATTGAACAATCGGCTGGAGTGTATTTCGAGTATCGAAACCATGGATGAGCATTCGTCTATCAACGAGATATTCGTTAAAGACGTGTTTTTCGAACCTTTGCAACGTAACCAAGATGGTTGTATTATGGATATGGTTTCTGTGGATCAATCGCCAATCAAAGAAGGCGTTGAATCATTCAAATTCACGGGAAGTTCCAGTGGAAGTCGAGAGGATGAAGGTTTTATGAACGCATCCCTTTTTTTTGTTCGATTAAACCGCATATCTATTTTTTTGTTTACACACGTGATATAATTTGTAGTCCATGTTAATGGTTTTTTGATTTCAACTTTAATTTTAATTTAGACGATATGATGATCGTTGATTGCATGATTTTTTAATTAACAAGCAGTTATGATGTTTTGATACAACTTAGTTGTGTTTTAAATTTTATGGGTTTAATATTTTGTTTGGGTTTAAAAGTAATGGTTCATGTTTGGTGAACAGTTCGGATATATGATTCCATGCATGTTTATAGTTATTATTCAGCACTTAAATTTTTGTATGCATTCATGGCTTACTGTTAGTTTCAAGCGTTTTGAAGTCATGGTTCCATGATTATTAATTTTAGTCATCGTGATTGCATGTTTGATTATTATTGCTATTCATTAATCCATGTTTGATTATAGTTAATAGTCATGAATCCATTTTCTTGAATAATTGAAATTAGTACTGTTATTTAATTGGTAACTGTTGTTATTGTCAACAAATAACAGTTAGTTGTGTTCATATTTTACGCATGTGTCGTATGTTTCTCATTTAGTTGATGGTGTAGATGTGTTAGGACAAGATATGAGAGAAAGCGCTGATGGTAAGAAGTATTGGAAGCCGGAGGTGCCTATTGAGTGTATTCCAAAAGTTGGTGATTTCTTCAATGATATTCAATCTGCGGAGGATTTTTTATAGGAACTATGCTAGATTTTCAGGGTTTGATATTAGGCTGCCGAACAAGAAAAAAAAAATAAAGCAGGTACTATAACAAATAGGTATTTTTATTGTAGCAAAGAGGGTATCCCTGCACCTAAGCCCTTTGACTCATTAGATGTTACGACTGGCGTGCGAAAGCGGCGTAATACTAACATAAAGCGAACTGGGTGTAAAGCATGCTTGAAGATTCATTATGTGAAGGAGAGCAGTAGATATGAGGTCTACAAATTCATTGAGTGGCATAATCATGTTTTACTCGATCAAGATGAGATGATTTTCTTACGTTCGAGTAGACAACTTAGTTATGCAGAGCAAAGGAATGTTTATCAGTCATGTAGTCAAAAGATTGATGTTGTTAAAGGTCAGAGAATTCGTAAGTCGTTGGTTGGTGCACTTAGTAAATCCGGTGGTACTAAGAGAGATTACCATAATTATCGGCGGGATATGAGTACATTCGTAGGGAACATAGATGCTCAAATGTTAATAAACACAATGGCTAGTCGACAGAGTATTTGTCCTGAATACTTTTTTGAGTTCATGTGTAAAGATAACGAGTTACGCGCGATCTTTTGGGCTGACGAAACTGCTAGACTTAATTACAATGAATTTGGCGACGTAATCTCATTCGACGCTACATTTCGAACCAACAAGTAAGCCATATTTGTTTAGTTAGTCTATTTTTGTTGATTTGTATTATAAAGTTTACTGATCGATTGTTCTTTATATAACGTGACAGACATGCGATGAGTTTTGTGCCATTCGTTGCGATTGACAACCACAAGAAAACCGTTGTGGTTGGAGCTGCTTTGATAGCTGGAGAAACCGCTGATAGTTACAAGTGGATCCTTAGGGCCTTTCTTAAATCTCATGGTCGTCAATCATTATTTATGATAACTACCCGTGTCTTGTGATGAAGCAATCCATTTCTGCTATTTTCCCCGAAAGCAAGCATCGTCTATGCATGTGGCATATTACCAAGAAGGTTGAAGGAAAGGTAATTTTTTAATTTCAATATGTTGAGATGTTCTACAAATTCATCAAAATATCTTATCATTATGAATTATAGACTAATTGTTTTTTTAATAATGTAGATTAGCGTGTACCTCAAAAATAAAACATCCTTTGTTGCTGATTTTAACAATCTTGTTTGGGATGTTAATTTGGAACCCAGTGTGTTTGAGTTAAAGTGGGGTGAGATGATGGAAAAGTATGATTTGGCTGATAATGATTGGTTTCAAGACATGTTTGATATTAGGGATTCATGGATACCTGCGTACTTTAAGGATGCACCAATGCCGGGCTTAATGAAAACCACTTCTAGGTCGGAGAGCATCAATGCATTTTTTAACGTTTTCCATGCTTTCTTCCATGACCTTGTTATTTTTCTACGTTCATTCGACAATGCAATTGAAACACAAACGTATTAGCCCGTTTCTTACTCTGATACCCATTTCGTTTGTGTAAAGGTTGTCTATGATGAAGAACCCAAGTTTTGTCGACACACCATCCATCTCCATACCCAGTAATGATTCTAGACCCATTTTTCTAACTGTCTCCTATTGATCGTTGTTCAATGCCACTATCGTGTCATGCAAAGCCTTTGGTGAAGTCCTAGTTCGTAGTACTTCTAGTCCCTGTCTCCTCCCAACAAACGAATTCTGCCGACGTTGTGCCAACATTTTTTTGCCTCTTTTCTGTTGACTTGATATCTTTAGTTTGGTTTTTATCCTGCTACTCCTTCTGGAGTTCTGACATCCTATGTAATCAATTAACTTATCAATATTTATAGTGGATTTTAATTTGTAAACGTGTAAAAAGTATAGACGTACTTGATTTCACGGTAGATTCATCAATTTGCACAGCCGCTTTCCCTTTCACCTGTGGGGTATTCAGTTCCATTCTCCCACTAGTATGGCTCCTTGTTCTCCTTGAGCAACTCGATGATTCAATTTTCCGGTCTGGAAAAAAGTTACGATTACTAACAAAATATTTAAGTTAATTATCAATTAGAATTAAACATCAACTTACGTTTGCCATTGGTCATATCGCAGTCAATGATTTGTTGCACACCTTTTGTAGATCGTGTTCCCATATAATGTTCATTTGTAAATAAACCCATAGCATAAATGTTTTAACTATGATACATTTTTTGATAGAACAAGTTTGCATCTCTTAGTTTACCTTTGTCTACCTCCTTGTCTATCATTGTTAAATCCTCCATCAATAGCTCAACCCCCTTCACGTTACCAGGTACAAGCTCCGGGAAGTAGCGGGAACGAGAGAAGAGAACTTTTGGAGAGATTCAGACTTAGAGATAACAAAGGATCTAGTTATTCTTTGAAGTCTTTGAGACAGTTGTTTAGATAATTCGACTAATCTGATTGTTATGAGGTGATTAGATTAATAAGTTATATTAAGTAATGTCAATTGTATATAGAAACCTTACATTTGATCCTCAGGTTATATAAGTTTGAAAGTTTTTGATCATAACTGGTGGAAATTTCAAGGTTTAAATTGACTCCGTTTCTAGGGTGTTTCAGTATGGTATCAGAGCTTTAGTTTAAGCGAACTAGGTATGAATTTGAGATACCTAGACTTAAGCTGAGATGAGTTAAGTTATGATCCGTGAGTTCTGGGTAGAAGTGTTAAGACGGGATAGTCTTAGAGTTAACAGAAATACGTGAAATTAGTGCTATGACAATGATAATGGGGATTCTCCTGTATGATATATTCACAATTACAATTAGCTACTGTTATTATGAATACATTGTTACACGAGCATGCCTATTTCTGAATTGTTACTGTGACTAACGATCGGTAAAGTACGTTGTTGTATGTATGTAAGTGCATAATTATTTCGCATGGTTATCTCTGTAAGTTATAGTAAAGTGATGGTAAATTCATCACCAAGGTCCTTTAAAGGACAGAGCAGTACATGATTGGGGTTTTGAAGGACAACCTGGAAATTGGTGGGACTCATGAAAGTCTGCCAAAGCAATCTTTATTAGGTGATTTGATAAGTGCAGAGATAGAGTATGAGATGATTGGTTAACACAGAATTAGTATGACAGGGTTGAGTATGGGAGCCATGGAATGTAGATGTAGCAATTATTATAAGGCCGAGAGGGCGATTTCGGGTCGGAAGTAAAGTGTTAATGATAAGTTATGAAAGTAAAACGATTGACCTCGTTGAGTGATTAGCCTTCATTTGCGAGTAAAGTTTTATGCATGGTGTTTTAGTGTGTGTTATATGAATTTTCATGATTTCAAACCAAATGCATAAATAACAGTTTTAATCAAGTTTGAATTAGTGTGTGCAAGTGTGTATTTGAAGAAAAAGGGCAATCCCAGTTACGTTGCACAACGAAATTTTGGAGTTGTTACAAAAATATTTCTTACTTTACATGAAAAGTTGATTTATAGCAAGAAGGCATTGGTCAGCAAAACGTTTAATAACCAACAGGAGTATTGATCTAACAACATCACATAAATGAGTGTGAGAAACGACTAGTTTACTTTGTGTCAGTAAATTTTAAACTTTTGTCGTATGAAAAGATCTTCATTTAAGATATTACTGTTGTAACAACATCTATTGGTTGAGAAAGATTGAGTTTTACGGAAATTAGTATACAAACGATTTTGAGATTGTTGTGTAGTACATGGGAGTTATGAAAACGATTGGGGTCGTGTGTGCCCACGTTGTTTCGAATGTTGTTTATTTAAATGAGAAAAGTGTGAATTGAGTTATTTATTATATTGTCATGCACGAAGGCTATGAACTCGCTAAATCGTAGAGTATTACGCTATAAACTAAGAAAGAACTCCAAGAGTGGAGAGGTGTTGGATAAACCTTGGGAGAAAGTTTGTGGTTTTGGTAATTATATTCAAATGAGAGATGAACAGTGGGTGAGTCGAAAGTGAACTTTAGTAACAATATCACGAGGGTCTGTACTCTTGTTCGGTGACTAGTAATACAGTTGCCGAGGGTCGGTCGTGTCTGGAGGAAGAATTAGGTTCAGGGTTAAGGAAGTATTGAGATGACGAGTTTTAACTTTGAAGGCGAGAGTTGTGTAAAGTATATGAGGCCTTTTGTTTGTCATTGGGTGCGGTCTGGATGCGTTCTGCGTATGCCGTGCGGGTAGGAACAAAACCGTGAGCGATAGCGGTATGCTGTTATGCAGAGGGTATGCGCAAAGTGGATTTTAGTGTGTGCGACACAATTGGGGAACTGTGAATGTTTTGAGAGTGATAAACTTTTATTTTGGGAACGATTGCCAATAAAGGGATTAATAAGGTAAAGAGGCATTTTGGTTTACGTAACCGTGTGAGTGACATGTGTTTAACCAAACGTTTGTTTTGGCCTTAAAAGCCTAATTTATGTTCAAATGAGTCTTTTGAATGTTTGTCAGTTTAGTGATTCGAGATGGAGTATTGGATGTGTTATATGCTTAACTGCATTGTATTTGAACCAGTGACGGTTTAAGTGTTGGTCTTAGGTGTAAAGACTGTTTGTTATTTTACTTAGTATCTTTAGAACTAATGAACTTGGGCATATTATATACATTGTGGAGTATGAAAAGAGTTGCAGTTACGTGTACTTGCAAATGATTTGACTTCATTAGGAAAGTAGCAAGAAGGGGTCGTAAGATTATCACGTCTCGGAGCGTATGTTGCATAATGTGAGTTAGATGTATTTGTTTGCGTGAGTGATATTGATAAATAATCTTTAGATCCTTTGAGTAGATGACTCGGTTTTGGATTCAGTTAAGTCTTGAGAACTTTGACCGATTTGATAAGCTTGGCGTAGGCTTGGGGTTGAACTTGTATAATCGGTATTAAAAATTTAAGTTTATATAACGTGAATGCATTGTTTATCCTTTTGGAATTTTGTGTGAATGTTAAGTTTAAATCAGAAGCTTAAAAGTTGAAAGATCACTTTGTGGGATTGTTAGAACAGTGAAGGACTGTTGCTTTCTGATAAGTGTTTACTTACGATATGGAAGATCTATAAAAGATAAAATACTAGAGATAAACAAAGGGGGTGTATAGATTGTGTTGATCTGTGAGGAATTGTACCCTGTCTATGCAACATATTGGAATTACAAAGAGCTAGTAAGAACGAATAAGTTCAAGATTTATTAGAAAAAAAAATTGTGAGTGGTAGTTCAACTAAAGTTGGGGAGGAGATATTTAGTGATATAGACCTGTGTATTTAGACGAGAAAATGGGATTGTAAAATTAAATATGTATGAATGACTATGAGAGACATGGTCTGTGGTAAATGTGATGGGTGGAGAATGTATGAACGAGTAGTGGCATTAATTGCCAAGATACATGTGTCATCTAGTATGAGACGTGATATTAGAAAGAGGAAGTATCCGAATGGAAGTTTTGGGAATTTCGGTTGGAAAGTATTAATTGTTAATAAAAGTTGATAAAACATGTGGTTTGTAAGATAACTGGGTAATATGGTTTATATTGAAATAGAATGTCGGAGCAGCGGTGAGTGTTTATCCAAAGAAATTTTGATGGTATGAGTTGCCAATTAAGTTGTATTTTGAATCACAGGAAGTTTAATAAAGATGATGAGTATGTAGATCAATGTGGTGTAGCGAAGGCAAGATTGTTAAGGAATATAAGTTACTCCTTATGTGTGAAAGAAATGTACGAGAAATTATTAGTTGAAGATCTAAGAATGGTAATGTCGTTTCAAGATAACTTGGCTGAATGTTCTAAGTTAGGGATTTTGATGAAACTGTTTAGCTATGTTTCGTAAGAAGAAATACTATCGGTATGTGGAAAGTTGGGAGAAAGAGACAGTTAATACTTGAAAAATAGTATTCCATACTAACGTGGGAAAACAAGGATAGAGAGATTGAATTTAAAAATGTAATTACATTGCAAAGTTCAATAAGAGTTACTACTTCTGATGTTCAATATTTTGGTGTCTGGTATATTGTGGTTGTACAATGAGATAGTGATGTGAGGAGGTAATAATGGGATACCGGGGTTATTGAAGTATTTAATAATAACATGTATGCTTAATTTATAGTGTACGTATTTAGGTAGTACATGTTAATGTTATTTTGAGGCCTGGAGAGTGAGTTGTAATGATGATGCGGTGTGGAAGAATCAGAGGTAATTTTTGGAAAGATCAGTTAAAAAGCTACGTAGTGGTAATGAGGTAGCTATGTTGAAAGTACAGTGGAGACCATAGAGGTACTAATGTAACTTTAGCGTCCGAAGAGAGTATGAAAAGTAGGTATCATCTTTTGTTTATCTGACCTTGATTTCGGGGACGAAATCATTTTCAAGTTGGGGAGTATTGTAACATCCTGAATTTTCGTTATATTATTTTGTGAATTATAAATTAACTAGAGGGTTAAGTTTGTAATTGTTTACAAGTGTTGATTGAAGAGGATTTCCAATTTGAGGGTTGTATTGTTATTTCTTTAAAGTTGGAGGTTTGTTTAGTAAGAGTCCTATGACTCATGTCTAATTTAAGGTTGAGGTGTCATCTATTAAGATATACAAGATTAATTTGTGAGTGTGAGACTTTATCTTTTGTGTGTGTGTTTTCGGTTTTGAGAAGAGAAAGAGAACCGAGATTGGGAAAGATTTGAGAAAAGAGAAGGAGAAATCAGTTTCCTTTTCAATTGGAAAGCAAGAATCAAACAAGGTAAACATCATTAATTCCTTTATCCCTTTTAGTTAAAAGCTTTCTTGAGAGTTTTAGTTTGGGTTTTGGTAAAATATGATAATAATGAGAATCTGAGTTTTAGGATATGTTAAGATAAGTGTATGAAACATATCTGCAAATTGGCATAAACAAACATAGAGTAAAACTGCAAAATTCTGGGTTTAAGATTGAACAGAGTGGACTGAGACTTGGTTGAATATCATCGAAGTCGAAACCTTGAGTTGCGACATTCATGATTGTCGCAATAAGCAATAGCGACTTGGAGTTGGAGTCGCAGCAGACCATTGCGACTTGGCTTTGGAATCGCAATAGTTGGTTGCGACTTGGGTCGAAAACGCAATGGACAGTTGCGACTTGGTTTTGAAGTCGCAACAGTTGGTTGCGATTTGGGGTGGAATCGCAATGGAGAATTGCGACTTAGTACTGTAGTCGCACAGTTGGTTGCGACTTGGAAGTGAAATCGCAATAGGTGATTGCGACTTCAGTTGGTTGCGATTTAAGATGTAATTTTAAGAGATTAAGGATTTTCAGTTGTAGAGGGTTCTGTTTTGGAAAATTAATATCAGTATATGTAAACTGAATAATACAGTAAGCTGTGGTAGTGAAGAAAGGAGACTTACGAGTTAAAAAGGATTAAAAGGAGTGATAACACATCAGGTGAGTTTATTCAACTCTCTTTAAAATTCAGTAATTAATATTGGATTAGATGTTTTATATGTATGCATGAATATGTTTTATATGGACTTGATTAAAATCCGAGATAAGCCAAGAGAGCAATTAAAAGTTGTGCTATGTTAATTTTCATGCTAAAAACTTCTATGATGAGTTAGCTATAAAGTTGATGAGCTAATATTTTATTATTATTCTTATATGCTAAGATGGATTATCTACTATATGCATTTTGCTATATGGTTATGAACTCTAAATATGATTTGAAGCTTTATTGAGATAAACTATAAAGATCCATCCATGAGTTCAAAAATATAGATTAACAATTGATATATATACATTAACTCTCGTGTTAAATTACTATGAGGGGATAGTTAAGAAGTTGATGAACAGGAATTATTCATATTCCTTATAATGAGCATGATTATTTGCTATATGCAATATGTTAGATGATTATGAACTCTAAATGTGATTGAGAAGCCAAATTAAGATATATTATAAAGGCCTATCTATGAATTCGAAAATATAGATAATTTTGAGATGGTGATCCTCGTATCAGATTTCAGAGAAGGGGTAATAAAGAGATTGAGATGTGGAGTAATAATATTATTTATTTTATATATAGAATATGTTCAGAGAAATGATACATTCTATGCTGGACGCATATAGTAGTATCGATTGTATTATATTATGTGATTATGTGCTTTTACTAAAATAGGCATCCGGTCACCGAGGGCACTTGGGTACGGTATGATGGGAACCGATTACTCGCCATAGACCAAAGGGATGTAATTTTAGTAATTGGGTGTACCTTGAATCATGAGTCTCGATTTGAGTATCGCGATATTATAATCCCATGGGGACCATTGATTCTGAGGTGGAATGTGGAATAGGCAGTTGTGCTTAATAATTCCCATTTCGATTTGGGAAGATCGGAGATTTCCCTGTGATGAGAGGAAGATTAGAGATAGGCATAAAGTAATTTGTAATCTCTACTTCCTGATTAAGAAATAGACAGGTTTTGACTTGTAATTTTTTTGTGTGTGATTTTGATTGTGAATCTGGAATGATTCAGAGTTAACTCTTGTTTTGTTGTTACAAGTAAATGAGTTAGTCGTAGGAATGGGAGTGGGGTAGATTCCCCGATTTGGAAAGGAGTTGTCGTACGGTAAGATGGGCGAGAACAGGTTTGAGTTATCTGTTCATGTTTTAATTATTAAATTTTATTTTGATTTGAGTATTCTCACTAGGCGAAAGCCTAATGTTTCAAGTTGAATCTTCTTACCAGGTACAAGCTCCGGGAAGTAGCGGGAACGAGAGAAGAGAACTTTTGGAGAGATTCAGACTTAGAGATAACAAAGGATCTAGTTATTCTTTGAAGTCTTTGAGACAGTTGTTTAGATAATTCGACTAATCTGATTGTTATGAGGTGATTAGATTAATAAGTTATATTAAGTAATGTCAGTTGTATATAGAAACCTTACATTTGATCCTCAGGTTATATAAGTTTGAAAGTTTTTGATCATAACTGGTGGAAATTTCAAGGTTTAAATTGACTCCGTTTCTAGGGTGTTTCATATCTTCTCCTTTGAATTCCGGTGGTTTACAGCTCAAGAAGGTTTTGTAGGAGAAATTTCTTTCAACCCTTCTTTCAGTCTCCGACCCTGGGTTGCCAGTTGGATTTATCACACTAGTATCAACTCTTGTCCGTATTGGTTCCGTACTTCGATCATTAAACAATTTCATGAACATTTCTGCTTGTCTTCCCATGGTGATGTTCATCATTTCAGCTTGTCTTTCCATTGATGCATTCATCAATCTGGTAACATTATCCATAATGCGTCCTTCCATACTTGCTTCCGATGATGTTTGATCGACATCACTGATACCCATTCTGTGTACCGGATTACGCACTCCTCCTAAAGAAAGAAAATCTGGTGGCGTCTCATGAATTCCGCCTACTCCAGTTTGTCTTTCTCCCGTATCGTCTAACCAATTCCTATTCATAGAAGAATTAGGAGACCTCGGCGGAGTATTTACCATTGTTCTGGATGAGTACAAAAGAATACCCATCAGTAATGGTTTATACATAACTAGACATACAAAAACGTAATTTACCGCTAATCAGTCACTGTAACCATTTAGAAACAAGTATGCTTATGTAATAATATATTCATAAATGACAGTAGCTAATTGAAATTGTGAATATATTATACAGGAGAATCCTCGTTACCATCATTACAGTACTAATTTCACGTATTTCCGTCACCTCTAAGACTATCCCGTCTTAGTATTCCTACCCATTCTCACGAATCATAACTTAATTCATCACAACTTAAGTCTAAGTATCTCATCAGCATACTTAGTTCGCTTAAACTAATGCTCTGATACCATATTGTAACACCCTAAAATCAGGGTTGTTTTGAACCTCAAATTATAATACGTTATGATACAAGAAACTTCAACTTATATAAATATAGCAACGAAATTAATCATCAAGAGTATATTTGCAATACAGGATCCTTCAAATAACCTATCAATCTAATCATATCATTATAATCAGATTAACTAAGTTATCTAAGCAATCCATCAAAATCTTTTCTTGTTAATTAACACCTCTTGCTATTCCAAAACGCTCGTCCCGCAACCCTTTATTTCCCCGAGCTGGTACCTGGTAAGAAAAGTTGATTTGAAACAATTAGGCTTACGCCTAGTGAGAACATCCAGTTTTAAATTAAAACATTAACAGCATTGAAATCTTAGATAACCAACGCATATATTCAAACCTGCTTTATCACCATTCTTACCATACTCATGCTTGTCTCATAAAGACATAACCATACTCAACCCCGCGAGTATAACTACCATTCATAAAGTCGTATCACCATATCCAATAACCTACTACGAATCCTCACGGATTCTAGTTTATCAATCAATTTTACAGACTTACGTTCAAACATCATACTTTCTCTTTGAAATGGAATACAGAAATAGCACTTATATATACATTGCCTATTTCAAATCCGTCAAACAACACTTACACTTCATCTAATTCACACTCCCACATCTCACTTACCAATAGCAACTCTCTTTGTCCATTAACTCATTCAACCCGAATAGCAATTATACTTATGCCTATTCAAACATTCAACCTGAATAGCAATTATACTATGCCTATTCCAACATTTCGTATGAATAACAATTCTACTTTGTCTAGTCAAACATACACACGAATAACAATTCTACCTTGTCTAGTCAAACATACACATGAATAACAAATCTACTTTGTCTATTCAATCATACACATGAATAACAATTCTACTTTGTCTATTCAATCATACACATGAATAACAATTCTACTTTGTCTATTCATCAATCAATGTGAATAGCAATTATACTCTGCCTATTCAATCCTTTCCAAGGATACACGGGAATAGCAATTATACCTCGCCTATTCCTCCTTTTCACGGATACACGAAAATAGCAATTATACCTCGCCTATTCCTCCGTTCAACAAGAATATCAACTATACTTTGCATATTCTATTATTGTAATATGAATAGTAATTCTACTTTACCTATTTAATCATTTCAACGTGGATAGCAATTCTACTTTGCCTATTCCATCTTTTAAACATGAATAGCAATTCTACTTTGCCTATCCTACGTTATCCAACACAACTAATGTTTAAAAATCCATTACACCTTATTAACGTATATACGTAACAACAAATCATGCCACTCTCGTATCATATTCTCAATTCTAAGAATATCTAATAACCTATCGTGTCCTCCTCCTCAATTGTTTCCCCTTCGGCAACTTGACACGGGGGTTCCGCTACCCTGTTAGCGGATGGGGTCAAGGGGAAATGCCCTTGCGGGGTCTGGGGGCAGCGCCCCGAGAAATTATTTTAAGAAACTAAATCATATAGCACATCCAGAAACTATATCCAGACATCAGAATTATCGGGACAACAAAGGTTTCTGGATACACACAACTTTTCTGGATACACACAACTTTTCCGGATACATTATCTTTCCGGGTATTTCACTAATCCGGATGACATCCGGAAACCAAGGTAATCCGGATACCATCCGGTAACTCGATTTATCCGGAAACTATAAGAAACTTAAGACTTACCGGATACCTTGTCTTGTCCGGAGACATTCATCACCAGGGTTTCCGGATACGAGGTTTCATCCGGAAACCTTCGAACTGCAGCCTAAAATCCAATCTACTTCGATGTCTGTTTGATTCAGCTCATTCCAGACCATCCCATACAGTTCATAACTAGTTTATACACGTGACTTAACATTTAATTTGACAGAAAACATGTATTTAATCAAAAGTGAATGAACTCACCTCTTAAGGAAGTTTTACCCACTTTGCATAATCTGATTCTTCGAATATGTTGTTTATGATTCTGTAATTCAATCCAATACACAGATTCGTCCATCATCATTCATTCACAACAAGCTAACAAAAAAACATAATCAGATTTCCTTACCAATTTGATGAACAAATCTTGTTTTCTTCTTCTTTTCTCTTTTCTCCTTCTCTCTATATCTTTGATTCTCCAAACCGACCCTTAGCATAAGAAATCAGATAAAATCTGATTTCAGCTACGTTATCTACACACACTTTCCAATTGTGACCAAACACACCCCCAAGTTTCAACCTTCCAACATTGACACTTAACTTTTACCACTAACATTTTAACCTCGTTTTGAAATATAAATCACAACATAATCCAAAGTTAAAACTAAAAATACAAACAATCCCAATTCTCATTAAAATACCATAACTGAAAATTCAGGATGTTACAATACTCCCCAACTTGAAAATGATTTTGTCCCTGAAATCAAGATCAGGTAAACAGATGGGGATACCTATTCTTCATATTCTCTACTGACTCTAAAGTCACATTAGCACCTCGATGGTGTTTCCACTGTACTTTTAACATAACTACTTCCTTGCCATTACGTAGCTTCCTAACCGACCTTTCCAAAATTGCTTCTGGTTCTTCCACACATCGACTCTTTTCATCTACCCTTACATCAGCAAGTGGAATCACATCTTCCTCTTCGGCTAGACATTTACGAAGATAACACACATGAAACGTGTTATGGATCCCTTCCAACTCCGGTGGAAGGTCCAACTGATAAGCCTGCAATCCTATCCTTTTCGTTTTCACTATACGTGTAACTCTATTCCGTTAGCACGATTTTACCCAATTCCATGAATATGCCTGACCCACTCCCCAACTTGAAATTTTGCGAATCCCTTCGGGGTAACTATACACTTTATCAAATCTTTTATCCAACTAAACGTAATCTTATTTTAACTCAATCATTAAAACATCATTGAACCACAACAGCTAATACAGCTAATTTTCGATACCGACCAAAATACAAAAGATAAGTTAGCATCATTTACATAATACACATACACCTATGTGTGGAATAAACAAGGACAATATCAAAAACGTATCCATCCATTCCTTAACACCTTGTTTTCTTCTTCTTTTCTCTTTTCTCCTTCTCTCTATCTCTTTGATTCTCCAAACCGACCCTAAGCATAAGAAATCAGATAAAATCTGATTTCAGCTACCTTATCTACACACACTTTCCAATTGTGACCAAACACACCCCAAGTTTCAACCTTCCAACATTGACACTTAACTTTTACCACTAACATTTTAACCTCATTTTGAAATATAAATCACAACATAATCCAAAGTTAAAACTAAAAATACAAACAATCCCAATTCTCATTAAAATACCATAACTGAAAATTCAGGATGTTACAATACCTGTCAACAATGGACCCCCGCTGAATAACGGACCTCCAATCCACAATGAAATTCCAAACAACAATGAGATTCCGAATCCGAATCAGAATGGTGAGATTCCGAATATCAACATCAACAATCCGCCGCCACCACCACCACCGAATTAACAAAGGGTGCCTATGTGAGCCTTTGCCAACCCGAACATGGGAGCTGCACAACGCGAACCATATGTACCTCCGATACAAGCAAATAACTTTGAGATCAAGACTTATACCATCCAGTTGGTGTAGGCAAATATGTTCGGGGAGTCAGCAGCGGAAGATCCACACAGTCACCTGAGAACATTCGAGAAAATCTGCAACACTTTCAAGGTGAATGGTGTTAATCAAGATGCAATTAAGTTACGCTTGTTCCCGTTCTCACTAAGGGATCGGGCAACTACCTAGGAAGAGAGTTTGCCAGTCGGGCAAATTCGCACTTGGAATGACATGGTGACAGCTTTCCGCAACAAATTCTTTCCACCAGGTCGAACGACCCAACTTCTTTCTGACATTACCCGTTTTTCTCAATGGGACCAAGAATCATTGTACGAGGCTTGGGGAAAGGTACAAGAGGATGCTCAAGAAGTGTACCCATCATGGGTTGCAAGACTAGATGATCATCCAAACCTTCTTTGTGGGATTGCATCCACAGTTCAAGAACGATATCACGGCCGCGACTAGTGGAGCATTGATGAATAAATCGTTCGAGGAAGCGTATGAACTCATTGAAAATCTTGCCGAGCATAGCTATGCTACACCTAGGGCAGCCACTAGAAGGGTGGCAAGTGTGCAAGAAATGGAAGAGTTGAAAGCTATCAAGGCACAATTGGCGGTGTTGACCAATCAGTTGAAGGGAACTACCAATCAACCAAACTTCCAGAATGACATGGGTAATCAAGACCTGTTCACCAATTCTAAAGAGAATCAATCACCGAAACAAGTCCAGTTTGTTTAAAACCAAAAGAATCGGCCGAGGAATGATCCCTTCTCCAAAACATATAACGAGGGATGGAAGCGACATCCCAACTTCTCGTGGAGTCAACCTCAACAAGGTCCATCCAAGGAAACAATGGGACAACAACAACAACAACATCAACAGTACGGTAATCATTCTAACTTTTCAAACTCTTCTCAATCTAACAATGTTTACCGTCTCCCAGGTTACAATCAAAGAAAGTATGATGATGGGCAAGCTGCGGAAAAAGAAGACTGGTTTACAGGACATGATGATGAAGTTCATGTCAAAGATGGACACAACAGTGGAAGGATTAGCAGGCACAATGAGCAATGTGAAGGAGGCAACTGACCAAAATACCGCCTCAATCAAGATGCTAGAAAGGCAAGTGGGGCAGATTTCTGATGCCCTACAAACCCGAGCTCCCGGGAAATTTCCATGTCAAACAGAAAAGAAGGGTAGAGAAAATTGCAAAACCATCAGTCTGAGGAGTGGCAAACAACTTATTAGAGACCCTACTAGATATCCTCCACCAGTAAAATTGACACTAAGGTAAGCGATATTGAACCGGAGGAGATGGAGGAAGAGAAGGTTGATGAAGAGGTGGAGATGGAAAAGCCGGATAGTAAAAAGGAGGAAGAGAACACGCATACTTCCAAGCAAGTGCCAGTCAAGCCTGTCGTACCAACAGTTCCATATCCTAACAGGCTTAAGGCCAACAAAGATGACACTAATTTTGCTAAATTTCTTGAAGTGTTTAAAAAACTGCATATTAACATTCCATTTGCAGATGCTTTAGCACAAATGCCATCTTATGTGAAGTTCTTGAAAGACATCCTCTCCAACAAGAGGAAAATTGAGGAGCATGCCACGGTTGGACTTACTGAGGAGTGCAGTGCTATTATCCAGCACAAGCTTCCCCCGAAGCTTAAGGATCCAGGGAGTTTTACTATCCCTGTTCACATTGGGAATTCTGAATTTAGTAAGGCATTATGTGATCTCGGAGCTAGTATTAATCTAATTCCATTGTCTATTTTTAGGAAATTGGGGCTTAGAACAATGCAGCCAACGAATGTTACATTGCAGTTAGCTGATAGATCCATTAAATACCCATACGGGGTGATTGAAGATATGCTGATTAAAGTAGACATATTTTACTTCCCGGTGGATTTCATGGTTCCTGACATGGACGAAGATAAAGAGATCCCGTTAATTCTTGGCCGACCATTTTTGGCCACGGGAGGAGCATTGCTTGATGTCAAGGGAGGCAAGCTAACACTGCGAGTGGGAGATGAAGAAGCAGTTTTTAACGTATTCCGAGCAGCAAAGCACCGAATGCAAGCGGATGAATGTTATCGAGTGGATATAATAGAATCCGCAATCAGAGAAACATGCAGGGTGTAAGTCATTCAAGACCAATTGGAGAGTGTAATCATGGGTACCAATGATGATCCGGAAAGTGAAAGTGTGATGCAACTGAATGCATTACCAACTTTTAGAGGCCCGAGAAGACCGAGTGTTGAAGATTTGGGAGACCCAATACCAAAGTCTCAACCATCATCACATACTCCTCCTAAACTCGAGCTCAAACCGTTACCTTCACATCTTGAGTATGCTTACTTGGGGGAAAAAGAGACATATCCGGTAACTATTTCATCCAAGTTGAGCTCGAAGAATAAAGACAAGTTGTTAATAGTGCTACGAGAACATCAAACGGAAATTGGATGGACCATAGCCGATTTGAAAGGCTTAAGTCCAACCTTTTGTACGCATCGGATTAATCTTGAAGAAGGGCACCGAGCAGTAGTTCAGCACCAACGCCGGCTTAATCCAAACATGAAAGAACTGGTTCACAAGGAGATTCTGAAACTACTAAATGTTGGAATCATTTATCCAGTACCTGATAGTCCATGGGTGAGTCCTGTTTAAGTAGTACCAAAGAAAGGCGGAGTCACAGTGGTTTGCAACAACAACAATGAACTCATTCCTTCCCGAACAGTCACGGGATGGAGGGTTTGCATTGATTATCGGAAGCTGAATGATGCCACTCGAAAGGACCATTTTCCATTGCCATTAATTGATCAAATGATAGAGAGATTAGTTGGGCACGAGTACTACTTTTTTCTGGATGGGTATTCGGGGTACAATCAAATACCGATTGCCCCCGAAGACCAAGATAAATCCACATTCACATGCCCATATGGTACTTTTGCCTATCGAAGGATGCCTTTCGGGTTATGTAATGCGCCCGCAACTTTTCAGAGATGTATGATAGCATATTTTCGGACATGGTGGAGCGTACGATTGAGATATTTATGGATGAATTCTCGGTTTTTGGACCCTCTTTCGATACGTGTCTGTCGCATTTAGAAGTCGTTCTCAAAAGATGCAAGGAGACGAGTTTAGTGCTGAATTGGGAGAAGTGTCACTTCATGGTGACTGAAGCAATAGTGCTGGGACACAGAGTGTCAAGATATGGAATCGAAGTCGACAAGGCCAAAGTGGCGGTGATAGAAAACTTACCGTACCCGAATTCTGTCAAAGGAATCCGAAGCTTTTTGGGACATGCCGAATTTTACCGGCGTTTGATAAAGAATTTTTCCAAAGTCACCAAACCTTTGTGTACTTTACTTCTTAAGGATGCTAAGTTCGATTTTACTAATGAACGTGTTCTTGCTTTTGACAGGTTGACAAAGGAGTTAATCTCAGCACCTATCCTCACAGCACCTGATTGGAATCTTCCTTTTATTATAATGTGTGATGCGAGTGACACGGCAATCGGAGCTGTGTTAGGGCAAAGAAAGGACAAGAGGATGCACGTCATTTACTATGCAAGCAAGACATTGGATGAAGCCCAAGTGAATTATGCCACCACCGAGAAGGAGTTACTAGCGGTTGTCTATGCTTGTGAGAAGTTCAGATCGTATCTGGTTGGCGCCAAGGTAATCGTTTACACCGACCACTCAGCTCTTAAATACTTGATGGCCAACATGGATGCCAAACTGAGGCTTATTAGATGGGTGCTATTACTTCAAGAGTTTGATCTGGAAATTTTAGACAAGAAAGGCTTAGAAAATACAGTAGCAGATCATCTCTCTAGACTTGAAGGTAATCAAGGGCATGGAGAAGATAGAACTGTCATCAATGATGCATTCTCGGATGACCAACTCCTAAAGGTTAGTCATTCGGAACCTTGGTATGCAGATTTGGTGAACTTCTTAGTCGGAGGAGTGGTACCTTACAACATGAATTCACATCAAAAGAAGAAATTCCTTTCCAACGCTAAGAGGTACTATTGGGATGAGCCATATCTTTTTAAGAGTTGTGCTGGTGGGATGATTCGAAAGTGTGTACCGGACGAGGAAAAGGTGTACATTCTTACACATTGTCATACACTAGAATGTGGGGGCCACTTTAGCACTGATAGAACCGTCACAAATATTTTACAATCCGGGTTCTTTTGGCCGTCAATGTTCAAGGAAACGAGGGAATTTATCATCAGATGCAACCGGTGCCAAAGAGTTGGGAACATAACAAAGAAAGACGAGATGCCCATGAAGATTTTCATGGAAGTAGAGCTATTTGACGTTTGGGGAATAGACTTCCTGGGACCATTCCCTAACTCGTTCCGAAATGAGTACATATTGGTAGCGGTCGATTACGTTTCCAAGTGGGTGGAGGCAATTGCAACTCCGTCGAATGATTCCAAGGGGGTGATCAACTTTTTGCGGAAGCACATTTTCTCATGTTTTGGAGTTCCACGAGCGCTAATCAGTGATGGGGGTAGCCATTTTTGCAACCGGTAATCAGTAAAACACAAAGTAACCACACCCTACCACCCTCAAGCAAACGGGCTAGCTGAAGTGTCCAATAGAGAGTTGAAGCAAATTCTAGAAAAGACAGTGAGTGCATCACGCAAGGATTGGTCATCAAAGCTGGAGGACGCTCTTTAGGCATACCGGACGACATTTAAAACACCTCTTGGAACCACACCGTACCGGTTGGTATTTGGTAAGTCATGCCATTTACCCGTGGAGTTAGAGCATAGAGCGTACTGGGCAATCAAGCAGCTAAACATGGAGTTGGATGCGGTCGGAAGAAAGAGGTTTTTATAGTTGAACGAACTAGAGGAGATCCGACTTGATGCCTATGAAAATGCATCGATTTACAAAGAAAGAACGAAGAAATTCCATGACCAGCAGATTCGTGAGAAGGTAATTACCCCTGGTATGAATGTTTTATTATTTAACTCACGGTTGCGTCTTTTTCCAGGGAAATTGAAGTCAAAGTGGTCAGGACCGTTTAAGGTCATGGAGGTGTTTCCAGGGCATGATGGGCAGACATTCAAGGTAAATGGCCAAAGGGTCAAACCATACATGGGAGGTGAAATAACCGGTGTCGCGAGCATATATTTGGATGAATAGATGGAGTGATCGATTCGAGAAGTCGTGCCACGACGTGAAATACGGCGCTGGATGGGAGGCAGCCCACCATAGGTTTAATTTTCTTATGATCGATTTCTTGTAGTTTGTGGTTTTTGATTTTATTTTTTCTTTTGTTGTTTTATTTATCTTGTTTTTAGTTTTTGTTATCCCCGGTAGTAAGTCCGATGTGGTTAAGAGCAAACCAGTAGAAAAGAGGAAAACTGGGGTAAACAGTTGTCCGCGCGACCCGTGGCGCTACCCCAGCCGTGCGGCCATCAGCGCGGAACACTGGAAAGTTGGAAACTTTTACACCACGCGACCCTTGGCGCTACCCGAAACGCGCAACCATATGCACAAGGCACTGTTTGTTTTAAACTCCAGTGCTTGGCGCGACACGACGCGCGACTCCATCCGCACCAACGTCCGTGCGAATATTTAATTGTGTGTCGAATCAGTGTCGGCGCGACCCGAGCTGTACGACCATCCGCGTACGGGCCCTGTGCAGATATATAAAGCAATAACCGCCCCCATGGTATTTTTCTCAAATCCTAATGCTCTTTTAGCCGCATTCTCTCCAAAAGACCTCTCCCACCACCGATTTCAACCCCTCCACTCAAGGTTCTTCAAATTTTACTCAACCTACCTTCCACCAAGATCAAAAGGTACAATTTCTTGCCCTAATCTCTCAATTTTTAGGGTTTTTGACATGTAAAACAAGGTACACTCAATCTCTTTCATATTCTATCAATTCTTGATGTATGCAAGTTCTTACTTTGTTATGATGTAGAAAACTTCCATAGTTGTTTTGATTTGAAAGATTGGCATGACACTTTTATGGAATTTTGGTATGATAAGTGCTTCTAGAGAGAAATCATGTTGGATGAATTGAATGTTAGAATTCTTGAGTTTGTGTGCTTACTTGTACAAGATAAACCAAACCTAGGTTCCACCAAGGTTTGGGGTTCTTGCTTTTCTTGGGTCAAAAAGGGGTTTCATGTACAAATTTCTAGGGTTCATGTTCTTGGTGATTTTGGATTTGGAATTTTAGGGATATGTTTGCATCTTGTTGTGTAGATGAATAACCTTTGTCTTAGTGTTAAAAGGCTAACCAAACTTAGGTTTGGGGTTCCAATTTGGGATCATCTACACAACAACCCCCTTTACAAACCTCGGTTTCACCAAGTTTTGGGGTGCCCCTTATTTTGTGACTTGAATTACATAAATCTAAGATGTGAAAAACCTAATCTCAAGATTAGAATTGGGGTGGCATAAATAATCTTTTTTGTATCTAATGGATGCACCCTTTTCAGGAAAGATGGTTCCGATACCAAAATATGCGCTAAGTTGAACGTGAGGTGTTAACCGAAAGAAGCCATGACAGGGTTGATCAACGTCGAGAATAGTTCAGAACAGCCTAATATGGCCGGAGCAGGGGATGAAGCTCATTGAGATACAAAACCCAAGAGTCCGCGAGATTGTAGAAGAACGAGGGTGGACCACTTACGTGAATGATCCGAAACCGTATGATCAGGAGCTGGTACTTGATTTTTATGCTTCTATGATACCACCAACTTTCAACGAATATCATTCAATGGTGGTGAGAGACAGGCTAGTGCCCATGCCGATGGAAGCTATTTGTGCTCATTTTGGAGTACCTCGTCCCAAGGATCTTGGGATGATCTTTGGCTTAACCCTAATTCCAAGAGTGGGGACTCATGACAATTATAGTGAGGTGATGTCCTCGGCTTTAAGAAGGAGTGGTCGATCTCATTGGGTGCCACATGAAGATGACGTCAAAAAGAGTGAGCTTCACCCGGAAATCGCGCTATGGATGAAGTTCTTGAAGTGCAATCTGATCCCTTCCACCCACGAGACCACAGTTGATGCATATGTGGCCAAAGTCCTCTATAGTGTCCAATTCAATCTGCCTATAGAGATAGGTCACATCATCCAACTACAAATGATAGACGCATCCTCTAGCTGCAACACTATTGGTATCTTGCCCTTTCCTTGTTTGATCACTAAGTTTTGCAGGGATTCCAGAATTGAGGTCGGTAATAATATTACACCACCACCACCCTTCGATTGAGTTACCTATATAGCACAGCTAGTTGCGGCAAGGAGGCTTGATAGGCGGGTGGCTGCGGAGAACGAGCAAATGCGTATTCTGGAAGAGGTTGACGACGTGGAGGCGGACGAAGATGATGATGCGGACTATGATCCGGCTACGGACATTAGAGGAGGAGATTTGTCGAGTGATGTTCCAGTTTTGGCGAGGCACTTTGATAACCACTTACGATTGTTGGAAACTGAGGTACGCCGAGGCTTTGCTGAGATGAGGAGTTTGATCACGGGAGAGCCAAACCCAAATGAGGCGGGTCCTTCCAACCCGCAACCTGCTAGGAGAGTACGAAGGCGAGCTCCAGGTGGTTCAAGCTGCCGCGCACGTGACGTTTGAGGGTTTATTCATTCTTTGTTTTGCTGCTTTCATGATCTGACTTGTTTATGATATATTTTTAGTTGTTGGATGACTGTACTCAAAATCGCTTATTTCATGGTTGCTCTTTGCCTTTATCTAATTAATTACATTGGGGATAATGTGTTATTTTGGTTTGGGGTGGCGTGTTTAGTTTATCATTGTTGATCTCAGTAGATTGAGCGATCACTTTATTATTGTTAAGAGCGAACCACCCTTTTAGTAGGCCTTAGTGTGGATTTTCGAAAACACTAATTTTTGAGGGGTGAATCTATAAGGGATAATATATGGACTTAGGTGACTGCATGTTTCATATACATTAGTGGAGACCACCCGTGAATTTGTTGAGCCGTACAAGTACTAACTTTGATTCCGAGAGACTAAATATGCATTAATCGATACACTTTTTGTTTAGTCCTTTGGTCGTTGTTATAGCATATATCACTGTAACTTGCATCCATTATCAAAGACATTCGTAGGGATAGAAAGTGAAGCTCTTGCCCATCTTTTGAACAAACCATAAGTGAAAACCTCAGGCATGTTTGTTGTTGTTGTTATCTTGCTTTTCATGGTGAAAATTCTGCACCTTAGCCTCTTTTGTAGCCCTTCAGTTCCATATCAAAATTGAAAACCCACTTGTCAACCCCAGTTACAAACTCTATAGAATGACAACTGGTTTGAGGGTTTTCATATTAAAAAAAACATTATTTCTGAGAGGCCTATCTAAGGGGTGTGGGTGATTTGCAGTAAAGAAAGCACAAGAGAGAAATGGGGCGGTAACCAGTTGTCATTAAATACCCTTTTGAGGATTTTTAATCCATTCACCTTCCATCTTTGAGCAACAACCTTAGCCTCTGATTAACACTTGAAAGACCTGGGTGTTCACATGGAGAGTTTGTAAAGAGAGGCAGAGCAACACTTCTAGTCCTAGTCTCGGTATTGGATTCCGTTGGAGATAATTTATTTGTACATTTGTGCGTCATTCTTTAATTGTTGTTCATGCATGCACTTGTGATTTTTTCTACTCAACTTCCATAAGCATGACAACATGTGTGAAACCTAGGGCTCGAGTGAAGAGAGAAACCAGTGAGGTAGGGTCGAGCCGAAATCCTCTCTGTGCATGTTTAACCTGAGTACATAGTAGTGTGGTGTGGTCCCTGATAGTTCCCTTCCCAAAGATTTGCTGTCTAGAATTCCACGGTTAGGCCAGTTGATTGGTAGTTCGTCTTACAAGTAATTCACTGTGATTGCTGAGTTGACTAGAGATCATCAATGATATTCTCGACAGCACGAAATTGCGATTGGTTGTTCTATGGCTTATTTCTATTTTCCGTTGTTTTGCTTGGGGACAAGCAACGCTCGGTTTGGGGTTGTTGATAATGTCGTTTTCCGACATTATTTTGAAGCCTAAATAGGTCTTTTCGTTGTGAGTTTCCAAGTAGAATGGTGTGTTTTAATAGGACTTTATGAGAAAGTACAGGTCATCTTGAGTTTTCGAAGCTAGACGAGTTTTGGGTAAGTTAGAGGAAGATTTTGGCACCTCGGGTTAAATATTGAAAAACTAGCATTTTGGATCAAATAGTGCTTGACGCTAGTCCCCATGCTAGCCGAGTCGCGCCACCATCCGCGCGGAGCACTGGACAATGTCTCGCGCAATCCACCGTGCGGTTCCACTCGCGCCACCACTTGCGCCGAAGACCTGGCCGTTTTAAAACTCTTTTGTCGGCTAGGGTTGGGTCATTCAGCATCAGTTATGAAATTTGAGAGCAAGGGGGGATCTTGGGAGCTAGGAGAACGGTTTTTGAAGGGGAGAGTTCAAGAAAAACACATATTGGAAGGGAAATCAAAGCATGTTAGGGCAATATTTGGTTGCATAGAAGTTCAAGGGCTGTATTGCAATTCTTTATTTTGAGCCTTATTAGTGAACGGGTCGTGGGTTTGTTGCCACGGGCCCATTAGTATATAATGTTCATTAGCTTAGAAAATTAGGCTAGTTGTC
Organism: Saussurea involucrata; assembly: GCA_033807775.1. Taxonomy (NCBI): domain Eukaryota; kingdom Viridiplantae; phylum Streptophyta; class Magnoliopsida; order Asterales; family Asteraceae; genus Saussurea; species Saussurea involucrata. The sequence goes on along the minus strand of CM066322.1, from coordinate 154,756,637 downwards.
TATTTACACTTTCTAAACTTTATTGTAATTCTCTCTACAATTGAAAGTGAATTGGATGACCAGTTGAAATCATACAAACTGTTTCGTATCTATTGATTTCTTCTAACCGTTGCACGAATCTGGAACTCACAACTGGTATCAGAGCAGACAGACGAATCGATTCAAAGTGTTTTTCTTGATTTCTGGTATGTTTTCTAAACACAGTCGACTTGTTCTTGACACTTGAAATTCATATTTTGATTTACTCAAAATTGATCGTTTTCGTTTATTGTATCACCCGGTAACCTCTGTTACCCGGTAACTCAAGATCATCCGGTAACCTTCTGCAAAGTTACATGTGTTTCATAATCTGATCCGGACACCTCCAGATCAGATAGCTTTCATCCGGATTCCTATCTGGTTAGCTCTGTTTGGTCATTTCTTACCTGTTTCTAGTATAATTCACTCTTAGAACCTGCGTTAGGACTTCACTTTTAGTGCCTTGCATTAGGTTATCACTTTGAATCGAACAAATCGTCTGACGATCACTCTAGTGCAACTTAAGATATCTTCACGCGACGCTCTAGTTATCGTCACCGATTCCAAACCACCTTGCCTCTACCAAGGTGAGTACAGCCAGTGGCGGGACAGATTCATAATCTTCATTGAGTCAAAGGACAACTTCGAGTATATCTGGCGAGCTCTAGAAGACGGGCCAATTCCTCTACCCATGAAGACAGTACCAGCCACTGTAAATAGTGAAGCTCGTACCGAGATAAAGACACTCACCGATATGACTGCCGACAAAAGAGGCATGCTTGAGGGAGAAAAGCATGCTAAGAGGTATCTTGTTCAAGCTCTACCCAACACGATCTACACTGCCATCGACAGCTACAAAAAGACAGCAAAGTTTGAAGAAAGAGACTCTCTTTCACGTTGAGAAAGCTTTTTCTTCAATTCAACGTTTTCATCTTCCAACGTTGTTCTTTTCTCTTGAACTTCTTTTAATTGAGCTCGTAAATGTAAGTTCCAGTTCACTCTCTTTTCTTCCCTACTTTTCATATCAGCATTTTCACTTTGAAGAGTTGTTACTTTCTCTTGAAGTTTCTCGATTTGATCGTGCAGACTTGAGTTGTCTTTCTTTGTTTCAAGACCTGCAATATAAACTTCAAGATCAGTAATTCTTTTAGTAAGTTTAGCATTTGAAGAAGAAATGTCTAAAATTTGTCTCTTCAGATTAGCATTTTCTTCCTCTTTATTTAACACAGGAGCTGAAGGATTTGAAGTATTAGATTTAAGAGTTTCCTTCAAACCTTCACTACTAGATTTAACAGAAGTTTGAGATATTGGAGATATTTCTGTTTTAAAAGTTTGCTTCAAACTTTCATTATTAGATTTAACAGAAATTTGTGATATTGGAGGTATTTCTGTTTTAAGAGTTTGCTTCAAACCCATTTCTCTTTTTGGTATTGCTAGAAGTTGATCTTTCAGGAAATCAAGAAGAAAGTGTACGAAATACACTATAGAAAAAAATTTATATAAAATTTTTTCTTGAAACACTTTTAAAGTGTATGAAATACACTATAGAAAAAAATTATATATAAAAAAATTTCTCAAAATACTTTTTTTTAAATCAACACTGAAGAGTAGTCACAATTCGGATCAAACACAAATCACAAGATTTCGGATCAAGTTGGATGCGAAACCATATGAATTCGGATCAAGAAGGATGCGAAACCACGGAATCCAGATTTGCCTTGATGCGAAACCAATGGTTTCGTATTGGTCTTGATGCGAAACCAATGGTTTCGTATGTAGTTGGATACGAAACCACATATTTCGTATGTATAAGGATCCGAAACCAACAGATTTCGTATGTATAAGGATGCGAAACCACATATTTCGTATCCTTAAGGATCCGAAACCCAAACTTGTGAAATTACAAATCCCAATGTGATCCGAAACCAAGCTTGAATGATCCGAAACCCGCTTGAATGATCTGAAACCCTCTTGAATGATCCGAAACCTTCACTTAAACACCGAAAAACACTGAATCAGCCATAACCTTTTCAATTCTTGATCAATTGAAATGAAACTTGCACAGATTTGTTCGAAATTTGATTCCACACACTTTCTTAGTTAATCACAAATCCTAATTCGATCAATTTAATCGAATTAAGATCCAAAACAGTAAGAATATGGTTTTCGAACAAACAGATCTAAATTGATGAATTTGATGATTTCTGTGCAGAATTTGGTATAGATCCTTGAATTAAAGATGATCAGGGATGAAAAAACGAGTTCAGTAGTGTCAAGAATCAATCCAAAAGATAAAAAATGGTAGAAATGATGAAATCTGGATGAACAGTAAACGAAGAACAATCAGAAATCATGATGAACAGTAAACGATGAGTGATCCGAATCCATCAGGTACAATGTAAAAAATCTCTGAAGTGGTCTGAATCTGCTTGAATTTCCTGTTTGTGCTCTGATACCAAATGTGAAATCCCAGATCTAGCAATACAATATAATCACAAGTAGAGAGAATCTAGAGAGCAAAGTTGTCATCCATGTATTGATCACAAAAGTAGAAATGACATATGCTTGTAAGTGTTTCTCAAAGTTCTAGATTGTTACTAGCTAATGAACTAGACATGCCTATTTATACCCCATGCATACAAGGTATAAAGGCATTTACAATACAGCATAGACTATTACAGATATTGACTTTACAGTAAATCTTGAATACAATAATGCTCTAACAACTATGCTTGATAATGTTTCTATTTTAGATCAAGTCCATGAATTTCTAATCCTTACTTCTAAGTTTAAGGATTTGAATATAGCCATTCCTGATAAATTGATCGTTGATGGAATCATTGCCAAGTTACCACCTTCTTGGCAGGATTATCGAAAGAAACTTTTGCACACAACTGAGGATTTCACTTTGGAACAAATTCAAAAACATCTTCGGATTGAAGAAGAAACACGCAATCGTGAGAAAGATCTCAATGTTTCTTCGAGTTCCAAAGTGCACTATGTTACTCAGAAAAATCAGAAGGGAAAGAAGAGAAAGAAGAGAAAGACCTACGAGCCAAGTACATCAAATTCAAACACCAAGAAAAGGAAAAGAGATTTTTCGGAAATCGTGTGTCACAAGTGTGGAAAGAAAGGACACATACAACAATTTTGTCGAAATCCCAAGAAAGAACACATTCAACAAGGAAATGAAGCAAGTGGAAGTGGCATGGCAAGTGCAAGTTTGGTTGAAGATACCAATGAAATCATTGCTATGGTTTCGGATTTGCACATTGGTATGATTCAAGAGGTTCATATGGCTGCTGCGGTTGTGAACAATGATTGGTGGTATGATTCCGGTGCAACTACACATGTATGTAATAATCGTTCCTTTTTCAAGGATTACATGGAAACTTCTAATGGTCATGAAGTTTTGATGGGAGATCATCATACCGACAAGGTTCAAGGCAAAGGAAGTGTGGAATTATCTTTCACTTCCGGTAAGAAGATCATTCTCACAAATGTGCTTCATGTTCCGGAAATGAGGAAGAATTTGGTGTCGGGCTATATCTTATGTAAAGTGGGTCGTTTGTTGGGAAAGGTTATGTATCGGATGGTATGTTTAAATTATCTATAAATAAAGTTGGAAGTTCTGCTTACTTTGATGTGTTACATTTTAGTTCTAATTTTAATATTGAATGTTCGAATTTCAATCTTTGGCATAATCGTTTGGCACATGTTAACTATCAAACTATGAAGTTTATGAATAGAGATGGATTAATTTCTTATCAAAATAAACATAATGATAAGTGTAAAGTATGTGTGCAAGCTAAGATGAAAAGAAAGCCTTTTCCAAAGGTTGAAAGAAATTCTGAAATTTTCGAACTTGTTCATTCCGATATATGTGAACTTAATGGAACATTAACTAGAGGAGGATGTAGATATTTTATAACATTTATTGATGATCACTCTAGATTCACTTATGTTTACTTAATGAAGACCAAGGATCAAGCTTTTGACGTGTTTCAATTGTATAAAACCATGGTAGAAACACAAAAAGGAAAGAAACTTAAAATTCTACGTAGTGATAGAGGTGGAGAATATTTTCCTACTAATTTTGTTTCCTATTGTGAAGAACATGGTATAATACATCAAGTAAGTGCACCATATAGACCTCAACAAAATGGAGTATCAGAAAGAAAAAATGGAGTCTTAGTTAATTCACATTTACCACTAAACTTATGGGGTGAAGCCTTGTTGACAGCATGTCATGTGCATAATAGAGTGCCTTCTAAAAAGCTTAAATTATCCCCATATGAGTTATGGAAAGGTAGAAAACCTAATTTAAGTTATCTTAGAGTTTGGGGATGTCTTGCTTACTATAAAGTTCATGATCCTAAGAAAACTAAGTTAGGACCTAGAGCTTTAAAAAGTGTGTTTGTGGGATATGCAGAAAATTCAAAAGCTTATCGGCTTTTGGATTTGGAATCTAATGTAGTTGTAGAGTCCCGAGATGTTGAGTTTTTTTAAAATAAGTTCAAAAGTGATGCTACAAACATTGATGAAATAAGACAAACAACATTTGGAGATAATATGCTTGAACCTTCTACTAGTAATAAAAGAACTTCTTCAAGTGACATTGTTGAACCTAGAAAAAGTGGAAGAGCTAGAAAAGAAAAGAATTTTGGTCCTGATTTTATTTTCTTTCTTGTAGAAGGAAATAGAGAGATTGTTACAAATAAAATACCCATTTTCTTTAATATTGAAGATGATCCCAAAACATTTAAAGAAGCAATAGCTTCTAGAAATTCTTCATTTTGGAAAGAGGCAATAGATAATGAAATGGAATCTTTAATAGCCAATAAAACTTGGGTTATTTCATATTTGCCTCCTAGTTCCAAAGCAGTTGGTTGTAAATGGGTATTTAGAGTAAAACATAACACGGATAGATCTGTTCAAACTTTTAAAGCTAGACTAGTAGCACAAGGTTTTAGTCAAAGGGAAGGTATTGATTACTTTGATACTTATGCACCAGTGGCTAGACTTACGTCTATTAGAGTACTTTTGGCTTTAGCTTCAATCTAAGATTTGTATGTACATCAAATGGATGTAAAAACAGCTTTCTTAAATGGTGATTTAAATGAAGAGGTGTATATGAAACAACCTGAAGGTTTTGTACTTCCTGGAAATGAAAAGAAAGTTTGTAAGCTTGTTAAATCTTTGTATGGTTTAAAACAAGCTCCTAAACAATGGTATGAGAAATTTGATTCCGCTATATTAAAGAGTGGTTTTACTCATAATTCAGCGGATAGATGCATATATTCTAAGTTTACAAAGGATTATTGTGTCATTGTATGCCTTTATGTTGATGATATGTTAATCATTGGAACAAACATGAAAGGTATAAATGAAACTAAGGCTTATTTAAGTTCTTGTTTTCAAATGAAAGACTTAAATGAGGTTGATACTATATTAGGTATCAAAGTTAAGAAAAATAGTGGGGGTTATTCTTTAAGTCAATGTCATTATGTTGAGAAAATGCTAACTAAATTTGAGCATTTAAAATTTAAAGAAGCTAACACTCCATATGATTCTTCTTGTAAACTTATTCCAAATAATGGAAGAGCTGTAGCTCAAATTGAATATGCTAGTGCAATAGGTAGTTTAATGTATGCTACACATTGTACTAGACCAGATATTGCTTATGCTGTATGCAAACTTTCAAGATTTACTAGTAATCCTAGTTTAGAACATTGGAAAGCCATTGGAAGAGTGTTTGGTTATTTAAAGACAACTAAAAAGCTAGCGTTACACTATGGTAACTTTCCAGCAGTTCTAGAGGGGTATTCTGATGCTAGTTGGATTACTGGTAATAGTGATAATAAATCCACAAGTGGTTGGATTTTTATGATTGGTGGTGGTGCTGTTTCTTGGGCCTCAAAGAAACAGACTTGCATAACTCATTCCACCATGGAATATGAGTTTTTGGCCTTAGCGGCGGCAGGCAAAGAAGCAGAATGGCTTAGAAATATGTTATTGGATATAAAGTTGTGGCCACAACTGATGTCAGCCATCTCTTTGCATTGTGATAGTGAGGCAACGTTGTCTAGAGCTTATAATAAGATTTATAATGGAAAATCTAGACATATTAGTTTGAGACATGCGTATGTGAGAGAGTTAATATCCGACGGGATAATAACAGTTACGTATGTAAGAACTTCTAGAATCAGGCTGATCCATTTACAAAAGGACTCTCAAAAGATATGGTATTTGGAACAAGCCGTGAAATGGGACTACGACCTATTAAATAGTTGGCAACAATGGAAACCCAACCTTTTTCTAAATATACCCTTAGATAGAGGTTCAATGTGGTAATAACAACTGGTTGATTTTCAACTAGGTTTATACTAAGTAACTCTAGTATATATTTTCTAGGGTGAGTGTTCAACTCTTAATGAAATTTAGTGGTTAATGAATTTCACCTATATGAACATAAGAGGTGGTGCCGCTTCTACCAAAAGTGTAGGTCAATTTTTGTAAATGTTCATGAATCCGGGATGAGCACATGGCCATAATGGTGCTATATGTTTTAGAACATGTGTTAATGCCAAAAATCGCACCAAAGGGACAACTTAAGGTCGATGTGGACTTAATCAACTAAAGAAAGGATCTTTCGACGAGACGTGCGACGAGGGAAAAAATAAACGAGACAAGGGATTTGATGACGCAGGAAAAACCTCAAGCGAGGAAAAAACCTGCGGACGACAAGGGGTGTCGTCGCTGCACTATGGTTGCCAATCAGGGGCGACGTCCTTGGTACTGGCGTCGGTCGTACGATGATTACAATACAAATGAAGGAAATACTTCGAAATGTAAAGTACAAGTGTTTGAATGTAAAAACAAGTGTTTGTCGTGTGTGAATACAAAGTGTGAACTTCTGGTCGAGGGCTGTTGTCGTGCGTCGAGAGCGATACTTGAGCTTTCCTTCGAGTGTTCTTGAGTTCGCTATAAGATTCTGGCTTTCAGTACTTGATCTCCAGAGTTTGAATGTTCTTTGCTATGAGTTTGGATGATTTTTTCTACTGTTTGGTGATGTTCGCTGATGTATACTGGATGTTCACTGATGTTTTTTTGATGGCCCCCTTTGAAATGAGCCTTTAACTTGGCTTTTATAGTCTTCGTGCCATTAATTAGCTCCTTGAATGCTTTGATTAACGGCTACAACGGTCGGAAACGGTTGCCGGAATGATTATCCATAATGCTCTTTGTCCGTTACGACTGCTTGTTGTTAATGGCTTTGACTCCTGCATTAAATACTTCACAAATGTAACAGACAAGGTTAACGTTAGCTTTGGTCGTAGGTGTAATGATCTTACGCGATGGTCGTACGGGACGGGCGATGCTATGGTCGAGTGTCGCGGGGGACTCTCGACTTACCTTTCACGACGGACAACGGATGTTCTCTGGGTCTTTGTCGGGACCTTACCTTAATACAAGATTTGGATTATAACGCGCGTCTTACCTGCTCTGGTCATGGTCGTACGACGTGATTTTTTGCCCAAACAACATGTTTGCTAATTAATTGTGTGTATGATTATACCGGTTTTAACTTATATAAATCTTGGCTCAAAAGCTATAAGACGCCATAGATTTAGTTAGAACTTTGAATGATTTATACTAATTTAAAGTTCAAATCGCAAGATACTTTAACTTATGCATAATTAATTTGTAATTCTATGAAGACTAAGTGGGGAATTTTATATGTATAGTCTTCAAGTGAGATTATCATAATTTGTTTTATGAAGACTAAGCGGGGGATTGTTATATATATAGTCTTCATAATGAGATTTGTCCCACATAGAAACAATAGTGATACTTTACTTGAAGACTATAGTCATATATCTCAAAGGCTTAATTACTTATCCCACATAGGAAAAGTAATATAATCTTTCATAGTTTATAGTCTTTAAACAACTTGTAGAGTTGTTTAAGAGATCCATTGAACTAAGAAAGATTTGGCTTTGGTATGTGGATTTTGCACATATATTTACAGTTCAACAAAAATGGATTTTTTATATAACAGCAGTTCCTGGCGCGACCTGGGACCAGCCCCGACCATTGTTCTGTTTTTGGCTGTTTTTTTGACAGTTTTCTGTTTTTCTATACAAATTTGAATAAGATTTTACTGGTTAATCTTATCCAAGTTAGTTACCGAATGTGTCTATATATATGTGTGCTATTGTTACATCTTTGATCATCTAAAAATCTTCTCCCATCTATTCATATGAATTCTGCAACTATGTTCTTGAAGACTATGTTTTGTTGTTAAACATATTCTTATGATTAGATAAATCCTGGGGGTGTATTAGCCTAAACCCAAACAACCTTGATAGTGGGGGCTAAAAATATCCTAAGGATAGTGATCCTATCACGTTCTAATCATTGTTTTACTGCATCTTTTCTTTCAATCTTCTCAGTTTTTCTAACACCCATTCGACAAACCTCTTCCAAGTCATACTGACTTTCTTTCGCCAGTAGTTAATCGACCGGTCAATTTTCAAAAAGGCGATTGTTCTCAATCCAAGACTCCGGCCGTGATTAAGATTTCTAAAAATGCTTCAAATTCTCAAAAACAATCATAGCCGAAGCAAAAGACCGATCGACCGACTAATAAGATTCATGTTTCTTCAAAAGTCACATACCATGTTGTCCCTGTTGTTTCAGATACAACCGGTCGCGCTAAAAAGGACAAACAAAAGTGGCTAGCTAAGGAATCTATCGAGGATGCTGCATCAAAGTCTTTCAATACTTTTTTTATCCTAGAATGAACAAAAACGATTGTGCTTGGAATCATATGAATGATTTTGTTAAACGAGATGTTAATTTTCCAATTAAGCTTATTCCATTCAGCAATTGATTCAATTATCGCATGATTGTTTGTGTTGTTCTAGTTGTGGTTGGAATGACTTTGATGATATTAATAATAATGATTGGTTTGGGTCATATCATATTTATAATCATTCACCCAAGAGCAAACCCCGTAAGAACAAAAAGAAACACCATAAACAACGGGGTCCCCAATCAGAGGTCAAACCCAAACAAGAGAGGAAACCCCGTTCAAACAGGGTTCCTTCTACTGAGGGTAAACCTACACCCAAGAGGCAACCTGCTCCAAAACATGTTCCTCCAAAAGGTGTAAACCCTACACCCAAGAGGCAATCTGTTTCAACGTAAGTTCCTCCGAAGGGTGTCAAACCTAACCCTCCAGGACCCATGCAAATATGGGTACCTAAAGTCCGCTAAACTTGTTTTTGCAGGACGGTCATGTGTGGTACTTAGACTCTGGTTGCTCCGAGCACATGACCGGAAGGAGGGAGCTTCTCACGAACTACATAGAACAATATGGCAGAGACGTGAGATTCGGGAACGATAACAAAGCGCCGATTTTGGGCTACGGCGACATTGTTCAAGACAAGATCACCATCAATAAGGTTTCACACGTCGCGAGATTGGGACACAATCTGTTCAGTATCGGCCAATTCTGCGACAAAGATCTCGAGGTCAGATTTAAAGCCAAAAGGTGTAGAATCCTCAATGACGACGGAAAGGAGCTACTGGTTGGAACGCGAAAGACCAACCTCTACACCATCGACCTCGCAGCCCTGAAGACTGATCCCTCTGTCTGCCTGATGTCAAAGGCCAATTCCCAGCAAGCGTGGATTTGGCATCGACGTCTCTCGCGCCTGAATTTCAAAAGTATCAACAAACTGGTGCTGGGCGGACACGTGAAAGGCATGCCCAACCTTCAATTCATGAAGGATCGACTCTACGGGCCATGCGAAATGGGAAAGATGAAACGAGCGACGCATAAGCCGAAGGCCGCTCCGAGCACGTCCCGGTCCCTTGAACTTATCCATATGGATTTGTGTGGACGGATGCGTGTTCAGAGCATCAACAAGCGCAAGTATGTCCTGGTGATGGTGGATGATTTCTCTCGCTACACATGGGACAAGTTTCTACGCACGAAGGATGAAACCCCGGAGCTGATCATCAACCATTTGAAGACCATCCAACTGAACCTTCGAAGACAAGTTCAGACCATCAGGACCGACAACAGGACGGAGTTTAAGAATCAGACTGTGGATGATTACCTCACTTCAGTAGGTATCTTGCACAACTTCTCGGCTGCACGCACTCCTCAACAAAACGGAGTGGTGGAAAGACGCAATCGTACCCTCGTCGAAGCTGCTTGCACCATGCTTTCTCAGTCTAAACTGCTGTTATTTCTCTGGGCCGAAGCGGTGTCTACTGCTTGTTACATGCAAAACCGCTCCATCATCAACAAGCGGTTCAACAAGACGCCGTACGAGATCATGAACAACCGCGTTCCGAACAGCAAGTACTTCCATGCGTTCGGATGCACGAGCTACGTCCTCAACGACAAAGATGATCTCGGCAAATTCAGCCCGAAGGCGGACGAAGGAGTCTTTATTGGATACTCCATGCAGGCTACGGCGTATCGCGTTTACAACAAATGGACTAAAACCGTTACCGAGATTCTAAACGTGCCATTCGACGAAGCCGCAGATTTGGCTTCTAAACACATCAGTTTAGAACCCGGTTTAACTGGCGTGCTACCTTCCAAACTTTCACGTTCGGGATCTGCACAAGCGAAAATAAATCCGAATCATGCATCTACGTCGAATGCTGATCTTTCAGATTTAGATTTATTGCTCCAATATTTTTATGATGATATGCTTAACATTTCTACTCCTGGTGTCTCAGCGCAACCACGAATTGAAACTGCTCAAATCCAGGATTCGGTGATTCTCTCCGGTCCGCCGGCCTTGACTAGCACTCCATCCATCACTTTGGAGACACCTCAGACATCATCCTCAACATCAACTGATACAATCATTCCCCCAGATGAGCTAGTACACAACACGGAGATCGCTCCTGAAGCTTCGTCATCTACTACAATCAATGATCAACCTATGAATTCCTCGGAACCAGAAGTTACTCAACCTTCAACGAACCCTCCCCCATCTCCTCCAAGAAACCAACCTGCGACACTTGAAGCAGTACAAGACCTTCCATCTGGTGATTATGTGGATCCGGACGCACTCAACTCAGCAGCCGCTTCCACACACCATCAAATGGACCAAAGCTCATCCCCTACACCAGATCATCGATGATCCCTATACTCCAGTCCAAACGCGAGACGCATCGGCCAATTTCTGCCTCTTCTCTGGATTCTTGAGCAAGATCGAGCCCAGAACTGTCCGCGAAGCACTCGAAGATCCGGACTGGATCATAGCCATGCAAGAGGAGCTCAACCAATTCGAGGCTCTCAAAGTATGGCGACTTGTACCACGTCCGACTCACAAGACGGTGATCGGCACTAAGTGGATCTTCAAGAACAAGAAGGACGAGGATGGCATCGTAGTACGTAACATGGCGCGTCTCGTGGCCAAGGGATACCGTCAGCAAGAAGAGATAGATTATGACGAAACATATGCTCCGGTAGCGAGGATCGAAGCAATCCGTATGTTCCTTGCATATGTCGCACACAAGAACTTCATGGTCTTCCAAATTGATGTGAAGACCGCATTCCTCTACGGCGATATCAAGGAAGAAGTGTACGTCTCGCAACCGGACGGGTTCATGGACGATTCGAAGCCTGATCATGTCTACGTTCTAGACAAGGCGCTTTATGGTCTAAAGCAAGCTCCACGAGCCTGGTATAATACTTTATCAGAGTTTTTGATAAAATCGAAATTCACACGAGGTAAAATCGATTCAACTCTTTTTATCAAAAACGAAAAGGGTCATAGTCGATGACATAATTTTCGGTTCTACTAATCCTAAGTATGCTAAGAACTTTGCCAACTTAATGGGACAATTTTTTAAAATGAGTATGTTATGTGAGATGAATTTCTTTCTCGGTCTTCAAGTTAAACAACTGTCGACCGGGATATTCATAAACCAAGCTAAGTACATCTGGGATATTCTTAAGAAATTCTAGATGGAACAGTCCTCACCATTGAAAACTCCCATGGCACCCGGTACAAAGTTACACGCCGATCCTAACGGAAAGGATGTGAACACTAAAACGTACTGGGGAATGATAGGTTCTTTAATGTACCTAACTGCTAGTAGACCGGACATCATGTTTTCCACATTTCTTTGTGCCCGGTTTCAGTCAAAACCGAAAGAGTCTCATTTAATAGCTGTCAAACAAATTTTTCGTTATTTACGTGGTACTGCTGATCTTGGCTTGTGGTACCCGAAAGAGACAGGTTTTGAGCTGTTTGCATACTCTGATGCGGACCACGTGGGCAGCATGATGGATCGGAAGAGCACATCGGGTTATGTGCAGTTCTTGGGCGATAGCTTGGTGAGTTGGGCATCCAAGAAGCAGCAGTGCGTCTCCACGTCGACTGCCGAGGCGGAATATGTGGTCGCCGCGAGCTACTGTTCTCAAGTGATTTGGATGCGGACGCAACTCAAGGACTACGACTTTACATATGTCAAGGTGCCCATCTATTGCGACTCGAAGAGCGCTGTTGCAATATCCAGCAATCCGGTCCAGCATACGAAGACAAAACACATAGACGTTCGATACCATTTTATTAAGGATCACGTTGAAAGAGGTACAATCGAACTCTACTTTGTAAATACCGAACATCAGTTAGCAGACCTGTTTACAAAACCACTGGACGAAAAACGCTTTAATTATCTAGTGTCCAGGTTAGGTATGCTAAATCTGAAGACTTAATCTGATTGTGTACCCTATACAAGTTCCATACATCTACGCGAAACTGTCTAAGCATCATCTACTGTTCACACTCTATTTGATTGAATATACACTTTCTCGCATCTGTATTCTACTTGTATCAGTTACATAGTTAAGATTGAGTCTCTGTATTTACTAGGTAGATTTCGTTTGTTTACTTACTTTCTACGTATGTTTCTTTTATTCAATACTGTCGTCTAAGTTTATTTGGTTATATCTGTGCTTTCACAAGTGTTCATGTGTTTAGGGGGAGCACGACCAGCTATCAGGTATGTTATCCTATTGTTGAGGGGGAGTGTCACACACGTTTTTCTTTCACTGCCAGAAATTTTTTTTTGTGTCTAAGGACATTTCCGAGTAAACTTCACATCACACATTGTGCACATTCTGAGGGTGAGCAAAATATTTATGTTCATCACTTGAGGGGGAGAGTCACATTTTTCTTTAAAAGTATAAAAGTTTTTTTGTGTCAACGTCTCCTACTTTACTCACATTCCTGTTCCGAGGGGGAGCAGGGTAATCCTCATGCAAAGGTCGAGGGGGAGCGGGAAAATTTCCTAAGAAAGGGTTCTTTGGATCAAGTTTTCTGAGTTTCTAGACACTTACCCGGTAAGTTATCGGGTAAGATTACCGGACCGGGTAAGTTAGCGGGTCATCTACCCGGTAAGGTCCACCCATATATAAGCATCTGGTAACACTGAACTTCATTATATCCGGAAACCCACTAAAACCCTACTCGATTCTCTCTCGCGACCAAGCTCTCGGAAACCCATGTCTTTTTGCTCGGATCATAGTTTTCAGCCTCGAATCTTACAGGTACTATTTCTATACTCATTTCGAATGTTTTTCGATCACTGTCGACCACACTTATCCATGAATCGTCATCGATTTGATCACTTCAGTGACCAAAACGGGTCTCCTAAACCCCAACCTTGCATCGACTCACATACAAACCGTTTTCTTGTGGTTAAATCATGGTTTGTACCTTATTTTTATGATTAGAATGATCGTAGCCACATAGATTTAACTTTGGTTGGGTGTTTGATTGAATTTTGGTACCTCAGTCGCGCACCAGGAAACCCTAGTTACCCAGTAACATTCATGTTACCCGGTAACTAGCAAGTTCCCGGTAACGTTCATCATACCCGGTTAGTTCTTATTTTTCAAAAAATCCGGACAGCTTGTTCCCCGGTAACACATGTCGTCCGGATACCTTTGTATCCGGTAAGTTCGACATCCAGTAAGATCAGTATCCGGTAACCTCTTTCAATCCGGTAACCTGTTTGCTCCGGTAACGTTACCACACCCAGTCAGCCCTATTTTGTCCGGTAACTACTATGGTTACCCGGTAACCCCTGTCTGTCCAGTAAGTTTTGCTTGTCCGGATACCCTATTTATCCGAACACTGCTCGAGTCCAATACCTCTGCATTTTTTCCACATTGGCAATCCCAATGTCCTGATTTTACAGCTAGTCCTCAATCACCGCTGATTGAGCCATTCAAATGCCAATGTACACATTGAGGTTAAACGTATCCCGTTCGTACACTAACACTGTGCTTTATAGGTATAATACATGGCGGAACAACAAGAGCAGCAACAGCAGAACGTTCCTCCACCGGAGGACATCATAGACGACGAGGCTGACAATGCCTTGGTTCCCGTGGATCAGGAAATTGAGAAAAATCCGAACAACCACCACCTTGACGTTGCTGTAGTCCGACCCGATCACCGGGTAGTGATTGATATCTTTCTCGGCCATCCGCTTCGCCGAGCACTGACCGCGACAACACACGTCCCTCTCATATATGTACATCAAGTATGGCACATGGCGAGGGTGGTCATTGTCAACAACGTCCAGACCATCACTGCCCCTTCCGAAAACTCTCACACTGGAGTCCTTCCGCCGACTACTGTCCCTTCCGGAACCAAATACCGGAGGCCATGCCGCATATGCACCCACCATCGATGATGTCACACTTTGTGCTGAGGTTCGTGCACTTGGATATCGTCACGACCTCGATCGCCCGTCCGCTTTCAACAGGAAATACATCGCCCCGGTCTGGTACACTCTATTTTCCATCCTAAACCGGTGTCTATCCTCCCGATAGAAGGGGATAGACCAATGCACTGTAGACTTCCTATGTTTATTTCACGCGGTTGTTTACAATCGTCACATAGACTACGCAACAGTCATTTGGCGTGAAATGGTGCTAGCCATCACACAGACCGGTGGTACCAAAAAGAAGTTCCTTCCATTTCCGCGATTCTTTACTCTAGCCGTTCGACAACATATGGATGCGAACCCTCTGATCCCACGACGAATCAACCATCCGGTATGTCCTCATCACAATCAACAATACTTGGTGATTCGTAACCCATCTGATACCCCATCCATGCCTATACCTGAACATTTACTGGCACACGCGGACCCCACTGCACCGAGTGTAGTAGAATATAGGCGAGCGTTAGGAAATCCCATGGTCCAGCCAGCGCCGGAGGGACCTCCCCCGGGACATAGAACTGAGGGACGTGAGGGTCCAAGGACGAGAGGAGGTAGAGTCCGGGTAGCTGGGGCTCCCGGGCGGGGTGTGTTGAGATTACACGGGAGGGGAACAGGCGTGGTCGGTGCAGTGGATACACGAACCAGTACTTCCCAAGCCGGACCAAGCCAACAACCCATTCCTATCACCCGCACAACAACTGAAGCAGGTACGTCATCCAGACCCATGCTTCACCGTGACCCTGAGCCATACTTATCTGATCCTCCCTCACCGACCAGATAGATTGAGGATGTGGCATCCGACTCCACTGAATCTGATACGGACCGAGCCATTCACGCTTCCTTAATACCTACCAGTATCGGACCAAACCCAGATTTTACCAAAGGCATCCCATCTGACTCACCTACAATTAAGCTAGTTGCCTATTTACACTTTCTAAACTTTATTGTAATTCTCTCTACGGTTGAAAGTGAATTGGATGACCAGTTGAAATCATACAAACTGTTTCGTATCTATTGATTTCTTCTAACCGTTGCACGAATCTGGAACTCACAAAGCATATACGAGTACATTAGATCGGAGGAATTGCTTCTCAGGGAGTTGTTATTACATTCATTTTCATATAACAATAATGTTTTCTTTCAATTTGGGTATTTCATTTATGCTTTTGAAAACCCCCAACGTGAGCTAATTCTTTCATGTTGGGGGGTTGGTTTGAATCATGGATAAATAAACTTGTGGCTAAGTAGAGAGCTATGGTTGGATTGTTTTTTATTGATGAAACATATGATATTATTCTTAATGCTTGTAATAGTCTGATCAACTGTTAGATGATTCAATAAATCTTTAATCTTTGAGAAAGGTTTTAAGATTTGAACTATCTTGTATGTCTTGGATGTGATTGAGATAGAAATATGAGATTTCATCCATGTTTTTTTGAATCACTAAATTATTCAAGTTAATATTGTTTAGATCAAGAGATGATACAATGATTTGAATAATTATTTGCTATGGCTTGATGAAGTATAGTGATAGTTTATGGTTATGCATTTCATTCTCAATTTAATCCGATATCGTTCAATCTATTTAGTCACTAGTGTGTTGTTTATGAGGATTCCAACCCTCTAACCTTTTTCTATCCAATTAAATCATTTTCAGCTCTCAGTTTGCTTATTGCTTAGTGAAGTAATTTAATTCTTATTTTCATCAACAACAAATCAATTTGCGTTCGTCTAGTTAATAATCCATACAGTCATTGTGGTACTTGACACCTGGTTCCTTTGGTTCGATACTCGTACTTCCGTACTATTACTTGATTTCGACACCGTACACTTGCGGTTAGATTAAGTGGGGGTGTAAAAACCACCTATCAATAACAAGCACATCAAACATAGTAACTTTGCTATTAAGTTTAAAATTTCCAATTTTATTGATTATAGCCTCATCACCATTAGGTTGACTGATAGGTGAGTTTACACCCCCCCTAAATCTAACCGCAAGTGTACGGTGTCGAAATCAAGTAATAGTACAAAATTATGAGTATCGAACATAGGGAACTAGGAACTAAGTATCACAATGACTATAAGATCTATTAACTGAACGGTCGCAGTTTTGAGTTGTTGGTATTAAACTAATTAATTGCAAATAAACAAATCAAGACGAGACAATAAACAACTTTGGGAACGTTGGATAGAGAAAACAGTTGAGGGTTGGAAATCCTAAGGTTTTCACAGATAAACACCTGACTCAAAATAGTTACCAGCTATTCCATTTAATGAATACCCAATCTCTAAAACCACCGTTGTTCTTTCTCAAGCAACCACGGATTTTATTTTGAAAGCACAAGTTTTATCTCTCGATCTCAACCTATGGAATCCAAAACACATTAAAATCAAGATCTCGACAGGACTAAGGCTTACTTGGTATATCTCTATCCAATTTCTCACCTTAGGCATGCAATTCTAGTCCTAGTTAGCAATTAACTCTCTCGAACTTAATTGATAACAAACGAATCAGATGAAAGTTGGCCAAACTCACAAAAGCATTAAAACCCAAATCACATGCTTCATTAAATAGGAAAAACTGCTAAATGTCTCAAATCACATGTTCATAAGCTTAAACCAAATTCAAACCAACCCCTAACATCTAAAGATTAGTTCATGTTGGTGGTGGACAAAAACATAAGAAAAGGGAGTGAAATAGTGTGTGTAAACATAGAAATCGTAAACGCGAAGAATGTACTGATGAACTCCCTTCTCTCGGCTCTAATCCGCTTCGCTTGGTGAACTTCTCCTCAATCGGTCCTCCATCGTGGCTCAAAAGTATGTGAAAAACCTCTGAAAATTACCCCTTCGTAGCCTACCGTCGCACGTCGAGAAGTAATGACCTAAATTCCAGAAAACACAAAATATAGCAAACAAACAGAGGGTTGCGCGACCTGGTCCACGGCTTCAGGCCGCGCAACAAGCCGCGCGGTTTCCTGAAAGGTCCGGGTCAGGTCTGGTTCATGGTTTGGGTACGGGCTTGGATCTTGGGCTTCCGTTGGGCTTCGTTTTGGACTCTCTTTTGGACTCTTTTCCGCTTCTTTTTCTCGATGCTACTCTTATTCGGATCACCTGCGCATTTCACTCGATAAACCATAAAATTCCGCCTTTTTGCTTCAACACAAGCCAGGTTTGTGGACTGAAAATAACGCCAAAAAGTGGCGTTATCAACAACCCCAAACCGAGCGTTGCTTGTCCTCAAGCAAATTAGTGATAAAAGAGAATAAAAGCATATATCAATGAAATTATAACTGCACAATTCCCAATCGGTACCACGTAATGCACTGGTGATTTCCCATACCCGTGAATGCTTATCTCACACTCGCCTCATCCTTATTCTGTTTGATCTATGGCCTTCCATTGTGAGTTGAACTCGTGACTGCTCCGATTACATTAAGATTGTACTAGGTCCAGACATACTAGGGAAAACATTTCGCCTCGACCCTACCTCACGGGATACTCTCATTTCACTCGAACCTAGGCTATCGCACATGTTGTCATGTATAAGGAAGTTATGTACAAGAATACTCGATAATTACATGACAACTCTAAGGAAAGACGCACAAATGTCCAAAAGTTGATCTCGGAAAAGAATCAAGTAGCAAGACAGGGACTATTGGCAACGGTGGTCGTATACCCTAATCACATTTTCCAGAAGATCATCCAGGTCTTTTTCAAAGGTTGTAACGGGGCTAGGGTTATGGCTAAGAAATGAAGGGTCAGCGGATCAAAATTCCTCGGTGTGTCAATCCTTAGCAGTTCTGAACTTCCATGGCTTCATTTACTATTAATTGGCCCTTTTTGTCATTGCTGGAGTCGCTTTGACTCTCTTATTTTATGATGTAGATACTATCTAAACTAACTTTTTTTTGGGGCATCATTGGCCCTCTTTATTTGATTAGGGCTACATTGGCCCTCTTTTCTATCTATTATTTATTTTCATGATTGGCCTGTACTTTTTCTTTTCCGCTTTATCTTCTGCTATTCATTACCGCTTCTGATTGACACACTTTCGGATACGGGTTGGCTAAGGCTTTTGGCTAAGGTTTAATAGTGGGGTAAACGAAAAGGTGATAAGTGTTTGGCTGCAAAAAGGGTTGGGGGTACACACATAGTGGGTCAAAAGGAACGATAGCTAAAAATGGGTTAAAACTGCACACAATGCCTGGAATCATCTCTTAAGGTCCACGCGATATGGTCTACTATACCCTTACCCAATATCCCGATGGTTGTCTTTGCTACTCAATGCAATATTATAGCGAGATCATTCTATAATCACGACAAGAAATTCGAAAAAGTGTATACGAATTAAGTGTTTCAATCCCTCGCAATGAAATATGTCATTTAGGCTCAAATCTCGCTATTGGGTGGTCTCCACAAATGTCCCTAGTCATGTCTTTTCCCGGTCCTTCCCTAATGGTCACGTTACTATCACAAGATTCTTCCCACAATGGTCGGTCTCAATCATCCAAAACAAAAATTTAGCTAATATGATCTAAACATTAAGATGTGCAGGAAATCTACGTGCATATATGTGGGCCCGATTGGGCAACCCCAAACCTTACCCACACATTGTCCCCAATGTGTAAGTGCCGGTGCAGGAGATCCACATGTGCGACAGGTATCATTGTGCAGTTATTGCAGTTATCAGACAGGGAAGACAAAGTATTAACACAAAACATCAAAGAGCTAGCCCAAAGTTATTCAAATATGGTCATCCCAAACCTAGGTCGTGGCCTAGGTTTGCCAAATAAAGCCAACCCCAAACCTCGGTAAGACCGAGGTTTGCACAGGGGTAAATGTGAGCGTGTAGATGTAAAACAAAAGGTAAGGCACCCCAAACCTAAGTGAAACTTAGGTTTGTTGCATCTCGTTTAACTAATAAGGAACCAAAGCATCACACACTATCATTAGAACATATAGAGTTAGTACATACCTGTCTGGCCGGAAGGAGGTGAGTCTCTTGAAAAATTAGAGAGAATAGTTAGGAGAAACCGGGAGAGATGGAGAAGAGGCACAGAAAACAAAAAAACAAATGAAAGCAAAAGGAGAAAGAAAGCAAAGAACGAAACGACACAAAGCACGAAAGGGACAAACACTGCACGAGAAATAGCCTAGAAGCCTCAGGGGAGCCGTACGGATTTGGGCCGCGGCTTGATCCCGCATGGCATCTCGCGTAACTCTGTTGATCCAAACCCTCAGTGATTTGATAATGACCCTCTCTTAAATACTTAGTGAAAATTGTATGTAAACAATATGTATCAGAGTTTCACTATCGCTGATAAGTACTAAGATCTTACAGTACCGCTGATAGGAACTCTCGCTCTTTAAATTAAACATTCAGCGAACACTGTTCACCATAATGCGCTGAGTCTGTTCAGTCCTTATGGTGATCGCTGATAAGTTAGTTGTTTACTTATAATCCCTGAAGACAAGTTTCACGTCAACAAAGGTTCTACGCTGAAGTCGAAGATCAAGCTCAAGAACCAGCGACAAGTCTACTAATGAACTGATGCGGATCAGCGAAGACTCAGATTTGTCCACTCAACGTGAAGTATCAAGTACAAGACTTCAGCTATCGCTGAAATTTATCATTCGCTGAATAGTAAATGATAATCGCTGAATCAACGAAAGCTGATCATGAAGTCCTCCGTACAAAGTACTTTTGTCTTAACCTCCCTTGCACGCCACCGTACGAAATGTCAGAAAATAACCTCCAAAAATCTGAGATCGTACAACCACTCTGATACTACACTGTTCATTCATGCGGCTACTAAGGTTGTCAACAAAGGTCAATGACATGCAACCAATCCGCTGATGACACGTGTAAAGTGTATACTGAATTGCATTAAATGCATGCAGTATATAAAGAGATGAACTCACTTCATTTGAAGTAACTTGCTAACTCTGGACAAGTTCAAATCTCTCTCAAGATAGGATTTTATTAGTAATCTCCATATCTTTCTTAGTGCAAGAAACCTTAGTGTTCCAACTTGTTTAGATTTAGGTTTATCCTTAATCTTGTTTCCGCAACAAGCTGTAAATTGTTAATGATTTATTAATAAACAATTTAGAAAAGTAAAATAGTGTGTTTGTATTCAACCCCCCCCCCCCTTCTACAAACTTGTATAGGCCTTTCGGGACCAACAAGTGGTATCAGAGCAGATTTGTTTAATCTCATAAACAAGATCTAATCTAAGATATTTCTCTTCCTTGCTATTATCTGAAAATGGCCTCCCACACAAACACAAATTATATAGACAATGGTTCTCTTGCAAAACCCCCTAGATTTTCCAGAGACAACTTCAACTTATGGAAAAATAGGATGATGCTCTTCCTAGAAGGTGTAGACCCTACTATGACCTACTATCTTGAAAACGGCCCACACATCCCTGTAACTATTGATCCTTTAGTTCCAGCCACTGCAACTCGAGCTGCTATTCCTGAAAGGCTGATTCCAAAGGAAATACACATGTGGACCGATGAAGATAAGAAGAAAGTGGCTATAGATACAAAAGCCAGATCCATACTATCCATGGCCCTTCCTGACGAAGTCTACCATTCCGTCATGAACCTGAAATCCTCAAAAGCCATGTGGGACACAATATGTGTTCAGTATGAAGGAACGTCTGAAGTCCAGGATTCAAGAAAGATCAACCTGGTAAGACAATACGAAAGCTTCATTTCTGGTAAGAATGAAACTCTCTCTGAAGTTCATCAACGTTTTAATTGCTTAATTATAGATCTAAAAACGGTTGGTAAGGAATATTCTAACTTTGAAGTGCTGACAAAGTTTTTAGAATGTTTACCTGAAAGCTGGGACAATTATTCCATGTGTCTCAAGCTGTCAAAAGATCTAAGATCAATGACACTTGCTACCTTATATGGCACATTGCTGAATCATGAGCAATCTAGCCATCTTAAGAAGAATCTTGTAAAAGATTCCAAAAGCACCCCTGTTGCTTTAATCTCAGAGGAACCTTCTACTCAGCGACCCGTGGTCACTATCACTGAGTTAGAAAGTAACTCTGAAAGGTCATCAGATTCTGATTCTTCAGATGATGATGAATCCTTGGCTCTCCTAACTAAAAAGTTCAGGAGATTCGCCAAGAAGAAAATGTTTAGAAAGAACAAAACTCTTTCTATAGCTGACAAGCCTAAGTCATCAGCTTTTGTTGATAAGGCTACTGCTACTTGTTTCAACTGCGAAAAGACAGGTCATTTCGCTAACGAGTGCAGGTCAAAGAAAATCATGAGACCTTCAGCTTTTACAAAGAAATCCTTTGTTCCAAGGAATAAAGATGACAAATACTCAAAGCTGAAGGAAAAGTATGCAAAGATGAAAAGCTTTAAGAAGAAAGGAAAAGGCCTGATGGTTGACTATGATTGGGCTGCTTCTGATGAAGAAGCCTCATCATCTGATTCTGAAGATGATGAAGCAAATCAATGTCTCATGGCCAAGATTGAAGAAGAGGAAGAAAGTTCAGACATTCCCTCCACTTCAACATCTTCCATTCAGGTATCACCTTCTTTCTTTACCAATATTGCAAATATTGATGAAGCTGATAGTCTCCGTAAAATCGAATTGCTGACTAGAAGTTTATACGAAGCCATGAACAGCAAAGCTGTGGTTGAAAACCAAAATCTTGATCTCGCTGAAAAGCTTAAAAACTGCCACCTTCAAATAGAAAAGCTTTCTAAATTTGAAGAAGATTTTAAAGATCAAGTCCATTTAAATCAGCTAGTCAAAATCGAACGAGCGGAAGCTATCGCTGCATTAAAAGCTGAACAAGCTACTGTTGAAGGATGGTGTAATTCTTCAACAAAGATCACTGAGATAATTAAGGCTCAGATTCCTCTGAGTGATAAACGTGGTTTGGGTTATAAATATGATACTCCAATACCAACCACTGAACGTTCAATGCTTAAATTTGGAACGTTCGTATCCTCAGTAGCTGACACTTCTTCATCTCAGTACTCCTCGTCGATTACACCAATCCCTGAGGAAACTCCTACCTCCTCAAAAGGTAAGGAGAAAATGGTTTATTCAAAACCTACCTCTGTCTCTAAAGACAAAGGTAAAGGAATTGTTATTTATCAAAATCCTCAGAAGGGTACCTTAGTACCTAAGCTGAATGCTTCCAAAGCCTTAGTGATTCATTCATCTGGTTCTAGAAATCAGACCTCTGGATCAGTTCAGCGACCTACTCCTAGACTCAGAGTAGATGTCCTTGGTAAGAAATCTGAAGAACTGAATGTTCGTCCTATTTCTAAAACCAATAGTGTACTTGGTGCTGGCACTTCTAATTCCAAATTAAAAGCTCAGCACTCAAGTGGTCCTAGAACTAATTTTAGTTATAGGAAATGTTATCACTGTGGACTTACCGATCATATTGCAAGTAAGTGTCCCACAGCCACCAAAGCTGATAAGATAGCTAAGGTGAAGATAGCACCCAAGAAGACCAAACCAGTTGCAATTCAGGTCAAGGTGACTCCTACCGCTGAGGTCAAGAAATTGACCAAAGTGAAGAAAAGACAAAGCTGAATCTTCAAATGCTGCGAAGACTGCTGAACCCATTCCAACCACTTCCACTAACAAACGCGTATACACGGTGAAGTGGGTACCCAAGCAAAACTAATCTTCCTTTGTATTGCAGGTTAAGAAGGGTATCTGGTATCTCGATAGCGGATGCTCTAGACACATGACTGGAAAGAAAAGCCTGCTCGCTGAATACAAGGAAGAGAAGGGTCCCTCTGTGACTTTCGGTGGAAATGGAAAAGGACACACCCGAGGGTATGGTGTACTTTCAAATGGTACAACATCCTTCAGAAGAGTCGCATATGTTGAAGGGCTGAAGCATAATCTTCTAAGCATCAGTCAGCTTTGCGACATGGATAACAAAGTGATTTTCACTAAGGAATCCTGCTTTGTCTCTGACAAAAAGGAGAAGATAGCTCTCAGCGGTTATCGTTTGGAAAATGTTTACGTTATAAACATGGACTCAACAACCACTGAGAACTCATGTTTCTTCTAAAAAGCATCTTCTGATGTTAACTGGCTATGGCACAAAAGGCTCTCACATCTCAACTTCAAGACACTGAATACTCTTTCATCCAAAGAGTTAGTCACTAGTCTACCTCAACATTCATACGCCAAAGAGTCCTTATGTTCAGCGTGTGAAAAAGGGAAGCAGACCAAGGCAAGCTTAAGTCAAAGCAAGTTTCCTCAGTGTCATCTCCTCTACAACTACTCCATATGGATTTGTTTGGCCCCGTTAACAAACAATCCATCGCTGGAAAGAAATATACGCTGGTCATAGTTGATGAATTCTCTCGTTACACATGGGTAATGTTTCTCCGTTCTAAGAGTGACACCCCTGAAGAACTCATCACCTTTGTTCGGAAGATGGAAACTCTGAACAATATGATTGTTCGCTCAATAAGGAGTGATCATGGAACTGAATTCAAAAACAGTTCTCTTGATTCCTTCCTTGAGAGCAAGGGTATTTCTCACAACTTTTCGTCAGTGAGAACACCACAACAAAACGGAGTCGCTGAAAGAAGAAATAGAACAATTATTGAAGCTGCACGTTCAATGCTCAGCGATTCTCACCTGCCTACTCAGTTTTGGGCAGAAGCTATCAACACTGCTTGTTTTACGCAAAACAGGTCGCTGATAGTTAAAAGATTCAAAAAGACAGCCTATGAACTCTTTCATGGGAGAAAGCCTTCAATCAGCTTTCTTCACATCTTTGGATGTCAGTGTTTCATACTGAACAACGGAGATGCCCTTGGAAAGTTTGATCCTAAGGCTGATGATGGAATCTTTCTTGGATACTCCTCAGTTTCCAAAGCCTTCAGAGTCTTCAACCGAAGAAGACAAACTGTAGAAGAAACTATTCACGTCACGTTTGACGAATCCCGTTCAGCGAACTCTAAACCGAACGCTGATACAGAAGAACTGAATCAATGGATGTTTTCTCATCTTGGTGATTCAGAAGATGTTCCCACTCCTCATGCTCACACAGTAGAAAATGATGGTCCTTCTATCATTCCAAATATGCAAAATAGTGAAGCTGAAACATCTTGGGTCTCAGCTGTTCCTATAAACACTATACCTGCAGTTGATCCAAATGTCTCAGAAATTCCATCTATTTCTCAGCAATCAGTGAATGAAGTGGCAAATGCAAACATTCCTCTCTTAGCTGATAATCCAGAAGTAGCTGAAGCCTCATCTTCAGTTTCTCCAGTTCAGACTGAGTCAGCAACGCATGCTCCGGCTCAGCGATGGACTGTAAATCACCCAATCGATCAAATTCTTGGTGATCCCAACGCTGGTATTCAGACTCGTAGAAGTGCAGGTAATATTTGTTTATTTGTTAACTTTATTTCTCTAACTGAACCAAAGAAAATAGATGATGCCCTCAGAGATCCAAACTGGGTCAGCGCTATGCAAGAAGAGCTGACTGAATTCGAAAGAAACAAAGTTTGGAAACTTGTTCGTAGACCAATTGACAAAACGGTGATAGGCACTAAATGGGTCTATCGAAACAAGTTGGACGAACATGGTACTGTAACTCGCAACAAAGCTCGTCTTGTTGCTCAGGGATACAGACAAGAGGAAGGCATAGATTATGACGAAACTTTTGCTCCAGTAGCAAGACTTGAATCTATTCGTCTTTTCTTAGCATTTGCTGTACACAAAAACTTCACTGTACATCAGATGGATGTTAAGTCAGCGTTTCTAAATGGAAAGCTGAATGAAGAAGTATATGTGGAACAACCTCCAGGATTCTCAGATCCTAAGCGTCCAGGTTATGTTTATAAACTGGACAGGGCACTTTATGGCTTAAAGCAAGCTCCACGTGCATGGTATGATACTCTCTCTACTTATCTCCATATTGAAAAATTTGAGCGAGGTAAGATTGACAAAACTTTGTTTTTTAGAAAAGTAAAAGGTCATATCATTTTAGTTCAAATATATGTTGATGACATTATATTTGGTTCTACTAACCCTGAGCTTTGTACTCGTTTCGCTGATAGAATGAAAGATGAGTATAAAATGAGTATGATGGGTGAACTAACATATTTCCTTGGTCTTCAGATTAAGCAAACTGAAAAAGGAACTTTTATAAATCAGGGAAAGTATGTTAAAGATATGCTGAAGAAATTCGACTTAACTGAAAGTTCAGCTATGAAAACCCCTATGGCACCACCGCTGATACTTGATAAGGACACAAAGGGTGTTCCTGTCAATGTCACGCTGTACCGTGGGATGATCGGCTCACTACTATATCTTACAGCTAGCCGACCCGATATTATGTTCATCATCTTGGTATTCAACTTCAAGGTTAATATGTTCTTATTTTTTATCGAATGCGTATAACTTGTTTTCGATCTTCTCTTTGTTTTAACAAGATCAAACAAAAGAACTTTTTAAAATAAAATCATTTCTTTCATGGTTTTATGAACACAACCATTTCATGGTTGTTCTTCATGTTTTAAATCTAAATCTTAAACTTGTTCTTCATTCGTATCCATTTTTCTTTTTAGAAACTGGAATACAAGATTTTATGGGTTTTACTTTTCTTTTAAAATCAAGAAAAACCCTAATCTTCATTAAGACATTTTTTTTGTCTGAATGAAATGGACAAGATTCGAAAAATCTTAACGGAAATTTCTTTCCACATTAAGATAATTCTTATCTGTTAACATCTTTGGTTGAACTGATAATACAGTGATATGGCATCTTCAAAGCTGAATGTTACCGCTGAATCCATCTCCACTGACTCTGAGGAAATGGAAATCTTCAAAGCCCCCCAGGTGAAGTTCGAGCTGGATCAACTCGATTGGACTAAGGCCAACAACCTCTCAGCTCTTCTCGAGTTTCCTCCTCGGAAGCAAGTATCACATCTGGACGATGCTGTAAATTTTCTGAAGAACAGCCCTATCTACACAGCCCTGACCATAACACCTCCTGCCAGTCAGCGGCTCTTATCCCAGTTCTGGTACTCTGCCAGACACACTGAGCTACCCTCTGCCAAAGATCCATCCAAAACCATAGACTGCATACTCAGCGATACTGAGTATGGCACCATCAAGATCACACCCGCAATTATCCGCAAAGCCTTAAACTTCCCAAATGCCTCCAAAGAAAAACCCTTCATTCCATTCCCTGACCACAAAAAGCATGCTGACAGAGAAGCAATCATTGCTTTCCTTGACGCAATGGGTTATATCTGGGATATTGGAAGGGACAAGAAGCCTGAGAAGAAACTGACGCTGATAAAGAAATCCAAGATGCCCAGCGAGATGAATTTCATCTTCGCTCACCTGATCAGCTGCATGACAGCGAAATCCGGATCTTCTGATCAAGCCGCCCAACCTCAGCAGTCCATGGGATACGCACTGCTGAAAGGTCTAAATATTGACTGGGCCTCCATTATTTATGAAGACCTGATTCAACGTGACGATTCTGCCGCTGACAGACCAGCATGGGTTCCTTACCCACGATTCATCAGCGCCATCTTTCAAAATGGCCTGAAGGACAGCTATCCTGAAGAGGGTGATCTGAAACTTTCTCAGATTGGCCCTAAGGTTCTCGACTTCAAGCCTGTCGCCAATGAGGTACGTCTCTCTACTCTTCTCACTCTTCTAAATTCTCCGCTTTCTGTGGCTCCTTCAGCGACTATACCAATCGCTGATACCCCGGCCACAACATCCTCTCCTTATAAGAAAAGGAAACCCTCTCACACCCAACTTGATTCCAAAAGGATCAAGAAAACCAAGGAGCAACCCCAGCAATTCCATGCTGAAGACTCCTCAGCTCATTCTGAAGAGCTGAAGGAAAGTTCCGTGGTACGCTCTGCCACACCCGTGCAAGCCATCCCTCCAATCCAGACTTCAGCGTCTCTAAACGCTGAGGTTAGAAACTTGGAAACTACCCAACCTCGCTCAGTCTCTCAAAAGACTGATGAAGTGATTGTCAGCGATTCCAACGCTGAACTCAGAACCCGAACCCCAATCTTAACCTTCGCTTCTCCCTCCACTCACTTGGACACTCCTCCAGCGAACACTGGTGATGCCATCATTCCAGAAGCTGCCGCTGATGCTTCTCAACTAATGATGAAGAAAGGACCTGCAGAGTTCACCATACCTCACCGTACTTTCGAAGAGGATATGGAACACTACTCAGGAACCTGCAACTTCGACGAGTTCATCAATCCTCCTGCAGGTACTAATCCCACCTTAAACACTGTAACTAAACCTGAAACTTCTGAGCTTTCCTTTGTTCACAAGTACTTATATGTTACAGGTCCTAATTTGGGAGACATCAACGCCTCGCTGAAGTTCGTGGAAACAAAGCTGTCCAGTCTCACCACCACACTCTCTAACAACTCAACAGCTGTAACAAACGCTGGAGAGAACTTGACAAAGCTGACAACGGTGGTGGAGAAGAAAGCTTCCACTGAAGACATCAAGAGTCTTGATAAGACGCTCAGCGATTTTGCCAAGGTGCTCTGTGACATCTACACTGACTACACAAGCCTCAAAACATCAGTTTCGACCATGTCCAGCGAAGTAACAACGCTGAAGACATCGGTTGAAAAACTCGAGGGTGATATGTCAGAGGTCAAGACTGACTTAGGCTCTGTAAAGACCGACGTTAGCTCTATGAAGACGATGATCGAGACACTGGTAAACAAGGAAAATAGTCCAGCTTCTGCTCCTTCCCCTGTCCCTATTCTGGAATCTTTCACAGAGGAGGATCGCACAGAGCTGAGGAAAATCACGCCTGCTATTTCTGGCCTAGAAGAGAGAATAGCAAAGCTTGAAGGTTGTGTGAAAATCTCTGGCCCAGAAGACAGAGATAACACCAATGCTGAGTCTGCCCATTCCTCCCCCAGTCATCATGAAAAAGAGGGGGAGAAGAGCGCTGAACATTCCAAGGAGAAAAGCGCTGAAGATCTTGAGAAAAGCGCTGAAGATCTGAACAACAAAAGCGCTGAAGACCTTTCCCATGATGAATCTATCAGGGGAGAGAGGAATGAAGATCTGACCGCTGGACCTCAGGGAGATGAAAACCCTAAGGGAACCGAGAAGCTCGCCTCTGTATCTGAGGGGGAGCAACTCGAAGAAGATGCTGAGAATTCCGAAGCAGAAGAAGATGAAGACATCGACATCCCTGACGACAAACCATCCTTCTCTCCAAGAAAGGATGATGATGATGATGAAGATGACGATGATTTCTTTATCGTCAAACCTGCCCCAAGGATCAAAGCTCTTAAAGGAATCTCAATAAAAGAACCATCAGGGGAGAAGACAAAGACAAAGCCCTCAGCCTCTGGCGCTGAGAAAAGCAAAGACAAAGGCCTCGCTGAAGATGAAAATCTAGCGATTCTCTTTGAAAAGCCGGTTTGTCAGGTAAACTAAATCTTTATTTTTTCCTTCCCTGAACTTCTCAACAACTCACTAAGTTCTCCAAACCTTTATACACATCCACATTATTTTTTCTATCTTTTCTACCCAAGTTCTTCTACCCAATTCTTATCTGTAAGATCGCTGCTTTTCAGCTAGTCCTCTCCCCTGTTTGAGGATGTCGCTGAAGGTTCTACTGTTGCGACTTCACAAATAAAGCCAGCTGCTGCTGATGAAATAATCCCAGTCTTGGATTTAATCTCTGAGACTGATGAACCAGAAGAACAACCTCTCTTGCACAATAAGAGACCTTCCTCAGTTCCTCAAAGGCTGAGTGAAGAAGATCAAAAGAGAAGAGAAGAAATAATAAAGCGATTCGAGGATCAGCGAATCATTCTAAGGCGTGATCAACTGCCTTCAGTTCCTCCTAAGTTCAGAATTTCAAAAGCTTAATATCAGGACCACCTTAGAGCTGAACTCCTCATTGCTGAAAGAAAGGAAGCTGAAGAGAAAGACAGAGAATACGCCATCAAGCTCACTCAAGAATCTGTCAAAGACCCCAAGCTGAAGCGTGTTCCCATTGAAATCCAACGAAAGTTGTGGGAAGAAGCCCAGAAGATCATGGAAAAGAAAACTGAAGTTTCTCAGACCACCTTGATCTGGTGTAAAGAGAAAATTCACTTCAGATATCGTCCAGCGAAGATCAACAAGGTATTCATCTCTGGAAGAACATCTATCGGAGTACCTATTGTTGACATCAAACTGTTCAGAGAAGATGGCACATCTGAAACCTTTCGCGCTGACACTGTAAAAAGGTATGGTCTCTCTGAATGGCTGGAGATGAGGTTAGCTATCCAACCATCACAATCTAAGTACAAGAATCATTTCGAAAAGCTGATAAACAGACAGATCGACTTGATATCTTCTTGTGTGGATATTCCTCCTGTTCCTAATCTAAAGCCGAAAAGAAAAAGAGGTTCTCCAAGGAAGAAACGTCAAGATTCAAACTCAGGACCTGTCATACGAAATGAAACTGGAATTGGTTTCTCTCGCGCTGAAGTACTTGGTCCTGATCCTGATCTATCCGCCCTTGACATCTCTTTGCCACCATGTGAACTTTTCGTCCCTGGTAAAGTCATCAGTAATCCTTATGGAATATTCTTTCTTGACTACGACGGACGTAAATGCTTTCAACGGATCGCTGAGCTCCCAATCACTCCAATCGAACAGCTCAGAGATCTTATCTACTGGTGTGACTTCAGAAAGGACATTCAGGCACGACACCTAAAACCCTTGATCTTTCAAGAAGCGCTAAAGAAAAGAAAACAAGGTGTAACGGTTCCTGACTGGATGATTCCCACTGAAAAGACAACCCTTGATGAACTTCTCATTAAGGAAGAACCTTTTGAAAACTGATATAATCTCCTTTTTCTCTATTGTATCAGTTATCCTTCTGTACTTGTAATTTATTTCGCTTGTACTTGTAATCTTTCTGTTCTTCATTGTAACCTGATTCAAAGATTTAAAGAAAGATTTCAGCAAATGTACTTTACTCCATCAGTACTAAAAAGATCCCAGAAAACGGTAAAAGGGACAAATATTTTATAAGTTCTTTTTATCCTTATGTTTTCATTAAATAGCAATTTTCTTTGTTGCTATGTCATAATCAAATAGGGGGAGATTGTTGATCCAAACCCTCAGTGATTTGATAATGACCCTCTCTTAAATACTTAGTGAAAATTGTATGTAAACAATATGTATCAGAGTTTCACTATCGCTGATAAGTACTAAGATCTTACAGTACCGCTGATAGGAACTCTCGCTCTTTAAATTAAACATTCAGCGAACACTGTTCACCATAATGCGCTGAGTCTGTTCAATCCTTATGGTGATCGCTGATAAGTTAGTTGTTTACTTATAATCCCTGAAGACAAGTTTCACGTCAACAAAGGTTCTACGCTGAAGTCGAAGATCAAGCTCAAGAACCAGCGACAAGTCTACTAATGAACTGATGCGGATCAGCGAAGACTCAGATTTGTCCACTCAACGTGAAGTATCAAGTACAAGACTTCAGCTATCGCTGAACTTTATCATTCGCTGAATAGTAAATGATAATCGCTGAATCAACGAAAGCTGATCATGAAGTCCTCCGTACAAAGTACTTTTGTCTTAACCTCCCTTGCACGCCACCGTACGAAATGTCAGAAAAGAACCTCCGAAAATCTGAGATCGTACAACCACTCTGATACTACATTGTTCATTCATGCGGCTACTAAGGTTGTCAACAAAGGTCAATGACATGCAACCAATCCGCTGATGACACGTGTAAAGTGTATACTGAATTGCATTAAATGCATGCAGTATATAAAGAGATGAACTCACTTCATTTGAAGTAACTTGCTAACTCTGGACAAGTTCAAATCTCTCTCAAGATAGGATTTTATTAGTAATCTCCATATCTTTCTTAGTGCAAGAAACCTTAGTGTTCCAACTTGTTTAGATTTAGGTTTATCCTTAATCTTGTTTCCGCAACAAGCTGTAAATTGTTAATGATTTATCAATAAACAATTTAGAAAAGTAAAATAGTGTGTTTGTATTCAACCCCCCCCCCCCCTTCTACAAACTTGTATAGGCCTTTCGGGACCAACAAACTCTTTGTTTCGCAAAAACCTCCAGAGGCTTACACGGCTTGAGGCCGTGGCCCAGCCCGCGAATGTCTCTGCTCCATTTTTTTTTGTAAATAAAAAACACTAAAAAACGTAACTTGAATAAGAAAGAAAAAACAAACCTCAGTAGGTTGCCTCCCACCCAGCGCCTTAGTTAAAGTCGTGGCACGACTGTGTGGCTTTCAATGTGGCTCGTTATTTGATCCAATATGTCCCGTTTTTGGTTCACCCCTATCTTCTATTCTTTTGAGAACATGGAATGTTACCTTTTCGTTCCCAACTCTGAAGGTCATCACACCCTCCTCCATATCTATCAGAGCCTTGCTTGTGGCTAAGAATGGTCTTCCCAAAATCAATGGTACTTCAACATCGTCTTCCACATCTAGGACTATAAAATCAACGGGAAAATAGAACTTTCCAACCTTTATCAAAACGTCTTCAATGATTCCATACGGGTACCTCACCGATCTATCTGCAAGTTGAAGTGTCATGTTTGTTGGATTCACTTCCCCCAAGCCAAGTTTCCTGAAAATAGATAGAGGCATTAAATTAATACTTGCTCCTAAATCACATAACACCTTATCAAAACAAAGATTTCCAATTTGTATAGGTATAGGAAAACTCTCTGGATCTTGAAGCTTCGGGGGAAGCTTGTTCTGAATGATATCACTGCACTCCTCAGTAAGTGCAATGGTAGCTTGGTGTTCAATTGTCCTCTTCTTGGATACGATGTCCTTCATGAACTTCAGATATGTTTGCATTGGGCAAGTGCTTCTGCAAATGGAATGTTGATGTGCAGCTTCTTGAAGATGTCAAGAAATTTCTTGAATTTTTCCTCATTGTTGTGTGCCTTCAATCTATTTAGGAAAGGCACTCTTGGAGCTACCGGCTTGACCGGTAGTTGCTTTGGGACCTTTGGTCGCCCCTTCCTTTTCTCTTCACCCTCCAGGTTTTCCTTCATCACAACCTCTTCATCGGCTTCCACCTCATCCACTTCTATGATCTCAATGTCTTGCCCCTTGGGATCGGTTTCCTTTGATGAAGGTTCTCGTGTAGTATCCTTGATCAGCTCCTTGCCACTTCTCAGTTAAATGGCTTTGCACTCTTCCCGTGTTTTCCTTTCGGGTTGACTCGGAAATGTTCCGAGAGCTCGATTTTGTAAGGCTTCAGAAATTTGCCCCACTTGCCTTTCAAGGAGTTTGATGGAGGCGGTGTTCTGTTCCGTTGCTGCTTTTACTGTACTAATCGTGCTTTCCAATCCTCCGACTGTGCTATCCATCTTGGTCATGAACTTCATCATCATATTCTCTAACCCTGGTTTCTTCTCCCCGGACTATCCTTCATCATATTTCCGTTGGTTGTAACCTGGAGGACGGTAAACATTGTTAGAATTAGGAGAATTAGAAAAGTTGGAATAATTACCTTGTTGTTGTTGGCCGCGTTGACTCCATGAAAAATTAGGGTGTTTCTTCCACCCCTCATTATAGGTGTTCGAGAAAGGGTCATTCCTTGGAGGGTTGTTCTAGTTTTGCAAAAATTGAACCTGTTCAGGTTCTTGAGACGCGGGGAATACTTCTGGACCGCCTTCCTTCAAATGATTTGTGATATCGGCTATTTGAGCTTTCATCACCTTCAACTCCTCTGATTTTTTAACATTGGCTACCCGTATGATAGAAGATCGTGGAGTGGCATAGCTATGCTCGGCTAAGTTGTCGATCAACTCAACTGCTTCTTCATTCGTTTTGTTCATGAAAGCGCCACCCGC
Organism: Saussurea involucrata; assembly: GCA_033807775.1. Lineage (NCBI taxonomy): Eukaryota > Viridiplantae > Streptophyta > Magnoliopsida > Asterales > Asteraceae > Saussurea > Saussurea involucrata. The sequence goes on along the minus strand of CM066322.1, from coordinate 154,722,950 downwards.
CGCAGCTGTGATGTCATTCTTAAATGGTGGGTGGAGTCCACTGAAAAACGTCTGGATGATGACCCAACCGTGTAACCCATGATGAGGACACTTTTTCAACATGTCTTTATATCGTTCCCATGCCTCGTATAGTGTCTCTTGGTCTCATTGAGCAAAATGAGTGATATCGGCCATCAGTTGAGCGGTTCTTTCTGGTGGGAAGAATTTCTGGAGGAACGCAGCTTTCAGGCCTGCCCATGTAGTAATCTGAGCTGATAGTAAGCTCTCTATCCATACTTCAGCCCTACCCTTGAGGGAAAAACTGAACAGCCTCAGCTTGATCGCATCCTCTTCCATCCCATTGATCTTGAATGTATTGCAAATGCTCTCAAATGCACGGAGATGTGCATGAGGATCTTCTGTTGGGGCTCCTCCATACTGATTCTGTTGTACCATGATGATGGTACTCGGTTTAATCTCAAAGTAGTTCGCCCCAGTAGTGGGCAGTTGGACGCCTATACGTGCGGCTGCCACATTAGGATTGGCAAACGACCGCATAGGACGTCTTTCCGGAGGGGCTTCGTCACCCATCTTCGATTGCCTTTGAGCTTTGGATGCTTTTCGTAATTGACGGGCGGTTTTTTCGATTTCTGGATCGAGCGGTTCGATTTCCTTCCCTCGGGTCTTCCTTGGCATACACCAGTTAGTACCTGAAATGGAAAGTAGGCAAAATTAGCAATCCAGAAACTGAAAGTAATAAAACGAAATAACAAAATGAAAAAAATGTTCAATGTAATAGCGTTTATAGTTGGTAGAGCTATCAGTTGCAACTAGTTCCCTGGCAGCGGCGCCAAAAACTTGATAGGTGAGTTTACACCCCCCCCCCCCCTAAATCTAACCGCAAGTGTACGGTGTCGAAATTAAGTAATAGTACAAAAGTACGATTATCGAACATAGGGAACTAGGAACTAAGTATCACAATAACTATAAGATCTACTAATTGAACGGTCGCAATTTTGAGTTGTTGGTATTAAACTAATTAATTGCGAATAAACAAATCAAGACGAGACAGTAAACAACTTTGGGAACTTTGGATAGAGAAAACAGTTGAGGGTTGGAAATCCTAAGGTTTTCACAGATAAACACCTGACTCAAAATAGTTACCGGCTATTCCATTTAATGAATACCCAATCTCTAAAACCACCATTGTTCTTTCTCAAGCAACCACATATTTTATTTTGAAAGCACAAGTTTTATCTCTCGATCTCAACCTATGGAATCCAAAACAAATTAAAATCAAGATCTCAACGGGACTAAGGCTTACTTGGTATATCTCTATCCAATTTCTCACCTTAGGCGTGCAATTCTAGTCCTAGTTAGCAATTAACTCTCTCGAACTTAATTGATAACAAACGAATCAGATGAAAGTTGATCAAACTCACAAAAGCATTAAAACCCAAATCACATGCTTCATTAAATAGGAAAAACTGCTAAAAGTCTCAAATCACATGTTCGTAAGCTTAAACCAAATTCAAACCAACCCCCAACATCTAAAGATTAGTTCATGTTGGTGGTGGACAAAAACATAAGAAAAGGGAGTGAAATAGTGTGTGTAAACATAGAAATCGTAAACGAGAAGAATGTACTGATGAACTCCCTTCTCTCGGCTCTAATCCGCTTCGCTTGGTGAACTTCTCCTCAATCGGTCCTCTATTGTGGCTCAAAAGTATGTGAAAACCCTCTGAAAATCGCCCCTTCGTAGCCTACCGTCGCACGTCGAGAAGTAATGACCTTAATTCCGAAAAACACAAAATATAGCAAACGAACAAGGGGTTGCGCGACCTGGTCCGCAACTTCAGGCCGCACAACAAGCCGTGCGGTTTCCCGAAAGGTTCGGGTCAGGTCTGGTTCATGGTTTGGGTACGGGCTTGGATCTTGGGCTTCCGTTGGGCTTCGTTTTGGACCCTCTTTTGGACTCTTTTCCGCTTCTTTTTCTCGATGCTACTCTTATTCGGATCACCTGCGCATTTCACTCGATAAACATAAAATTACGCCTTTTTGCGTCAACACAAGCCAATCTCATTGGTTTGTGGACTGAAAATAACGCCAAAAAGTGGCGTTATCATTGACTTTTAACATTAAGTCAGAAATATCAACCACATTATCTAAACAAGACACAGAAGATTGATTAGCACCTGAATCTATAATCCAACCAGATTTATTTAATTTGAAAGAAATGCTAGACATGTTAGCTGAGAACATACCATCCATGTTGCCAGAAATTCCCTTAGATTGTTTCTGATCAATTAGAGATAACAACTTGGAGATTTGTTCTTCATTAAGAACTGCATTAGCCCATTAAGAACTGCATTAACTTCAAAAGTTGATTATATTTGGAAAACTCATGTGCGGCATTACAAGAACATGAAGGTAGTTTTATTAAAGCATGAAATTGTTTCCGAAGAGCATTTAATTTGTGATAGTATTCAGACACATGAGCACCATTCTGGCTTAGAGAATTGATCTTTTGATGCAGGTTAAAAGTAATAGAACCATCAATTTTATCATATGTTTCCTTAAGTTCATCCCAAACTTCAGAAGCAACTTTAGAGAAAACCTGACTAACAAACAAGTCTTCTGAAATAGAACCAAGGATCCAGGACAAAACAACAGAATTACACCTATCCCATTGTTTACCCAAAATATCATTATCAGAAGGACGAACAACAGACCCATTCACAAAACCAAATTTATTTTTGGTTTCCAAAGCAAGAATCATAGCACAAGACCATACTTTGTAATTCTCTGTACCACTCAACTTCATACTCATAATAGAAGCACCAGAAGTATCACTCGGGTGGAGATACAAAGGATCTCCAAAGTCCAGTTTAGCAATCAGAGATTGCTCTCCTGGCTCTTTGGCAGACTCTCCACCGGTCATGATAACACTATGAAAACAACACACAGTGAAACCTAAGAAACTATACAGCAGGATTCTTTGCCACTCAGATGTGGTAGGTCAAGACAATCTCTTAGTCACCAAAACAAAGAGAAGAGAAGGAAGAAGAGGCACACAGAGAAGAGACAAGAAACCAAACAACTTACCAAGCGTTTGCAACAACCTGTAAGGGCAAAGAACAACTTACAGAGGCTTCCTTATTTTGAGCATAATGGAAAACACGGGCACATGTCTCTGAAACAGAGACCAGAACAACCACTTGAACAAATCATAGGACCAGAAGAGATCAAGGTCTAAATTGTGTGTGGAGGATAAACTCCAAACACACCACCACAAATTTAGTATCTTGACCAGATCTGGTTAACAAAAGAAACAAGATACAAAAGAGATAAAAGAAAAAAATGATACGAACAGAGGAAGGAACCAACAGATCTGAAGGTTACAGAGTGTTATCAACGTTTTTCCTCAAGTAATACTCAAGAGTTGATATATCAGTCTTAACAGACCACCATATCTGACAAAAAAAGGAACAGAAACACGGACTCAAACTGAACATATCCTTATATGGACAACGATACGCCTCAAAGAAGCAGTGGTTAAGTCCAAGAGACCAAAAGTTCAGACAAGCCTGAAAGATGTGAAGATTTGAGAAGATTTGAGAAGAAAACTTGAGCACACAAGATTTAACAAACATGCAAGGTAGATATCAGATAACTGAACAAAAGAACTAAACAAATTAAGTCTAAGTCTAACCAGAGATATAGAATCTGAACACTAACAATGCATGAACCTTTAATACACAAAAAACGTACAGATCTATGAAGAACAAGTACAAATATATTAAGATGCATAGAAAAAGTAACCAGAAGAACAAACAGCTCACGAATTTGTTCAAATCAAGAATGATTAGAACAACTTCAAGAGAAAAATGAATAACAATGTATGGTAAAACAAATGAGTTCAGATCTAACAAGATAAGAACTACAAGTTGTATGAGATACCAAAAAACCCGAAGAATAATCCAGATCTAAAAAGAAAATGGCTAAAACTTTGAGTGATAATCTCGAAGATGAGTCCAGATCTAAAATGAAAAGGACCAAAACTTTGAGAAAAAATACAAGAACAAAAGCAACAGATTCGAGGGTAAAACTCACTCGAAAACCATAACGGATCTGAACACAAAAGGTGATTTAGATTATCGTTTATTTGAAAAAGAAACAAACAGAAGGAACGATGAAAAATGAAAGCTTACCACACACATTGATGTATGGAACGAGCAGATCATAATTTCAGCTCTGATACCATATTCAAGTTTTATACATCAACAACTTTTATAATACAAAAATCTCATAAACAAATATCAAACTTCAAGAGGATTAAAGTTTGATTTATATCCCTAATCTACAACAAGATGTATAAAAACCCTAATTCTAGATAGAGTGTGTGAGAGAGAGAGAGAGAGAATCGTAAGCTAAAGAAGAAGAAAAATGAAATCGTTCAATGATAAAATGAACGATTCTTCACATTTATATATAAACAGGTTAATTGCACTTCAGTCCTTCAGGTATTGATTAATTGCTCCGCTACCCTCCAATTTCTCCTGAAAGTGAGGTGCGGTCCCCTAAGCCCTCTATTATGACACTTGTTCAATTCTACCCCCTAAACTTCCGAAAACACAACAAATACTCCCAATAAGTTATAAATATCAAGATTGGTACAACAAATCTTACCTTTTAACACAACTTGTTACACTAAATTTCACCAAATAACTTTGATATATATTTGTCTGGTGATTAAAACATAAAAATACACATATTTGATGGTTCTGGGGTTACTCAGTTAACAATATTACAATAAGACAATCGAGAAGAGATTAACAGTCTTTCAGGGTGCGTTTGGTATGGAAACAAGACATGACATGACAGAACAGTTGAACTATTTAACGTTTGGTAAGACATAATAGAACGAGACAAAACATGACAGGTTAAATGAATAATTTACCCCTAGTGAGATGTTTAGTGTTTTTACACCAAATAATCAACGACAGTTCTTCATCTCCATATCCATACCGGATTTCGTTGTGGTTGCTTCAACCACCATTTTTTGTTTCGTCATTTTCTTAAATTCTAAAATCAATTAACCTCTAATAATCACCTCCTCTTCCTCTCGTTGCTGTTGCTGCCGAATCATATTCAGTTTTTACAATGAAAATAAAACATGTGGTTTTTTCAGAAAACAAAAACATGGAACAAATATGTTTTTTGAAAGCAAGTATATATAATATTGGAAATACCGACGAAAGATAAGTTTCAAAACATGTATAAAATCTTGGAAACACAATCACAAAGATAGAATCTTGCATGTCGTTCAGAAAATTAAACAAGCATTTAAAACCTGTTTTTGAAAACAAATTAAGAAAACAAGATATATATATATATATATATATATATATATATATATATATATATATATATATATATATATATATACTAGCAGTGTACCCGCGTAATGCGGCGGGAGCCGTAAATATAAACGATTTTAAAGCTTTAATAGTTTTGTTATAGGAGATTTTAACGATGATATGAATTACACCTAGGGATCGTTTACTAAACGCTTACCCGGATCATTTACTTTACCGGATGAACTTGGCAAGGGTCATGAATCCTACTCGGTACGACCGATGAATAGGATCGATGGAGAGTCTTACCATTAAGCCACAATCGGACATTCCCTAACTCCAGGTTTATTACATTTTTATATACAAAATGCCAAAATGTGTAACTATTCAATTACCTTACAGTGGCAAACATTGGACCGTACCTCGTGAAAAACATGACAAAGGCCAAGAATTTTAACCGGTAAGAGTGTGTTATGATTTTCATATGATAGGCTCACCAAGTAAGATGAGAAGATCACAATTCTTACCCGACACAATAAGATGCAATTATAAATAGACAATGAAAAATTAATACAAAGCACACGTCAATATGTATATAATATGTATGTATACGAGGGGAAAAACCAACATTTTTATTTAAAAGGGATTGGGTTTGATAGTTAACAAAAATATTGAAGAAGTTAACAACCTTCTCCTTAATCATGAAAAGTAAAAAGCCTGCAAATATACTCTATACTATTTTGGTGCTCATTCCTTTGTAGAAAAAGAAAAAACAACTTAAATACCTTAATATCTCGATGAATTTTTTTTTGAATTGTAACCAACCGAATTTATAACCCAAAGAAAGCAACAATACAAAGTTCCAGGCCACATAATAAGCCAAGACACAACACAGCCATAAGACCAACGAAACCAAGGCTAAAAGTACAAAAAAACTTAATACAAAAAACAACAGTATACGCAGAGATTAATGAAACAGACCCCAAACAGCCAGTCTGCAAGAGGCAAACTCAGCCCAGCCTTGCTGCGCCAGACCAGCACTGCTGAATGGTTTAAGATGATCCAAACGAACCCACTCTGTACAGCCAATTAGCCCTGCTTAATGAGAAAAGTCCTTCTGGATGTATTAAGCCAAACGATCCAGACCCTTCTCTGCTTAACCGAACCAGGCTTGTTTAAAACAGAACCTTCTCCCGATTAAACCCCGCTATGAAAACAACCGTCCTCCTTCGTCCAGCTCACGCATTACATACGTTAAATCCTTGTCTCTACGAGTTACCCAGTCGAAGGTTTTGAGCTGAAAGTAAAAAAAGAGATCCGCAATCAACCCATTAGCTTTTTTACAAACAACTATAATGATTTCTTGACTGTAAATATATTATTCAACAAAAGTTATCCACAAGTTTTAAATACAAGAAAATAAATAAGATTTCAAGTATAGGTTAATATGGATTTAACATATATTCACCTAAGAAATTATGTAATCCTAATTGTAGAACATTAAGATATCCAATTGACCAAGTAAATAATCATTATGTTGACACAAAATTAAAGTTTCAAAATACAAGCCAATATATTAAAGGTGTGTATGCAATCAGATTGAGCAAAATAATCCAAGTGGAACCCAAACAGAACCAGAACCACAGGGTCCCAAGTAGATCCCAAAAAACAAGCCCATCAAAACTGATCCCATAGAGGTTCCAAACAGCAAAAAATTACAAAATTACAGATTAATCCAACCTTATTCCATCTTGGGATCTGATTAAGCTGGGGGTGGACCAAAACAGTAGTTGAGATACTGTTTAGATTCATTAAGATGGATGGTTCAAATAATTGGTTATGCTCAAACCCTTCATGCAGATACATTCAACCTCGCCATTTTTGTTTTTTGGATAAAAGTCAACACTTGTGATATTATGGTTTACAGTTGAACATTGATTTAAATGATGAACAGGCTGGAGTCTGCTGTTCTCGACCTAGCTGCAGACGATAGTGGGGGATTACAAAAACAGAAGTCTTCGTATCATTGGGATAAGGTTTAAAATGTTGAGATATTATATTGTAATTCTTTACTTGTGTCTTTCTGTTCTGTCCCTCAAATACAAGGATTTTATCTGATGGCAGAGGAGTAAAAAGTACGTCAAGTTGAACAATGGTGACCGGGTGACAGCTAGTGGGAAGGTACATCTTGATACTCTATAATACCTGAATTGCTTCGAAAGATAAATTACTTGCAATGGTATACAGATAATAACAGAGAGCGGTTCCAAAGGGAAGGCCAATAAAACTGGAATATATAAAAGATGGAAAGAAAAATCACACAGTAAGATATCTTTCCAAGGAACAAACAATGAAGGCAGTGCCGTGGATTCTACAAGTCTCAAAGGTATTGAATTTTTTGTTGTTTTATTTATGAATATAATTTGAGTATGAATGATGATGATGTTGTTGTTTTAGCAGGAGGGGGTGGAATGCATAAGAGAGGAGGGTTTAGAGGTGGGAACAAGAGTCGTTCGGTTCCTAATGCTCATGTGCGTTCAGAAGTTAAAAATCTTGAACAAGTTAGGAAAGAAAGGCAGACAAAAGCAACCAAAGCTGCTTTGATGAAGAATAACCCACAGAAAGGGAAAAAGTCGGGGAAATATGGTGGTAAAAGGGGAAAAAGAAGGAAATAGACGCACGCAGGCACATTTTTGCTGCTGCTGTTGTTATGATTGTTTATTTCTTGTTTTCATGGCACAATCAAGATTCATGAGTTGGTTGCAGCCTTTGGTTTGGTCTACACAAACATAACTTAATGCTCCAATTAATATAGACTGATTATAGTTGGATCTCATTTAATTATGGCATGAGGGTGACATTTTTTTTATCCTAGTTGCATCATTAATCTTTTTCCAAACAGCAGCACACCCACCATCTCCCTTACTGATTTTTCCATGTTGTATATGATAATAGATTTACATATGTATATAAAATTTATCTTGTCCAACTGTTAAGCTACTCCATAATTACCCCTAATGGATATTATTACATGCACTTATCAGTTTCTTTGGTCTTTATTTGTTCCTATCCTTTTCAGAACAATAAGTTACAAGAGACTACATCTTTTGCCTGCAAAAGTTAAGTTGTTAACTTGAAATGCTTATTATGTAATATGGGATTTGTTTTGATCAGGTTGTATGTGGGTGAAATCCATTTTGTAATTGTGCAATTAACTGCTTCCGCCATAAAATAAGAAACAAGTGTCATACGTGCTTGGTTATGAGGACCTTTTGGAGTTATTAGAAATTAATTTGGTATATATTTGCTTCTTGTCTAATAGAATTTCTTATCATATCTCTAGAGGGAACTGGGAACTGGGAAGGGATCATATATGATGTTTATAAATCATGTCATATTTTTGTGTGTGTATGTATGTATGAATGCTACATAATCATGATGAAATGTTTACACAAACAAAGTTAAAGTTATATATATTTCTGACAACAATACCCACGCAGTAAAGACTCTTGGAGAACCGACAACTTGTCAATCCAATTTTGTAAACTCGTCGTCTCCGGCGCCGACGGTCCGATGTCGCAGACGAAAGAACACGTTGGAAACGAACCGGGTTGATCTTCGACCGGAGAAATCGGCGGAGAGTTCTGATTTTGAGGCGGAGAGAGGGCTGAAATTAGGGTTTCGGTAAGGGGCAGCGGTGGCGGGAACGGATCTGGAGAAGACGATACGGATCTGGTAAGGGGCAGCTGAAATTAGGGTTTTGATTTCATGTATAGTGTGATGGGGATGATGATGATATGTTTGGTGTTCATGATATGAGGGTTTTCTTCGATGGGGATGATGATATGTTTGTGTGTATTTATATGCAAAAGAAATCTTTCATTTAAGAGAAACAGGAAGGAAGTAGAAGGAATCGTACGAATCTATCCAAATCCGTATGGCTTGAGGCGTGAAATCAGTATAAGGGATGGAGGTCTACTCTGTTAATTTTCATAGGGCGTGGATCAGAAGGCATGGGCCGGAGGTGGATCAAAAGCATGGCTGGAGATGTACTCTATTGGACCGGTTTTAAGTTCCTTGCATCAACAAGTTGTACCCAATGCATTACATGTAGTAATTAAGAGTTTTTTGATTTTGTTGCTTTAAAGTCTTGTACAATATGCTTAAGCAGTTGTCTTTAAGAAATTTTGCTTAAATGCTTATATATGTAGTATAGATATATATATATATATATATATATATATATATATATATATATATATATATATGAGAGGTTTCTTTTGCAAACCATTGCATTTGTAGAAACTATAGAAAACACCTCCCAACCAATGATTTTAAAAAAACTAATTAAAATTAATTAATTATTTTACTAATTGCGCAGGGGCTATTAAGTAATTTTATAATTTCGTTTTTTTAATATTTTATTTAGTGAATCACAATAATTGTGGAAGTTTCCTTAATTTTAGTGATTTAGTTAATAATCTAATTCATTAACACAATCCTTAATCCTTTTAACTTTTTCTTTGATTCATCCGGTTTTCTGCAAATTGAACAATCGGCTGGAGTGTATTTCGAGTATCGAAACCATGGATGAGCATTCGTCTATCAACGAGATATTCGTTAAAGACGTGTTTTTCGAACCTTTGCAACGTAACCAAGATGATTGTATTATGGATATGGTTTCTGTGGATCAATCGCCAATCAAAGAAGGCGTTGAATCATTCAAATTCACGGGAAGTTCCAGTGGAAGTCGAGAGGATGAAGGTTTTATGAACGCATCCCTTTTTTTTGTTCGATTAAACCGCATATCTATTTTTTTGTTTACACACGTGATATAATTTGTAGTCCATGTTAATGGTTTTTTGATTTCAACTTTAATTTTAATTTAGACGATATGATGATCGTTGATTGCATGATTTTTTAATTAACAAGCAGTTATGATGTTTTGATACAACTTAGTTGTGTTTTAAATTTTATGGGTTTAATATTTTGTTTGGGTTTAAAAGTAATGATTCATGTTTGGTGAACAGTTCGGATATATGATTCCATGCATGTTTATAGTTATTATTCAGCACTTAAATTTTTGTATGCATTCATGGCTTACTGTTAGTTTCAAGCGTTTTGAAGTCATGGTTCCATGATTATTAATTTTAGTCATCGTGATTGCATGTTTGATTATTATTGCTATTCATTAATCCATGTTTGATTATAGTTAATAGTCATGAATCCATTTTCTTGAATAATTGAAATTAGTACTGTTATTTAATTGGTAACTGTTGTTATTGTCAACAAATAACAGTTAGTTGTGTTCATATTTTACGCATGTGTCGTATGTTTCTCATTTAGTTGATGTTGTAGATGTGTTAGGACAAGATATGAGAGAAAGCGCTGATGGTAAGAAGTATTGGAAGCCGGAGGTGCCTATTGAGTGTATTCCAAAAGTTGGTGATTTCTTCAATGATATTCAATCTGTGGAGGATTTTTTATAGGAACTATGCTAGATTTTCAGGGTTTGATATTAGGCTGCCGAACAAGAAAAAAAAATAAAGCAGGTACTATAACAAATAGGTATTTTTATTGTAGCAAAGAGGGTATCCCTGCACCTAAGCCCTTTGACTCATTAGATGTTACGGCTGGCGTGCGAAAGCGGCGTAATACTAACATAAAGCGAACTGGGTGTAAAGCATGCTTGAAGATTCATTATGTGAAGGAGAGCAGTAGATATGAGGTCTACAAATTCATTGAGTGGCATAATCATGTTTTACTCGATCAAGATGAGATGATTTTCTTACGTTCGAGTAGACAACTTAGTTATGCAGAGCAAAGGAATGTTTATCAGTCATGTAGTCAAAAGATTGATGTTGTTAAAGGTCAGAGAATTCGTAAGTCGTTGGTTGGTGCACTTAGTAAATCCGGTGGTACTAAGAGAGATTACCATAATTATCGGCGGGATATGAGTACATTCGTAGGGAACATAGATGCTCAAATGTTAATAAACACAATGGCTAGTCGACAGAGTATTTGTCCTGAATACTTTTTTGAGTTCATGTGTAAAGATAACGAGTTACGCGCGATCTTTTGGGCTGACGAAACTGCTAGACTTAATTACAATGAATTTGGCGACGTAATCTCATTCGACGCTACATTTCGAACCAACAAGAAAGCCATATTTGTTTAGTTAGTCTATTTTTGTTGATTTGTATTATAAAGTTTACTGATCGATTGTTCTTTATATAACGTGACAGACATGCGATGAGTTTTGTGCCATTCGTTGCGATTGACAACCACAAGAAAACGGTTGTGGTTGGAGCTGCTTTGATAGCTGGAGAAACCGCTGATAGTTACAAGTGGATCCTTAGGGCCTTTCTTAAATCTCATGGTCGTCAATCATTATTTATGATAACTGACCCGTGTCTTGCGATGAAGCAATCCATTTCTGCTATTTTTCCCGAAAGCAAGCATCGTCTATGCATGTGGCATATTACCAAGAAGGTTGAAGGAAAGGTAATTTTTTAATTTCAATATGTTGAGATGTTCTACAAATTCATCAAAATATCTTATCATTATGAATTATAGACTAATTGTTTTTTTAATAATGTAGATTAGCGTGTACCTCAAAAATAAAACATCCTTTGTTGCTGATTTTAACAATCTTGTTTGGGATGTTAATTTGGAACCCAGTGTGTTTGAGTTAAAGTGGGGTGAGATGATGGAAAAGTATGATTTGGCTGATGATGATTGGTTTCAAGACATGTTTGATATTAGGGATTCATGGATACCTGCGTACTTTAAGGATGCACCAATGTCGGGCTTAATGAAAACCACTTCTAGGTCGGAGAGCATCAATGCATTTTTTAACGTTTTCCATGCTTTCTTCCATGACCTTGTTATTTTTCTACGTTCATTCGACAATGCAATTGAAACACAAAGGTATTAGCCCGTTTCTTACTCTGATACCCATTTCGTTTGTGTAAAGGTTGTCTATGATGAAGAACCCAAGTTTTGTCGGCACACCATCCATCTCCATACCCAGTAATGATTCTAGACCCATTTTTCTAACTGTCTCCTGTTGATCGTTGTTCAATGCCACTATCGTGTCATGCAAAGCCTTTGGTGAAGTCCTAGTTCGTAGTACTTCTAGTCCCTGTCTCCTCCCAACAAACGAATTCTGCCGACGTTGTGCCAACATTTTTTTGCCTCTTTTCTGTTGACTTGATATCTTTAGTTTGGTTTTTATCCTGCTACTCCTTCTGGAGTTCTGACATCCTATGTAATCAATTAACTTATCAATATTTATAGTGGATTTTAATTTGTAAACGTGTAAAAAGTATAGACGTACTTGATTTCACGGTAGATTCATCAATTTGCACAGCCGCATTCCCTTTCACCTGTGGGGTATTCAGTTCCATTCTCCCACTAGTATGGCTCCTTGTTCTCCTTGAGCAACTCGATGATTCAATTTTCCGGTCTGGAAAAAAGTTACGATTACTAACAAAATATTTAAGTTAATTATCAATTAGAATTAAACATCAACTTACGTTTGCCATTGGTCATATCGCAGTCAATCATTTGTTGCACACCTTTTGTAGATCGTGTTCCCATATAATGTTCATTTGTAAATAACCCCATAGCATAAATGTTTTAACTATGATACATTTTTTGATAGAACAAGTTTGCATCTCTTAGTTTACCTTTGTCTACCTCCTTGTCTATCATTGTTAAATCCTCCATCAATAGCTCAACCCCCTTCACGTTTGTATTTGCTGAAGCGGTTGTGTTTACTTCGCAGTTAAAACGATTTCATCATCAAAATATTAGTAATCATAATAATAATAGTTTTAACTTAATTAATAAAAAAATGTTGTTTTTAGAGTATTACCTTTACTTTTTTTTGAACGTCGAACATTGGTTGCATTGTCAGTGTCTATTTCCATTAAAGTCCCTGTCTCAATAATTACTTAAATCATATTAGAGTAATGCATACTGCTAACACAGAAACCATTTAATCAGCCAAGCAAAACATTGATGAACGTTTTATATCTCATATTCTATTGACAAATGTGGTTACTCATAACATTAATATACCATCAGCAATTATGATTACACGAAATCATTAATTTCATTAAGAATTTAATCATGAATACCAAAAAATTACACTTAAGTTTTTCAAACATCCCCTATGAAGCAAAATATGAACACTCCATTAAGTACCTTATAAAATAATCATGAATATTTAAAATCATTTGATTAACTTATTAATTTAAAAAAAGATACACTAGTCACTAATCATGAATCATGAACCCCCTATTGTCTCATATGATGGACAGGAAAAAAAACAACGAATCATTTTAATTCAGAAACTAGTCTGTGCAAAAACTTAGTACTAAATCCATAAAACTCATAAATTTTTTAAATATTTGAATCCATGAATAACCATCATCTTGAATCCCGATTAACCATTGTAACAATGAATATATGATATTTGTAAGAAGCATGAATACAAATAAATCAACATAAACACCGAATTCGTCTTCAAAAAATCATTGAATAACTACAAAAAATAGGCGAAACCTTTTCATCAAGATTCATTGATACTGCCTGATAATGTAAACCCCCAAATTAATGTATTACCTTCTGAGTTGTTTTCGATGATTTCTACTCCCCGTCCATGAGATACATTCTCTTCGAATTCTTCCATGTCGACTAACACCAGATTCTATTCAGTGTTCTTGAAATTTGAGAATGAATACTTAATCCTGATTCGTTCACTTGGCCTCCTCACTGTTTATACAAAAAAAAACCTACAATCATTGATTCAAAAAACGCAATATATTTGCCCAAAAAAACTTCGATTCTTACCTCTGTTTGGATGCAGATATCCCACAATTGAAATGATTTTGATAATTGAAGACGATTATCCTTTCCTAAACCGATTAAGTATGTTGATGCGTTTAATTCGGGGAAGGTGATCCCCTGATTATCGGGGTTGATTCTGGGTGAACGAGAAATGAAAGTGGTTTGACCAATATACCCTTGCACACGGGTTTTTGTTATGAAATTAATTAATAAATGACCATTTATTACCATAGTTGCCATTGGATGAATGTAGACCCTTGATCAAATTAATGGATGGTGATTAAGGTAGTTCTATAGTTTCTAACAATGTGGTGGTTTATAAAAAAATACCACCCCTATATATATATATATATATTATGTTATCTAATTTAATATTTTTATGTGTTTGCGTAGGATGATAATGTTCATTCAAACAAATCAACTAAAGCTTGTGAAAACCCTTAACCATTCGCATTTTCTACTGATATGGTATCTTTATGTTTCATTTTGTCTTGCTAAATTAATGGTAAAATTAGTAGTTTGTAACTAAAAAAGTCAATTTCAGGTATTTAATTCTCGTCAAGATCTAATTGATTGGGTACGCAACATGGGATATTCACTTGGTTTCGTTATTGTTATTAAAAGAAGCAAAAGTGACCCACGTGGGGTCAATTCTAAAGTAGTATTTCAATGTGATTGTGGTGACATGCACAAGAGTAACAAAACCTCTAGTAAACATACTGGCACAAGAAAAACAAATTGTCCATTTCACTTGGTAGGGAAACATTTGGCTAATGATTGTTGGACTTTGGCTGTGATGTGAGAGGTGATGGAAATTTCCAAAACTATTTCACCCTTACATTAATTAATTTCCAAAACTGTTTCACCCTTACATTAATCAATTTCCAAAACTGTTTCACCTTTACATTACGCATGGAAATTGTGGATTCCGAGCAATAACTGTCTCTCTCGGTCTTCATGAAGATGCATGGCCCACAATTCGGTTTAACTTGATGGAAGAGTTAGATACACACAAGACAGAATACATCAATGCTTTTGGAGGTCAACATTGGAATATTGCTTACAACACCTTAAACTTCTTTCGATCAGATCAAGGTGCACCAGTGGAACACTGGATGACAATGCCTGAAATAGGTGTTTTGATTGCTTCAAAGTATAATGTGATATACACGTTATAAGTATGGAAGGCAGTGGGACGTACTTGCCGCTTAGGTCCACTCCGCCAGCGTGGTATCAACATGTTGTTTTTACAATTAGGTACGTTAATGGTAACCATTATGTGAAATTAGATATGGCAGAAGGATACCCATTCTCTACTATTGTAGCACATTTTTTTCCACTACAGTTATCCATGTGCTGCTGGATGGGCTACCCGTATTCAGATCCAATACAGAACTACATGCCACTTTTACGTGTTAATTGTATTACGGATAATGTTATTTTAGAATAACCGAAATGTAATATATATTATTTTATGTTTTATTTATATCTTAAATCGCAATGTTTATGTTTTACTAGTTTTGTTTTATTTATAGTTATATTATATATATAACGTGATATCTATTTATAATCCACTAAGTAGGGTTGAGACTCGAAAACCAAATACCCGATCCATACCACTACCGAACCGAAACTGTAACTTTGTTATATTTTATAATCTTTTGTTTTATTTATAATTTTATTATATTTATATTTATTTATTTTTGTATATTCGTATTCTACATGACTCAAAATTTTATATAAATTATTTTATATTTTATTTATATGTCAATCTTAATGTTTATGTTATATTTTTATAATTACATAGTTATTAAAAAAATAGTAATATTTTTATTAATGAGATTTATTCATTTTTAAATAAAAGTAAAAGGTAAAAAATAATAATACAAAAAAAGCTACACGAGAAGCAACATGTGAATGAAATTTTTATTTTTTTTAAAATATTTTATTAATAATATAAAATATAATATATATATCTATACTACATATATAAGCATTTACATCAAATGTCTTAAAGACAAGTCTTTAAGCATATGGTACAACCATTTTATGCATAATATTTGAAAAACTCTTAATTCCAACATACTATGCATGATGTACAAGTTGAAACCTTTTAGTGTACCCTTTACACGAATACAAAAAGGAGACCCATACCTACAACCATGCTTCTTTTATCCATACCTGCAGCCATGCTTCTTCTCACCTCCCCTTATCTTTCTTCAAAATTTGTTCCCGGTATATGATGAAATCCTCTTACATCCCAAATTCAAATTCAAATTCAAATTCAAAATCTCTTCTCCTAAAATCTCTTATTAGGGTTTTCATATTATCAGGCATTTTCTACATTCATCGTCCCCCCTCTCTCTGTGTTCCATTTGAACAATTTTTGTGTGTGTGGCTAACATGCTTTCTTTGTCTGGCCGTGGTTGTCTTTTGGTTATTTAGTTTGCAGATCTACTAAAATATCTTATATAGGGTTTGAATATTATCAGACATCTTCTGCTTTCATCATCCCTCCATCTCTGTGTTTCATTTTAACATTTTTTTTGCGTAATTTGTTTTCTTTGTCTGACCATGGTTGTGTTTTGGTTCTTGATTTTGCAGAAAAAATTGTTTGATCTTGATGGATAAAATATTATGGATACCGAGCTTCAATGGGTAAGCAATTTCCGTTTTTGATTTCTTTTTGGTCGAGTAATTGGAACATTGGGTGGCCTGCCATGCATCTAAGCTTGACCATCTGGTTTTAAACCTTGGACCATGTTGTTGAGTTCAAGTCATTTATTATTTGTTTGAATACCAGATAGATTGGGGTAACAATGATAATGTTATTGCTCAGAGGTCTTCCTCCCGGATAGAAAAATGTATGTACTTAAAAAGGAAACCACCATTATGGATAATTTTTTCTGGTTCCTAAATTTCTCATTATGGTACTAATGTTTCAAATGCCTGTTTATGCTCTGTTTGGCATTTAATTTATCTGATGATTATGTACTGCCCAAACTCAAAACGATTATTTGAGGTCTTAAAGTTGTTGATCTCATTTGATAAATGCTTATGTTTTTTCAAATATCTCTCTGGACTCTGTGAGCAAATGAAATATAATGTTTAAGCAAGGTACTTAGTAACTTGCTATATTGTTGAATCTCATGTAGGCCATGTATTTCTTTGCCGGATTGTTACTATTACTGATGCCTGAAGAAAATGCCTTTTGGTATGTCCCTCCCTCACCTGCTTTATCAACAAAGCCTGAATAATATACATTTTTTTTGAACGGCAAGATAAACCCACACACGCTCCAGCGGTATCGGGCTCCTAAACGGGCAACCCGCTAATCCGCTTGCATGGGTTATCAAAATGTAAATGAGTCGAGATTGCAAGTTTTGAGAAATAAACATCGACCAGCTGTAGAAGCTGCACTTGAGGAAATTAACCTTATATCTTGATGCAGAAATTACTTGCAGATATACTTTCAGTTTTGGCTTTGACAATGTCGGCAGAGCGTGAGCGGGTAAGCTAGCCATGTGCAGATATAAATTTACATCTGTCTAAATACATCATGATTAGTTTAGATCGTGACAATTTCTCATTGTCCAAGGAGTTTTTGTGGATCTGCTGGTATATAAGTATACCCTTTGGATACTTCAAAAGTGTATTCATTACAGATTAGTCCTTTATGTTGTTCTGCTATTCTGTTTTGCTGTTATCTTTTATTAAGTCACTTATGGAGCATTAGAAACTTCAGTCGGAATGGTATATATGATTTGGGATGTTGATATAAAGGGTTTAGAAAAAGCAAAAGGACCCAGATAGGCATCAGGCAACCACCAACTTGCTTTCATAGTTTTGAAGCCAGAAATTTATTTTGCAGTTGTAATTTAAGTTGCCATTGTAATTCTTGACAGTTGACACCATTGACATAATATCAACTGATGCTGCCAGATGTAGAAATTGAAAATATTAAGAACACCTGGTTCTTTTTATTTGTTTCGATTTATGCTTTATTTTTCTTTGCAGGTTGGATTGAAGACTGTAAGGCGACTTGAAAGTTGGTTGTTTCTAATCTCTTCTTTAATTCAGTTTGTTTTTGGCATCACAATTAAGAATACTTGGATCCTAATTTGTTTTATGTGTTTTTAGAAATAATCTATGCTACTTCAAAGTGACATTAGGAGACCTCTAAAGCAGAAATTCTGATTATGTAGGTATAAAATTATATGAGAAAGCAGCTATCACAGAGATCTTAAAAGGATTAGCATTCGAAATTTCAGCAAACCTTTTCTTAGACCAATGCTCACTACCATAATGTTCGATACCCAACACCCACTACCGTAAACCTAATTTTGAGATTAAGCTCTTGATTGATTTTTGCTCTGAGTTTGCTTCTGCTTTGACCATCTACTATGGAGGTATACCTTTGCTTTGACCTTTATTCTACTTCTACTTTGACCATCAGGTTCTGCGTCTGCTTAATTACACGATGGACGAATTTGTTGCTTCTACTTCCAGATTGTCACCACCAACATCTAGATCAATGCTTTTATATTGCATTCAATATGATGCTTCTATGTAAGAGTTGTTCTTTATTTAATGCGAAATATGTGAGATTTTGCATGGTTCCTTTTTGCATAGCAGATATTGGTTCTAGCCTTAATTTCCCACATGGATGCACTATGTTGATTAGCAAGTTATTCACTTTTATTGTTATTATGTGTTATTGATCGGGTAATTTTGAAGTTTCATGTGACAATGCAGTGACAATGCAGTCGATGCTGGAGGAAACGGGTGAAAAAGTTGCGGAGTTGTGTTATATCTAATTGAATGCAATAGTGATTTTTGTATAGCTTTTTAGGAGTATTTTTGTATGGAAACATTATTAAAACATAGGACATCAAACATTGCAATAGGTGAAGAAAACAATAGACCAAGTAGAAATGTTTCTACCAACATGTTTGATATTTTATCTTTATATGAAATTATGCAAGACAAGTTTCTGCTCTGTGGTGGAATACACATGCTTCCTTAAGTGATGTCACTGTCATGTGTGTCATTGTGAACATTGCTTCACAACTAGGCAAAGGCACATGAAAGTGTGTCATGAAGCTAAAACTGGTGTTCAAATCGAAGTCAATGTAACTAAGATGTTTTTTGTTGCACCAACAATAATCATAAAAGAAAATTGCATCTAAAGTCATCAAGCCTTTAAAGTAGTGTATGATCTGCCATTAGTTAATTTGTTAGTAATATATCGTCATCCATTCATTTAAGCTCTTCTTATTTCCCTCTCATTAGTTAAATTGTTAGTGACCGGCAGTTGATGTTTAGAGATGTTTATGGTAATCATGAAGGGGCTTTATTGGATCCATCCCTAGAAAGACTCTCTAAATTCAACCGGATGGAAAACACGATTTCCGGCGGATTTTTCTGCCATAAAAAGTGTTATTTTTAGTAGCTTCAAGTGTTTTGTTAACGTTTAATGTCAAAGTGTTGCTAAGAATTTATGTGCGTGTGCAGATGTTCACCTTCATCCAGAGCGATGGCATCAAGGCCACTCACCCACCTGTTCCAGATTTAAATATGGCCACACTTTCTCACCGTTGCCTGCAACTATTCTAATCGCAAAGGCAATATTTCAAGAACACGCGTTTCAGATCAATTATGAAGTTTTTTTTCCGGCTGCATATGGTTTGCAGTAGCCTATGGCCAAATTTCATTATTTCTTTATTTGTTGATCTGCATTCAACTCAAATTGTTTGACCGGAATGGAATCATGGGTTTATTTATTTCAACAAGAAGCCATGGATTCGTTTCAAATGGGTTGTTGTTTAGGCAGATTAAGGAATCAAATTTGGTATTATGTTTGTTTTATTGTGTAGATCACTTCTCACATGTATGCTTAATTATCTTCTATGTGCAATCATGAATTCTTGGTCATCAAAGTGGATTGTTGGTAAGTGTTTCTCACATGGTAAAAGTCACCACCTTCACACCTATCTCACTCCGTGCATTGCACGGGTACACTACTAGTATATATATATATGTATATATATAATAAATTAAAGAAAAAAATCAAAGTTTTAATAATTTATCCTGATTAAACATTTAAAATCTAATATAATAACAATTAAGACAATAATAATTAGTCAGATCTTAGGGGTGTCATTAACATGGGTTAGGGGTGTCATTAGCCTACCCCAAATTTAATGGTTCTAAGACCATCCACTATAGTGGTGGCCAAATTGACCCGACCCGAAAGGCCAACCCGAACCAAAACCGACCAAGAACCGGTTCCGGCCCGACCCGGTCAAGAACCGGTTTCCAGCCCGAAAGCCGGGACCAGTTTGGGTTTTTAGGAAATTCTTCGGCCCGACCCGGCCCGACCCAAAACCGGTTCGAGACCCGGTTCTTGGCCCGACCCGGCCCGGCCCGACCCGATTTTTTCCAAAAAAATATAGTCGTTAGAGAGCCGTTGGAGTGAGGTTTTGACCTTTTTTTGGCTCAATTTTCACCCTCCAACCCCATATAAATACTAGGGGTGTTATGGTTCATATCACCACCTTACATTGCTTACAAAACGCAAAAAACGCATACAATTCTCATTTCTCGGCTCTCGCTATATTTGTTTCTCGCAAAAAACGCATACAATTATCTACTCTCTACTCTCAAAAAAATGCCCGAACAAAATTACACCGTTTCTTGCCGAGCATGGACGAAAAGCACCGGTTTGGGAGCATTTCAACTTGGTGATGTTTTCCGACGGTACAAAAAAATGCAATGCAAACGGTGTGGAGATTTCCTTAAACCCAACTCAAATAGCACGTTAAAGCGCCACTTCGATGAGAGATGCAAGAGGTTGATGGGGGTGATGGGGGTGGGAGTTCGGGAGCGGGACCTTCGGGTGTTTAGAATTTATGTATTGTAACTTGTAAGTTTGTAACTTCAAATTATATATAAATTATAAAACGTAAAAGTGTATTTTAGTGATATATATTATAAATAAAACGTATTTTTAAAGTGTATTTTAGTGATCCAATCCAATTTTTTACTTTTTAAAGTTTAGTAATCAATTATTATACAAAGAAATTATTTTTTTTTTTAGAACAAGAAAATATGCCGACCCGATCAAGAACCGGTTTTAGGCCCGGCCCGACCCGGTTTTATACAAACCGTTTTTTTATGTAACTAAACGGGCCAGGGATTTTCGGGTTAAACCCGGTCCGACCCGACCCGGTTTTCGACAGAACCGGTTTTTGAATTTACTGTTTGAACCCCGTTTGTCCCCTGGCCCGACCCGCCCCGCCCCGAAACCGGAATTTGGCCACCACTAATCCACTACAATGAAATTTCAATACAATTTCAAAAGTGTCACATCATTGCCCCATCAACTTTGAAATTATCATCCACTACAAATATTTTCAACCACTTTCTAAAGTGACATATTATAAAAAACTATATTTTAATTAAATAAAAACAAAACTACAATTAAATATTCTTTATTGTATGAAACAATTTATCTATACTACATTATAAAGCATATTGGATGAAAGTCTTAAAGTCTTAAATACAACTTAAAATGCACAAGGTACTACTTCTTTATACACAAAGTCTTAAAGTCTTAAATACAACTTAAACTGCGTAAGGTACTGCATCTTTATGCATACTTTTTCAAGCCGCTTCATCCTTTTATTTTTTCAATGTTTGCCGCACCTTATCCCCTTTCCCCAAACCTAAGGTGTCGATTCATTTTTCCAAATCCGGATGACGTTTGAAGCTCCCCAGCCTGCCGATTCAATCGTGTTCCATCGTCCCTGTATATACGGTTAGGGTTCTCCATTGCTCCATCTTCATCTTCTTCGTCGCTCCGTACCTGTTTTGCAGATTTCATAGGCTTTCTTCTACCTCCTTCTCTCTGAAATGGAAGACTGTAACTAAAACCTAACACTCTTTCTTCTCTTCGGCTTCTATCCACAAGAGCTTCCAAGTGAAAACCGACAGCCTCCATCTTAAAATCGAGATATAACAGGTAATATTCCACAATCTTCATCTAAAAATCGAATTCTCCTTCTGAAATTTGACTTCCGCATATCCACATCTTCATCCGCAAAAAACGATTTCTATTTGCAAACCCTGGTTTCTATTTGCCAAATCGAGTTCAACTGTAAAATCGATTTATTTTTCTGTTTACAAAATCGATTTCAGATGGAGGTTTTCGATTTTCAGATGGAGGTCGTCCATTTTCACTATTGCCATACTTTGTAGATGCTTCGTAACATCACCTGTGGATTATATATCTTATTTTCTGTTGATCGCATATTCTACTTCTTACTACAATTCATTGGCTTCTTTTTTGTTACCATGAATGCTCCATAAGTTTATATTGTACATTCGTACCTCGAATTGAAGCTATGCAGATTGAGAGCATTTGGGATATAAACTCCTGAGATGAAGTAGGGATATGCCGGTTTATTTGATTAATTTCCTGACCAAGGCAAGAGTGACTAAAGCTTCATGCAGTGGAGTACTCTTTTCTCCTCAGAGAGCCATGGGATTTATCCTTCATTTATTGAATTGTCTAATTAGGTCATAGTTTAACAGCCCCATCCCAACTAGGTTCTCAAAAGTCAAACAGTACAAAAATACAAAAAGTTTTACTAAACACTAATTCATATACATAATCTGAAGTACAAATTAAAACTGAAACAAACCTAATGAATGCTCCTAAAAATTCCTGGCTGGATTTGCTCGCATTCACCTTGTCTGGGATCTTTGTGCTTACCTACTGCAAAAAAGAAAATGTAGCTGAGCCAAATGCTCAGTGCATGGATACATATCAAAGAACAAGGATAAATAAAGATGCACATGCTACTAAAATGTTAATCTTGTAGAAATTTGGTACTTGCAAACTGTTACTAAGACAAAATAATAGATTGAACGAATCACAATGCCAAACAAATTCAAATAATAGATCGAACGAGTCACATGCCAAACCAATTGCTTGTGGTTGCCGCTCTTCCTTCGCCGTACGCCATTCTTCACCCTAACCTTGATTATTTCGGGTGTTTGTGTCAAGTGTTTTGAGATTATGTAGTTGATTTCCATTATTTCTCTGTTTATTTTTGTGTTTCTTAAGTTTCTCACTTGAATGCAATTGTTTATATCGGCAACGTACACTCATTGTCGGTCCAGCATTTTAGGTTCTCAAGGTGTCTGATCAAGTATTTTGAGGAGGGGATTCACGTTCTTGAGGCAGGGAGATGAAAGATTTGTCTGGTAAGATACATGAAAGATTGAGGTAATCATTGCTTCTATATTGTAGTTTATAAACTGAAAGATTGATTGTTTGCCAACTAAATCCTTTATCTGTCTCTCTATCTGTGTCACTGTGTGTGTTTATAGGGCTTACTGTTTTGGTGGTAAACTTGAATAAATCATGGTCAATGATATATCCTTCTCAAATGAAAGCATCAAAATTGAGCGCTATACTGCCAAGTTTGTTGCAATTATATCATTAGTGATTTATGTTTTTCCCAATACAAGCATCTTTAAGATGAATGTTATCTATGCTCTATAGGGAAATGTTATGGATGATTTTGTAGGAACATTCAAGGTCAGTGTCCTGTAGCTTCAATCAGTGGGAATCCATTTGGATAGAAGCACCAAAAGTGTATTCATTTGTGGATAGGGTCTAACATAGTAACATGATTATGTTTGATTGTTATTCTCTGAAAATGAAGCAACATAAGTTTATTCATCTGTGGGTAAGCATTTAATTGTATTAGGTATCATAAAAATGTTCCAAATTTTTAGGTGAATAATATGATTGAATATGGTGGTAGTCTGCTAAATCTTTAGGATTTTAAACCCACATATGAGTTGATTTTGAAATCAATAGTTATGTTGATATAGCATTGGTTTTGATTGGCTTAGAAATGGCCATGGTCCCTTTGAAATCAATCTTATTATATATATATATTGCCAATGCATCATGCATGTAACCTATGAAAAAACAGATTAACATGGCGTGAATGATTTTGTTGGTGTAAATGATTTATGTTTTTTTTTGTGTACAAGAATTGTACTTTGAGGGCATTGTAAAGTGAAGACATGAGATCACGTGATAAGTGTCATTTTTAGTGAGAAGTGTGAGAAGTACTTTTAAACCGTTATCAGTTTTAATCAAATAACCTCCCATGAATTACGTCATAGAAGGGAATCTTGGTGCATCTTATTCTAATGTTTGTCCATTTCTCATTCGACGGTTGATAACCACTTCTCACCAAAAATGACACTTCTCATCGGAACCCGACCCTTGTAGTGGATTGGTAATTTATAACATAGGGCTGCGATTTATTTTCATTTATCACTACATGAAGAAGTGGTAGGCTCTGTGTTTCCCGATCAATACTATCCAGGTTGCATGACCTAAATCGTAGGCCGTGGCACATTTTCAATGGAAGTGACCCAATGAATCATACGGGTGAAGTTAAACTAAATGCCAAACAACTGCAGGTTTCAATCAAACGGCAGGGAAAAATATTGGAGATTAGATCCTCTTAAGTCATTATTTTTTGGCTTATCGATTTGGACAACCCTCAACGCAGTGAAACAGATTGTTTTACGAGTTATAAATATTATGTTGGTTATATAATTTCTTAGGTACTTGTAAGTTGTTAACTTGAAATTGGACAAATTTTGCAACTTCTATGGGTTATTGACATATGCTTATGATTGTAAATATTCATAATGTTTGCATCTATATATATTAGACACTTAGATTTTTATGATGTTGTACTTGTTTGTGAGTTATTGATGTCATGGTGATTAAGTATTTCATATTTGTAACATGTGTGTATATATTAAAGTATTCTACAAAAGGCTTACAGCCTTACAATTCAACAATTTTGAATGCAAATATTTATCCGTAATCAGTATATTCGTGTACATTTATTTAGGATTTCATGTCCCGCCGCATTGCGCGGGCACTCAACTAGTTAATTAAATAATTATAATAAAAATAAAATTTATTAATTAAATAGTTATAATAAAATAAAATTAATTAATTAAATAAAATATTTAATTTATAAAACATTAAATTAAAATACAAAGTAAAATTAATACATGAATCGTCTTTTTCTTTTTCTACAAATCTTTGTCAAATTTCTTCAACCAAATCTGATCGTAAACAATGATTCGTTGACCTATTACGTACTTGTATGTGATTTTGGAGATAGTTTTCGTACTCAAGAAGTATGCTACGAGAGATTTGAAGCATAGTTATAGTAATTAACATCATCGTTTATCTTATCAAATTCACGAATATAAATATGACGTTCATCTTCGACGATCATGTAATTATTTTAACGTTTATTACAATTAATTATCCAATATATATAATTATTTAATATTACCATCTCATGATACATACTTACGGACATCCCTTTGCTATATAACTTGTTTCCCAAATGGACTTGTTCAAGTCAACCTGCTCACCTTATACTCCAAAATCATCAAGAATCTAACATTCACTTGCCTGCTCACCTTACACGTCAAAGACCAAAAATCAACCAGGACTTGAACTCCAGGGACAAAGGAGCTTCACTAGATTAATTTATAATTACATATATATATATATATATATATATGCTTATCTTGTTAAAGAATTCATACTCATTCCTTTTCTATTTTTGCCCATGGCCTCACCACTCTATGTTTTATCTTCAATCCTTTTGTTCATCCTATTTCACGTAATCGAGCCCACGTGTTCTGCATCCATCCCAACTCGAAACATACAAACAGGCTTTCGATCCACTCTCACTCGTGTTAATTTGCCCAAAAACCGATATTTTCTGAACGAATTAAGCCCTCCTGATCAGGAGGGAGTGAACAGACTTGGTTTCCCATTAAAATCCACATTGAATGAAAACCACGACGAATACGCTATGAACCTAAACATCGGGACTCCACCCGTCGCTTTCAAGGCCGTCATCGACACCGGAAGCGACCTCATATGGGCTAAATGTAACACCAATCATCCTTCATTGTTTTCCACTACTGATTCCTCCACAATTTCTGTACAGATTACGTATTCATCAATCTATAATAAATATAAGTACTATTCTTCTTCTTCTTCTTCTTCATCTCCACAAAACACATCGTCATTCTTGTTTGACCCTCTTAAATCTCAATCTTTCTCTAAAGTTACGGAACCCTGCGATAGTTTTCAGCTTTCTAAAGATTGCAAAATGTCTTATGCTGATCACACGGTTATAAGTTTTGTTATGGGCCACGAGACCTTGACCATGGGGACGACCTCGAGAATTCATGATGTAACCTTTGCTTGTGGGATACCGGAGGGTGACAGATTTGGGTACGATGGAATAGTCGGAATGGGGCGAGGAAAACTGTCGTTGCTGTCACAGTTACAAGAACGAGTCTTCGCGTACTGTTTTCCATCCAGGTTCGGCGATCAGTCGAAAAGTGGCGTTTTCCTAATGGGATCTGAAGCAAGAACTGCCATGAATGGAAATAACGTGATCCAAACCATGCCTTTACTAAGCAACAGCAAACAAGGGTACCAGTCGTTATACTACCTCTCTCTTGAAGGCATCTCCGTTGGCGAAACGAGATTGAACGTGACGAAATCTGATTTCGCGTTGACGGATGGAACTGGTGGGATGGTTATTGACTCGGGTGCGACTTTTACTTCTTTAGAAGATCGTATAGTGGGTATGATTAAAGAGGAGTTTTTGATTCAGACGAAGCTAGAAAAGAGTGAGGCTAATAAGCCACCATATGATGTTCTTGATCTTTGTTTCATGTCTCCATACGATGTGAACGTCATACCGAAGATCGTGTTTCATTTTGAGGGTGCTGATTGGGAATTGGCGAAAGAAAATTACATCTATGAAGCCAAGTCTGGGTCTCAGGCGTGCTTGGCGATAGTTGGTTATGGCGAGGATAAGACGTCTGTTTTGGGAAACATGCAACAACAGAACATGATGGTGCTTTACGATCTTGACAGAAACAGTTTGTCATTTATGCCTGCACACTGTAATGAACTGTGAGTGGCTTTTATATATATATATATATATATATATATATATATATATATATATATATATATATATATATATATATATATATATATATATATATATATATACTAGTGGTGTACCCGCGCGATGCAGCGCGGGTAAATCACAATTCCGAAACATTAGTTTAGCCTGAATCATGTTTCTTTATCACTTTCAATTTTATTTTATGAGCTTGTGTGGTTAATTTGCAAGTCATCTAATATATGAAGTTAAAGGTTAATACGGTGTATTAACAAGACCGAATGGAATAATCATTGCACACCTAATGGGGCTTCTAAACCCATATACTCAGAATTCATTACAAAACTTGAAATTCTTGACTGAACAAAGAAATACAATCATCTGTAAATAATGGTCATCCATATATCCAGAATGTTGTTTAGTTTTCATGATGCACTCATCCGTAAATATTTTCTGCAAAAAACGTGCAATGATTTTAGTATAAATATGTGGTACCAAATGTGTAATAATATAATTGTTGATTATACCTTATTCATCATGTAAAACTTCTTGACAAACGACGTTTGAGGTGGACTCCGACACGATTGAATTTTTTCACAAGCTTCACTAACACCTTCGTATTGCCCCGTGATATCCCTCTGGACAACGCCACGTAAAGTTGCCCATGTGAGAATACTGATTCCGGTAGATAAACACCTACATTAGGAATTGTCTGGCCTTGAGCTTTATTGATTGTCATAGAAAAGCTCAACCGAATTGGAAATTGTTTTCTCTTTAGCTTAAATGGGAACATGTTATCTTCGGAACGACATAAGGGAATTCTTGGTAGAAATACTCTCTTGCCAGCATGCTGACCAACAGCTATTTCTGCATCAATGACGTTTTGTTGAAAGCCTCTGCATATCAATCTACTGCCATTACATAATCCATTCGAGGGATCGATATTCCGTAACAATATTATTGGGCATCCAATCTTGAGACGAAGGTAATGAGGAGGCAAACCACTAACAGTTAGAGAGTTTAAGAACTCTATCGGATAGATGTTATTCTTATCATCTTCCGCTTCATCGAAACTGTAGTGTATTTTTTCATCTCCAGAAAACTTGTCGATCAACTGATCATTAATCTCATCGACATTCTCATTTTTAGTGGATAATATCGCCCTCGAAATAATATATTCTGAATCAGCTCCATTGATTTGCAGAGATGGAAATATTGCGTCAATCAAATCATCTTTTAATTCAACTTTATCAGTATAGGGAACGGTCATGTCATCGGGTATACGAATAAAGCTTTGGTCCACCGCTTCTTCATCTCCATCACCGACTCTTCATAGAAATTCTGAAAACCACGGATCAGTGCGTGCTCTCATATTGAGCGTTAACCGTATCTTTTTAATTCTTGACCAAAGAGGTGACATCCGTAGGCTAGAATCTACAATTTGTGCTCGGGTTCCACGCCTCACGACCGGTAATACTTGTCTAAAGTCACCCCCCAAAACCATTATCTTTCCGCCAAATGGGAGTGCCACCCCTATGATGTCTTGCATTGTTCGATCGAGCGCCTCCACCGCTTGCCTCTTTGCCATCGACGCTTCGTCCCAAATGATTATTTTTGCATCTCGAATCAATTGAGCAGCCCCACTTTGTTTTTTATGTTGCACATTGAGTTATTATCAAGGTTGAGAGGAATCTTGAATCTAGAGTGAGTTGTTCTTCCTCCAGGCATATTATTGGCAACAACACCTGACGAAGCGGTTGCAAGAGCAATAAGACCACGGGAACGGATGTTGGCAAGCAAAGCTTTGCACAAAAATGTTTTCCCGGTTCCACCTGGACCATCTATAAAGAACACTCCTGGACAATCATCATCTACGTGCCTCATGATCTCCTCATATGCGTATCTTTGGTCGGAATTGATAGAGTATCGGGCATACAAGTGTTCGTCTTCCACAACTATAGAGCATTCCTCTTGTACCTCACGAAATTCTCCAGATTGAAAATTGGCATTTGCATCTACCATTGGAAGATCGAAATCAGCAAGACTCTTACCCATAGATTGTAGAAAAACAAGGATATCATTTACAACCATATTACGGACTCGATTAACACTTTCAAATTGTTGCGTATAATCTTCAGAAAGTGAATCATAGTGGTCATCCCATAACTTGCGAACATCTCCTGGCTCACAAAAAATCAACATCGTCGCAAATAACCTCCTAAGAGCAGCGGGAAATTGAAATAAGGAGGCCTCTGCAAGACAATGGGATAAGTTATCATCGTTCTCTATTAACCCTCTCTCAAGAGATGCTTTACGAAATGTAGGTTGCAATAAGCCATTGACAGTGTATAGATCTTCAAAGCAAGTAGGCTCTCTAATATGAGACAAAAGTAGGCGTAAGTAGAACCGCTCTCCTTTAGCTGGATTTGCAGAAACCAGACGCCCTTTCATTGATCCTCGTTGTCGAGGATTCCATCGACGTAACTTCCAATTCCACGTGTAGTGTATTGGAAAATCTTTGTACAAATATTTCCTTGCACCCCTGTCAGTTTTATTTCTATCAAAAAATGCAGTCAACATTGTTCGTTTATCTCTCTCTCTGTCAATAATATCTGTCATTATATCATCATCTCTAAACCTAACCATCTGTTTGTTAGGGAGATGGAGTTGCAATGCCATCACGTAAGGGTGCATTTGAGAAAGTGCGAAGCTAAAAATTTGCCATATCGCCTCGGGAGGGGAGACATAACGTGCATCTTGGAACCTTCTAATTTCATTAATAACGACCCTTTCTTCCTCTGATTCGATATGAACAACTTGTTTGTCGTGACCCTTGTAAACATACTGAAATTTATCCAGACACATATATACTAAGTTGAACTAAGTTTAACTAAGAGCATAGTTTGGCACTTTTGCCTACTTTGAATGGTAATTGAAGTGATTATTGGTGATAGTTATTCCAAATTGCACACACATTAACATGTTAACAAAAGAATATGAAGGAAGAAGCTTAATATAGGTTGGACTGTATTATTAGGATTCTATGAAAAATGCTTGAAAATGACTTTAAAAATGCATCTGCAGCCAAATTTGGTAATAAACAATATAGATGTTTTGAAAAATGCTGCTTTGGTGGATGATTCATCAGTCTTTGCATCTATGTATCACGACAGTCTGATTTGGAGAATAATAGCTTTAGTGGTTTTGTTTGATGAGATTTTGAGACATTACAATGATAGATTTACGTTTAGTCTCTACAAGTTAATACATTTTGAATAAATAAGAATTATAGTTCCAATTAACACTGATAGATTATATATATATATATATATATATATATATATGTATATGTATATATTATGGTTCAAAATCAAAAAGATGAAATCAATCCAAAGTAGAATATATTTTATGTAATATTTGTATTTTGACATGTATAACCATGACTAAAATGAGTTGGTGATTGCTTCAAACATTGGATGGATCCGAACCGATTTAATTATTTATTGGTAATGATCGACGGTGCAATACTTATTGGATAAATTGATGATGAAAAGTCCCAACAATTGAATTGGATCAACTTCACCTTAACTCTATTAAAATGTCAACCAATTATACTTATTTATGAAAAAAATGGAGTTAAAGGACACTAAGAAAAAACCTTAGAATGAAAATGAACCTTATACCATAAGCAAATCAATAATATAAACGATCACAAAACGTATTTGTTTTTCATCACAATCACACCAACTACAAATGCAAAGCAACAACCTTCCTATACACGTTCAATTAAAATCAATCTGCAAATGAATGCTCATTCAGCTTTATGGTTGGTATATATCTTGTGTGTGTTATAGATTCATCTAAATTTTATTCAAATCAACTCTGGTAAAAAGGTATGTCAAGCTTCACTTCACCTCACCTACTGATTAAAGACTACCTACACAAATTTCACAATGAAACATCCAAACAAATTTTAAAAAATCCACACATGTAGCAGCAATAGTTGGTATAAATCTAAACAAATTTAAAAAATCAACAAATTCCTTTTCTTTTAGCCAACAACAATGCCAAGAGATACATAACCTTGCATTTTATGGAAACATAAAAAATGTTAGCTTTTGCTGCAACACTTTTGACTCATACAATCTTATTCGAAATTTTGAGGAAACAGCAAATATAACACCATTTTTGCATAACAAACTGACTTGGCTTCAATGGTACCATTTTCGATTATAAAAATAAAATATAACCAACTATTATTTGCTAAATTTTAACAATTATAAAATTAACATTTTCAATTCATGTAAATACAAATCTATTCAAAAACCATTTATCGTGAACCCTGACACGAAGCTTAATGCCTCATCATTCTAGTTGATTCACAAACTTTTTGAAGAAAGTCTGGCTATGTAAGCCATCAACATGGCGTATCTGGTTCTCGAGGCCAACTTTCTTTCCAAGACCTGACCACATTTGGTTGTCCTAATGCACATGTGGTACTCTGCAACAATCAATAGTGTAAAAATTATCAAGCGTAAGTTTATTTCCATATGAATATAAATTGTTCGACTTTCAACTCGTGATGGATATACAAATTAACTCCTTATAGATAATTGATGCAATCACATTGGTTGCATATATAGCTACACATGGTTTCAAGACTAATAAAATTTCTCCCAAGTGACGTTGAAATTAGCCTATTCGATTACACCACATTCAGAGACAATTGATACATGGAACCATACACATTCAAGAACAATATCAACATGAAATCAAGATTATATAAAAAGTATATATACAAAAAACATTAGCAGCAACAAGCCTTCTATCCCAAACTATTGAAGATAGTAAACATCAAAACCAAAATTTTGATATACTTTCACTTGTGGTGCCCAATGATCAAGAGCTGTGAGTGCCATCAGCAAAACACAATTTTTCCAATTGCAATAAATCTCAGGACATGCCCTAATTACAAACGTGAAGGTGGATTAGAACCAAAAAGGCTGGTCTGTTGATATGGAACATTAGCGACATCGAGACAAGTGGAAGAAAGGCTAATTGTTTACCTGGTAAGTGAGAGTGGCAACTTTTACCCGGTAAATTATTAGAAAGGTTGAATCTAACCGTATAAAAATGTTGCATACAATGTTTTAGTAGATTAAATCTTACACGGTAAATTATATGAAAGGTTGAATCTTACCGCACGCGCTTACCAGGATAAGAGTTGGGTAAACGACCCCTAAATACTTAGAAATGTCCATGTGTCTTTGTACAAGATAGCAACATTAATATACTGGATTTAATAGTAACAATTAACAAACAACACATAAAAAAATTGGCATCATCGTCGTTTGTCTATAAAGCTTAAACGTATGCAAAGATGAACAACTTCCTCGAAAAAGCTTGCGTCCATTGTTTTTAGGATTTACGAACATACTTCTGAGGTACGCGACAGTGGAAGGCTAGAACAACATCCAACAACTAATTGAATTTAAAAACGTGATGGCAAAAAAAATCTTTGTCGCATTTCATCGAACAATTTGAAAACATCATCAAGCTTGGTATAATTTTCAAACACATATCGAGAAAGATGAAATGGCGTTTTATGAATGGACACTGAAAATCATCAACCTAATTCCAGGATTGTGCAAAGTAAATCCAACATCAAAGAAATCGGTGGAGTAATAAAAACAATGTAGGTCTTAAAAGGTGCTGGGACACTAAGATGAAACATTCAAAGCTTTTTATTGGCTTTCTACATGGCATCCAAATCACCATTGATTACAAATAAACTTCTAACACTAAAGTTACATATTAATCCTAGAGTGATCTAACCTGAATATTTAACAATATTTAACAGGAACAGCCTTTCAATAACAAAACCTTTGAGAATATACTTGTTAAAACTTAAAACAAGAATGTTACCAATTATACTTTTTAATCCAAATTAGTTGGGAAATAGTTTTCAAGGGAAGACTCGTGCAAAGTGTTTACGTAACTGCTCCAAGCCAAGAGTCTATAAGATACGTTATACGAGATGATGGCAAAATCTACTGAAACCACTATGATTTTAGAATATGTTGAAAATAAAATCTGACTGACCTTGACTGATACAGCCATAGTTGCTGCCGAAATGACAGCAATTTGGCCAAAGGCCATTGCAAACATAGTGATACCAAACGGCAGCTAGCAAAAACAAACCGGACTGATCAAAACCAATCTAAAACAGCAACTATTCCAAAGGAATTGGACCTGAGACAGGATCAGGTTGAAAACAGAGACAAAAACATATCACAATTGGCATAAGGTCCATAAGAAGTAGCGTTGACAAACCAGATTTTGAAAAACATACAACCAGATTATGTAATTAATTAGGAGACACATCTGGGACCAAATAGATAGACCAAAAGAAAAGGAAGAAAGCAAACAATAGAAATCACCCTTATCACCCTAGAGAACAGAGTAGAACACCAGAATCTGAGTATAATCAAACATAGGACATACTTGTGCAGTCAATATTCTATGGAAGCTAAAACAAATTACAGTAGAATATTTTTCTTCGGTCAATCTAATCTATATTTCACCTTATTAGTGTCAAAGGTTAATTTACCCATATAAACCATATTTTTTAACTCAAACTATCGAAAGTAAAACTTACTTCTCTTATAGAATTTTGGTCTGAAGTGGAGTACCTTTGCATCTATTCTGGAAATATAAGCAAAGTAATTGTATTAATGACCAAAAGAACATCTTATAAGAAGATCAAAACAATGTAAATCCCTAAAAATATTATCCTTTTTATACATAATTTTAGTCAAGTGACACTTACAACGGGCATAGCAAACCGGTTTCCTTCTAATGTTCCAGGATGGACCTTTAAAACCAATATGTCAGTTCAGTGTTAGCACAAAGCACAAAACTGGGGAACTTGAGACGGGTAAGTTTAATTTATTATTTGTAAATATTATGTACTTAAATATGAGATGAGTTAGTTGGCCTATGCATACGTACAGTTAATACGCACAGTTAACAATTAAGATTGGTTTTCACATTTTCAACATTTATCAAATCCAAAGACATAAACAGGATAAAGTACTTATACTTGGTATCTTTGCTAATTTCAGTTTTCCTCTTTGATCCAAAAGATTTAAAACTTATAAACATCCAATTTTAAGCAATGATAACAGGAAAATGATAACCAGTAGAGAAGATAGACAACTTAAAAACCCTAATTTCCATTCCAATAAACATACTAACAGCCTTCAATCAAATATACCAAATATCGACACTTGAAGCAAAGTTTTGAACGAAAAGGCAAAGCAAAACAATTCGCACAAATCGAACAAGTGAAATCATACCGAAGACAAGCAGCACCAGGGGACGATGAGACAAGCAGCAGAAGTGATGTTTGTTGAAGCTTCGTGCAATTTTTTGAAAATTTCTCTGGATCTATGGTCTTGATTTATATGCAAGATGAAGAAAGTGTCGATGGCAAAGAAAAGTACTAAAGGTATGGTGGGTATGGTAGCAGTCGTGAGCAGGAACTCGGTATGGTGAGTGGTGATGGGCGTTTGTGTGTGTCAGTGTGTGTGTGTGGAGAGAGAGAGGTAGAAGAAGAAAATCGGTATGGGTGTGTCTCTGAAAAAGAAAATCAGTATGGGGTGTGTCATGTGTGGAGAGGTGGAAGAATAAATGCATTGTAAATTTGTACCTTAGGCATCCTAAGTTGTAATTTAAGAGATTTTGGATTTTATGCATTAAATTGTTGTATGTTACGTTTTAAAATTTGTCTTTAAGACATTTGATGTAAATACTTATATATGTAGTATATATATATATATATATATATATATATATATATATATATATATTAAATTGTATCTTGTGGGTTTTCAAGATTTTTATAATTGTGTGATAAGAATTCTATATTTTAATTTTAAGTTTTATTCTTCAGCTTATTATATTGATTAGATACGGAGTATTAGGGGCTGTTTGGCGGTTGGTGAATGGTTTGGTGCAGAATGATTAAGAGGTCAAAATGGTTAAGAGGCTTTTATGATATAGTGCAAAATGAAATATGGTTTTTTGGTATTTGTTTAGAATGAAATCAGGGTGCTGAATGGTTAAGGATGGCCCAAGATGCTAAATTATTAAGAGTGTTTTGGAACCATTAAGAGGCAAACTTTTTTTTGGCCAAACAAGATTCACCTCTGAACAATTCAGAGGTTGCCTCTTAATGAAACTATTAAGAGGTAAACAAACAGCCTCTTAGCATTGCGATTGTTGGGAACTGAAGATTTGCTAAGTATGGTTAGTACTGCCAGAACAACATTAGTACTGCCAGAACAACAATACTACTGCCAGAACAAGGTTAGTACTGCCATAACAACAATACTACTGCTAGAGCAAGGTTAGTATTGCAAGTAAAAGTTAATGCTGCTGGAACAATGTTAGTACTGCTTGTGCATAACGATGTTAATACTGCTGGTGATCATAATTATGGAATGCGAGAATGTTGGAGATAAAGATGGAATGATTGAAGATAAGCATGAAAGAATATTCTGAAGATCAATTTTGTTTTGATAGTTATCTTGTAATTATTTAGTATAAATAGATGTTGATAGATAGCTATTCCGTAAGTGAGATTTCATAAGAATTCGTTTTTGTTTTAGAGAGAATTAACCTCAAGGTTTAGAACCCTATTTCTAGAGAAGTAGAAGTCGTCTTGTTGAGCCTGTTCAACAAGATTGAGGTTTGGTTGTAAACTTGTGAGTTGAAGTATTGAATACAAACAGATTGTGTTTTCTGATTAGTTGTTCATTGAGTGTGTTTGAATTAAAGTTCTATTCCGCAAGATTCTTTAATTCTGATTTCTAAGTATAATTATTCTTGTTTGGAATCGATCCTGACAAGTGGTATCAGAGCTTGGTTTCTTAGAAATCTACAATCATTATGGACAACACAGTTGAATCAAACAGTACTCTTGTTTCAAAGGTTCCCATGCTCAGGCCTAATGAGTTTGACATGTGGAAGATTAGAATCAAGCAGTATATTTTGCTTACTGATTATTCCATCTGGGATATTATAGAGAATGGTCCATGTGCTGAAGGAAAGATTGGACCAGATGGCAAAAGACCCCCTCCAAAGACTGATGTAGAAAGAAAGGTTAGACAAACAGAGATGAAAGCCTTAAGCACTCTGCTTTTGGCTATTCCCAATGAGTATCAGCACCAATTTCATCACTGCACTGATGCTCAGATTTTGTGGAATGCATTGGAAAAGAGATTCACTGGTACCAAGAGCACCAAGAGGAACCAGAAGGCAATTCTTAAGCAACAATATGAAAATTTTACTTCTACAAAGAATGAGTCTATGACTCAAACTTTTGATAGATTTAATAAGTTGATTGGAGAATTGGCTACAGTTGGAGTTAGTATGGAGGCTGATGATGTAAACAGGAAGTTTCTAAGATCATTAGGTGAGGAATGGACAATGTATACTGTGTCTTTCAGACAGAATGACCAGATAGAAGATAAAGAGCTTGATGATCTTTACAATGATCTTAGGGTATTTGAAGCAGAAGTTGAAGCCAAGAAGAAGCCCTCAGGATATGTGTATAATGCTGAACTCCTATCAGCATCAACTGATTCTACTGCTAACCCTGAATCAGTTAGTACTGCTGGTGGAGTCAATCAGGAGAAGGCCAATGATTCTGTACTAGAAGCTTTCTTTCTAGTCATGTTAACTCCTCATTAATTAATGATGACTTAGAACAGATTAATGTTGATGATCTTGAGGAGATGGATATCAAGTGGCAGATGGCTATGCTTTCTATGAGGGTGAAGAAGTTTATAAAGAGGACTGGGAGAAACAACTTTTCCCAAAGAAGAGAAGATGGTGCTGGGTTTGACAAGTCTAAGGTGGAATGCTACAAGTGTCATAAGATGGGACACTTTGCCAGAGAATGCAGAGGTGGAGTATCTCAAAACAACCATCAACAAGCTCAGACTGGAAGCTTCAACCAGAACAGAAACTCTGTTCAAGCCCTTGTTTCTCAACAAGGAATGGGATTTGATTGGAGTGATCAAGCAGAAGAGGCAATTCAGAATCATGCACTCATGGCAGAAGTCTCAGATCTTCCTACTGAGGTAAAATCTAATCTCTGTTCTCAAGCTTGTATAGACACTGTGAAAAAGTATAGAGATCACAACCAGGGAATGTGTGATGACCTTAAGAGATTAGAAAAGGATAGAAGAGATTATGTAGTGATTGTTGAGAGGTTTGAAGAACAAATTAAGGCTTTTCAAGCCAATGAACTTCAACACTCATATGATACAAACTACTGGAAGTGGGAAAAGAATGGTCTGGAGTTCCAACTGAAAGAGTCTACGGAGGAATGTGAGAAATTAAAAGGAGAACTTGAGAAAGTAAAACTTGATGTTGAAAAGTTTTCATGTGCTTCTAAAGTCATGGACACCATAATAAATGCTCAAATCCACAGTAAGATGAAACCAGGCATAGGGTACAATGCCACACCCCCACCCTACAACAACACATACATCCCTCCTAGGTCAGACCTGTTAGAAACCATGGATAGGAAGGACTTACCTGAAGGAGCTACTAAAGTAGATCCATTAGATGAAGTTGTTGTTGAGGATAAAACTGAAAAAGAAGAGTCTAAGAAAAGGAACAAGAATGTCAGTGGTGAGATCAAGACTAATGAGGAAGGTGGAAGTCCCAGGGATAAGAACAATGAGATGAAAAGATCTGAAAAAGGAAAGGGAGTTCATTATACACAGACCACTGTTGTGAATTCCAATACTTGTGAACATTGTTCTTGCAATAATTCTCAAAAGAATGAGCCCCAAAAACATGATAAAAAGAGGGGAAATCAAAGAAACTGGAATAATCAGTGGGCTCAAAAACAAGGAGTTGATCTGCAAAGGATTAACAGACCAAAACCTTGTTTTATCTGTGGCAAATTGAATCACCTTGCCAAACACTGTTATTTCAATCCTATTAACCAAAGGATACATTTTCAAAGAGCTTTTCAAAAATCAAATGGTTATAGGAAGCCTGTAAGGAACCATGTGGCTAAGAAACAAGCTAAATCCAAAAGCCACATGAGGAAAAAGACTGAAAAAGAATGTGTCACAATGTGGGTTCCTAAAAGCACTAGTGTTAGTACTGCTGCCTCAGATAGTACTGCTGCTAGCAGTGTTAGTGCTTCTAACACTGTTAGTACTTCTTCTAGAAGCAATACTGCTGCTAGCAGTGTTAGTACTGCTAACACTGTTAGTACTTCTTCTAGAAGCAATACTGCTGCTAGCAGTGTTAGTACTGCTAACACTGTTAGTACTTCTTCTAAAGATAATACTGCTTCTAGTGTTTGTGCTGCTAGACCAATCATCTTGACAAAGTACTCCAGTACTGAAGTTCCTCAGGTTGAAAAACTTATCCAAACTGAATGTAAGTACTTTGATGAGCAAGGGAGACCCAAGACCACTTTGGCTTGGGTTCCCAATAAAAACTAATTGATTTATCTTATGTGCAGGGCAACCAACAGCTCAAGGGGAAGAGCATCTGGCATGTTGATAGTGGTTGCTCCAGGCACATGACAGGTAACATGTCCTGCCTCAAGAATTTCAAAAGAATTGATGGAGGACATGTTGCTTTTGGGAATAATCCTGTAGGAGGTAAGATAAGTGGTAAAGGTGATGTATCAAAAGGTAAGATGACATTTGAGGATGTTTACTATGTTGAGCAATTGAGATACAACCTGTTAAGTGTATCACAGGTTTGTGACAAGAAACATAGTATATTATTTACTGATTCTGAATGCATTATTCTTGCTCCTGGATTCAAAGTAGTTGATGAAAACATGATACTATTGAGAACTCCTAGAAAGTATAATGTGTATTGTTTAGATTTAGAAAGTGTTTCATCTGATTCATCCCTAAACTGTTTGGTATCAAAAGCTTCAATGGATGAATCATCACTTTGGCACAGAAGGATGTGTCACATGAATTTTAAAACAATGAATAAACTTGTTAAAAATAATCTTGTTAGGGGTTTACCATCAAAAGTTTATTCATGTGATGATCATTGTGTTGCTTGTCTCAAAGGCAAACAACACAAAACTTCTCATAAGTCCAAAGAGATAAACACTATCTCAAATCCTCTTCAGTTGTTGCATATGGATCTGTTTGGCCCTACAAATGTCATGAGCATTGGCAAGAAGTCATACTGTTTAGTTATTATTGATGATTACTCTAGATTTACTTGGGTATATTTTCTGAGAACTAAAGATGAGGCAAGTGGACTGATCAAATCATTTATTCTTAGAATTGAAAACCAATCAAATCAAAAAGTGAAAGTCATTAGATCAGATAATGGGACTGAATTTAAAAACCTTGATCTAAACACCTTTTGTGAGGAAAAAGGAATTGAGAGACAATACAGTGCTCCTAGGACTCCACAACAGAATGGTGTTGCTGAGAGAAGGAATAGGACACTGATCGAGGCTGCTAGATCTCTGTTAGCTGATTCAAAATTACCCACTACTTTTTGGGCAGAAGCAGTTAATACTGCTTGTTATGTCCAAAACAGAGTTTTAGTAATAAAGCCTAAAAACAAGACACCTTATGAGCTTTTTCAGAAAAAGAAACCATTTATTGGATTTTTCAAACCATTTGGGTGTCCTTGTACAATTCTCAATACCAAATCTCACTTAGGTAAGTTTGATAGCAAAGCAGATGATGGTTTTCTTGTTGGTTACTCATCTCAGAGTAAGGCTTACAGAGTGTTTAATACCTCTTCTAGAATAATTGAAGAAAGTGACAATGTCAAATGCAATGAGAACACACCAAATCCTATTGGTTCAGGTCCTAATTGGCTATTTGACATTGATTCACTCACTAATTCTTTGGGTATCAGTAGTGATGTAAATGCAGGACAAAGGGATGCACCACCATCAGATCACAGAATTCAGTCTGTGATATTTCCTCTCCCTACCATTGATCCTGTTGACTTCTGTGAACAAGAAAAGGAAGTTGAACCCATTCAGAATGAAGAAGAGAGAAGAATAGAGGAAAATCAGCCTTCAAGTCCAAATTCCAGAGAGTCTGAAGTGACTGAAGAAGCTGAAGAAAATCCAGACTTAAATGAGTCAAATCTGGATGTGAACTTACAAGAGGAATCTGGCCATCCATCAAGAACTCAGAAAAATCATCCTCCTGAGTTGGTAATTGGAGACATTGCTTCTCCCATGATGACTAGGAATCAAAGCAGACTTCAAGAGCTACAAGATCAGCAAAATACAGTTAATACTGTACTCACTTGCTTTCTATCCCAAATTGAGCCCAAAAAGGCTTATGATGCTATGAAAGATCCAAGTTGGATAGAAGCACTGCAAGAGGAGCTGCTACAGTTCAAGCTACAGAATGTTTGGAACTTGGTGGACCTTCCAAAAGGTCATAGGGCAATTGGCACCAAGTGGATTTTCAGAAATAAGAAGGATGAGAGAGGAATTGTGATCAAGAACAAAGCCAGGCTGGTTGCACAAGGGTATACTCAGGAAGAGGGTATAGACTATGAGGAAGTCTTTGCTCCAGTTGCAAGGATTGAGGCAATTAGGTTGTTTCTAGCCTATGCCTCATATATGAAGTTCAAGGTCTACCAGATGGATGTAAAAAGTGCTTTTCTATATGGGACTATAGATGAAGAAGTGTATGTCTGTCAACCCCCTGGATTTGAGAATCCATTGTATCCTGACAGAGTGTACAAGTTAAAGAAGGTACTTTATGGTCTACATCAAGCCCCAAGAGCATGGTATGACACCCTGTCTACCTATCTCTTGGAAAATGAATTTGAAAGAGGAATCATTGATAAGACCTTAATCATTAAAAGGAAAAAGAAGGACACCCTACTTGTTCAGATCTATGTGGATGACATTATATTTGGATCCACAAATGATCACATGTGTAAAGACTTTGAGGAGTTAATGCACAAGAGCTTCAAGATGAGTTCCATGGGTGAACTTACTTTCTTTCTTGGGCTTCAGGTGAAACAGAAGAAGGATGGGATTTTTATATGCCAATCCAAATATGTGAAAGACATCCTGGATAAGTTTGGATTATCAGACTCAAAGCCAGCAAGCACACCAATGGAGACACACAAACAGATCAATGCTGATCTTGAGGGGGAGGATGTGGATGTCCATCATTACAGATCAATGATTGGATCACTCATGTATCTCACAGCCTCTAGACCAGATATTATGTTTCCAGTATGTGTATGTGCCATATTTCAAGTTACACCAAAGCAATCACACCTTCATGCA
This sequence comes from Saussurea involucrata, assembly GCA_033807775.1. Classification (NCBI taxonomy): domain Eukaryota; kingdom Viridiplantae; phylum Streptophyta; class Magnoliopsida; order Asterales; family Asteraceae; genus Saussurea; species Saussurea involucrata. The sequence goes on along the minus strand of CM066322.1, from coordinate 154,681,362 downwards.
GTCAAGAGGATATTTAGATACCTAAGAGGGCAACCTAGATTAGGTCTCTGGTATCCTTATGAATCATCCTTTGATTTACTTGCATACTCAGATAGTGACTTGGGTGGAGCTAACATGGATAGGAAGTCTACTTCAGGTGGATGTCAGTTTTTGGGTGCAAGACTAGTATCTTGGCAGTGTAAGAAACAAACCACAGTGTCCTTATCTACAACAGAAGCTGAGTATATAGCTGCTGCAAGCTACTGCTCTCAGGTTCTATGGATACAGAATCAGATGTTGGACTATGGGGTAACATTTCTTCACACTCCAATCTTCATTGACAACAACAGTGCTATTAGCATTGTTAACAATCCAGTCAAACACTCAAAAACAAAGCACATAGAGATCAGGTATCACTTTATTCGAGATTGTAATGAAAAGAAATTAATTCAAGTTGCTAAAGTTCATACCAATGACCAATTTGCTGATCTATTCACAAAAGCTTTTGATGTGGGTAGATTCACTTTCTTGGTAACAAGTGTGGGCATGATCAACCTTGAATAAAGTCATGTTTTTCAGTTTTTATACCTGTATTTCCTTCTATATTTGGTACTACTAACTATTCTTCTCAGGATCTTCTGTATGCCTCAGATTGACAAGTGCTGAAAAGTTACTACTGCCAGTGCATAGTTACTACTGCCAGTGCATAGTTACCACTGCCAGTGCATAGTTACTACTGCCAGTGCATAGTTACTACTGCCAGTGCATCGGTACTACTGCCAGTGCATAGGTACTACTGCCAGTGCATAGTTACTACTGCCAGTACATAGTTAATACTGCTTCGTACTTAATACTGCATGTGTCGTTATTACTGCTTTAAAAGAAAAATTAGGGCTAATACTGCTATAAATACCTCTTTCAGCCCGCCAAAGTTCATAACGTCTCTTTGAATTCTATTCATCTCTCTCTCTTTCTGACTATTCTCTCCCAAGAATCTCCGTTTTCTATCGAGAATCCTCAGGTACAATGGAGTTTATCGACGAACACAACGAGATTGTGTTAGAGCACTATTTGTAGCTATCAAGTCAGTATTAAATCTTTGTACTGTTTCTCCTTGGTAGAGGCATGGGCTTGTCATGTCCTACTATATAAAGGAGTTCCTTTGTTATTTTGCATAACCTTTTGATCATTTGTCATTTACACTTTTGAGATCAATATATGGATGACAAGTTCTCTTTAGATTCTCTCTCTACATCATTCTTGATTACTTGCTAGATTTGGGATTTCACATTTGGTATCAGAGCTAAACAGAAGATTCAAGCAGATCGAAGACCAAATTGAAGATTTTTTACACTAAACACGAAGAATTCGGATCTGGTGTTCATCACTGTTCATCTGAACACTTATCATTCAGACATAGATTTTTCTGGATTTTGATTTCTTGGATCGTTTCTTAGCATCACTGAACTCGGAATTGATATCTGAACAACATTAATTCTTGGATCATCATCATTTTCTAAACAGAATCATCAGACTTGATCATTTCTTTGGATTTTGGTTCGAAAACCCTAATTCACTGTTTTGGACTTTAATTCGATTAAATTGATCGAATTAGATCTTGTGATTAACTAAGAAAGTGTGTGGATTTTGATTTCGAGCAAACTAATACAAATTTCGTGTTAATTGATCAAGAATTGAGGAAGATATGGCAGATTCAGTGATTTTGATGGTCGAAGTGCAGAATTCGGATTATTCAAAGTGAATTCGGATTATTCATAGTGAATTCGGATCATTCATACGGATTATTCTTGGTGAATTCGCATCATTCAAGACTTTCTAAGTACTCAAATATTGGTTTCGGATCAAGTTAAGTCCGAAATCCGTGGTGTCGCACCCAGTTAAGTTCGAATTCTTGAGGTTTCGAACAAAGTTAAGTCCGAATTCCGGTGATTTCGAATTGTTATACACGTGTTGAATTCGTATTTGTTAAGTGTTGGTCCCGAAAGGCCTATACAAGTTTGTAGAAGGGGGGGGGGGGGGTTGAATACAAACACGCTATTTTACTTTTCTAAATTGTTTATTGATAAATCATTAACAATTTACAGCTTGTTGCGGAAACAAGATTAAGGATAAACCTAAATCTAAACAAGTTGGAACACTAAGGTTTCTTGCACTAAGAAGGATATGGAGATTACTAATAAAATCCTATCTTGAGAGAGATTTGAACTTGTCCAGAGTTAGCAAGTTACTTCAAATGAAGTGAGTTCATCTCTTTATATACTGCATGCATTTAATGCAATTCAGTATACACTTTACACGTGTCATCAGCGGATTGGTTGCATGTCAATGACCTTTGTTGACAACCTTAGTAGCCGCATGAATGAACAGTGTAGTATCAGAGTGGTTGTACGATCTCAGATTTTCGAAGGTTCTTTTCTGACATTTCGTACGGTGGCGTGCAAGGGAGGTTAAGACAAAAGTACATTGTACGGAGGACTTCATGATCAGCTTTCGTTGATTCAGCGATTATCATTTACTATTCAGCGAATGATAAAGTTCAGCGATAGCTGAAGTCTTGTACTTGATACTTCACGTTGAGTGGACAAATCTGAGTCTTCGCTGATCCGCATCAGTTCATTAGTAGACTTGTCGCTGGTTCTTGAGCTTGATCTTCGACTTCAGCGTAGAACCTTTGTTGACGTGAAACTTGTCTTCAGGGATTATAAGTAAACAACTAACTTATCAGCGATCACCATAAGGACTGAACAGACTCAGCGCATTATGGTGAACAGTGTTCGCTGAATGTTTAATTTAAAGAGCGAGAGTTCCTATCAGCGGTACTGTAAGATCTTAGTACTTATCAGCGATAGTGAAACTCTGATACATATTGTTTACATACAATTTTCACTAAGTATTTAAGAGAGGGTCATTATCAAATCACTGAGGGTTTGGATCAACAATCTCCCCCTATTTGATTATGACATAGCAACAAAGAAAATTGCTATTTAATGAAAACATAAGGATAAAAAGAACTCATAAAATATTTGTCCCTTTTACTGTTTTCTGGGATCTTTTCAGTACTGATGGAGTAAAGTACATTCGCTGAAATCTTTCTTTAAATCTTTGAATCAGGTTACAATGAAGAACAGAAAGATTACAAGTACAAGCGAAATAAATTACAAGTACAGAAGGATAACTGATACAATAGAGAAAAAGGAGATTATATCAGTTTTCAAAAGGTTCTTCCTTAATGAGAAGTTCATCAAGGGTCGTCTTTTCAGTGGGAATCATCCAGTCAGGAACCGTTACACCTTGTTTTCTTTTCTTCAGCGCTTCTTGAAAGATCAAGGGTTTTAGGTGTCGTGCCTGAATGTCCTTTCTGAAGTCACACCAGTAGATAAGATCTCTGAGCTGTTCGATTGGAGTGATTGGGAGCTCAGCGATCCGTTGAAAGCATTTACGTCCGTCGTAGTCAAGAAAGAATATTCCATAAGGATTACTGATGACTTTACCAGGGACGAAAAGTTCACATGGTGGCAAAGAGATGTCAAGGGCGGATAGATCAGGATCAGGACCAAGTACTTCAGCGCGAGAGAAACCAATTCCAGTTTCATTTCGTATGACAGGTCCTGAGTTTGAATCTTGACGTTTCTTCCTTGGAGAACCTCTTTTTCTTTTCGGCTTTAGATCAGGAACAGGAGGAATATCCACACAAGAAGATATCAAGTCGATCTGTCTGTTTATCAGCTTTTCGAAATGATTCTTGTACTTAGATTGTGAAGGTTGGATAGCTAACCTCATCTCCAGCCATTCAGAGAGACCATACCTTTTTACAGTGTCAGCGCGAAAGGTTTCAGATGTGCCATCTTCTCTGAACAGTTTGATCTCAACAATAGGTACTCCAATAGATGTTCTTCCAGAGATGAATACCTTGTTGATCTTCGCTGGACGATATCTGAAGTGAATTTTCTCTTTACACCAGATCAAGGTGGTCTGAGAAACTTCAGTTTTCTTTTCCACGATCTTCTGGGCTTCTTCCCACAGCTTTCGTTGGATTTGAATGGGAACACGCTTCAGCTTGGGGTCTTTGACAGATTCTTGAGTGAGCTTGATGGCGTATTCTCTGTCTTTCTCTTCAGCTTCCTTTCTTTCAGCAATGAGGCGTTCAGCTCTAAGGTGGTCCTGATATTCAGCTTTTGAAATTCTGAACTTAGGAGGAACTGAAGGCAGTTGATCACGCCTTAGAATGATTCGCTGATCCTCGAATCGCTTTATTATTTCTTCTCTTCTCTTTTGATCTTCTTTACTCAGCCTTTGAGGAACTGAGGAAGGTCTCTTATTGTGCAAGAGAGGTTGTTCTTCTGGTTCATCAGTCTCAGAGATTAAATCCAAGACTGGGATTATTTCATCAGCAGCAGCTGGCTTTATTTGTGAAGTCGCAACAGTAGAACCTTCAGCGACATCCTCAAACAGGGGAGAGGACTAGCTGAAAAGCAGCGATCTTACAAATAAGAATTGGGTAGAAGAACTTGGGTAGAAAAGATAGAAAAAATAATGTGGATGTGTATATAGGTTTGGAGAACTTAGTGAGTTGTTGAGAAGTTCAGGGAAGGAAAAAGTAAAGATTTAGTTTACCTGACAAACCGGCTTTTTAAAGAGAATCGCTAGATTTTCATCTTCAGCGAGGCCTTTGTCTTTGCTTTTCTCAGCGCCAGAGGCTGAGGCCTTTGTCTTTGTCTTCTCCCCTGATGGTTATTTTATTGAGATTCCTTTAAGAGCTTTGATCCTTGGGGCAGGTTTGACGATAAAGAAATCATCGTCATCTTCATCATCATCATCATCCTTTCTTGGAGAGAAGGATGGTTTGTCGTCAGGGATGTCGATGTCTTCATCTTCTTCTGCTTCGGAATTCTCAGCATCTTCTTCGAGTTGCTCCCCCTCAGATACAGAGGCGAGCTTCTCGGTTCCCTCAGGGTTTTCATCTCCCTGAGGTCCAGCGGTCAGATCTTCTTTCCTCTCTCCCCTGATAGATTCATCATAGGAAAGGTCTTCAGCGCTTTTGTTGTTCAGATCTTCAACGCTTTTCTCAAGATCTTCAGCGCTTTTCTCCTTGGAATGTTCAGCGCTCTTCTCCCCCTCTTTTTCATGATGACTGGGGGAGGAATGGGCAGACTCATCATTGGTGTTATCTCTGTCTTCTGGGCCAGAGATTTTCACACAACCTTCAAGCTTTGCTATTCTGTCTTCTAGGCCAGAAATAGCAGGCGTGATTTTCCTCAGCTCTGTGCGATCCTCCTCTGTGAAAGATTCTAGAATAGGGACAGGAGCAGGAGCTGGACTATTTGCTTTGTTTACCAGCGTCTCGATCATCGTCTTCATAGAGCTAACGTCGGTCTTTACAGAGCCTAAGTCAGTCTTGACCTCTGACATATCACCCTCGAGTTTTTCAACCGATGTCTTCAGCGTTGTTACTTCGCTGGACATGGTCGAAACTGATGTTTTGAGGCTTGTGTAGTCAGTGTAGATGTCACAGAGCACCTTGGCAAAATCGCTAAGCGTCTTATCAAGACTCTTGATGTCTTCAGTGGAAGCTTTCTTCTCCACCACCGTTGTCAGCTTTGTCAAGTTCTCTCCAGCGTTTGTTACAGCTGTTGAGTTGTTGGAGAGTGTGGTGGTGAGACTGGACAGCTTTGTTTCCACGGACTTCAGCGAGGCGTTGATGTCTCCCAAATTAGGACCTGTAACATATAAGTACTTGTGAACAAAGGAAAGCTCAGAAGTTTCAGGTTTAGTTACAGTGTTTAAGGTGGGATTAGTACCTGCAGGAGGATTGATGAACTCGTCGAAGTTGCAGGTTCCTGAGTAGTGTTCCATATCCTCTTCGAAAGTACGGTGAGGTATGGTGAACTCTGCAGGTCCTTTCTTCATCATTAGTTGAGAAGCATCAGCGGCGGCTTCTGGAATGATGGCATCTCCAGTGTTCGCTGGAGGAGTGTCCAAGTGAGTGGAGGGAGAAGCGAAGGTTAAGATTGGGGTTCGGGTTCTGAGTTCAGCGTTGGAATCGCTGACAATCACTTCATCAGTCTTTTGAGAGACTGAGGGAGGTTGGGTAGTTTCCAAGTTTCTAACCTCAGCGTTTGGAGACGCTGAAGTCTGGATTGGAGGGATGGCTTGCACGGGTGTGGCAGAGCGTACCACGGAACTTTCCTTCAGCTCTTCAGAATGAGCTGAGGAGTCTTCAGCATGGAATTGCTGGGGTTGCTCCTTGGTTTTCTTGATCCTTTTGGAATCAAGTTGGGTGTGAGAGGGTTTCCTTTTCTTATAAGGAGAGGATGTTGTGGCCGGGGTATCAGCGATTGGTATAGTCGCTGAAGGAGCCACAGAAAGCGGAGAATTTAGAAGAGTGAGAAGAGTAGAGAGACGTACCTCATTGGCGACAGGGTTGAAGTCGAGAACCTTAGGGCCAATCTGAGAAAGTTTCAGATCACCCTCTTCAGGATAGCTGTCCTTCAGGCCATATTGAAAGATGGCGCTGATGAATCGTGGGTAAGGAACCCATGCTGGTCTGTCAGCGGCAGAATCGACACGTTGAATCAGGTCTTCATAAATAATGGAGGCCCAGTCAATATTTAGACCTTTCAGCAGTGCGTATCCCATGGACTGCTGAGGTTGGGCGGCTTGATCAGAAGATCCGGATTTCGCTGTCATGCAGCTGATCAGGTGAGCGAAGATGAAATTCATCTCGCTGGGCATCTTGGATTTCTTTATCAGCGTCAGTTTCTTCTCAGGATTCTTGTCCCTTCCAATATCCCAGATATAACCCATTGCGTCAAGGAAAGCAATGATTGCTTCTCTGTCAGCATGCTTTTTGTGGTAAGGGAATGGAATGAAGGGTTTTTCTTTGGAGGCATTTGGGAAGTTTAGGGCTTTGCGGATAATTGCGGGTGTGATCTTGATGGTGCCATACTCAGTATCGCTGAGTATGCAGTCTATGGTTTTGGATGGATCTTTGGCAGAGGGTAGCTCAGTGTGTCTGGCAGAGTACCAGAACTGGGATAAGAGCCGCTGACTGGCAGGAGGTGTTATGGTCAGGGCTGTGTAGATGGGGCTGTTCTTCAGAAAATTTACAGCATCGTCCAGATGTGATACTTGCTTCCGAGGAGGAAACTCGAGAAGAGCTGAGAGGTTGTTGGCCTTAGTCCAATCGAGTTGATCCAGCTCGAACTTCACCTGGGGGGCTTTGAAGATTTCCATTTCCTCAGAGTCAGTGGAGATGGATTCAGCGGTAACATTCAGCTTTGAAGATGCCATATCACTGTATTATCAGTTCAACCAAAGATGTTAACAGATAAGAATTATCTTAATGTGGAAAGAAATTTCCGTTAAGATTTTTCGAATCTTGTCCATTTCATTCAGACAAAAAAAAATGTCTTAATGAAGATTAGGGTTTTTCTTGATTTTAAAAGAAAAGTAAAACCCATAAAATCTTGTATTCCAGTTTCTAAAAGAAAAATGGATACGAATGAAGAACAAGTTTAAGATTTAGATTTAAAACTTGAAGAACAACCATGAAATGGTTGTGTTCATAAAACCATGAAAGAAATGATTTTATTTTAAAAAGTTCTTTTGTTTGATCTTGTTAAAACAAAGAGAAGATCGAAAACAAGTTATACGCATTTGATAAAAAATAAGAACATATTAACCTTGAAGTTGAATACCAAGATGATGAACAGTTCTTGAGGTTTTTGAGAGCACAAATGCAACAGATAATTCTTTTCTTGCGGAGAAAGATTGTTCGCGTAAAAGACAAATATAAACCAAGAGTTGTTTATATAGGGATTTTTAGAGAGAGAAAACCTTGAGCGGGAAAAGGTTTTCATCATGACACGGACACGTGTTTGCATTTGATTGGAAGTTTGAACAAAACGTGCAAACGTGTGTCAGAAAGAAATCGTGCCGAGTGTTATCCGTTGCAATGACGTCACAACTGTCATTTCACATTCTTTTAGGATGTCTCTGAGGTTTTAAAAAAAACTCAGGGACTCTTTAAAAAAAATATGAAGCACTGAATAGAAATATCAGTGAAGGTTTAAGGAATTTTCAAAATATCGCTGTTAAGGAAGAGATATTCAGCGATGCAATTTATTTTGAAATCTTGCATTTTCATGTGATTGTCAGGGAGAGAAAACATACCTGGATATCAGTTTAACCAAATTTATTCAGAGAGAAGATGATGAAATGGATTATAAAAGTTGATTTTATCCCGAAGCCTATACAAGAATGTATAAACGTATCGCTGATTAAATGTGAACCGCTGAAGATTTTATCCTTCAAAGTTCAGCATTCCAAGCTCGCTGATGAGAAAGTTGAATCTTGTCATCAAGAGGTTTGGTAAACAAATCAGCTAACTGATAATCAGTTGGGATAAAATGAAGTTCTATATCACCATTCATCACATGATCTCTGATAAAATGATATCTGATTTCTATGTGTTTTGTCTTTGAGTGTAGCACTGGATTGTTTGCTATAGCAATGGCACTTGTGCTGTCGCAATAGATTGGAATTTTGGAGAGCTGAAGATCATAGTCTAGTAGTTGATTTCTCATCCACAAGACATGAGAACAGCAGCTTCCAGCGGCTACATACTCAGCTTCAGCTGTGGAAGTGGACACTGAGTTTTGCTTCTTACTTGTCCAACTTACCAGCTTTCCACCCAGGAGCTGACATCCTCCTGTGGTGCTTTTCCTATCCATTTTGCAACCTGCAAAATCACTGTCTGAATAGGCGGTTAGATCGAATCCTGAGTCTTTGGGATACCAAAGACCTAGATTCGCTGTACCCTTGAGATATCGAAAGATTCGCTTTACAGCTTTCATATGGGATATCTTAGGTTCAGCTTGATATCGTGCGCATAGACATGTTGCAAACATAATATCGGGTCGGCTAGCTGTAAGATACAGTAGTGAGCCGATCATCCCACGGTACAGCATGACATTGACAGGAACACCCTTTGTGTCCTTATCAAGTATCAGCGGTGGTGCCATAGGGGTTTTCATAGCTGAACTTTCAGTTAAGTCGAATTTCTTCAGCATATCTTTAACATACTTTCCCTGATTTATAAAAGTTCCTTTTTCAGTTTGCTTAATCTGAAGACCAAGGAAATATGTTAGTTCACCCATCATACTCATTTTATACTCATCTTTCATTCTATCAGCGAAACGAGTACAAAGCTCAGGGTTAGTAGAACCAAATATAATGTCATCAACATATATTTGAACTAAAATGATATGACCTTTTACTTTTCTAAAAAACAAAGTTTTGTCAATCTTACCTCGCTCAAATTTTTCAATATGGAGATAAGTAGAGAGAGTATCATACCATGCACGTGGAGCTTGCTTTAAGCCATAAAGTGCCTTGTCCAGTTTATAAACATAACCTGGACGCTTAGGATCTGAGAATCCTGGAGGTTGTTCCACATATACTTCTTCATTCAGCTTTCCATTTAGAAACGCTGACTTAACATCCATCTGATGTACAGTGAAGTTTTTGTGTACAGCAAATGCTAAGAAAAGACGAATAGATTCAAGTCTTGCTACTGGAGCAAAAATTTCGTCATAATATATGCCTTCCTCTTGTCTGTATCCCTGAGCAACAAGACGAGCTTTGTTGCGAGTTACAGTATCATGTTCGTCCAACTTGTTTCGATAGACCCATTTAGTGCCTATCACCGTTTTGTCAGTTGGTCTACGAACAAGTTTCCAAACTTTGTTTCTTTCGAATTCAGTCAGCTCTTCTTGCATAGCGCTGACCCAGTTTGGATCTCTGAGGGCATCATCTATTTTCTTTGGTTCAGTTAGAGAAATAAAGTTAACAAATAAACAAATATTACCTGCACTTCTACGAGTCTGAATACCAGCGTTGGGATCACCAAGAATTTGATCGATTGGGTGATTTACAGTCCATCGCTGAGCCGGAGCATGCGTCGCTGACTCAGTCTGAACTGGAGAAACTGAAGATGAGGCTTCAGCTACTTCTGGATTGAAAGTTTCAGGATACACTCTTACAATCAAATATGAACAATTAAGATCGTATTAACAGCAACTGGTCATATGATCTATTAACAATCTGTGAATTACAAGATATTACAATGAATTTCTCTCTCAATAGATCTAACAATTTATGCGTAAAGAGTTATCCAAAAGGTTAGCCAAAGATTCAGTTAGCTACAGTTGCTAACTCCAATATATACTGTAGATAATAGCTAAAGCTACAGTACATATGAGAAACAGACTAATAGAACAATTACACGTGTCCTAATTAGTAACTGAATATAACAGATAATATCCCAAGATATGAATTCTGAACATACTTCTGAATAAGCGCTTCAGAACATTTGTCTTCATAGTCAGAAGTTCTGAGTCTCCTACTCAGAACTCTGAACCTTCTAGTCAGAATCCAACACTTAGAATCTTTTTGAGATTTCTCACTCAGAACTTCTGAGTCTTCTACTCAGAACTTCTGAGTCTTCTGAGTCTTCTTTAGTCTTCTTACTCAGAACTCAACACTTGTGTTTTTGACAAAACTCTAGACCTAACAATCTCCCCCTTTTTGTCAAACACACTTGTACTTTTCATCATCAAATTCTTAGAGCAGGAACAATCTTCAGAAGGAGCTCTTCTGAATGCTTTGACAACTTTTGCTCAGAATTCTGAATAATCTGAGTTAACAACTTCTGGTCAGTCTTTAATCAGCAGCAGCAACGATTTCCAAATTGATTTCTGTTACATATTTGCTTTTTCTTTGCTCCCCCTTGAAATGACAAATCTTATCTTTAGCTTTTCTCCCCCTAAAGTTTTGGAAAGCAAAATCATCTTCAAAATCTTTAGCTTTTTATATCTCCCCCTTTTTGTCAAACACACTTGTACTTTTCATCATCAAATTCTTAGAGCAGGAACAATCTTCTGAAGTAGCACATTCCTCAGATTAAGCCTCTTATCAATCTTGTCAATAATTTCTTGAATAATCTCAACTTGCTGATTAATTACTTCTTGAATCATGTTTGCTTCCTTCACTTTCAGCATCTTTTTCTCCAAATTGTGCTTTATGATCCTTAAAGTTCCAGAACAATATTTTGCAGTTTCCTTTGCTCTGAAGAAGATCTTTCCACTTTTGTTCTTCAAAAATACTCCCAACTCTGGATATCTGTGAACACTTCCAGTCTTTAACACCTTTTTCTGCTCATGATCTGTATTGGGATTTGCCAGATAAACACATGACTTTTGCAAATACAGAGCTATTTGGAAATCTGTATAGCAATGCCACCTTAAGATATAGAACATGGCCTCAATCACCACACTTCTTGCCTTCCTTTCATTTCTATCTTTACTTGACTCTTTAAAACATAGAAAGCTGTGTAATCTGTAGAAGTCAACCACTGACAGTTTCTCAAAATCTGCATCAGTGAAATAATAAACCTTGCCATCTTCTCTCAAAACTTCAAAGGATAAGTACTCCATCTTTCTGAATTTCTTAACCTTCAATTCTCTGATTCCAGTGATTAGAAAATCTGAGTAAACGGCTTGCTTTGTTTTGCCAAGACATCTTGATTTTTCAGCCAACCAGATCTGAGTCTCCTTAGACCTATCATAATACACATCCAAGAATTGTACCTCTTTTGGTTTGAAGAACTCAGGCAGATCAAATTCAAGAAAGTATCCATTCAGATCAATGAATATTTCATCTTCTTTGGGTTCAGACTGTTCAGCTTGATCAATATTAGTTATCTGCACATTCTGAGGTGTTGTGTCCTGAACTTCTTCAGCCTCATCTGACAAAATTTCATTCACTTCATACTCAGCTGGGAACACAAAATCATTATGTAGAATCTTTTTGGGATTCACCTCAGATAGCAACCATTCACTACTGTTTCTGATTTTTCTTCTAAAATCCAACCTCCTCTTCACACAGTTTATGCATCTCTTCTTTAAACTCTCTTTTTCAGCATCCATACTTACTTCCATTCTAATCAACAACCAATTCAGAGTTGCATCACTGTACTTCACCAACTCTTTTAATCTGAACAATTCAAGTCTTTCGTGAACCATATATGTGAACCCTTCTGTCTCCATTCCTTCATTCACAAAACCCTTCACATGCAGATCAACTTCTGTTTTCTTTGTGGGAGAACTCAGATTGCACTTTTCTTTTCTTTCTTCTATAGCCAACTGGAAGTCATACAAGTATGTATTTCTGACATAAATACCCAGAAGTCTTCTGCATTCAATTTCTATCAAGGCTTCTTCAGTGCTAGCAAAGAACTTGACTAGAAAGATCTGATCATCAAGAGTCAATCTGTGAAAATCAAATGTAGACATGGAAACCTTTGTATTTCTTTCTTTCAGTGTTTCCATTCTAACGAACATTAAACCATTGAATTCATCTTGTTGAAACATCAGAACTTTCTCGATTCTTTTCTGAATATGCAGTTTTGAGTCAGGAACTCTGAACATATTAGAAGCTTCTGAGTAGACCATCTGAGCTCTGTCATCCATAAAACCATCAATGTTACTTTCCAAAAGCTCATACTCTCCTTCTGTGTAGTAGAGATTATCATATATTTCCTCAGGAAAAATATCATCATGAAATTGTCTGGCTAAAGGTACATCACTTAACTCTAGAATGAAGTCACACAAAGGTTCTTCTAGTCTTTGCAATTTAATCTTTGGAATCTCGATTGGTTTTCTGAATACATATTCAGAAGGCATAAAGAAGTCTTTCACTTTCACATACTCTTCTTCTGTATTTAACTCATCACAAAAGTTAAACCTAAAATCATCTTTAAAATCCTGAGTGTAATCTACAGTTCTGTCTTCTTCTCCCATTAGATCAATGGGTCTTATCACTTTTATTCCTTTATGAATTTTCTGAACATTCAAAGCTCTGACTACTTCATTATGCATTCTTCTGATCAATTCTTCATTCAACCTCCTTTCTTCTGATTCAGACTCCATTGCCCTTTCACTGTTATAAACCACAATATCTGTACACCTGTTTACCACTGTACTTTCCACTATTTCTTCCATTCTCAAATCAGATTCCTCAATAGCTACAGTTTCATCTGAGTTTCCTTCCATCTCAGTATCCAAGTTCAATTCCTCTGTTTTATCTGATTCATTACTATCAATACTTCCCAACTCCATTTCTTCTGTATCTGAACTGTCAAGCTGTACTATCTGAATCATCTCCTTTAAATTTTCCTGTGTCTGATCTTCTGTACTTTTTGTATTGGCTAAGTGCATGTCTGCTATCTCAAAATCTTCTATGCCAATATCATCATCAGAACTTAACCTTTGTCTTTTCTCCCCCTTTTGATGATTATGAGGATCATTATCATCAAACTTCCTTTTCAAGTTCTGATTAAGAGCAACTTCAGGTTCAGCTTCTGCAATAGGAACAGGATCAAGAGGCTTTGAAGTAGAAGCCAAAGATACACTCAGTGCTTTCAATATAGATTCCTGCATACCCTGCATCTGTTTTAACATATCTTTTTGAAAACCAGACATTATATCCATGATCTCCTTTTTGTGAGAATCCAAGGATTTCTTTACATCATCTACCTTGGTTTCAACAGAAATTAACTTTTTCTCTAACACAACTTTCAAATCTGATACCTCATCATTCAGATCCTCCATCCTCTTCTCCAAATTTTCTACTTTTTCCCCCATCTCCTTGTTTTGTTTCTGAATCTTTTCAAATTCAGAAGTTTCTAACAGTGAACCTGAACCAACAGATGGTCCAGTTTTCATGTGCCCAGAGAGATCATGGCCTGTAGATAACACACAGTCATCTTGTACAACAGATGCACGTTTGAATGAGGCTTTTGTAATGTTCACCTCACCAGGACTTCCATCCAATCCTCGACACCCAACATTAGGCATGGCTCTGATACCAATTGAAAGTTTCAGGATACACTCTTACAATCAAATATGAACAATTAAGATCGTATTAACAGCAACTGGTCATATGATCTATTAACAATCTGTGAATTACAAGATATTACAATGAATTTCTCTCTCAATAGATCTAACAATTTATGCGTAAAGAGTTATCCAAAAGGTTAGCCAAAGATTCAGTTAGCTACAGTTGCTAACTCCAATATATACTGTAGATAATAGCTAAAGCTACAGTACATATGAGAAACAGACTAATAGAACAATTACACGTGTCCTAATTAGTAACTGAATATAACAGATAATATCCCAAGATATGAATTCTGAACATACTTCTGAATAAGCGCTTCAGAACATTTGTCTTCATAGTCAGAAGTTCTGAGTCTCCTACTCAGAACTCTGAACCTTCTAGTCAGAATCCAACACTTAGAATCTTTTTGAGATTTCTCACTCAGAACTTCTGAGTCTTCTACTCAGAACTTCTGAGTCTTCTGAGTCTTCTTTAGTCTTCTTACTCAGAACTCAACACTTGTGTTTTTGACAAAACTCTAGACCTAACATGGATTATCAGCTAAGAGAGGAATGTTTGCATTTGCCACTTCATTCACTGATTGCTGAGAAATAGATGGAATTTCTGAGACATTTGGATCAACTGCAGGTATAGTGTTTATAGGAACAGCTGAGACCCAAGATGTTTCAGCTTCACTATTTTGCATATTTGGAATGATAGAAGGACCATCATTTTCTACTGTGTGAGCATGAGGAGTGGGAATATCTTCTGAATCACCAAGATGAGAAAACATCCATTGATTCAGTTCTTCTGTATCAGCGTTCGGTTTAGAGTTCGCTGAATGGGATTCGTCAAACGTGACGTGAATAGTTTCTTCTATAGTTTGTCTTCTTCGGTTGAAGACTCTGAAGGCTTTGGAAACTGAGGAGTATCCAAGAAAGATTCCATCATCAGCCTTAGGATCAAACTTTCCAAGGGCATCTCTGTTGTTCAGTATGAAACACTGACATCCAAAGATGTGAAGAAAGCTGATTGAAGGCTTTCTCCCATGAAAGAGTTCATAGGCAGTCTCTTTGAATCTTTTAACTATCAGCGACCTGTTTTGCCTAAAACAAGCAGTGTTGACAGCTTCTGCCCAAAACTGAGTAGGCAGGTGAGAATCGCTGAGCATTGAACGTGCAGCTTCAATAATTGTTCTATTTCTTCTTTCAGCGACTCCGTTTTGTTGTGGTGTTCTCACTGACGAAAAGTTGTGAGAAATACCCTTGCTCTCAAGGAAGGAATCAAGAGAACTGTTTTTGAATTCAGTTCCATGATCACTCCTTATTGAGCGAACAGTCATATTGTTCAGAGTTTCCATCTTCCGAACAAAGGTGATGAGTTCTTCAGGGGTGTCACTCTTAGAACGGAGAAACATTACCCATGTGTAACGAGAGAATTCATCAACTATGACCAGCGTATATTTCTTTCCAGCGATGGATTGTTTGTTAACGGGGCCAAACAAATCCATATGGAGTAGTTGTAGAGGAGATGACACTGAGGAAACTTGCTTTGACTTATAGCTTGCCTTGGTCTGCTTCCCTTTTTCACACGCTGAACATAAGGACTCTTTGGCGTATGAATGTTGAGGTAGACCAGTGACTAACTCTTTGGATGAAAGAGTATTCAGTGTCTTGAAGTTGAGACGTGAGAGCCTTTTGTGCCATAGCCAGTTAACATCAGAAGATGCTTTTGAGAAGAAACAAGAGTTCTCAGTGGTTGTTGAGTCCATGTTTATAACGTAGACATTTTCCAAACGATAACCGCTGAGAGCTATCTTCTCCTTTTTGTCAGAGACAAAGCAGGATTCCTTAGTGAAAATCACTTTATTATCCATGTCGCAAAGCTGACTGATGCTTAGAAGATTATGCTTCAGCCCTTCAACATATGCGACTCTTCTGAAGGATGTTGTACCATTTGAAAGTACACCATACCCTCGGGTGTGTCCTTTTCCATTTCCACCGAAAGTCACAGAGGGACCCTTCTCTTCCTTGTATTCAGCGAGCAGGCTTTTCTTTCCAGTCATGTGTCTAGAGCATCCGCTATCGAGATACCAGATACCCTTCTTAACCTGCAATACAAAGGAAGATTAGTTTTGCTTGGGTACCCACTTCACCATGTATACGCGTTTGTTAGTGGAAGTGGTTGGAATGGGTTCAGCAGTCTTCGCAGCATTTGAAGATTCAGCTTTGTCTTTCTTCACTTTGGTCAATTTCTTGACCTCAGCGGTAGGAGTCACCTTGACCTGAATTGCAACTGGTTTGGTCTTCTTGGGTGCTATCTTCACCTTAGCTATCTTATCAGCTTTGGTGGCTGTGGGACACTTACTTGCAATATGATCGGTAAGTCCACAGTGATAACATTTCCTATAACTAAAATTAGTTCTAGGACCACTTGAGTGCTGAGCTTTTAATTTGGAATTAGAAGTGCCAGCACCAAGTACACTATTGGTTTTTGAAATAGGACGAACATTCAGTTCTTCAGATTTCTTACCAAGGATATCTACTCTGAGTCTAGGAGTAGGTCGCTGAACTGATCCAGAGGTCTGATTTCTAGATCCAGATGAATGAATCACTAAGGCTTTGGAAGCATTCAGCTTAGGTACTAAGGTACCCTTCTGAGGATTTTGATAAATAACAATTCCTTTACCTTTGTCTTTAGAGACAGAGGTAGGTTTTGAATAAACCATTTTCTCCTTACCTTTTGAGGAGGTAGGAGTTTCCTCAGGGATTGGTGTAATCGACGAGGAGTACTGAGATGAAGAAGTGTCAGCTACTGAGGATACGAACGTTCCAAATTTAAGCATTGAACGTTCAGTGGTTGGTTTTGGAGTATCATATTTATAACCCAGACCACGTTTATCACTCAGAGGAATCTGAGCCTTAATTATCTCAGTGATCTTTGTTGAAGAATTACACCATCCTTTAACAGTAGCTTGTTCAGCTTTTAATGCAGCGATAGCTTCCGCTCGTTCGATTTTGACTAGCTGATTTAAATGGACTTGATCTTTAAAATCTTCTTCAAATTTAGAAAGCTTTTCTATTTGAAGGTGGCAGTTTTTAAGCTTTTCAGCGAGATCAAGATTTTGGTTTTCAACCACAGCTTTGCCGTTCATGGCTTCGTATAAACTTCTAGTCAGCAGTTCGATTTTACGGAGACTATCAGCTTCATCAATATTTGCAATATTGGTAAAGAAGGAAGGTGATACCTGAATGGCAGATGTTGAAGTGGAGGGAATGTCTGAACTTTCTTCATCTTCTTCAATCTTGGCCATGAGACATTGATTTGCTTCATCATCTTCCGAATCAGATGATGAGGCTTCTTCATCAGAAGCAGCCCAATCATAGTCAGCCATCAGGCCTTTTCCTTTCTTCTTAAAGCTTTTCAGCTTTGCATACTTCTCCTTCAGCTTTGAGTATTTGTCGTCTTTATTCCTTGGAACAAAGGATTTCTTTGTAAAAGCTGAAGGTCTCATGATTTTCTTTGACCTGCACTCGTTAGCGAAATGACCTGTCTTTTCGCAGTTGAAACAAGTAGCAGTAGCCTTATCAACAAAAGCTGATGACTTAGGCTTGTCAGCTATAGAAAGAGTTTTGTTCTTTCTAAACATTTTCTTCTTGGCGAATCTCCTGAACCTTTTAGTTAGGAGAGCCAAGGATTCATCATCATCTGAAGAATCAGAATCTGATGACCTTTCAGAGTTACTTTCTAACTCAGTGATAGTGACCACGGGTCGCTGAGTAGAAGGTTCCTCTGAGATTAAAGCAACAGGGGTGCTTTTGGAATCTTTTACAAGATTCTTCTTAAGATGGCTAGATTGCTCATGATTCAGCAATGTGCCATATAAGGTAGCAAGTGTCATTGATCTTAGATCTTTTGACAGCTTGAGACACATGGAATAATTGTCCCAGCTTTCAGGTAAACATTCTAAAAACTTTGTCAACACTTCAAAGTTAGAATATTCCTTACCAACCGTTTTTAGATTTATAATTAAGCAATTAAAACGTTGATGAACTTCAGAGAGAGTTTCATTCTTACCAGAAATGAAGCTTTCGTATTGTCTTACCAGGTTGATCTTTCTTGAATCCTGGACTTCAGACGTTCCTTCATACTGAACACATATTGTGTCCCACGTGGCTTTTGAGGATTTCAGGTTCATGACGGAATGGTAGACTTCGTCAGGAAGGGCCATGGATAGTATGGATCTGGCTTTTGTATCTATAGCCACTTTCTTCTTATCTTCATCGGTCCACATGTGTATTTCCTTTGGAATCAGCCTTTCAGGAATAGCAGCTCGAGTTGCAGTGGCTGGAACTAAAGGATCAATAGTTACAGGGATGTGTGGGCCGTTTTCAAGATAGTAGGTCATAGTAGGGTCTACACCTTCTAGGAAGAGCATCATCCTATTTTTCCATAAGTTGAAGTTGTCTCTGGAAAATCTAGGGGTTTTTCAAGAGAACCATTGTCTATATAATTTGTGTTTGTGTGGGAGGCCATTTTCAGATAATAGCAAGGAAGAGAAATATCTTAGATTAGATCTTGTTTATGAGATTAAACAAATCTGCTCTGATACCACTTGTTGGTCCCGAAAGGCCTATACAAGTTTGTAGAAGGGGGGGGGGGTTTGAATACAAACACGCTATTTTACTTTTCTAAATTGTTTATTGATAAATCATTAACAATTTACAGCTTGTTGCGGAAACAAGATTAAGGATAAACCTAAATCTAAACAAGTTGGAACACTAAGGTTTCTTGCACTAAGAAGGATATGGAGATTACTAATAAAATCCTATCTTGAGAGAGATTTGAACTTGTCCAGAGTTAGCAAGTTACTTCAAATGAAGTGAGTTCATCTCTTTATATACTGCATGCATTTAATGCAATTCAGTATACACTTTACACGTGTAATCAGCGGATTTGTTGCATGTCATTGACCTTTGTTGACAACCTTAGTAGCCGCATGAATGAACAGTGTAGTATCAGAGTGGTTGTACGATCTCAGATTTTCGGAGGTTCTTTTCTGACATTTCGTACGGTGGCGTGCAAGGGAGGTTAAGACAAAAGTACTTTGTACGGAGGACTTCATGATCAGCTTTCGTTGATTCAGCGATTATCATTTACTATTCAGCGAATGATAAAGTTCAGCGATAGCTGAAGTCTTGTACTTGATACTTCACGTTGAGTGGACAAATCTGAGTCTTCGCTGATCCGCATCAGTTCATTAGTAGACTTGTCGCTGGTTCTTGAGCTTGATCTTCGACTTCAGCGTAGAACCTTTGTTGACGTGAAACTTGTCTTCAGGGATTATAAGTAAACAACTAACATATCAGCGATCACCATAAGGACTGAACAGACTCAGCGCATTATGGTGAACAGTGTTCGCTGAATGTTTAATTTAAAGAGCGAGAGTTCCTATCAGCGGTACTGTAAGATCTTAGTACTTATCAGCGATAGTGAAACTCTGATACATATTGTTTACATACAATTTTCACTAAGTATTTAAGAGAGGGTCATTATCAAATCACCGAGGGTTTGGATCAACATTAAGTTCGAATTCCGTGATTACACACTCATCTACATCCGAATTCTGAGTTGAAGTGAGTAATTGGTTTTGATTTTGGCTAAGTATTGATTTCGCACCAAGCTAAATTCGAATTCAAGGATTTCGCATTCAGTTGCATTCGAATTCAAGGAATTCGCACTCAGTTGCATTCGAATTCAGGGAATTCGCACCGTACTACATCCGAAATCTGAAGGTTTCGAATTCTAAAGCATCCGAAATCTGAAGGTTTCGCACCACTCAGAATTTGTCTAAGTGTTGGTTTCGGACCCAAGTGCTGATTTCTTTCTTGAACAGTTTATTCTAAGTGTAATCTCTGTTACACTTACTGCTTGATCTTCTGAACGATCAATTATTCTAGCTATTTGAAAAGATGTCGAGAGATTTAATGAGTATGGGATCAAAGAGTAAGCCTCCAGTTCTTCTAGTAGAAGAATATGCCCAATGGAAGAAGAGAATGACTCAGTTTCTAAATCATCAGAACAGAGATTTAATGGTTTCAATCAAAGAAGGTCCTCACACACCACAAATGGATGTTGGTGGTCAAGCTGAAACTGCTACAAGTCAGTATGTTGCTCCTAGAAGGATTGATAAAGAACCCAGATTTTTTAATCAATATGACAAAGATAGGATTGCAATTGATGAACTGGCTTTGACTTATTTGACTATGGCAATTCCAAATGATATCTACAATCGAGTAGATAGTCGTGACTCAGCGAAAGAGATATGGGATGAGTTAGAAAGGCAGTTTGAGGGATCATCAAAGTCTAAGAAGACCAAAAGGAATCAAAGCATCAATGCTTATGAAGGGTTTAAAGCAAGAGAAGGCGAACCTTTGAAAGAGACTTACAATAGATACAATATCATCCTTAATAATTTGAGAAGAAATGGAGTCGACAATTCAGAATCAGAAATAAATTACAAATTTGTCAAGAATCTTCTACCAGAATGGGATTCCTACTCCATTCAGCTCCAAATGTCAAGGGATATGGATGATGAAAAGTTGACCGACATTTTCAGTATTCTAGGTCAACACGAAGAAAAAGTAAAAGCTGTTAAGGAAAAGGATAAAAAGGTCGAAGAATCTTTAGCCCTTCTGAGTAAACATAAGAAGAGTGAAGCTATGAAAACAAAAGCTTTGATTTCTGGGATGAGCAAGAAGAAGATAAGTTCTGATGATGATGATAGTGGAAGTTCTGGAGATGAAATGACTGATATAGCTGAGAAGTTGGCTTTATTAACAAACAGATTTCAAAACAAGTTTGGCAAAAAGAATTTTTATTCAAAAACCAAACCTGAATACAACAAAGCTAACAAGTATAAAAGATTTGAGAAGAAATCTGAGAACAAGGAGGAAAAGAAAGAGGAGAAAGAGGAGAGAGTTGAGAAAAAGGAAAGAGAGGAAACGAATGATAGAGATGACCGAAACTGTTTTAACTGTGGAAAGCCAGGTCATTATGCCAGAGACTGTAAGCTAAAGAAGGTGAAGGATTCTGACTATTATCAGCGAAAGGCACATCTGGCAAAAGCAAAAGAAAGTAGAAAGCCAGTCAATGCTGAGGAAGAAATTTGGCTTATAGATTCCTCTGATGATGAAGAAGCTCACTTTACTCAAGTAAAGCATAGCTTAATGGCTAAACTAGATGAAGATGACCAGGAATCCGAGGTATCATCTCTTAATTCTTCTGATAATTCTGATAATGAGTCTGAAACTGAAGATGATAGATATGAAGAAGTGCAACTCGTGATAATTGAACTTAATAAGAAATTTGAAAGAGTTCAAAAGGAACTTGAAAATAAGAAAAGTTCAATGATGAAATATCACGATGAGGCACTTCTTTACAAATGTCTTGCTGAAGATAGAGAAAATGAAAAGGAAGTTATTAGAACAAAAGTTAAAACACTTGAATCTGAAATTTCTGAATTGAAGAAGAAAATGATTGATATAAGTGATGAGAATATAGACTGTCAATTTAAAATTAAGATTCTCACTGAAGAAAGAATAGAAGCTCTTGCAAAGATCAAAGAACTTGAAGAGTTAAACTATAAAAGAGGTCAGACTGAGCAAACTCTAAGATTATTAACCAATAATCCAAAAGATAAACGATTTTTTAATCCTAAAATGGGACTTGGTTTATCTGATGTAGAGGTATCAAAGAAAGTGCCTGAAAATTTTTATACAATTACAAAATTGGATGAAGATTTAAAGGAACCCATTAAAAAGGAAATACCTCTTATATCCAAAATTTTTGTTAAATCTGAATGTTCAACTCCGGATTCTAATAAAGATAAGGATAAGACGGATAAAGGTTCGGAAGAAAAGCCTAGATTCAATACGACAAACTTTAAATACGATGAACTAAATTCCAGTTACAAAACCAAAATGGTTGAACTAACTGAATTTAGTTTATTATTCTCAAATGAATCTATGGCTAAAATATTTGATTCCAATATCAATGAACCCGAACCTGTTAAATCTGAATCTAATGTTGAAATGGAGTCAAATACAAATTCAGATTCTGACAAAAAGGAGTTTGTTCAAGAAACCTCTTCTGAATTTCCTGATTTGGATTCTGCTTTACGAAAAATTGTTGATTTAGAAAATCAAATTTCTAAATTACAATTAAATTTTGAAATATTAGAGGATGATCATGATAATATTGGGATAAATTTTGATCATAGTCAAAAAGTAAATCTTGAACAGCAAGTTGAGATTCGACGACTTGAATCCCGAATATTAGAATTATCAAAATCTAAAGATTCAATTACTTGTGAAAAGTGTTCAAATCAAAGTGAAACAACAGATCAATCTAATTCTTCAAGTTCGGTCAAAGTAAAAGAAAAATGTTCTTTCGAAGGTTATGAGAAAGGAGAATCATCCGGAACCAAATCTAATTCTTGTTTGAATGATTCTTCTAACTCTAAAAGCTCTAACATTTTTTCTTCAAGTACAATTGATTCTGGTGTAAAAGTATCTTTAGAAAAATATAAGCTTTTTGAAGAAAACAAAGCACTTGTTTTGAGATGTGCAAAACTTTCAAATCAAATTTTAGATTTTGAAAAAGTGCTTTTTCTTGAGAAAGAGAAGCATAAAAAGGAAAGAACTGAACTTGAAATTGAACTGAAATATTGTGAAGTATATCATACAAAGTTTTCATCAAATATATCTAATGCCAAAAAGGAACAAGAACTGAAAAGAAAAGAAAAAGAAAAGAAAAAGAAAAATTATTCGAAACAAAATCAAATGTGTTTCCAAATAATGCTTCTAGTTCTAAGACTTCTAACAATGTTTCTCATTCTTTCTCAGAAATGGATGAAGAAAAGTGCGTGGATCTGAAGGAGAATATTTCGAATAGCGAGAATAGGAATACTGATACTGAGAAATGTATTTCTTCAAATAAAAATTGTATTCATTCGTGTAATGTTTACAAAGTTTGTGAAAATAAAAATTCTGCAATTTCAAATTCTACCTTGTTGACACAAGCAAAAAGAAGAATACATTGTGCTCATTGTTGGGATAACTATTTCAAGCTAAATAGAAATGATCCAAAGAACAAAAAGACTAATACTTCATCTTTTTTCTTTAAAATCTTCAGCGAACAAATTTGCTAAAATGTTCGGTTTCAGATCAAAGAAACAGAATAAGAAGAAAGAAACAAAAACAGTTGATGTGAATATGGTTTGGATTCCAAAAGATCAAATCAACAAACCAAATACACAAAATAACCTTACCTTTAAAGGCAAAATTCAAGGTTCATCAACTGTAATAAACAAACTGATCCGTACTAACAAGAAAGGACCCATACAGATATGGGTACCTAAGATCAGGTAATTATCTTTTTACAGGATCGTCATGTGTGGGTCATTGATTCGGGAGCTTCTAGACACATGACGGGGTACAAGCACTTATTGCACGATTTTACTGTACATCCTGGCGGATCGGTAGGTTTTGGTAACGACTCTAAAGGTCACGTTCGAGGCTACGGAACGTTGAAGAATGACTCGATGCAAATAGAAAAGATCTTGTATGTTGAAGGATTAGGGCATAACCTTTTCAGTATTAGTCAGTTTTGTGACAAGGACTGTAAGGTAATTTTTGACAAGAAGTTTTGTTATGTTGTGGATGAGAACTGGTCAGAGATTTTCAGAGCAAAACGATGCGGCGATCTATATATGATGGATTTTTCGACTCTGGTTGCTTCTAATCAAGTTTGTCTTGTTTCAAAAGCCTCTCAAGATGAATGTTGGTTGTGGCATAGGAGACTCTCACATCAAAATTTCCGAAGCATCAACAAGCTCAGAATAGATGGATTAGTTTCCGGGCTTCCTGAACTGAAGATTGACAAAGTTTCTATCTGTCCGGCGTGCGAAATGGGAAAGATGAAACACGTCACGCACAAATCCAAAACTTTGTCTAACTGCAACAACGTCTTGGAATTAATTCATATGGATCTCTGTGGCCCTATGAGAACTCAATCAATGGGAGGAAAGAAATATATCTTGGTTATGATTGATGAGTATTCACGCTACACTTGGTTGAATTTTCTTCGACTCAAATCTGAAGCACCTGAGCAAATAATTAAGTTCATAAAAAGGATTCAAATTCTTCTACAACGTCCAGTTCAAAAGATAAGGAGCGACAATGGAACTGAATTCAAGAATGCAACTCTTCAATCGTTTCTTGAATCCGTTGGCATCTCTCATAATTTTTCTGCACCAATTACTCCACAACAAAATGGAGTGGTTGAAAGAAAAAATAGGACGCTTGTGGAAGCAGCTCGGACTATGCTTGCTTATTCGGGTCTTCCACCAAGTTTATGGGCTGAAGCAGTTTCAACCGCATGTTTCACTCAAAACAGGACAATTATTAATAAATGTCTTAATAAAACTGCATATGAAATAATCAATAATCGCAAACCTAACATCAAATTTTTGCGTGTTTTTGGATGCAGATGTTTTGTCCTAAAAGATAGAGAACACCTTGCAAAATTCAAAGTCAAGGCTGATGAAGGGATTTTTATTGGATATTCCTTGAATTCTAAAGCATATCGGATCTACAATAATCGTACAAAATCAGTCATCGAGAGCATCAACGTTACGTTTGACGAGAGTGTGACTTTGACTTCTGGACAACACAGTTCAGAACTCGGACAAAAATCTGAAGTTTCTACTAAAAAAGGAATAGAACCTGTGGCGAAAATGTTTTCTAATTCTGTATTAAATAATAATAGTACTAAAGATTTAGATTTGTTATTTCATGATGCATTTATGGATTATTGTGCAGATATGGAACAACCCATCACATCTGTAAATGCATTTCCACAACAGACGAGTGTGAATATCTTTGGTCCATCTGACGATGTCGGTGCTAGTACTTCTGGGACAACCAACGAAACTCCAAGTGTACCAACAACTATTCCAGTTTCTGAACCTGAAATTCAACCTGAAGTTCCGGTTTCAGTAAACACATCATCGGAGATTCCTATACATGAAATACAACAACCAGAAGTTAATGTACCAGAACCAACACATGTATCTTCAGCTGAATCTACTGAAGAGATTCTTGCAGTTATGGATGAGAATGATTCATCGAACACTCGTGTAGAGATTTCAACTCTTCCCAGTACACATAAGTGGACAAAAGCACACCCCCCAGCAGATATTATTGGTGATCTCAATGATGGAGTGAAGACACGATCTGCGACTACCAACGAATGTTTGTATGTCAACTTTCTAAGCACGTTAGAACCCAAGAAAGCATCTGAAGCTTTACAAGATCCAGATTGGATAAACGCCATGCAAGAGGAGTTAAATGAGTTTAAGCGTAACGAAGTTTGGCATTTGGTGAAGCGTCCTAAAGACAAGACCATTGTTGGAACTAAATGGGTCTTTAGGAACAAGAAAGACGAAGCAGGAATTATAGTCAGAAACAAAGCAAGACTGGTTGCAAAAGGGTATAATCAACAAGAAGGAATAGATTATGATGAAACCTATGCACCAGCAGCAAGGATTGAAGCCATCAGAATTTTTCTTGCATACGCCGCACATAAAAGCATGAAGGTATTTCAGATGGACGTCAAGTCTGCGTTTCTGAACGGAATACTTCATGAAGAGGTTTATGTAAGTCAACCTGAGGGTTTTGTAGATCCAAAATATCCCAACCATGTCTATGTTTTGGATAAAGCACTCTATGGTTTGAAACAAGCTCCGAGGGATGGTATGAGACTCTGACTATTCATCTGCTTAAAAATGGATACACCAAAGGTACAATAGATACAACTCTTTTTCTCAAAAGAGAAGGTAAAGATTTAATGTTAGTACAAATATATGTTGACGACATTATATTTGGATCTACAAATCCCGATATGTGTAAAGATTTTGAAGAGGTGATGAAAAGCCGCTTTCAAATGAGTATGATGTTGAAAAGCCTGAGGTAAATGAGGAAGAGATAAGAGAAGTGGTTGATAGATTCGTACAATCTGTGGAGTTGATTGAAATTAGTTCTGATGATGAAGAAGCTGATGAAAGTGCAAGAGCTTATGATCGGTATTGGAAAGTTAAGGAGGAAGAAGAACCACTTTTGGTATTTACTTATGAACCAGAAGATCAAGGTGTTGGATTTAATGAAGAAGAGGTTGATATTTTGTCAGAGATATATGGGCCACAAACTCCTGAAGAAATAATCTTTAGCCCTATACACTCACCCGAACATATCTCAACCACTTTGATGTCAGAAAAACCTTCTGTTACACCTATAACCATTAACCTTAACCAATCTACTTCAGCTCAAACCACTATACCAGCATCTGAACCACATCATTCTCATGATCCATTACCTAAAGAGCCAAAATCCGAAGAGACTGATCCTCAATCCACTACATTTTTAGTACCTCCTATCATTCCTAGTCATGATGAAGCTGGTCCTTCTAATCCAGCTGATCAACCTGGTCCTTCATCCTCGCGGAGCAGAAAATTGACTGAACTTGAACAACGACAAAGAACTTTGTATTTGAGAACACCTTTCCTAGAAGAAGAAGAAAGAAGAATGTTTGTGCACAGAATCAGAACTTTGAATCCCCACGCCGTGTTGGGTATTACAGATCAAACAGCCGAATACAAGTTCGAGTATACGTACTTTCTAAGAGACAAGTGTCAAAAGAAAAAAGACGTGAGGAGCAAGAAATTGATTGTGACTATAAAGGAGGTAACTGCCAGATTATACTACAAATTGTGGTATCCAGAGTTTCTTGTTCAAAGGTGTTAGGTCCATGATCTTCATACAATCCAAGTATTGTGTAACAAGATGATGAAGAACATTATTAAAAAGGAAATCTAACCTAGAGAGAACACAAAGTGATTAGAGATCTACATCTTGTATTGATGAATTCACTTTTTACAAACTACAAGTAAAGACCTATTTATAGTCTTCATCACTTGCTACAACAATTAAGCCTAAGCCCTTTAACACAACTATTGCTTTACAAAACTTTCTATTATAAAGGACAACTTCAGTGTCCTAACAAAAGGCAAGATTGCAGAGATTATAGATTTACTGAAGCAGATTTTTGTCACCTAACGATAGAAGATTTTGAGTTCATGTATCATCATTTCCGAGATCTTCAGATCAGAAGGGAAAATGTGTCTCTTTCTTTGAATGCCATTAAGAGATTTCTGAGAAGACACGTTTTGTTCACACAGTGTCATGATTTGCAGATGGGTGTGGAAAGCTATCAACCAAGAATAAATCTGTTAAGACCAAATCAAGAATTGACTGGATTGATGAGGATGCCTTTATATTGTGTGATTGCAGATCCAGAGTTTGGTGTTGTGTTCAGTAATGGTGCAAACAAGATATTCATTCGGTTTAATAAGTTGGAAAAATATTCTGATGGTACGCTTAAAATTGTAAGACTTCAGTTAGTCGAAAAGCTCAAGAGACATGATGCTGAAAGAAAGATTAATTGGATGTCTTCAAGACCTAGAAGAGTCTTATCCAGAGCCATTGAAGAGATTGATGAAAGATTGAACTTCAGAATGGTTATGAGAAGAATTGAAACCTATCTTGGTTTCCGAAGAAGAAGAAGACCCTTCCTGCCTTGATAGCTAAGGGGGAGATTGTTAGAGCACTATTTGTAGCTATCAAGTCAGTATTAAATCTTTGTACTGTTTCTCCTTGGTAGAGGCATGGGCTTGTCATGTCCTACTATATAAAGGAGTTCCTTTGTTATTTTGCATAACCTCTTGATCATTTGTCATTTACACTTTTGAGATCAATATATGGATGACAAGTTCTCTTTAGATTCTCTCTCTACATCATTCTTGATTACTTGCTAGATTTGGGATTTCACAGATTGCCATGCTCCAGAAGCCAAAACAGTCCACAGGTTTTCACGACATTGTGGATTTCCTCAAGTCCACGCATATATCCTATGCCCTAACGGTGACCTCGACAATCTACATCGAGCATCAGAAGCAGTTCTGGGAAAATGCCACCGTGGTGTCTGCAGATGGGCAGAAAATCATCAAAACAAGGGTGTGTGACAAACCCTTGAATGTTACAGAGGAGCTTATTCGCATCACTCTTCGATTGGATGATGCCTCAGGTATGACGTCTATTCCTAATGACGATCTATACTCAACTTTAACGAGAATGGGGTATGAAGGTCCCATTGGAATCTTTAAGTTTTTCAAGTCTAAATTTTCTACACAATGGCGATTCTTTGTTCATACCTTAATGCATTGCATTTCAAAGAAAACTACTGGATGGAGTGAGTTTAGCAGTACCATTGCTTATGCCCTGGTCTGCTTGGCCACTGCCAGGAAGTTTAATTTTTCACAAATGATTTTCAATGATCTTGTGTCAAACCTGGAATCCAAAAAGCGTTTTTATATGTACCCAAGGTTTGTCCAAGCAGTGATTACTCAGGAATTGACGAATTTGCCTCAATTTACTGAGGTATATGTACCTAAACCCCCTAAAGGAAAGGTCTTCTCAAATATGAGAAGAACTTCCAGGGACTCGGAAGGAGTTGACACTCCATTGTTCTCTACAATGATGGGTGTGTCCCACACACAAGAAGGTATGGCATCAGGGTCAAGGCCCTCATTAGACCAACCCACTGATAGCCAAACCCCACCTTCAATCACCAAAGAAATTCCTCAGTCCATTCTTCAAAGACCCACTCCTCACATAACCAAAAAGTTTACAAGAAGAATGGTACACAAGGCTCCTTCCCTTGATGTACCTCCTACAAGCCCAAAGCCTTTAATCCCTCTATTGGAGCATTCTCCAATAGAGAATATCGAAAGGGAAACCACGGGGGTGTCTCCCAACCCCAAGAAGGTGCTCACTAAGGAGAAGGTTGAGCATGTGAGTAGCAAGGCTGCCACTACTTCTGCTAGCATAGAGAAGGACAGTGGTAACATAACTAAGACCTTCCTCACGGCAACTCAGAATGAGAAATCATTCAGAGGTCCCAGGTGCCAAGAAACCACGGGGGTAGGCAGTGCTTTTGCTAGGCAAAAGACACCTACTAAAATTTCCAGTGATCCTTTAAAGGAAATAAAAACTCCTAAACAAGGTGAGGATAGATATACATATGAGGAATTGATGGAAACCATTGCCAATATCAACACAGATGTTGTAAGTCAGCAAAAGGAGATAGATGGACTCAAGAAAGTGGTCCTATATCAACAAACACAGCTTGAGAAGCATAAGAAGCTGATTACAAAGTTGATGCACAGGAAGAAGAAAGCTCAGTATGTTCTTAAAAGAAGAAACCCCAACAATGATGCTCCTAAAAAGGGGTAGTCAGAAGCTGAATTCAACATGGAGAGTGCACAGGAAAAGGGGGAGAATGAGTGTGTTGAAGAAATTGCAAAAGAAGCAGAAACTGATCATGCAGCAGAAAAGGTTAATGATGCTGAAATTTAGAAAGAAGCAGAAACTGATCATGCAGCAGAAAAGGTTAATGCTGCTGAAATTCAGAAAGAAGCAGAAACTGAACCAACAGCAGAAACGGTTAATGCTGATGAAAGTCAAAAAGCAGAAGCAGCAGAAACCATTCCAGAGGAAGCAGAAACAAAAGAAGCAGCAGAAACAAAGGAAGCAACAGAAACTAAAAAGCCTACTTTGGAAGAAGTTGAAGTTGCAGAGGCTTTGATTAAAGCCAAACATGACACTCCTAAAAAGCAAGAAGAAACTCTGGGTGAAAAGCTGGTGTCACTGAAAAGAGCAAGAACCAAGTCTATAGCTACCAAGAGGAAAGTTGTCAAGAAACCTAGGGTAGAACCAGTGGTAGAAGAAGAAAAAGAAGAGGATGTTCCAGAAAAGAAAGATGATACAAAGGTTGCTGAAGAAGAAGTAGCAACTCCATCAGGTCAACCAAGTAATGCTCAATGTGATATGTATATCACCATGGTTGATACTGATCCAATCAAAGTTGACCCATTATCTTCCATGCCACCTGAGATCATCTTCTGGGATACCTTGGTAGATCAGAGAAAGGAGTACATTAGAGTCAAAAGAGCAGATGGGAAGTTTGAGGTCTGTTCTACATGGGGAAGACTTATCAGAATGTGCTCTAGATCTGACGTAGAGGAGATGTACAAGGTTGGAATGAAGCTGTATGGAAATATGCTGAATGAGAAAGGGATGTCTATCACCAAAATGGTTCTTGAATACCTGTGCCTAATGTTTAAACCAGAAGCAGTTCAGTATATGATAGAAAGAAACTTTCAAGCCATTACCAACTGGATGCTCATTGAAAAATGTGGAGTGTATGTCATCACACTTGACTATACATATCATGAGTATTATTTGGTAGATGTTGCATACAAGCACAGCAAGAAAAGGTTGAATGGAATGCTACATGCTAAGTTGGCTTGCAACAAGGATTCTGAAATGGGAAGATACTTGGTGAGAAGGATTATCAATCAAAGTCTGGGTTTTAATCCTGATTTATGTGTTCATGATTAGGTTTTGGAAGCATCATCTGAAGAACTTGACTTCTCAACCTAAAAAGTCAAGTTAGGGGGAGATTGTTGGGAACTGAAGATTTGCTAAGTATGGTTAGTACTGCCAGAACAACATTAGTACTGCCAGAACAACAATACTACTGCCAGAACAAGGTTAGTATTGCCAGAACAACAATACTAATGCTAGAGCAAGGTTAGTACTGCAAGTAAAAGTTAATGCTGCTGGAACAATGTTAGTACTGCTTGTGCATAACGATGTTAATACTGCTGGTGATCATAATTATGGAATGCGAGAATGTTGGAGATAAAGATGGAATGATTGAAGATAAGCATGAAAGAATATTCTGAAGATCAATTTTGTTTTGATAGTTATCTTGTAATTATTTAGTATAAATAGATGTTGATAGATAGCTATTCCGTAAGTGAGATTTCATAAGAATTCATTTTTGTTTTAGAGAGAATTAACCTCAAGGTTTAGAACCCTATTTCTAGAGAAGCAGAAGTCGTCTTGTTGAGCCTGTTCAACAAGATTGAGGTTTGGTTGTAAACTTGTGAGTTGAAGTATTGAATACAAACAGATTGTGTTTTCTGATTAGTTGTTCATTGAGTGTGTTTGAATTAAAGTTCTATTCCGCAAGATTCTTTAATTCTGATTTCTAAGTATAATTATTCTTGTTTGGAATCGATCCTGACACGACTATAAAGTGATTGATGTCAATAAAATAAAACTGAATTTTTATAGGAGGTCAAAACAGAAGTATATGGTATATAGGACCCATAAAGTACTGTTTTATATGACTTACGTCGTTAAAATTTGTCTTATCTAAAGGTGTTCCAATAAGTATATAGGAAGCTAGTTTGGACATCGTAACATGTATTTTAGGACATTTTAAAAAGAAAAAAACACTATTTTAAAAAGTGTCTTAGTCTTGTAAAAACAAGCGTCCTATAAAAACATGCTTCTAACAAGAAATGATGAACCTTTTCAAAAAAAAAAACAAGAAATGATGAACATTACTGAAGGTGGAGGAGATGCAAGTGAAACTTAGATTGTTTAGGATTCTTTATTTGAATGTTCTTTCTCACTCTTGTTATTTCTTTTGTTATAACCACAAAACAATAAATTTGGCACAATTGAATGCTACACTACACTACACTACACACACCTCAAATGCAATTTCAAATTGTTCACAAGGAACTGCTTCACAGTTTGGGTAAGCCTTCTCTGCAGCTGATTCACTATAAGCCCCTCCAACTCCCTGCCAAAATTCCCAAACAAAATCAATCTCTTTTCCACATAGTGTTTCTGCTTCTTTTGTGAAGTGTAATTAGGTTATAACTTATAAGATCACCACATCTAATCAAATAAGAGCTTTATTTAACATTAGTACCCAACTCAAACGATTTTTCCCAATGTATGAAAACCTACACTACACATTACAGAATATAGACTCAAAAACAGCAACAAAACAACAATTTCTCACATCGAACATCTATACCTAACCTGATAAGCAACACCAAGTCGAGAACCCTCCGGAGGCAATCCAGTTAAATCCGTAGAAGATAATGGCCCTAAATTTCCACAAACTAAACTGAATCACAAAAATAAATTTGCAAATGACCTGAAAGTTACAGAAGATAAGTAAACTAAAATGCTGATTTTACTTGGAAGAGGATGCTCTTTCCTTGTAAAGTCAAAGAATGGAATAATTTCCATTTGATTCATTATTGTGTGTTACAATGGAAAACTCTTCCTTGTTGAAATCGAGTGTAGAGAAACCCGAAAAATTTAAGGGTTTCGATTTTAGAAGATGGCAACAAAAGATGCTTTTCTACTTGACGACTTTGAAGGTGTCTAACGTGCTTACCGATCAAGCACCGACACCGCCGGTTGGAGAGGGAGAAAACGCCTCATCCCAAATTGAATTGGCTATGTTCCAACGATCCTTGGATATTTAGAACGCAAACGAATATAATTGTCGGAATTTTATTCTTAATGGTATGGATGATGGTCTTTATGACATATATTCATCCTTCACCACGGCAAGAGAAATTTGGGAGTCGTTGGAATCAAAGTACAGGATGGAAGTCGCTTGTTCCAAACGATTTATCGTGGGCAAATTCCTGAACTATAAGATGACGGATTCCAAACCGGTTGTGAAACAAGTAGAAGAAATGCAAATCTTGGTCCATGAATTGGAAGTCGAAGGTATGGGCATCAACTCTAACTTTGTTATTGGTTCAATTATTGACAAGTTGCCTCCATCCTGGAAAAATTTTAAACTCTATCTTAAACATTTGTCCGAGGATATGAGTTTCGAGCAATTGATACTCAAATTACGGGTGGAGGAGGACAACCGGATGAACGAGAAAGCGGATGCTATCTCATTGGAACCAAATGCAAACATGGTTACCGGTAACTCATCAAAGACGAAGTTCCAAAAAGGAAAGGGAAAGGCGACGAGTTTCAAGCATAATCTCAATGCTTCAAACCCACTATCCGTACAACGAAGGCCTTTCAAGAAGCGTGTGATGAGTTGCTGGGTATGCGGAAAGCCGGGGCACCGAGCGAAGGATTGCCGCCATAGAAGAGACCATGGTGGTCCCGGTGGAGGCGCCGGAGGAGGAGGTGCCAGTGGAAACCCCCATCAAGCCAACGTGGTCAATACTCCAAATCAATTCGTTGGAGTAATTGAGGCTTTTATGGTTACAAACGTGACCGATTGGTGGGTTGATACCGGTGCCACCAAACATATTTGCAACTCCAAAAACATGTTTATTACTTACCAAAAGGTTGATGATGAAGAACCCATGTACATGGGTAATGCCACGACCGCAAAAGTTGAAGGGAAGGGGAAGGTGATTCTCAAGTTTACATCGGGAAAGGAACTTGTGCTCACCAATGTCTTGCATGTAACGGCTATTACAAAGATCTTGATTCCTGGACCCACACTTAGTAACAAAGGATTCAAGATGGTGTTTGAATCTGATAAATTTGTGATTACTAAGGGTGGGATGTATGTTGGCAAGGGCTACCTTAATGAGGGGCTCTTCAAACTTAGTGTGATGAACAATGACGATGTAAATACGGTAAATGTTGTAAACAACAATAAAACCGCGGGCTCTAGCTCCGCTTCTATGTACATGCTTGACTCTTCTTCCTTATGGCATTCCCGTCTAGGACATGTAAACTTCCGATCCTTACAAAGGATGACAAAACTTGGGTTATTACCCAAGTGTTCCATGGATAATAAGACAAAATGTGAGGTATGTGTTGAATCTAAATATTCAAGCCATCCACACAAATCTGTTGAAAAGTCTAATCAAGTACTAGGACTTATCCACAACGATTTATGTGATTACAAAGCCACACCCACACGTGGAGGAAAGAACTATTATGTATCATTTATTGATGATTGCAGTAAATATTGTTATGTATACCTAATACATACCAAAGATGAAGCTTTGAATATGTTTAAGACATACAAGGCTGAAGTTGAAAACCAACTTGATAAAAGAATAAAAATTCTGAGATCCGATAGAGGAGGAGAATACGAGTCTAAGGACTTTGCAGAATTTTGTTCTCATCATGGCATAGTTCACCAAACAACAGCTCCCTATACTCCACAACATAATGGAGTAGCCGAAAGGAAAAACAAAACATTGAAGAACATGATTAATTCAATGTTGATTACTTCGGGAGCACCACATAGTTTGTGGGGTGAAGCATGCTTAACTGCAAATATGATACTTAATAGAATTCCTCATAGAAAGAGCGATAAATCTCCTTATGAACTATGGAAAGGAAAACTTCCTTCCTACAAAAGGATGAAAGTGTGGGGTTGCCTTGCAAAGGTTCAAGTACCTTTACCCAAAAGGACAAAACTTGGACCGAAAACTATTGATTGTGTATATATTGGTCCTGCAAGTAATAGTGCTGCTTATAGATTTCTGGTCTATAAGTCAAACAACGAAGATATCCAAAAATAACACAATTACGGAATCAATTGAGGCTGAATTCTTTGAACACATATTTCCTTTCAAGGATAAAGAGAAAGAAATCTCTAATCCAAGGAAGAGAGTATGTGAAGTAGAAAACACCGATAGTGTTGAGAAACCAAATGAAGAAGGTACATCAAAGGCTCAAGAAGAAAACTTAGAGCCTAGAAGAAGTAAAAGGGGAAAGATTGCTAAAGACTTTGGACCCGACTTCATGACATTCGTTGTCGATGAAGAACCTCAATCCTATAAAGCCGCCATGGACTCATCGGAGGCACCTTATTGGAAAGAGGCTATTCAAGGTGAGATAGACTCCACTGTTCAAAATAACACATGGAGATTGGTAGATTTACCACTGGGTCACAAGGTAATTGGTCATAAATGGATCTTCAAGCGGAAACTAAGACCTGATGGTACTATAGAGAAATATAAAGCTCGATTAGTTTCCAAAGGTTACCGCCAAAAGGAAGGTCAAGATTTATTTGACACCTATTCACGGGTAACACGAATCACATCCATTAGGACATTGATGGCTACAACAGCAATTCACAACCTACACATACATCAAATGGATGTGAAAAGTGCTTTCTTAAATGGTGAATTAGATGAAGAAATTTATATGCAACAACCGGAAGGTTTTGTTGTAAAAGGCCAAGAGAATAAAGTATGCAAACTTGTGAAGTCTTTATATGGACTTAAACAAGCCCCTAAGCAATGGCATGCGAAGTTTGATTATACTCTTCTATCAAATGGTTTCCAAATTAATGAGTGTGACAAATGCGTATATGTGAAACAAAGCAAGAACGCATGCGTCATAATATGTCTATATGTAGATGATATGCTAATCATGGGGACCAACTTGGATGTAATCAATCAATCCAAGAAGATGTTGCACTCGTCGTTTGACATGAAGGATCTTGGAGTAGCAGATGTAATTCTTGGGATAAAGATCCAAAGAGATCCTAACTGTTACATTTTGATTCCATCTCACTATGTTGAGAAAGTTCTTAGGAAATTTGGTCACTATGATGATAGACCGGTAGTCACTCCTTTTGATCCTTCAAGCCAACTGAAGAAGAATCAAGGAGAGAGTGTATCTCAATTGGAATACACTCAAGTGCTTGGAAGTTTGATGTACATTATGAATTGTACGAGACCGGATCTTGCATATACCGTGAGTAGACTTAGTCGATACTCACATAACCCAAGTAAGGATCATTGGTATGCACTTATAAGAGTGCTTCGATATCTGAAATACACAATGAACTATGGGTTATACTATACCAAAT
Organism: Saussurea involucrata; assembly: GCA_033807775.1. Lineage (NCBI taxonomy): Eukaryota > Viridiplantae > Streptophyta > Magnoliopsida > Asterales > Asteraceae > Saussurea > Saussurea involucrata. The sequence continues at coordinate 154,645,560 of CM066322.1, read as the reverse complement.
ATCCTCACGTACTAGAAGGATATTGTGATGCAAACTGGATTTCCCATCATTCTGAAAGTAAGTCCACAAGTGGCTATGTGTTTACACTTAGTGGTGCAGCCATATCTTGGAAATCTTCAAAGCAAACCGTGAATACACGGTCCACCATGGAAGCTGAGTTTGTAGCCCTAGATAAAGCTGCCGAAGAGGCAGAATGGCTTAAAAGCTTCCTAGAGGGTATTCCCTTGTGGCTTAAGCCTGTTACCGCCGTGTGCATACATTGTGATAGTATGGCTGCTTTTACAAGAGCAAAGAATCAAATTTACAACGGCAAATCGAGACATATCAGGCGTCGCCACAAAATAATACGAGACTTGCTAAAGAATGGAATAATTTCCATCGATTATGTAAAGTCAAAGGAAAATATCCATTGTAACAATTCATAACACACAATATTGAATCAAATGGAAATACTTAATTATTTATATGTATATATATATCCAAAATTTACATATCAATGAAAATACATAATCAAAAGTTCAAGATAAAATACTAACTCGACTTTCTTGATCACGAAGTTGAAGAAGATCGTTATTTGGATTGAGGCCTGCCAAGCAGTGTCCTTAGACAGAAATTCATCTCTCGTACCGTATCGATTGGACGTCTATCTAGAGGATACAACAACCCGTTCAAGAATCGAACTCTTGAACCCTACGAATCAAACTATGCTTCCATGATGAAGAACAATGAAGAACTTTGAGGGAACTTAAGATAATATGTGTTTTGTTGTCTATCATAATCTGTTACATATGCTTCCTATTTATACTAGATCAACCGGTGCCAATGAACCAGTGTAACTGTTCGGTTATGGCGGTTGGAGGATGAAAAGTCACACCTTTTCATATGAAAAGTCACACCTTTTCATATGAAAAGTCACACCTTTTCATCTTTGCCTTATTTACATATCTAGTACTTGAGGTATGATTGAGATTATCCCAACAATACCCCACATTTTCTATTCAAACTCTAATAATACCCCACATTTGAATAGAAAATAAGATATTCTCAAAGTATTTATTGTTCTTATTCAGGAAATAAACATGAAATGCATCAGAAAAGGTGTCTAGGTGACTTGAACCGTTCATAGTGAGTATTCATCGGACCTACTTTGTGGGTAGTGACGAAGAGTCTTGAACTAACCACGTTTTGTAGTAAGTCAAGGCAATGAATATCACACATATCATGTTTATGCATAGTTGACTCTTACCGTTGTGTTCATTTCGGTCGTGAACAATCCTTTCTTCATGAGAATTTTAGAAGACGTAGCCATATCCGTCCTCAAAGATGCAACCCCACATCAATCTCATATAGGTAATACTGATCAAGAACATTCCGTAGTGTTCCACCAATAAGCTATCAGTATTATTAAGAATAAGAATTCAACCCTTAAATCATCAACGAAAAATACACTAAATAAAAATCATAGGAATAGGCGTACCTGTGTATTCAGTCTTGAGTTTTCCTCAACTAGTTGTCCTATTGAACCTAGACCATGGGATCTCCAATATTGCTAGGTTAGGTTTTCGCCGAGTAGAACTCATTGGATTGGCTTTAAGCCCATTCCCCTCGATGTATAAGAGACTTGTTCTCTATTAAGGCCTTTTGTCAAAGGATCTGCGATATTTTCCTTTGACTTTACATAATCGATGGAAATTATTCCATTCTTAAGCAAGTCTCGTATTGTTTTGTGGCGACGCCTGATATGTCTCGATTTGCCGTTATAAATTTGATTATTTGCTCTTGTAAGAGCGGCCATACTATCACAATGTATGCAAACGGAGGTAACAGGCTTAGGCCACAAGGGAATACCCTCTAGGAAGCTTTTAAGCCATTCTGCCTCTTCAGCAGCTTTATCTAGGGCTACGAATTCGGCTTCCATGGTGGACCGTGTATGCATGGTTTGCTTTGAAGATTTCCAAGATATGGCTGCACCACCAAGTGTAAACACATAGCCACTTGTGGACTTACTTTCAGAATGATTGGAAATCCAGTTTGCATCACAATATCCTTCTAGTACGGGAGGATATTTGGTATAGTATAACCCATAGTTCATTGTGTATTTCAGATATCGAAGCACTCTTATAAGTGCATACCAATGATCCTTACTTGGGTTATGTGAGTATCGACTAAGTCTACTCACGGTATATGCTAGATCCGGTCTCGTACAATTCATAATGTACATCAAACTTCCAAGCACTTGAGTGTATTCCAATTGAGACACACTCTCTCCTTGATTCTTCTTAAGTTGGCTTGAAGGATCAAAAGGAGTGACTACCGGTCTATCATCATAGTGACCAAATTTTCTAAGAACTTTCTCAACATAGTGAGATTGAGTCAGAATGTAACTGTTAGGATCTCTTTGGATCTTTATCCCAAGAATTACATCTGCTACTCCAAGATCCTTCATATCAAACAAGGAGTGCAACATCTTCTTGGTTTGATTGATTACATCCAAGTTGGTCCCCATGATTAGCATATCATCTACATATAGACATATTATGACGCATGCGTTCTTGCTTTGTTTTACATATACGCATTTGTCACATTCATTAATTTGGAAACCATTTGATAGAAGAGTGTTATCAAACTTCTCATGCCATTGCTTTGGGGCTTGTTTAAGTCCATATAAAGACTTCACAAGTTTGCATACTTTATTCTCTTGGCCTTTTACAATAAAATCTTCCGGTTGTTGCATATAAATTTCTTCATCTAATTCACCATTTAAGAAAGCAGTTTTCACATCCATTTGATGTATGTGTAGGTTATGAATTGCTGCTATAGGCATCAATGTTCTAATGGACGTGATTCGTGTTACCGGTGAATAGGTGTCTCAGAAATCTTTACCTTCCTTTTGGCGGTAACCTTTGCAACTAGTCGAGCTTTATATTTCTCTATAGTGCCATCAGGTCTTAGTTTCCGCTTGAAGATCCATTTATGACCAATTACCTTGTGACCCAGTGGTAAATCTACCAATCTCCATGTGTTATTTTGAACAATGGAGTCTATCTCACCTTGAATAGCCTCTTTCCAATAAGGTGCCTCCGATGAGTCCATGGCGGCTTTATAGGATTGAGGTTCTTCATCGACAACAAATGTCATGAAGTCGGGTCCAAAGTCTTTAGCAATCTTTCCCCTTTTACTTCTTCTAGGCTCTAGGTTTTCTTCTTGAGCCTTTGATGTACCTTCTTCATTTGGTTTCTCAACACTATCGGTGTTCTCTACTTCACATACTCTCTTCCTTGGATTAGAGATTTCTTTCCCTTTATCCTTGTAAGGAAATAAGTGTTCAAAGAATTCAGCTTCAATTGATTCAATAATTGTGTTGTTGTGGATATCTTCATTGTTTGACTTATAGACCAGAAATCTATAAGCAACACTATTACTTGCCGGACCAAGATATACACAATCAATGGTCTTCGGTCCAAATTTTGTCCTTTTGGGTAAAGGTACTTGAACCTTTGCAAGGCAACCCCACACTTTCATCCTTTTGTAGGAAGGAAGTTTTCCTTTCCATAGTTCATAAGGTGATTTGTCGCTCTTTTTATGAGGAATTCTATTAAGTATCATATTTGCAGTTAAGCAGGCTTCACCCCACAAACTATGTGGTGCTCCCGAAGTAATCAACATTGAATTAATCATGTTTTTCAATGTTCTATTTTTCCTTTCGACTACTCCATTTTGTTGTGGAGTATAGGGAGCCGTGGTTTGGTGAACCATGCCATGATGAGAACAAAATTCTGCAAAGTCCTTAGACTCATACTCTCCTCCTCTATCGGATCTCAGAAATTTTATTCTTTTATCAAGTTGGTTTTCAACTTCAGCCTTGTATGTCTTAAACATATTCAAAGCTTCATCCTTGGTATGTATTAGGTATACATAACAATATTTACTGCAATCATCAATAAATGATACATAATAGTTCTTTCCTCCACATGTGGGTGTGGCTTTGTAATCACATAAATTGCTGTGGATAAGTCCAAGTACTTGGTTAGACTTTTCAACAGATTTGTGTGGATGGCTTGAATATTTGGATTCAACACATACCTCACATTTTGTCTTGTTATCCATGGAACACTTGGGTAATAACCCAAGTCTTGTCATCCTTTGTAAGGATCGGAAGTTTACATGTCCTAGACGGGAATGCCATAAGGAAGAAGAGTCAAGCATGTACATAGAAGCAGAGCTAGAGCCTGCAGTTTTATTGCTATTTACAACATTTACAATATTTACATCATCATTGTTCATCACACTAAGTTTGAAGAGCCCCTCATTTAGGTAGCCTTTTCCAACATACATCCCACCCTTAGTAATCACAAATTTATCCGATTCAAACACCATCTTGAATCCTTTGTTACTAAGTGTGGGTCCAGAAATCAAGTTCTTTGTAATAGCCGGTACATGCAAGACATTGGTGAGCACAAGTTCCTTCCCCGATGTAAGCTTGAGATTCACCTTCCCCTTCCCTTCAACTTTTGCGGTCGTGGCATTACCCATATACATGGGTTCTTCATCATCAACTTTTTGGTATGTAGCAAACATGTTCTTGGAGTTACAAATATGTTTGGTGGCACCAGTATCAACCCACCAATCGGTCACGTTTGTAACCATAAAAGCCTCAATTACTCCAACGAATTGATTTGGAGCATTGACCACATTGGCTTGATGGGGGTTTCCTCCGGCACCTCCTCCTCCGGGACCACCATGGTTTCTCCTATGGAGGCAATCCTTCGCTCGATGCCCCATCTTGCCGCATACCCAGCAACTCATCACAGGCTTCTTGAAAGGCCTTCGTTGTACGGATAGTGGGTTTGAAGCATTGAGATTTTGCTTGAAACCCATCCCTTTTCCCTTTCCTTTTTGGAACTTTGACTTTGATGAGTTTCCGGTAACCATGTTTGCATTTGGTTCCAACGAGATTGCATCCGCCTTCTCATTCATCCGGTTGTCCTCCTCCACCCGCAATTTGAGTATCAATTGCTCAAAACTCATATCCTCGGACAAATGTTTAAGATAGAGTTTAAAATTTTTCCAAGATGGAGGTAACTTGTCAATAATTGAACCAATAACAAAGTTAGAGTTGATGCCCATACCTTCGACTTCCAATTCATGGACCAAGATTTGCATTTCTTCTACTTGTTTCACGACCGGTTTGGAATCCGTCATCTTTTAGTTAAGGAATTTGCCCACGATAAATCGTTTGGAACAAGCGACTTCCGTCTTGTACTTTGATTCCAACGACTCCCAAATTTCTCTTGCCGTGGTGAAGGATGAATATATGTCATAAAGACCATCATCCAGACCATTAAGAATAAAATTCCGACAAATATATTCGTTGGCGTTCCAAATATCCAAGGATCGTTGGAACATAGCCAATTCAATTTGGGATGGGGCATTTTCTCCCTCTCCAACCGGTGGTTTCGGTGCTTGATCGGTAAGCACGTTAGACACTTTCAACGTCGTCAAGTAGAAGAGCATCTTTTGTTGCCATCTTCTAAAATCGGAACCCTTAAATTTTTCGGGTTTCTCCACATTCGATTTCAACAAGGAAGAGTTTTCCATCGTCAACGAAATTTCTGTCTAATATTGTTAGACCTTAGATACACGAATTGAAATTCGTAACACACAATATTGAATCAAATGGAAATACTGAATTATTTATATGTAAATATATATATATATCCGAAATTTACATATCAAT